>CM052886.1:53760954-53782884 GCA_028534135.1 Potos flavus | reverse complement strand
AAAGGTTCATTTTTGCTTTTGTTTCCTTTGCCTTTGGAGACATGTCTTGAAAGAAGTTGCTGTGGCTGATGTCAAAGAGGTTACTGCCTATGTTCTCCTCTAGGATTTTGATAGATTCCTGCCTCACGTTGAGGTCTTTTATCCATTTTGAGTTTATCTTTGTGTATGGTGTAAGAGAATGGTCGAATTTCATTCTTCTATACATAGCTGTCCAATTTTCCCAGCACCATTTATTGAAGAGACTTTTTTTCCACTGGATATTTTTTCCTGCTTTGTTGAAGATTACTTGACCATAGAGTTGCGGGTCCATATCTGGACTCTCTACTTGGTTCCACTGGTCTATGTGTCTGTTTTTGTGCCAGTACCATGCTATCTTGGTGATCACAGCTTTGTAGTAAAGCTTGAAATCAGGTAACGTGATGCTCCCAACTTTGTTTTTCTCTTTCAACCTTTCCTTAGCAATTTGGGGTCTTTTCTGATTCCATACAAATTTTAGGATTGTTTGGTCCAGGACTTTGAAAAATGCTGGTGGAATTTTGATCAGGACGGCATCGAAAGTGTAGATTGCTCTGGGCAGTATAGACATTTTAACAATGTTTATTCTACTGATCCATGAGCATGGAATGCTTTTCCATCTTTTTGTGTCTTCCTCAATTTCTTTCATGAGTGTTCTGTAGTTCCTCGAGTACAGATCCTTTACCTCTTTGGTTAGGTTTATTCCAAGGTATCTTATGGTTCTTGGTGCTATAGTAAATGGGATCAATTCTCTAATTTCCCTTTCTATGTTTTCATTGTTAGTGTATAAGAAAGCAAATTCCCCTTGCAGACAAATTTTGCTCAGAGCCACCAGATACCACTATAAAATGATTACACATCTACTGGTAAAAATAAATAAAGACTCTGAAAGTCATTAAATTTGCCATCTGTCTAGCTGGTCAATGCAAAGCTTCTAAAATGAGATGACATTAGGATAAAGTGGCCACTGTGCCCTTATGAAGAGTCACATGCTGTAGTATGAAGATCACTTGGAAGGACTTCTGCTGGACCTCAGACAAACGTTTTCCAGTAAAATATTTTTATTTATTTGAGTTGAGGATCTGTTATGTGCTGGGTAACAGAGCTCTGAAGATGAATATGATGCATTCTTGCTATCTTCCTGGGACATTTGGGAAGTCCACGAGGGAACGATATTAAAAACATGAAGTTCTAGAGGTGTCTGGGTGGCTCAATCTGTTAAGTGTCTGCCTTCAGCTTGAGTCATGATCCTAGGGTCCTGGGATTGAGCCCCCTCATTGGGCTCCCTGTTCAGCAGGGAGCCTGCTTCTTCCTCTCCCTCTACAGCTCCCCCTGCTTGTGCTCTCTCTCACTCTTTCTCTCAAATAAATAAATAAAATCTTAAAAAGAAAAAAAACACCAAAAACCAGTAAACCCATGAAATTCTAATGATTTACTTAACTAATTTCCTCCATTGCCTCATAAGTTATTTCTGATGTCTCATATAATAAAGTATTTCATTAAACTTATTTATGCATAGCCTTTTTTTTATATTTTGGATTACTTTTTGTTTTTTTAAGAAAATATCCCCCAGAAGTAAAAATTACCCCATCAAAGGGGAATGAGAAAACATCCACTTTCTTGATAGATATGTACAAATTACTTTAAACAAGGGTCCTATCAATTATTATTCCCATGCAGTCATGTAGGAAAATACACATTTCAATGAATTTTTACGAACACTGGGTAGTCTAAATTTTAAGCTCTGACAATTTAATAGGTGAAACTTTTAGTTCAATATTGTTTTTAAAGTGTTTCTTTAAAGTTTGGATGCAGGAGTATTTTTATCTTTATTAAAGTCTAATTTTTATATAAAAAATTCACCAATTTTAAATGTAGAGCTTAATGAATTGAAAAAAAATGTATACAGTCCTATAACCATCCCAACACAGACTGAAAACATTTCTGTTACCCTCAACAAGGTGCCTTGCATCCCTCAGAGAGCCTGGCCCCTCCTGTCCCAGGCAACCTTTGCTCTCTTTTCTTCACTCATTTTGCCATTTCTAATATTTCATGTAAATAGGCTCATATTCTATGTAGCCTCATGTGCCTGTTTCTTTCACTTAGCATGATGTTTTTGAGCCAATATTATCTTACTGTGTATTTCTTTAATTATTTTTGGAGTTGAATTCTTCTTCATGTACTTTTAAATCAATTATTTGGAGGAGATAATACTTTGACCTGAGTATTAAAGAATGATTTAGAAATTCCTAAATAAATAATGAGGGAGAGAATTCAAAGTAGTGAAAACTATGTTCTCCAAAAGCAAATCTCATAAAAGGCTTGGCCTAACCAGGGAATGGTAAGAAGTTCCGTGTCTAGGAGTTTAGGGGGTACCTATTGAGACAGTTGGAAGAGGAGGCTACAGTGGATAGGAATGGATTGTGAGAGG
The DNA here is from genome assembly GCA_028534135.1 of Potos flavus. NCBI lineage: Eukaryota > Metazoa > Chordata > Mammalia > Carnivora > Procyonidae > Potos > Potos flavus. The sequence continues at coordinate 53,780,438 of CM052886.1, read as the reverse complement.
CCTTAAGATGATGCTGGCTTTTGTTTTGTTTTGTTTTCCGGTACGCCATTGATATTTTAAAGAGCACTTAAGGAGGGCACTGACATTTCCTCTTGGTTTGAGCAAGACCATTCCAGTGACAACAGAAGTAGAAATGGATAGGGAGAAACTAGAGTCACGCAAGAACAAATTGAAGGCTATGTGGAAGAGAAACATTTGAGGAACATTTATTTGAGGAACTAGTTGAAGAATTAGTTTAGGAAATTGAATCATCAGGATTTGGAAATCAAATGAATATTCATTTTTTAAGTAATCTTTTTGCTCAACATGGCGCTCAAACTCACAACCCTTAGTTCAAGAGTCACGTTCTTACTAATTGAACCAGCTACACACTGCTTGGCAATCGACTGAATGTATAAGAAGACAGAGAGAAATTAAGAATGATATTGAATTCTCTAGCTTGGTAAACTGATTACATAGCTAATTTATTAGTTGTGATAAAGAATATTGTATGCAGACCACATTTAGGAGAAAATATAACTAGTTCCATTTATATGTTAAGCTTGTAGAATCTGTAGTAGTTGGCAGTTTGAATTTTGAGTCTAAATCTCAGGCTACAATTGTGGGCTGGAGATGTAAATTTGAGAGTCATTGGTAAATGGGTAGCAGGGAGATATGTAAAATCATACAATCTAGATGGTGAAAATAGAAGGAAAATGGGACAGAATCTTGGGCAACTCCATCACTGAAGAGACTTACTGAGTTAGTATAAGCTTTTACCTCGCTGGGAGATCCTAATTTTGTGTTCCAGGGCAGTCTCCCTCATGTGACCCAAGAGTAAATCTAGGACAATCTAAGCTTAGCTTGGTAGTCCCATTCCCTGTACCAGTGACTGTTTTTGGGTAGAGTCAATGAGATACAAAAGGTAATTGGATGGAAACTTCTGGAAAATATTTTCTCATTATTATAAAGAAACATGAGGAAAGGATAGATCTTTGCTAGTTATTGCTCTTTGTGGATATAATGACTGGAACAGTAGCAGTCATCTTGTGATTATGAGGAGAGATAGCAGAGACACAGCTGACATATAAACAATGCAGAACAGAAAGATAAGAAGAATTTGGGCGTTTATGACATCACTTGTGTCAACCAATTCTGGAGCTGTCCAACCTCAGGACTTGTCGTGTGAGATAGTTGAGTTTCCTGTTTCTATAAACCAGTTGAGTTGGGATTTCTATTTTATGAGGTTGAAAACATTCCAAGTGACAGATTATTCTAGGCAATTACATATATACTATGTTTATAAAAATCTCTACTACTAATACACAGTGCTCAGAATATAGATAAGCATCTTGCAAGTAAGATAATTCTGTGAAACATCAGGACTCGGGATAAATCAAGGCATACTACTTGGCAACTTTACATCTTTAAAATTATATACATAATGCTATTTTTAAACTGCCTTTACTTTAAATTAATGACATTATCTGCATGCATAAAATTAATTGCTTTTCTTAACAGAAGAGGTAATTTCTGGGGAAGCCCTTGCATTATTAAGGAAAAGAATGAAACCATTCACCAATATACCATTATAATTTTGGTTTTGTTCCTCTGATGAGGTACTCTCAAGATTGGGGTATGTGTGTGTGCAATCACTATTTGAGTTAAAAGTACCATACTATAGATTTCATTCCTATTACGTAGAATCAGGGTTTTTTTGGTGAATAGGTAGCATCAATCTTGTTGTGGAAGACCCTAGAGTGCACACCCAGGACCTTCCCAAAGAAGTTTCTTAGCTGGTATGAAATAACGAACAGGGTGGAATAGGACATGGGGACACAATGGACAGCGCAGGGCACATAGTTAATAATATTGTAACAACTTTCTGTGGTGACAGATTGTAGCTAGATTTGTCATGGTGATCACTTCGAAATGTATATAAATATTGAATCACTATGCCGTACACCTGAAACTAATAAAATACTGTATGTCAACTACACTTCAATAATAACGAATATTGGGGCGAAGAAGACTCTATCAACAGCAGCTGTGATCTAATGTTAAATCTCTAAAACAGTTCTTGTGCCTCCTTGCTGAACAGGCCGAAGGAGGTTGACTTGATGATTCTGTAGATACGGCTGCAGCAAAGACTGAGATTTCTTCAATAAGCACAAAAGTTCTGAAACTATGAGCATCTCTCAATAACATCTATGGTAATGTACTTTTTACTAGAAACTTTCCCACTTTGTAGACATCAAATCAGAGAGATATTAGGCCATCAAAGCAGTTCAGCGCTCCAGATGGTTGATAAAGTCTGAATGTAGTCTTTTTCACCCTGTAGTGCCATTTTCTGAAACTAGCCCTAACCTAACAGCTGTACATGATCAAAGCAACAGAAGGGAATACTTGACATATTTATAAACAGAAAGAAAATATTTCTGAATGCCCATGGGTACAAATGAGCATCAGAAAATCAATGTAATATCAGATACCAGGACAAGAGCTAATGCCAGGCATTGTCTTTGGCATGCTTCCTCTTATATACATAGTGTATTTCGTAACTGCACAGTAATTTTTAATCAGTGATATGCCTTGAAGGTAAGGAGATCACTTAGATTACAGCAGAGGTAAGATACCCATTTTGACTGTGTGTACCCTCTCTGGATGGATGTTACTGGTCATGATATAATAACTCAGATGCCACCCCTTTCTCTCATCTCCCTCTGTAGTGTTCAGACCAGTTAAGCCATTGGTTGTCAAATAGCGGGCTCTCCAGAAAGCCCTTTTTACAAATAAGTTTTCTCAGATTTCTGTGCGGAGGTGGCCAGGGAAATTGTACCTCAATGCAGAAAATAATTTCATTATTAGCTTAGACTTAAACTGACTTTTTGGGGAGATCAAAAGAAATAATCATAAGAGGAAACTGGGACATGAAAGATTTGAAACAGGGGGAAAAGAGTAAATTAGGCCCAGAGAAATGTGACAAAGAGAGGGTGGTTATGGGCAGAGTACAGAGAGGAAAGAGCAGGAACCCTGGACCTCTTGCTAAAATCTAGGCATCAGCGTTCCAGAGCCTAACTACCTTTTTCTATCTTTCCAGCTCATCTGACTCTAATAATTTTTTTTTAAATTATAACAGCTCCTCCAATCTGTTGATTCTGTGGTGTTCTGGTAAATGTTTAACAACTGGCTTTCTAATAAAAATAAAAGTGCCTGCATTTGTATCATTCGCCAATTTCTGTCATGTAAATACTTCCTGCATGGCCAATGTGAGCTACCAACCTGAAGTCACTGAAGGCAGAGTTGGGAAGAGATGTGGCTCTTGAGCCCATAAGAGTCAGTTCCAATACATGATTACAAAAGACCTAGTTCCCTTCTCAGGGTCTGTCATTTCTCTGGGTCTCCTGGACCTCACTGCCTCCCTTACCTAGGCTAAATTTGGAGAGCCATCAACATACTAATTCCCTGTCCATGACAGTTTGCATTTTCCTTTTTACGCAACAAAGTTCTTTGTGTTTTAGTTGTTTGTGTGTCTATTTTCCCATTAGACAATACATTTTGAAGAATGTGTCTTTTAATCTTTGATGTCTCATTGCTTGTTACATTGCCAAGCATATAGTAATTGCTGAATGTATTTTTATGGAATAAACAAATGACTGAAGTAGGAAGGTAGCCCAGGAAGGAATGCAATGCTCAGAAAATGAAAACCTGGCAGTAAAATGCAAAAATATTTTAATTAGAAAAACAAGAAAGTATATATATGGGCAAAGAGGAAGGATGAGAAGAGAGGGAGCCCAGCTGCCTGAGAGATGGAAGGATGCTCACAAAACTTACCGAAAATATGTTGATAAGAGCTTGTAGGAGCCACTAGGAGTCTGAGAAAAAAAGAGAGGGAAAATTTACATTGTTTGAGGTGGAAAGCATCATGTTAAAAATGATAAAAGATGACAGGGAAACTTTTGATTTTTAATCTTCCCTCATATGACCTCTTGCTAATTCACAATTTTAAAAGGACTTTGTTGACAGTGTCGTTGTGATGATTAAGTTTGCCGATGATGTGAAGAGAGAATGGATTGGAAGATAGAATTAAAAATAATTTCAGCATGTTTGCAGAGTGGGCTGATCCAAATAACTAGAAATTTAACATGACATCTGTAAAGTCTTCAACTTAGGTCTAAATAGCAAAGCTCATAAGGATAGGATGACTTAAATAACAGCATATGTTTTTTTAAAAAAAGGAAGGTTAGCTCTTCAGTATATACTGATAGTATGATCTGGCAGCCTAAAATGTCATTGCAATCTGGAATTACATTTGTGGAGGTTAGTCATTTCTGTTTGGCTCATGTTAGCTTATTGTCCTCTATTCTGGTTGTTACATTTCAAGGGACACTCCTCCTTCATTCCCTTCCTCACTGAAAACCCCTTTTCCTCAGAGGCAACTATTATGAATAGGTTGGAAAAACTTTTTGACTTTTCTGTTGCTATTGTAAATCAATCTTTTAAAATATTTCTAATAGTTATTATATGAGAAAGCTATTGATAATACAAATTTAAATATTCTGAAATCTAGATATTTTATTGAACTCTTACTATTTCCAATAATTTCTCAGTTGATTGCACTGGATTTTTAAAATATAGAATCATATCATTTGCAAATAATGACAGTTTTGCCCCATCCTTTCAGTATTTATAAATATTATTTTAAAAATGTCACTATAAAGAAGATGTGGTATATCTATATCACCTATATCTATATCTATGCAATGGAATATTGCTCAGCCATCAAAAAAAAAATCTTGCTATTTGCAATGATGTGGATGGAGCTAGAGTGTATTTTGCTAGTGAAATAAATCGATCAGAGAAGGACATATACCATGTAATTTAACTCATATATGGAATTTAAGAAGCGAAATGAATGAACATTCAGGATGAGTGGAAAAGAGAGGGAAATAAATCAAGAGAGACTCTTAATTATAGAGAACAAACTGAGGGTCAATGGAGGGATGTGCATGGGGGTTGGGATATAAGGGTGATGGATATTAAGGAGGTACTTGTTAGGAAAAACACTGGGTGTTACATGTAAATAATGAACCACTGAACTCTACTCCTAAAACCAATATTGAACTGTATGTCAATTAACTAGAATTAAAAAAAAATTAAAATGTCTTTATATTGGTTAGAATCTTCAAAACCATGTTGAATTGTGATAGCAGGAACATTTTATCCCCTGACTTGATCTACTTCTAACATTTCGTCAGTAAGTATGAAGTGTGCAGTATTAATACGTGTGACTTAAACATTCCCCTCAACATTTAAGTTGTTTCCAACTTCTTAATGTTACAGACAGATAATAAAGAATAAATATCTGTGCTCGTATCTTAATACACGTGTGCAAGCCTTTTTATAAAATATATTCCAAACTTCTGTGTCTAAGAATGTGCAAATTTCAAAATTTGATACACGTTGGCAGTTTGCTATTGCCATTGCTCCAAAGGTTATAACCAATGTAATAAGATTTGAAACATTAAAACAAAATTTGGGTCAGTCATCTATTGCTGGATAATCAACTACCTCCAAATTTCATGGCCTGAAACGAGAAGTTATCCATTCTTGCAATTGTTGCAGTTGGATGGGCAGTGTTTCTATTGGTCTTCGGCAGAGAGACCTCTATGTCAAAGGTTAGCAGTAGGACAGGGTGGGTCAGGATGTCTGTGTTTGCAGGTTGCTTCTTCACAGGGAGATAGCATCTACTTCCCTATACTTGGGAGGAGAGGTGGGTTGCCTGAGGGATGAAATACTTCACATATTTTTTTGAGGCTTTACTAACATACTTTCTTTTTCCATAAACAACCATTCTAGGATATGCCACACAAAATTCATCACTGATGCAATCTGTGACTCAAATTATGATCCCAAAGAGACTGGAGATAAAACCTAAAAAGTGGCTGCTAGTGTTTTACAAAGTGCAAACTGAGCATGGCTGGGATGATTTGACATGTTCTGACTTGCTACTAGCACAAGGGGGAAATGCCGTAATGATCAGCAAAGATTCATCTCCCTCCTCCTCCCAAACTTTGCAGCTGTTGGTCATTATGTCTTGGTCGGGTCCTGTGACAGTAAAACTTTAACATTTTCCCCTCGATGGCTTCTGTAAGTTTGGGTCGAAGAATGCTACCTCTTTAAATTCTGCTCAAAGTCAGTGCAACGGGGAAGAAATGTCCAAACCCTCTCGTTACTATTCTAAACCCTATTGTCCTTCAGACTCCAACTTGGAAATCAGCTATCCTCTATTTCATTAGCTTACTTACTCAACATGTATTTTTCAATTGTCTACTCTGTGCCAGGCAATGGTGTTAAACGTGGGGAATATGATGTCAGCAAAAACAGATTTAATCTCTGGAGCTTACACTTTAGTGGAGGAGACAGACAGTTAGCCACTCAAATACATTTTACTCAGGCAAAATTATGAAGAGGGTGCTAAGAAGTCTTCTTTAAGGAAGCAACCCTTTGTTGAGCTCTAAAGGAAGCTTAAGGGTGAACTAGGCAGAAAGAAGGGCGAAGAGGGTCTCAGGCCTAAGTGCAGAGTTCCCATGGCTGGGGGATGGCAACGCCAACGTGGAACCCTTTCAAGGCTGAAATGGAGAAATCAAGGCAGGGTGACCGTGGTATGGGAAGATGCTGGAGAGGCACTGGGGCCTGAGTATGTGAGGCCTTACCCGTTAGGTTAAGTGGTATTGCCTTTATTCTAAAAATAACAGAAAGCTCTTCTTAGGCAATAGATGTCTTTGACCTTGCATTGTAATTGTCTTTTAATTATTGTTCTGCTCTTTCTAGAGTATATGCTTCATCAGGGCAGGCTCTATGCCTTGTTTCATATTGCAACTCAGATACCTGGAACACTGGTAAACACAAAGTAATCGTTCAACGGTTTTGCCGAATTAATGAATTATTAGCAAGACCTTCTTGGTGAGTGGATCTGGAACAGGGCTTTATGGTCAGGGAAGGTGAGTAAGGCTGAGGAATGTGACTGTCAAGGCAGTTCAGGGACTGGCCCCCTGCACGGGTGAGTCGGAGGGCACGATTAGAAGGCTGGAGGTCAGCTACTGGGTTGTATAGTACAAGGAGATCCAAGGAAGGCTTTGGGCAGCTCTGGCTCATGGATGAATGAGAGAGTTATTCTGGAAACTTCCTCCAGACTCTATAAGGCTGTAGAAAAAGGATTTTACTTTCTAGCCAGACAAGAAGTTGCTTGCTTACTGGGGTTGGATATCTCCCTAAGCCTTGACAAGTCAGACGCGTCGTTAAATCACTCCACGGTAAGACAGGCAAGCTCCTCCATGTTTTCCACTAGTTTTGAAATTCTTACCTTCGGTGTTGATATGGCTGAGGGACACCATTCAAGAAGACCACTTGGGTGACTCTGCATTACTCAGCTCTTACTTGCCATCTGCACAAATAATCACAGGCTCGGTGTCTTGCAGGTGTTATTACTGTTAGTAGTAATGGTCATAGTAGTAGGAGCAGGAGTAGTATGGCTGAAGGAAACGAAGATGAACTTATGTAACTATAGACCTAATTCGGTTATAAACAGAGACATCCTAGCTGTGAGTCCCCCTGGACCAGCTGGACAGTGAATCTCCCCAGCCCTCTCCAGTTCAGAAGTTGCAGGTAAAGAACTTCACGAGGTGGGGTTGTCATTCTTGCAGAGAGCCAGGGAAGTAGTGCCCAGACAGAGGACAATGGGCTGGAGGCAGTCTATGGCAGTCTGTGGACTTAACTACGTCTCTTGTCCAGAAGGTTAGAAATGGTGAGGTGTTAGGTGGGGTATGTACCAGCTTCCCGAGACTGGGAACAGCCTGTAGACAAGCTTTCTCAGACTCAGCTACCCCCGAGTTCTTGGTGGGGGCTCACCTGAAGCCACGCAGAGCACACTCAGAAGTGGAGGAGAAATTATATTAGGGAGGATGCTTTGCCTAAAGGTAATAGAAACCCTAAAGCAAAGATTGAATACTAAGGACATTTTTGAACTTTCTTATGACACAATTCAGAAGCAGTCTCTACATACTGACTGGTCAGGCCTCTGACTGCCTCTTGTGGCAGTTTTCTCTGCTCTTTCTCCTCTGTATTTTTCCTTAGGTTCCTCTTGATTGTAAGAGATCTGTTAATAGTAAAGCTTTCCAGTTCACACAGCAGGAAGGAGAGAACAACAATTACCACCCACGGAATAAAAGTTCTTTGGTTGATCTAATTGTGTCAGCCTAGTTTAAAGGCCCATCTAGGACTTTTTTTTTTTTTTTTTTTAGCATATAATGTGTTATTTGCCCCAGGGGTACATGTCTGTGAATCATCAGGCTTACACATTTCACAGCACTTACCATAGCACATACCTTCCCCAATGTCCATAACCCAGCCACCCTATCCCTACCCGCCCCTACCCCCCAGCCACCCTCGGTTTGTTTCATGAGTTTAGGAGTCTCTTATGGTTCAGGAAGGAGACAAACCATCTAGGACTTCTAACAATCTCTAAGAAAGTACCATAGGCTTTTTGAAATAAATCTGGATTCTTGAATCAATAATTGGCAAAAGGGATAGCATTACCATGATGGGATTAGATGGGTCCAGAGCTAGACCTTGGAGCTAGACAGGTTCTGCTGTCCCTGAATTACGGGATTGGCATGGGGAGAAGTGTATATTTGAACAAAATGTGGTTCTGTTAGGGAAGACAAAGAGGTGAATGACTGCAGAACGAGCAACTGTGGTAAAACTGTGGTAAAACATCTGCCATTCACGCCGTCTCAAATTGTTTGAATATGCCTCCTGCTTGGGTTGTTCTCCATTTTTTGAAATTTCTGCTTGGTGAGGTAGAATTGAAAAATGATGTGTCCTTGCAGTTCACGCTCTAGCGTGGGCATTTGGAACTTCCTCCAAGCTAATGCGCCTGTGCAAGATTTGAAAAGGGGTCAAATCTGTGCGAGATTTGAAAAGGGTAGCTGAGGATTTGCTTTTCTGGCAAGGGCAGTTTGTTTTATAACCCTGGTAGTTTCCCAGGCAAAATCTGAAACTGACTTCCTTGCATGGGGGGGAGGGAAAGACCAAAGAAAGAGGCAGAGCACCCCAGAATGGTAGGTGACAAATAAGCAAGGCACTTATTTGGGAAGCTTGTCTCTATCACAAGAGGAGTAGGTCTCTGCACCTGCCCGCCAGAATCTTAAAAGTTTACAGAGAGCCCTTAATAAGGTTCAGTTGCATTATGCTGTCTAGATGGTCTCCACAGCATATTGCTCTCTCAAGACTGGGTCCTTGAAAATGATTCCCACTGTGAAAATGAGGGGCAGGACATGTTCCTCAAGGAGAAGGCACAGGGTGGTGAGCAGCTTCCTATTGGTTGAGTCCCTCTTGCAGGTCAACTGGAGTTCACATCCTCTCCATGACCTCCTCCAACAGATTGTCATGGAGACTTTGGGGACTTGAAGAAGCTTTAGAGAGAGGTATCTGGTCTGAGCTTTGTGGGTAACTCAAGGCAGGGGTGGGATTTCTGCTGCAGTGGTTGCATATGTGGGTGAGACTGCTTGCATTGTTTCTGGCTGTGGGACATCAAATAGAATTCCCTGAACCTCTTAGAAATTCTGGCAGCCGACCACTCATTGTAATGAATCTCTTGAATGTGAAAACACACTAGATTCTACAGTCTGTGTTCAACTCATCATTCAACAAAGAGTGTGCATGACACCAAAAAGGGACTTGCTTGTTTCTTAGCAGTCCTTGTACAGTTAGACAAACAACCCCAAATAAGAGTTTGCCACTACTCTTTCCATGATTAGTTATTAATCAAAACCCCATTCTCTGGGACAGGAAGAAGTTTTGGAGTTCAGATTGGGGCTTCCAATGGGAAGTAACATCTTTTAAAATTTTTTTTTTATTTTAGAGAAAGAGAGGGAGAGAGTATGAGTGGGAGGGGCAGAGGGAAAGGGAGACAGAATCTCAAGCAGATGCCTCACTGATCATAGAGCGTGATGCAGGGTTTGATCTCACAACCCTGAGATCATGACCTGAGTCGAAACAAAGTGTCGGTCACCTAACTGACTGTGACGGGCAGGTGCCTCAGGACGTAACTTATTGACCACACGAAACTTTAGGTGTTGAAGGATTTTAGGAATACTTTTGTCAAAAAATAATAAAAATGGGAACAAAATCTATAAAAAATACAATTCACGATGCGCCCGGTGCACTGGCCGCAAGATGGGACATTATTTATTTAGCTTCCTCTAATATACCTAAATGTTGATTACATTTCTAGCAAAGAGAAAAGCAAACTCAAAAATCATGTGTATGCTTTTCCTAAGTGCATTTGATATAGTAAACACGACAGGAAATTAAACATACGTACAAATTGAACTAATCATTTTAACACTTAATGAAATGTCAGAGTCTCTAATTTAAGATGGCAGAGTAAAGCCTGACCCAGAAAACTTCCTGCCAACAAACCCAGCAGCTGAAATAATATGTAGATATATCAACCCACTAAGCAAGTAAACACACCGATGGTGAAGCCAGCAAATCGCTCTAATAGCTAAGATTTTTAGGTTTAGCAAAGAAAAATATAGGATGCCCAATTAAATTTCAATGCCAGGTAAATGATAAATTTTTTTTAGTATAATTACTTCCCAAATATTGGGAGTTTTTTGTATTTTTCTGCATATAGTTACAGTAAATTATTATACTGTGTTTTTCTGGCAGCTCTACCAATCAAAAGCAGTCAAAAGGAGGAACAGGCTGGTGGCTATGAAAAAATAGGACCAAGGTTTCTGAGAATTAGTAAATTTCCTTGAAGCTCCCAACTCGTCTTTCTCAGAACGATCAGATGAACAAAATTGTAGATAATCCCACTAATATCCTCAGCTTGACAAAAGACAGAGAAGGTGTAGGCAGCTTAGAAATGAAACAGAAAATTTCACAGAGGTGGGACCCCTTCTGACCATCTCCATGACCCCCTCCAGGGAGGATAACCACTGGAGTTCACCCACGCCGAAGCGCCTGCTGGCTGGAGAGCAGAAGAATGCCTGGTGCTCCCTCAGTGAGTAATAACTTGGCCAAAAAATGAAACGGTCTGAGACCTGGGATTCAGCCAGTGTCTTGATGTGAGGGGTGGGGGTAAGTGGGTAGTAGGTTGAGAGACATAGATGAAACAAGGGCAGCCATGCGTTTGTCAGTAATAGTTGAAGTTGGGTGATGGGTACATGGGATTTATTATTCTAGTCTTTATTTTTGGTTGTATTTTAAAATTTCTATTATAAAATTTAAAACCTTGGCCAAATGGAAGACAACATACACCCACTGAGAAGAAGATGGAAGTAAGGTAATTTCCTGGTCTTCACTGAATTCAGTAGATCTTACCTACAAAAAATGTCAGACACTTTACTTAAAGTTATCAAGGTATTCTTCAGAAGAAAGAAAATAATAATTAACCAAATTGGGATATAGAAATTGGGAGAAGAAGTGGGAAGAGGAATAATTTATAGTAGGGGTGGTTGATAGATACTGAATATTGTAAAATAAGAATATTGTAAAATAAGAATATTGTAAAATAAGAAATAGAGGTCTAACTATAAGACTGAAAAAGACTATAAGCAGACTATAAACTTAAGAAGGAATCCAGATAAACAAACCTTTAGTGATAGTCGTTTTGTCGAGTAGGAGTAGGTGATGACAGCCTGATCAATCTTCGGTCAAGTTCCTCATCAACTTTTATCTTATGGTACAATGGAGATTTTCCAACTCTGTCATTTCTTCTACTTTTATTAGATGGCGCTCTTCTGTAAAGAAGAATGTCCTTTCTCAAATAGAGCTCCATTTACCCTGAAGTACAATTCATTCATGAAAGGCAGGATATGTATTTAATTCTTTCCTTTAGTTGCCAATTTTCAGAGTAAGGAGTTTGTGGCTTAGTTACTTTAATGTTGTCTAATAAGAAATGGTTGATTCCTTCCCTCCTTCTCTCTCTCGTTGCCTTCATCCCTCCTTCCTTATCTCTCCCTCCCTCCCTCCTTTTCTTCTTTCCCTCTTTCTAGCATCAGATTTTCTCTCTTTTTTTTAGATGTATATGAACTCATGGATTTTAAATATCTTTAATTGGATCAAATCCTTGTTGTGATTTTAATTAGAACAAACCAATTGTACACTTTTTTTTAGACCACCAGGGAGATCTGTGGATTGGGCATTAGCAAATAACAAAGAATTATTAATAATTTTGTTAGGCATGATAGTGATACTATGTTCATGAGGAAAATATCTCATTTTTAAAAGAGATCAATACTGCAGTTTGAATACTTGGTATTTGCCTAATTACTTCAGCAAGAATAAAGGGGAGATAGAGAAGCAAATTTGGCAAAATTTTGACAATTTTTAAGTATGAGGGAAAGGTATATGGCGAATTATTGTTATTGCTAATTGTTATTGTTATTGCTATTGCTATTATTGCTATTCTCTCTTCTTTTGTGAATACTTAGAAGGCTTCATAATATAATTTTTAGAAGCTTAGATTTAAAAAGAGCATGCTCTCAATTCATGTTATTAACAAAGATCACCATGATATAATAAAGGGGGAAAAGAAATCAGTTAAGTATTTCTTTGTTTTTGGGTTGTGGCCAACAAGAAATGAGCCACTTTAAGTAAAATAAGTCAGACAGAGAAGGAAAAATACCGTATGATTTCACTTATATGTGGAATCTGAAAATAAAACAAATGAACAAACAAAAAAACAAAATAAACTCTTAAATACCAAGAACAAACTGGTGGTTGCCAGAGGCGAGATGGGTGGGGAGAATGGGCAAAATAGATGAAGGGAATTAAGAGGTACAAAGGTCCAGTTATAAGGTAAATATGTCAGGGAGATGAAAATTACAGCACAGAATATAGTCAATAATGATGTAATAACATTGTATGATGACAGACGGTGACTACCCTTATCATGGTGAGCACTGAGTAATGTCTAGAATTGTGGAATCAATGTGTTGTACACCTAACATACCATTGTATGTCAGTTATACTTCAGTAATAGTAATTTTTTAAAAAAGAAATGAGCTGCTTAAAGCATGTCTCATTCTGAATTGTGGCAAGTCGCTTGAAGTCCAGACATCCAGCAGATGGCGCCCTGTGCCCATTTTTCGTGGTAAAGCCGGTGCCCCCACAGTTCGGCTTCCCAGTGTAGGCACAAACCCTGAGCATCTTACGGCGTCACAATCAACACTTTGTTTTCAAAATGAGCATCTGCCTTAGAAATGACCCAAACTGCCCGTTAGGATTTGGACTTTGTCTTTCCATTGTGGCTCAGGTTTTAGGTCTAATGCTGTATGTAACATGCTTCCCCTAAAATCAGGCACGAGGGTGACTCCGCGGCAAGAACACTGGGCTGCGCCTCTCCGGTTCTATACGAGGGTGACTTCCCGCAAGGCCCCTAGAGCCTCAGGTTCCTTGTCTGTACACTAAGGTTGTTGGACCAGACGATCAGGAAGATCCGTTTCTTCCCTCGCTTTCTGTGATTCTGGGCTTCTGCTTCCCATCTTCAGCCTTCCTTGGGAGGGGACATGGAAGACACCAAAGAAATGTCTTTAATAAAGCCAAGTTAGAGAGAGGATAGTGAACCAGGGGAGTTGTAGCAGACAGAGGCCACAATTTAGAGAGAGGCTGGGGAAGCAACAGGGAAAGGGAGAAGGTGGTGCAAGCCCCAGAGATCGGTCTCTGAACTTGAAGCTCCTGCAGAGCTGGCTCTGGCTTTATTTAGTGAGGGGCCAGGAAGAGATTCAAGACCATTTCTGTCTCTAAGGCCCATGGCTTTTCCCTATAGCACAAAGCGGCCCCACGCCCCCCCCTCCAGAGAATGTGGGTTTTGTAAAGTGAACGAAGGCAGTGGGGACCCCCACAGCTCTTTGTTTTACTGCCAGCAGCTCTACTCCCCTTTGCAACACAGAGTCTAACTTCAGCTCTCTCCTCTGAGTCTGTTTTCTGCTGTGGATGCTTCATCCAGCCTCTGTCCTCCTCCTTCACAGAGTAGTTCAGGTTTAATTCTCAAATCCTTCCAATAAATATTGCTCCTCCCTTGGCTTACTCTTCTCCTCATCGTTGACGTGGAAGGCTGTAACGAATTAAACTGGTGTGGACCAGATCAGGGACAGGAGGTTGAGAAGGATACTTATGGGATGTCAGTAGAGTGTCCTGATGACTGGGTGCCCATATATGGTGGTGGCTGGTATCCAGGAACAAGCTAGGTGGCAGCTCAAAATATTTGAAATTTGTCTACACATGTTTCACTGATCAGTTTAGATCCCACTTTCTCAAAGTCTATGATGTTTGTCATCGGAAAGAACCCTTGGTAATTATTTTTGAATATTGTTTGTTATCTTTTCATGTTCATGTCTCATGCCATCAGCTACTCTGTGTGCACCTTGGGGAGGGGAACTGTCTTGTTTATTTTAAAAAAAAATTTTAAGACATTTATTTTTGAGAGAGAGAGAGAGAATGAATGCAAGAGTAGGGGGAGGGACAGAGGGAGAAGCAGAATCCCTGCTGAGCAGAGAGCCTGATGTAGGACTCCATCCCAGGACCCTGGGATCATGACCTGAGTGGAAGGCAGATGCTTAACCAACTGAGCCACCCAGGCACCGAAAACTGTTTAGATCTATCACATCAATTAGCACAGTTTTTCCACACTGCAGTGCCTCTCCCTTTCAGGCATACAAGCAAGCATGCTTGGATTTGCTTGCCTCTGAATCTCTTTTAGTGCACATTTCCACCTGGGGGAGTCACTTCAAATTCCTCATTATTCTAAGACTGATATCAGTTTGGCTTTTTAAGTCCTTGGTTCTTTTTCTCCCAAATTTTCACTGTTTGCCTTTTAACCATTTTGCAGCTTTCCCCAATTTTCTTCACATAATGATGTTGACTATCCAGGGAGATGACACCAAGTCATTTCTGTTTTGCTGCCTCTAAGTAGTAGAGTTTGTAGTGTTGAAGTAGAGGGGAAGGTTGGAGAAAGAGGTGGCCGCTGGTGAAAATGAAGTTTCTGAATAATTCGGGGTTTGTTATTCATGTCCTTTTATGTGGTAGATGAATAAATTAAGATTTAAAAAATGGAGTTAGCATTTTATGATTCTATTGTTTCTCATTAAATATGAGGCATATCTGCATGCAAATGCAAAAGATGTCATTGCTTCAATGTCATTCTTCGCTGAAAGAAGAGGCCAACCTCTGAGCCACATTCCAGAAAGAGAGCACTCAGCCCTTCAGTGGGAGGTAGAGGGGCAGGGTGATTGGCACTGCCCAGAATGGCTCACAAGGCTGGGCAGAAAAGGAGGCAGCTGGCCAGACATAGTCTGTGTGGTATTAGATTCTGGCCTCTGTGTTCTGAATCTCTGTAGCAAGTTGTCTTGGAAAGGTTCTCAGGAAGTGGCAGTCAGAGCCAGGAGAGGTGCGTCATGGGTTTCGCTGCTGATGGAGTCACAGACATTAGCCATTCCAACTGCGGTGACAGAATGCATAATGTTGGGGCCACGATGCTTCCTCCTCTTTCTCTTCCATTCAACAAATATCTGCATTATGATGAAAGCTAAGAGTCACTCCTTCTAGCACATTGGGAACAGGGAGTCTCTCGTCCATTCTTGAATCAGCTCTGTGAACTTGAAAATACTGCCTACTCAAAGCTGGGTCTGAAGCTGGCTTTACTGGGGGTTTTGAAGTTATTGAGGTGGTTATACAACCGAGCAGGATGTCTGAGCACACAGCCACAAAGAAGCTCGTTTTGAAATTGAACATTAAATGCACTGTCCTTTGCTCACTCATTTCCCCTTGGTACTCTTTCTTCACAGACCCCCTACCTGCAACTATTCTCTCCTCTTTTCTTTGGATCCTCCCATTTCTGGGTTGTGACCTCGCAGTCCCTTTCATTATGTAGAGCAATTTCATTCTCCTTGTTTCTAACTTTTCAGAAGCTCATCTTTCTGTGAGCAAATGGTGCAGGGAAGTGCTTTGTTAATAGAATGCGATCACCCTCAGAGAAAAATGTAAGGAGACAGAAATTGCTGCCACTAGTTGAGCCCGGGTGTGTGGGCTTGTGCCCGTGGTCTCGCTCTGCCATACTCGCTGTGTATAAGGTCTTGTGATAGAGAGATATTTTAGAATAACATTTCCTAAGCTTTTTTGAAAGACATATGGACACTACAGTAAGGAACATATTTGATTTCACAACTTATGATGTAAATATATAAATATAGATATGCATATATTTATATACTTGTGTATATATGTTTATATATATTTTACATGAAACAATGCCTTTGTTGAAAGGGCTATGTTCTAATATTTTCTATTCTATTTTATTTATTTAAAAAAATGCATTCCTGACCCCTTCACTTGATTTCAGAACCCATAATGGGTCATTATCTGAAGTTTGAAAGACACTGTCTGTAAAACCGGGATTTCTGCTCTCAGAATCCCCACAATAAGTGCATTATACGTTGCCAGCCTCCATTGCTGTAATTTGGTAGGACTATGCTTCCCTATCCTGCTTTTAGCAACTAATGCTAAAAAGCTAGTATAGCTCTAACCTTAAGTCAACTGTCCTCATAAATAACACAAATCAGCGTTTGAAAACTTCAGTGGGAGCTTTTATTCAGGAATTTCTCAAACCAATATTTAAAAAAATATATGATTTAGTATAACATGACAGAAAATGTGGAAAGTAGAGGCAACAACTATCTCTCATCATAGACTTACTTTGCTAACATTCTGTGGTATTTTACTACAGCCTTTCTTGCCATGCATAGCCACATGAACTTGGTATTGTGGACCTTAAAAAAACAACAACTGGGAAACTTGTTATTTTTGTTCCCATCTCAGGCAGGAATAAGAATCCGCACGTAGGGACTCCCGTGTATGTGGAGGAGCACACTTGCGCGTGCACTAACACACACTCACACACACTCACACATACACACACTCTCTCAGAGTGGAGGAGAAAAAAATTTCACTGCTTGACTTTAATATTAAATCTCACTTTTCTCACATTTCTTATGTTTTCACACCTATAGTTGGCTAATCTATTTCTAGGCAATTCACAGCAGAAAAATTGTGAAAGTGATAGCTGGATTGTAACGTGTGAAAAAGCTCTTAGCACAGATTTGAATACATTTGGGAGGGGTAAGAGTATCCTGGATTGTCAGAAAATAAAGAGACGTGTTTTAAATAATGACTTCCACACACCAGCCTTTGAGAGTATCTTCCATAACTTTTACAATGGCTCAACTATAAAGTGGCGGGAAATATTAATGTTATTTCTGAGGATAGTGTAAGTCAGAATTAAGTGAGATTTCTAGGCTTTGTGTAAAACTTGAAGCCTGAATTAGTTGCTCTGGTATTGTATAATGTTACAGTCATGTGCCTAATATTTCTTTTTCTAATGAATAAAACCATTTACCAGTGACCTACACTCCTATTTTATAGAGTATTTTTCACTTTTCATTTAGTTGATATGTATGTCCTTTGTAATTTGAGGCATTGGTCTTGGTGATCTTTTATACTGGAAGGGGAGAGGGATTTTCTTTCTGAGGAGTGATGCTCACTGCTTAGAGCTTTTGAGGAAAATAAAAGGGAATCCTGATCTTTAGACACATACCTATGAGTTAAGATTGAAGGTGGCAATCACAAGCTGATATAAAAGGGGTAACATTTTTTCAAATATAAAATTAATTTAAACTTCCTACTTAAATTATCTTTTTGTTCCCTTCCCTTTTTAGTCTAAGTCACGAAGCTTACCCTTCTATGACAGGAGACGATGGTGCAATATACAAGAAAGAAAGCTAGATATTAGTTATTTGAAAGAGCGATCTAAGGGCCTGGGTGGGATGAGAGAGAGAGAGGAAGGAAGGGAGAGAGAGAGAAGAAATAGAAAGTATCTCTCTCTCTTGCCAGGCTTGGAGAACTTGAGTGTAGAATTTTAGAACAGTGGTATAAGAGTAAACAGGAAGAGAAAGTGGGAACGGCTCTCCTCTTGGATCCAAAGGGTGGTGAGAAACAGACAGAGAAAGGAGACAAGAAAAGAAAGACAGCTCTCTATTCCAGGCTTTCAGCCAGAGTACAGATGATCTTAAAAATTTGAAAGAATATAAAAGTTAGAGGTGATATGTTCAGCTTCTTATTTGGGACCCCACGAAGGGTGCTCTCTTCCTGTTTGTGACAGCCTAATAGGACAGTGTGGCCAGAGAGCCAGTCTAGTTGGGCTCTTGTCTCTCAGTTCCCATGTGGTGTAGATATTAGGTTGAAAGTCAGAAAACCTGCCTTGGGCAACCCCACACCCCTGCAGGGTCAAGGTGACTTCACAGTAGAAGCTGAAGGTGGAATACCCAAGCCTGGGGGACAAATGGGGGATGTACCAGAGACTTAGGATTACCTCTATCCATTGAAAGCCAAGAGAAAGGAAGAGGAGTATTTTAAAATGTAGCATATTAATATAAAGTTTGTGGTACAGTAAGGAAAACCGATCAGGACAGGACAGCCTTTGAAAAGATAATTAATCACGGTTTCTAAGAGGAGGGGGCATGCCATGCCATTGGGGGCCACACAGGAAAGCAACGAGGTTAGTCAGGAGGCAGAGGGGAAAGAGAACTATGGGCAAGACCTTTTGTTGTGGTTTCTGTGGGAAGGATCAGGCTAAACAGGCTTGGGATTGGCTGAGTAATTTCAGCAAGCTCTGGGGCATTTGGGGCTCTCCCTAGTTGTCTGGAACCTGGCCCCAGGATGATTAGGTCAGGTGTGTAGTGGGCCAGAGTGTGAGAACCCAATAAAGGAGATGGTTGGGGGTGTGGACTCTGGGTTTTCTTGTTTGTATTTGAATACCCCCCAGTCCCCAAGAAGAGGACTCCTCCCTGGGGGAGGGGGCAGAGTGTGAGCAACATGTCAGAAGGTCATGGCAGGGTAACTCAGGCATATTATTGGGTTGTCTAGAAAAAGATGTTTTGGCATCTGCACATAGGGAAGATGTTAAAGCATCAAGTTTATAGAGCTAGAAATGTGATTGGTTAATATACTGAGCCAGCAGTAATATTCCACCAGACCCTGGCCAAGTCGAGAAAGAAAGGCCACAAATTTACAGGTGCAAATAGCAACAGTGGATAGCAGCAGAATGCTAGAGGACAGTCAGGGTCAGGTCAACCATGTTCCATATGTATGCCAGACCAGCCATTCCACTGTGGGTCCTGCAAGGGTTTGGAGGTTACCATGAGAATGTGAGGGCTCCTTCACCCTGCCTGCATGAAGTTCTTCAGTCACTCATTAACTCAACAACTACTTGTCAACCCAGACATCAACTTGGAGTGGGTGGTGAATGTAAATAAGAGAAGAGGCAAGGTTAAGATAGACTGAGTGCTTTTATCCAGGTGAATGATACCCAATAAAAGATTGCTTTATTTATTAGATTGGATGCTGTCTTAACTGAAATTAGACTATGCCCCAGTACA
>CM052886.1:53741501-53760454 GCA_028534135.1 Potos flavus | reverse complement strand
TTCTCTTCTGCATTTTCCCCTTTTGGGGGAAAGTATTATTTATTCAGGGACTCTTGATTCAGTCAGAGTCCCGAGAGAAAACCAAAGGCATACTCAAATTAGGATAATTCTAGGAGAGTTTACTTATGAAAGAACCCATATAGGTGTGAGTAGAGCCTTGGGGAACTTCAGGGGGGTAGTGTAGGGCTACTGTAAGTGTCACTGTAACCCCTCAAGTCTGAAGAGACAGAGGTGGGAGAGGTTATTGGAATCCAAAAAGAGAGAAAGGAATAGAGTAGTGGGGACCTTCTGTGAAGGGCGTGGCCAATCTGAGGCAACCTCACAGGAAGGAAACCTAGGGAATAAACACTCTGATATCACTTTCTCATTTTCCTCCAATCTCCTGTTGATAGAACCTAAGGTGAAGCCAAAGGGTGCCATGATCCATGTTCATCGCACAGTCAGGCTCCTAGAACAGACAGCAGGGTGAAAAAAAGGTGGAGAGTAGATATGGAGGGGTGAGTAAGGTTATCTGGCAAAATTCCCATGTCTATAGTTCTAGCCCAACCCTGTTAGTTGAAGCTTGAAATCCAGGACACTCAAAATATCTTCCTTCCAAAACTAATCCTACTTCAAGTCTTCTTGTTTCTACTAATAAAGTTAATTTCTGTAGCTCCTTAGGTTTGTAACACCAAAGACTATTTTGAGGTCAGCTCATCTCTTTCATTAAATGCTGGACTTGAGGGCACACGCTGTGCTTTATCTGCCTTTGTATCTTCCATAACATGGAACGATGTTTGCAAATAGTGTCTAAGATGTATTTGTTGAATTTTCCTGACTTAACCGGCTCAGTTTATTGCTAAGCAGAATAATTGTAACCCTAGAGGTTTATATTTTTCACTTGATTGTTGCAAGGTTGCAAAACTGGCAGTTGCAACAAAAGATAGCCAATGGTTAACAGTATCAGGGGTCAGATCAGAGATCTCCCACTCAGTCAGAATGGAGAGGGGTGAGGAGAGAGTGAGCAGGGCTTGGGTACTCAGTAAGTAGCTGGCAAATGAGTTTCCCCTGGTTGGTTACACAGAAGGGAGAATGTTTGCTCTTTCAAAATGATTTTTTTGTGCATTACTTTGTCTTTTATTAATTTTACTTAATGATTTATTTATTTACTAGAGGCAGGAGGTAGAGCAGAGGGAGAAAAATCCTCAAGACTCCCCACTGTGTGTGGCTCCTGAGGCAGGGCTCAATCCCAGGACCCTGAGATCATGACCTGAGCTGCAGTCAAGAGTCAGATGCTCCACTGACTAAGCCACCCAGGGACCCCTCTTTTATTAAAAATTTTTAAAAGTACATTTAAAAGCAGAGATCTCTCATGTCTGTGACCCCAGGACAGTTTCGAGATAGTTAGCTATCTACTTTTCTTGTGTCTCATCTCTCTTCTTGATGTCCACATTCCCTCAGAATGTTCACACTGCCCAGGCCCCAGCTGAACCGTCTTTGGATCAGTATCCTGCGCCATAAATTGCTCTCTCCACTGATATAGAGGTATAGGTTCAGTGACCAATACCAATGGAAGCTTTAGCACACAGGTGGGAAGTAATTTCACCCAGAGGTGTATAAAGCCTTAAAGAACCTCTTAAATATTAATAAATGTTATTTTTTAAAAATGGCTTTAGGTTTATAGAAAAGTTGAGCAGAAAGTATGGAGAGTTCCCATATATTCCCTTCTTCCTGAACAGAATTTCCCTATTAACATCTAGTGTTCGTGTGGTACATTTGTTACAGTTGACCAACCAACATTAATACATCATTATAATACTGATACATTGATTTGATATTGATAAATTATCGATACCATTATAATCAATAAACAATATAGATATATTGAACCAATATTGATACATTGAACAATATCGATACAGCAATGTATTGTCCATTGTTTATTCAGATTTCATTCCGTTTTTTAAAAAGATTTATTTATTGATTTCAGAGACAGAGAGAAAGAGAGAGAGTGGGGACAGGGGCAGAGGGAGAGAGAGAATGCTCTAGCAGGCTCCCCGCTGAGCGTGGAGTCAGACATGGGGCTTGATACCAGGACCCTGAGATCACAACCAAAGGTGAAACCAAGAGCTGGCCACTTAACCAACTGAGCCACCCAGGCACCCCAGATTTGATTAAGTTTTTACTCAATGTCCTTTTTCTGTTCCAGGATCCCATCCCATCCAGGATACCACATTACATTTTCTTGTTATGTCTCCCTAGGCTCCCTTTGGCTGTGATAGCTTCTCATATGTTTCTCTTTTGATAATCTTCACAGTTTCGAGAAGTATTGGTCATATGTATTATTCTTCTCAAGCATCTGTTTTTCCCATGATTCAACTGGGATTATGAGTTTCGAGGAGGACGATCACAGAGATAAAGTCTCATTTCATCAGCTCCTATCATGGAGACGTTATGATGTTGATGTGTAATGTGATCACTAGTTTATCAGGTCTCTCTGCTATAAAGTTAGTTTTCTTTCTTGCCTTCCCATGCTGTAGTCTTTGGAAGGGAGTCACTATGTGCAGCCCACACTTGAGTAGTTATACTCCTCCTCGTTTAGGGTGAAGGATCTACTAATTTATTTGGAATTCTTTTGCATGGAGGTTTGTCTCTTCTCCCTTATTTATTAATGTATTCAATTATTTATGTTGGTATGGACTTATAATTGTTAAAATAATTTAGATTATAATCCAATACTACTTTATTTTTGTTCAAATTGTTCCAGCTCTGGATGTTGAAAACTCTTTCAGTTGGCTCCTGCGTCCTTTTAACAACCCCATCATTGTGTGTGTTTGAGTACTTTCTTACTTTATGTCACTACAAGATATTCCAGGCTCATCTTGTATATTTTCTACCTTAAACTGGCCATTTCTTAAAAAACTCCGGTCATCTGGGAACTAGGCATATTCTTTGCTACAAGAGTATCTTTTCTTTTATGCCCTTTCAGCTGACAAGCAAAGAAATATATGTGTGTATACTAACCCATGTTATATCCACATATCTATAAATAGTTCTATGTGTAATGATCTATATATACCTATATTAAGTTAAATGTGAGTTCTTACTGGTGTTTCAGACTCTAACCCATCACTGCCTGGATTATTCTAGCCTCCTCCCCTTGCTTAAATTCCTACTTTAATAGTGAGATGTGTCTTCCACCATCTACCATGCATTTACTTAATTGTTAAGTTCCAGGATACATAGATAGAAGCATCAGAATTATTAGTGCTATACATGAGAAACAACTTTATCAACTAGAGTAAAGTGCTTATTTACAGTTCTTTTTCCCTTTAATCTTGCAGACTTCATTTATTTCCAGAGTTACTTGCATCATGAACCTCTCCCTCCACCCCTTTCAGTAAAGTTGTTTTATATATTTGTAATGTGGTTAAATTCTTTTGTCCCAGTGTTCTTTCCTTCCAGGGAAGGAGTTCTATAAGCTTTGACAGATGCATAATGTCATGTATCCACCATTACAGTATCATATAGAAGAGTCTCACCACTCTACCAATCCCCTATGCTCCCCCTATTCTACCCTCTACCCTCTTATAATCCTGGCAGCCACTTTTTACTGTCTCTATAGTATCGCCTTTTCCAGAATGTCACACAATTGGAACGATACAGTATTTAGCCTTTCCAGACTGGCTTCTTCCACTTAGTAATATGCATTTAAATTTCCTCCATGCCTTTTCATGTCCTGATAGCTTATTTTTTCTTTTTGTTGAATAATGTTGTATTGTATGGATGTGTCACCGTTTGTTTATACATGCATTGATTGAAAGACATGGTTAGTGGCCTCCAGTCTGTGGTGATTCTGAATAATGCTGCTATAAATATTTGTGTGCCTCTCCGTCAATTCACATCCACACTCAGGAGGCTAGCTGCTGAAGGAAGGAGAGAAGCTTCTCTTTATGTAACATTTAAAGGTTTTCCCTTCTCTCTGTCCTGTCTTGGGACAGTAAAGTAATAAAGTGTCTCTTCTTATGTAAGAATCACATGGTAATATTCCAAAGTTGAAGCCAAAGTGTCTGTCTGACTTATCATTGACATGACTTGGAATATGATGGTTCATAACTAAATGTGTCATGACAGCAAGTAACCTCAGTGAAAAATGACACATGAAGAACTCACTGACAATACAGATGTCCTGTGTAAGGTAGAGATACTGCCTTCCATTGTTTATCATCATACTGGAAAAGAGTGAAATTAAAATAAAATCTTTCTAGATTTTCTGAAAGTAAAACTAGAGAAAATGAAAGATGAAATTTAAAGAAGTGATTTTATTGGTGGCCCTTCTCTGTTGCTGTCCTCAGTACAGGTTTAATCTGCCTATGTGGTAGCCCGGGACTGGGCCTATTCTAATGGTCTCTGAGGAGGACTGCGTATCATTTAACTACTACATTTGAGTTCTTGGAGGGCTGTGACTGTGTCTTGCTCATTTTGAATGCTTTGCAGTGCCTATTAGCATTGTGCCTAATAAATATTAACAGTATTTATTGACTAAATGTATATGCACAGCACCATTAATTCTGAATAATTTGCTTCTAAGTTTAAAGTAAAACTCTCCATCTTTCAGTACTTAAAAGGGCCTTCCGGAACATTTTTTGAGCCAGTCACTGTTGTATTGTTTTGCAGTGCTCCTATTCAAGGGATGAGACCCATATTCTTAAAGATACAACTGTGATTCATCCCTCACTACAGATTAATTTCTTTTGGAAGATGATGATGGATGAGTGTTTTTGTTGGAGAGAGCAGAGACATTGGGAGGGGTGTCAGAGGAGAATATACTTATTAAGATAAATAAACATCAAATTGTACAGGCTCTTAAAACATGTTTTCTGAAAAGAACCTGGCTGGGATTGCTTCTCCATTCATTTTCAGCTTTTGTACTTTAATTTATTGAAAATTTTGCTAGCCCAAATCTGCTTCTACCCACTGGAAAAACATTGGCTTTATAATGAAGAAAATTTATTGCTAACTGTGCCCTTTGAATTTTATGCATGCTGTTCATTTTGATGGCCAGCGTTGAATTGGTTTTTAGCTTTTATCTGAGTTCGTACTGTTGTACAATTTATCTTTTTAAAAAAATTATAATTTTGTTTTCAGAGAAAGCCACTCATGGGAGGGAAGCCGCTTTGTAAGTATTTGAATGTGAGTCTAGGTTTTGTAAACGACTTGTCTGAAGAAAATGTATATTATTAGTCCTTTTTCCTCCTATGTTTAAACGATCATTTATATTCTGTATTATCTGTGTACTTGTAACCTAATGTTGAAGAGCAGGGATTCACAAAAAAACAGACTATAACAAAGTTTCCATTGGCTGGCAGTAAAATTTAGCAACTATAGATAATATTGCTTCTTCCCCTTAAGGCTAAATTTAGTCAGTTTAAAGGACTATCCTTCATTCCATGATTCTGATTAA
Source organism: Potos flavus (assembly GCA_028534135.1). Classification (NCBI taxonomy): domain Eukaryota; kingdom Metazoa; phylum Chordata; class Mammalia; order Carnivora; family Procyonidae; genus Potos; species Potos flavus. The sequence goes on along the minus strand of CM052886.1, from coordinate 53,755,011 downwards.
ATATCTTTTCTTTCACAAGATATAGTGGCAGGAGAATGGCAGCTACTTAAAAAATTGTTCTTATTTAACAAAATAACTTGGAAATCCCAATAGAAGATACGTTTTTGTTGTGTTCTAGGCCAGGAGAACTCATGGAAATTACTGTAAAAAGAGTGGCAAAGACTACTTCTGATCCCCAAATAAGCAGTTGCAATGTACAAACTGATTATTCTCTGAAAGAAATGTTTCAGCTAACCATATTACCCTTGGATAAACTAAAAGAATGGGTGGCAACTTCTTCCTACATGCCAGAAATCTCCCCAGAGAAAATTAGACCCTTGAGGACAAAAGCCCGGGCCCAGGCTGATGGAGAACTCAGACCCAGCTGGAAACACGCAGGATTACCTGGTGATTCGAAAGCAGAAAAATGGGCTCATATGTGCAACACAGGATCCCCTACTGGGGAAAGATGAGGACCTCCTTGGGGGGTAAAGTCAAGTCAAGTTATCAGCAGTAGAGTAACATCAGAGAAGACAAACTGCAACTTTGTGAGCTGGATCTAGTTTCATGTTGGCGGAGGACCTGGGCTGATGAATTCCCTCCCTGTGACACTTCTATGGGCAGCCCATGGGCCTCAATAGTAAACAGAACAGTGGTAGGCCCCCGACCAGCATTATCCATGGAGGACAATTTCCTGCAGCCAATTCTTTTTCCACCGCAATTTAATTCCCCCCTGGGGGCTGATAGCTAAGTCGGTGAGTTAGAGCATAGAAACAGTGCATCAATAAGAAATCATCCAAGCTTTTAACATCTCTGATAAGGACTTCGTTAGCATTGTTCACTTATTAATTTTCTCACTTTGTCCGGACTTGTAGCTAACTCTTAGCACAAAGCCTGCTCCCAAAGAAGGAGCACGCTTGGAAAGATATCTCTATCTTTCCAAGCACATGCCAAGACTGTCACCCTCATCAGGCACTCACACAAGCCCATTGTCCCCTGACAACAGTAGCGAGGAGGAGTCAAAGGGCAGCCCTGTTGGGGTTAATGTGGCGCATGAAATCAGCCATAATACCTGGCTTGCTAAAATGTAACACAGAGGCCGCTGAGGGCAGGGAAAGTTTCGGGGAAGGGCATACGCCTTTGGAATGCTGAGGCCTGCGTGACCACTCTGCAGTTGGAATGCCGCGGAGGAGTTGCCCAAACAGCCGCCTTGTGATCTAAGAGACCTATGCATTGTCCCTTAGGCTGTGTTTAGCCGAACGTAGAACACACAGATTAGCATAGTGTATCTTTCCCATAAACAGGTCCTCCTAGTTTCTGTAAAACCCCTTGTCACACATCACATGCTTGAAAAACAGTGATAAGGATTTGTGATTATCCTGAAGGACCAATAAAAGGGGGAGCAAAGAAGAGCAAAGGGTCTTCCTCTCTGAAGGTTGACCCCTTGCCTTCTCCTCTCTCTCACAGCAAAGTTTGGAGTGATCTTTCATCCGTCGGTACAGGGATTGCTGGCCATTCCCAGCACAGGCCCTGAGAAAAAGCTCACCAGTTAACATCTGGTTGATGTCATGCTGGGGTGGGGATGACAGGGGACATGGAGGATGTTTGGTGCTTCTGTGGTTCCTCTATTCACTTTTCAGATGTTCCCCTTATAGACCTACTCATAAAATATCAGCTGTTCCAGTGGCCTGTGTTTGTCTAGGAAGCCTTTCCTATCATAAATACACTTCCCTTTGGGTCCACTTCTGGTTTTCTCTAAGCCAATTACCCATTTATGATACAGACTAATGCATTGAAATAAGCTTAGGTTCTTCCCTGTCTTAAGAAGGTCAGTTGGCCAACCATTTGCTTGTGCTAACTCTTGGTAAAATGAAATCCAGCTAATTATGTTGACAGCAAAATCCTGGCCAGGAAGCCATGTTGTTATTCTCTGTGAGGATCTGACTTTTAACTTTTCCATATTGTAGGGATAGTGCCTTCCCCACCAACACCCTTCCCTGTCGTAACGGTTAACAGAGCCACTTAAACTCCATTGCCAAAATGGGCTTCCACCATAGCTTCCTCACCTATTCCTTTCTGAGACAGAGAGTGAGTGACTTATCTGATTGGTGAGTCTAGGGGCAGAAGTGGAAATCACTTCCTTTAAGCCTCCTGAGCTCTCTCAAAACTACTAACCTGCATAGAGGGTATATTTGGGCTTTTCCCGGGAATGTGGAAAGATTATTGGGCAGGCTTTGCTTTTAAAGGGGGTGGTCTGTGGTTTCCAGTTCAATGTGTGGTAGGGCAGGTAGGAATATTTCTGAAGTTGATTCAGGATGCCCACAAAAACCACTGATTTAAAGCCCTATTCTGCAATCAGCATTACCAAAAGTAAAACTGACATATTAATCTCCATATATCTGTTTCTTGGTTCTTATTTCTCAATCAGTTCCAAATGTGACAAAGGAATGTTATTTAATTTGGCCTTTAAATCCCAATATATACGCCCAAGCAGCTTAGCTAGCAACAGGTGCAGAAACCATTGTTATTCATGTGGTTCAATTTTCACGTCATCCATGTTCTGGAAACCTTATTTAAATCCTTCTGGACATATATCCTTACCTTTAACCATCCTGTGAGGGTTCTGTCTGCTTTCTCTAGCTGAGCTACTGTGTGACCAGATCAATAAAGTTAATATTAATACGTTTAACCTGAAGACCTAGAGCTGATTCTAGGGGACAGATGACTTAGAAGCTCCCTTCCTCTGTGAAATCTTCAGACATTACAGCCTTCCAGATGAGGTGATATTGGGGTCCAGAGGTCATGGGGTTCAGTTTCTGAAGTGCTCTCTTTAATATCTCTATTTTAAAATGCACCTGATGTGTTTCATGTGATTTAGCTTCTCAGTACATCTGTTTGCCACCTTAAATTCAGCAGAAAAACCAGAGGACCCTAAATGTAGGTAACTTTGTGAGACCATGCTAAAATCTGCCTCTACCTCTAACATCCCATCTGATTGACAATAATTTGTCTTTGAGATTTTTCCTCTTCATTTCCCATTGCTATCTACTATTTCCTGGTGCAACTCTGTACTAGCCTCAATCTAGGCCGCCCTCTACCAACCAAAGGGCCTTGATTGGACTATACTGATGGATTTATCAATTAAGGTGTGTTTGAAAACCTAACATTGGTTTTAAGAAATAAGAATTTGTGTTGTATGATAAAATGTTTGAAGATAGTTCATTTTGTACCTTTCCCTGCCCATCTGTGTGCTCTTGGAGGCTGATCTCTGAGGATTGTGTCACCTCGTGTAATGAGAAAATGGCTAAATTGAGTTGCTGGCTAGAAATTTTAGAGCATGACAACCCTGCTCACAACCAGCGTTTGGAAATTTAGATAAGGACCTGACCTTAGCATTCCAAACCTAAGTTCCTGCTTTGTTTTTCCTGGGACGCCTTTTAAAATAACTACTTAAGGTTGAAACTTCCCCTACCTCCACATTTAGTGACCTTTGTCTCAACCTCATGATAAGTAATAGGTGCCTGCTACCCTGCTCTGCTAGGATGAAGGACTGGTCTTCCTCCTGCTTTTTATGCCCTCACCCTCTCCTGACCTGTTTCTGGAACTTGCGAGTGATAAATTTGGGACTTTATGTCCTATGTGTGAGTGTATTCGGATCCTGAGAAAGCGACCTGCCAACCCTGTGTATGTGGCTTGTGCCCACTCATTCAGTATGTCATAATTTGCACATTCTTAATTAATATACCAGATCTGGCTTCTCAACACATCTGTGTTCTTTTACCCTTGGACATCAGGCTGAGTTTGGCTGATGGGTGGCAATAGCTGGAAATACCAAGCAAGCAGGACAGAGAAGTTGGGATATTTCTTTGCCTGGCTTCCTCCCTGCTGAGCTAAATTGGACTGAGGCTTGGATCTTTTACCTAATACCACAACTCCTGTGGGGCAGGCCCTCTCCCTTCTCTTCTGATTCAAGGTCTATTGCCTTTTTCTCTTTCCCTTTCAAGTCTCAGGTCATGATGGCTTTTCACTGTTGCTGGGTCCTGGGTTTCATTATTCCTTTTGGTTCTCCTAGTCCTGCCCACAGCATTGTAAGAAGCTCCTTTATTAAACTCTGTTTAGTTACTTTTTGGGTGCGCCACCTGTTTCCTGCTGACACTCTAATTGATACAGCATTCAGTGCCATTGATTCAGCAGAATGGAGATATCAGATTGGCACCATTTCTTTGATTTTTTTTTCCTTTTCCTTCATGTTTGCAATGTAGATGCTACTACACCTCTGTGTATAAGGCATAAAAAAGTGAGGAAGGGTGCCAGATAAATGCTGTCCCTTGTAGCAAGAAAAGCAAAAGGCTTTTCCTTTGGCCTTATGGTGTCTTATCATCAAGGACCACCCAGTGCCTTTAGGATTTCCAGGGTGATAAGAAAATTGGGGAATCAACATTCATAAGAGCACCTACTATGGATTGGGTACTGTGTTAGGTGGTTGACATGTCTCACTGATTCCAGGTGAGGCAGTTAAAGGGAGGTGAAGGGACTAGATCAAGGTCACTCATCTAGAGACTGGCAGACAGGGAATTTCAACATTAATGCCCTTCGAGCAGCAATCAAACCCTTTATTCAAATGAAGTCTTATGTGGAATAAAAAGAAAAAAGATAACAGTTAAGCTCCTCTAGTTAAGTCAGGGAAGGGATCTGAAATGTTGATTAGCATTTTCCTGATCATTAGTGACATTGAGCATCTTTTCTTATATCCATTGGTCATTTGTATTCTTCTTTGGAGAAATGTCTACTCAACTTCTTTAGTGCATTTAAAAAATTGGGTTATTACTATCTATATGCTGCCTATAAGAGACTCAGTTCAGACCTAAAGACACATGCAGATTGAAAGTGAAGGGATGGGAAAACATTTATCATGCAAATGGAGTGAAAAGAAAGCTGGGATAGTGATACTTATATCAGACAAAATAGACTTTAAAACAAAGACAGTAACAAAAGACAAAGAAGGATACTACATAATTATAAAGAAAACAATCCAACAAGAAGATATAACAATTGTAAATATTTATATACCCAGCATGGGAGCACCCAAATACATAAAGCAGCTATTAACGGACATGAAGGAAAAAATTGATAGTAATAATACAATAATAGTAGGGGACTTTAACACCCACCTACATCAATGGATAGATCATCCAGAAAGAACATCAACAAGGAAATAGTGGCTTTGAATGACACACTAGGCCAGATGGATTTAACAGATATATTCAGAACATTCCATTCTAAAAGAGTGGAATACACATTATTTTCAAGTGCACATGAAACATTCTCCAGAATAGATCACATGTTGGGCCACAAATCAAGTCTCAGCAGATTCAAAAAGATTGAAATCAATTCACGCATTTTTTTCTGACCACAACTGTATGAAACTAGAAATCAATCACAAGAAAAAACCTGGAAAGAAAACAAATATGTAGAGGTTAAATAACATAATACTAAATAAGTGAGTCAACCAAGAAATCAAAGAGGCAATTAAAAATACATAGAGAGAAATAAAAATGATAACACAATGGTCCAAAATGGAATGCCGGAAAAGCTGTTCTATGAGGGAAGTTTATAGCAAGAAAAATCTCAAATAAACAACATAACTTTATACCTGTATACCTTTATACAGTAAGAAAAAGAACAATTAAATGCCAAACCAATAGAATAAATGAAATAGAAGCAAACAAACAAAGAACAATAGAAGAGATCAATGAAACCAGGAACTGGTTCTTTGAAAAGATCAATAAGATTGATAAACCTCTAGCCAGACCCATCCAAAAGAGAAAGAGAGAGAGAGGGAGAGAGAGAGAGAGAGAGAAAGAGAGAGAGAGAGAGAGAACCCAGATAAACAAAATCAGAAACAAAAGAGAAGTAAAAACCAACACTACAGAAATACAAAGGATCATAAAAGAATATTATGAAAAACTATATGCCAACAAATTGGACAAACTAGAAGTGAATAAATGCCCAGAAATATATAATCTCCCAAAAGTTAATCAGGAAGAAATAGAAAACTTGAAAAGATGAATTACCAGCTATGAAATTGAATCAGTAATCAAAACACTGCCAACAAACAAAAGTCCAGGACAGATGGCTTTGCAAGTGAATTCTACAAAACATTAGAGAAGAGTTAATATGCATTCTTTTCAAACTATTCCCAAAAATAGAAGAAGAACCCTTGAGCCCCGTTGGTAGGATTGCAAGCTGGTGCAGCAACTAAGGAAAACAGTATGGAGGTTCCTCAAAAAATTAGAAATAATATTACCAAATGACCCAGTAATTCTGCTGGTGGGTATTTACCCAAAGAATACAGAAATACTAATTTGAAAAGATATATGCATAACTTTATTTATTATAGCATTATTTACAATAGCCAAAATGTGGGAATAGCCTAAGTGTGCATAGATAGATGGATGGATAAAGAAGATTCCACACAGTGGTATATTACTCAGCCATAAAAAAGAATAAAATCTTACCATTTGCAACAACATGGATGGATCTAGAGGTATAATGCTAAGTGAAATAAGTCAATCAGAGAAAGACAAATACCATATGATTTCACTCAGATGTGGAATTTAAGAAGCAAAACAAATGAAAAAGAGACAAATAGAAAACCAGACTCTTAACTATGGAGAACTAAAAGGTGGTTATCAGAAAGGAGGCGGTGGAGGTATGGCTGAATTAGGTTAAGGGGTTTAAGAGTACACTTATTGTGTTGAGCACTAAATAATGTATAGAATTTGTGAATTACTATATTGTACATCTAAAACTGATGCCATATTTTAATTATACTGGAATTAAAAAATAAATGAAAAGAATGAGGAAGAGTCATCATCTTTGCCTTATTCTTGATCTTAGAGAAAAGAAAATCTTTCACATTTTCGCCATTAAGTAAGATGTTAGCTGCGGGCTTGTCAAATATGGCCTTTATTATGTTGAGATAATTGCCCTGTATTCCTAGTTTGTTGAGCTTTTTTGTCATGAAAGAGATTTAAATTTATCAATCACTTTTTCTGGATCTATTGAGATGATTGTGTGATTTTATCTTTATTCTGTAATGTGGAGTATTATATTAATTGATTTTCATAGTTGGTTTATCTCTGCATCCCGGGGATAAATCCCACTTGGTCATGGTATATGATCCTTTTAATGTGCTGTTGAATTTGGTTTGTTAGTACTTGTTGAGGACTTTTGCATCTATCTTCATCAGGATTATCTGTAGTTTTTTTGTGGTGTTTATGTGGCTTTGGCATCAGGTTAATGCTGACCTTATGAAATGAGTTTGAAAGTATTACCTCCTCTTCAGTTTTTTGGAAGAGTTTGAGAGGGATTAGTATTAACTCTTTGTTTGGTAGAATTTACCAGTCAAGCCATCTCATCCTGGGATTTATTTTGTTGGGATATATATATATATATATATATTTTTTTTTTTTTTTTTGGCTGATTCAGTATCCTTACTAGTAATTGATCTGTTCAGACTTTCTATTTCTTCATGATTTGGTCTTGGTAGATTTTGTGTTCCCAGGAATTTATCCATTTCTTCTAGGTTATTTAGTTGGTGTATAATTTTTTTAAACATTTTTTATTTACTTATTTGAGAGAGTGAGAGAGAGACGAGAGCGTGCATGAGGAGGGTGAGGGGCAGAGGGAAAAGCAGGCTCTCCACTCAGCAGGGAGTCTGATGCAGGGCGCGATCCCAGGACTCTGGGATCATAACCTGAGCCGAAGGCAGATGCTTAATGGGCTGAGCCACCCAGGCACCCCTAGTGGGTGTGTAAGTGTTCATAGTAGTATCATATCCTTTTTTCCCCTTGTGATATCAGTTGTAATGTCTTCCCTTTCATTTCTGATTTTATTTATTTGAGTCTTCTTTTTTTCTTAGTCAATTTTGTTGATCTTTGCAAGAAACCAACTCCTAGGTTCATTGATTTTTTTCTATTTTTTATTTTTTATTTAATTTGTTTCTGCTATAACTTTATTATTTTCTTATGCTATCTATGAGATTAGATCTTTTCCCAGTTCCTTGAGGTATGAAGTTAGGTTGTTTATTTGTGGTCTTTCTTTTTTTAAATGTGGGCATAAATCCAATGAACTTCCCTCTTAGTACTGCTTTTGTGCATTTCATTAATTTGGTATGTTGAGCTTTTGTTTTCATTTGTTTTGAGATATTTTCTATTTTCCCTTTTGATTTCTTCTTTGACTTATTGGTTGTCCAAAAGTGTGTTACTTAATTCCCATATATTCGTGAATTTTCCAGTTTTTTTCTGCTATTGATTTCAAGTGTTGTTCCATTGTGGTTGGAAAAGATTCTTGGTATGATTATAGTCTTCCTAAACTTAGAACTTATTTTGTGACTTAATGTGATCTATACTGGTAAATGTTACACGTGTACTTGGGAAGAATATATATATTCTGCTTTTGGGTGGAATGTTCTGTGTAAGTCCGTTATGTCCATTTATTCAAGTTTGCTGTTTCTTTGTTGATTTTCTGTCTGGTTGTTCTATCCATTACTGAAAGTGGGGTATTGAAGTCTCCTACTATTATGATATTGCTGTCTATTTCTCCCTTCAGTTCTGTCAATGTTTGCTTCATATATTTAGGTGCTCTGAACTTGGGGTGCATATATGTTTGTAATTGTTATATCTTGCTGGTGAGTTGACCCTTTTATCATTATATATTGTTCTTCTTTGTCTTTTGTCACAGTTTTTGACTCCAAGTCTATATTTTGTCAGGTATAAGTGTACTCTCTCCTGCTGTCTTTTTGTTACCATTTGCATGGAACATCTTTTTCCATCTTTCACTTTCAGCCTGCATGTGTCCTTAAATCTAAAGTCAGTCTCTTATAGAAAACATGTAATTGGGCCTTTAAAAAAAATCTATATAGCCACTTTATGTCTTTTCTTATTGTTTTAATTTTACTTCCACTTAGTTAACATACAGTGTTATATTAGTTTCAGGTATACAATTTAGTGATTCAGCACTTCCATACATCACCCAGGGTTCATCACAAGTGTACTCCTTCATCCCCATCATCTCTTTTCCCCACCCCCCACCCACCTCTCCTCTGGTAACCATTATTCTATGTCTTTTGATTGTGGAGTTTAATCCACTTACACTTAAACTAATTATTTATATGGAAGGATTTATACTTGCCATTTTGTTAATTGTTTTTCTGTATGTCTTATAGTTCTTTTTTCCCCTCTTCCTTTCTTACTGCCTTCCTTTGTGTTTCACTGATTTTTGGTATTGATATGCTTTCATTCCTTTCTCTCTCTCTCTCTTTGTGTAACTGTACAAAGATTTTCTTTGTGGTTACCATGGGCATAAAATATCTTACAGTTACAAAAGTCTATTTTAAGCTGATAAAAATGTAACTTCCATTATATATAATAACTCTCTACTTTTACTTCTTCCCCTTACACTTTACATCTATTTCCATTTTTTAAATTATAGTTATTTTTAATCCTTTTGCCTTTTAACTTTTTAAGAAATATTTATTTATTTATTTGAGAGAGAGAGAGTGTATGTGCACATGAGAGAACATGAGTGGGGAGGGGTAGAGGAAGAGGGAGACAAGCAGATTTGTCTCCCAAGACACCCCACCCACCCCAGATCATGACCTGAACTGAAACCAAGAGCCAGAGGCTTAACCAGCTGAGTCACCCAGGCACCCTGTCTTTGAACTTTTAGACTAAAATTAAGAGTAATTTACCCACCACTGTTACAGCAATATGGTATTCTGTATTTTATATATATCTTTTACCAGTGAGCTTTATATTTTGCTATGCTATCCGGTTGCTGCTTAGGGTCCCTTCTCTCAAGTTGAAAAACTCCCTTTAGTATTTTTTGTAGGTGGATGTAGTGGTGATTAATTTCCATAACTTTTATTTATCTGAGAAAGTCTTTATCTCCCTTTCATTTTTTGAAGGGTAGTTTTGCCAGATGTAATCTTGGCTAGCAGGGTTTTTGTTTTTGTTTTTGTTTTTCAGCACTTTGAATATCATCTCACTCCCTTTTGAACTGAAAGCCTTCTGCTGAAAAGTCCACTGAGTGTTTTATTTGGATTCCTTTGTGTATGAGGAGTTGCTTTTCTTTTGGCGATTTCAAAATTCTCCATCTTCGACTTTTGACAATCTCATTATGGTGTGTCATGGTACAAAGCACCATCTTTGTTCTTAGTGGCCCCTAACAATCTAGAGTATGCTTGGTCCCAAAAGTGCTCTGAGACAGGCAAGAAAGAAGTCAGTCTTTTGGCACTCCCTAGAGAATTAGGAATGTTATGTGTAGTCCAACTCATTCCCTCTGCATGGTGAAGCTGGAACCTGTTTTATCTCCCTCCCCACTTGTGCTGCACTGAGCTGGTGGGGAGAAGCTGTGGTGAGTAATCACATGCTAGTTCAAACTGTTGTTTCTGTATCTATAGTCGCCAGTATCTAGCATACGCTAGGTCCTATTAGTGCTCTGAGATAGGCAAAATAGAAGCCAGTCCCTTGGGCAGTACTCAGAAAAGTTGAGATGTTGGATGTGTGGTCTAAACTTTTCGCTCCTCAGGGAGAAACTGGGAGCTGAAGTTCTCCTGATCATATGCTGTGCTCGGAAGGGGGTTTATGGAAAGAGGGCATCTCCAATTTTTCTACCAGTTTCAATGTGGCTGGTTTTGTACTTGTACAGGATGTAGTAACCTCCTAACTAGTTCCTGGCTTTTTCACAAAGGAAATGCATCCATTTTTGATGTTGAACTTGTGTGTCCATTGGGTAAAGAAGAGTCCAGTGCTTCCTATTCCACCATCTTGCTGACATCACTCTGCCTCATGTTTTATTTTTTGGGTGTTCTTTGAAGACATTGATGATTTCCCCACAAGATATTCTAGCATATCTGTAACTGTTTTGTATTTGTTGTACTTATTGTTTATTTTCTTTTATGGGGTATCTTCCTCTCTTTCCCTGCCTTGTCTGCTTTTAATTGAAAATTTTATATGATTCCTTTTTCTCCTCTTTTGGCATATCAATTATACTCCTTTAAAACTATTCTTTTAGTGTTGCTCTAGAGTTTGCAATATATATTTTTCAATAATTCTAAATTCACTTTCAAATAACTCTCAACTCTTCATGGGTAAGACATGTACCTTATAACAGAATATTCCCAATTTCTTCATCCCACAATGTCTAACATTGCTGCATTCATCTCACTTATATAATAGTTGTTGTTATTACTTTGAACAAATATTTATTAGATCAGGAAGGAAGAAGAAAAGTAAAAATTTATTTTACTTTCACTTACACCTTTGGTACTCTTCCTTTATTTATGTAGATGTGATTTTTTAAAATTATGTTGTTTTTCTTTTCTCTGAAGAACTACTTTTAAGATTTTTTTTCAAGACAGGTCAACTAGCAATACATTCTCTCAGTTCTGTTTATCTAAGGAATCTATTTCTTCTTCATTTTTGAAGCATAATTTTGCTTGGCACAGAATTTCATGGTTTTTTTTTTCCACTAATATTTTGAATATTTCACTTCAGTCTCTTCTTACTTGCATGTATTTTGACAAGAAGTCTTGTGTAATTCCTATCCTTATTTCTATAAAGTTAAGTTGTTTTTCTCCTATGGCTTCTTTTAAGATTTTCTCTTTACCTTTGATTTTCTGCATTTTGAATACTGTGTATGTCTAGGTGTAGATTTTATGGATATTGATCCTGTGTGCTGTTCTCTGTGCTTCCTGGATCTGTGATTTGGTATCTGCCTTTAATTATGGAAAATTCTCAGCCATTATTACTTCAATGTTTCTTCTGCTTCTTCTCTGGTTCTACTGCTTCGGATAGTCCCATTATACTATGTTATACTTCCTTGTAGTTGTCCCATAGTTCTTGGATATTTAATTCCCTCCTTTCCCATCCCTTTTCTCTTTGCATTTTAGTTTGGGAGGTTTCTATTGACCTAGCGTCAAGATCTCTGATTCTTTCCTTGTCTATGTCCAATTTACTGATGAGCCCAACAAAAGTATTTTTTCATTTCTGTTACAGTGGATTTCTAGCATTGCTTTTTGACTTGTTCTTAGAGTTTCTAGCCCTACCCATCTGTTCTTGTGTTTTATCATTAGATCTTTTGGCATATTAGTCACGGTTATTTTATTTTATTTTATTTTTTTAAAGATTTTATTTATTTATTTGACAGAGAGAGAGAGTTCACAGACAGGCAGAGAGGCAGGCAGAGAGAGAGGGGGAAGTGGGCTCCCTGCTGAGCAGAGAGCTGGATGTGGGGCTTGATCCCAGGACCCTGAGATCATGATCTGAGCCGAAGGCAGAGGCTTTAACTCACTGAGCCACCCAGGCGCCCCTAATCATGGTTACTTTAAATTACTGGTTTGATAATTCCAAAATCTCTAACATATCTGAGTCTGTTTTTGATGTTTGTCCCTTCAGATTATGTTTTTTCCCCTTGTATTATTAAACACATCTTGCTTTATTTATTTTTATTTTTTGGCATTGTACCATGGCTTGCTTTTTTTTTTTTCCCATTGAAAACTGAACATGATGTAGTGGGTGATAGGAGCTGAGATAGGACTTTAGTGCAAGGTTTTATGTCTGTTTGGCTAGGAGTTAGGCTATGTTTATTGTTTGCTTTAGCTGTTAAGTAATAGAGGCTTTAGTTTCCTCTGGTGTCCTAATTTTTGTCTCTTCTCTTCTCTTCTCTTTGGTTTTCCCTAGAGACTCCTTACAAAGAATCCTGATTGATATGCTGGTAAGCTATAGGAGGAAGGGAAGCATTCTATATTTCTATGATTAGGTCTCAGGTTTTCAGTGGGTCTGTACCTCTGGGATGGGACTTTCACAGTATTTTTCAGCTTCTACTACCTCCTCATGCCTTAGATGAGACAGGAAGCCTAGAGGGGGCTAGAGTTGGGTAATTTCCCTTATCCAAGTCTGATAAAGCTCTGATGAAATATACTCCCTGCCAGGTAGGCCTTTTGTGGAGAATGCTCGTGATTTATTTCAAAATGGTTACTTCTCCATTCCCAGGTAAATATGGGATTTTTCTCTGATCTTTATCATAGGAACGTGGTGAAGCTCCTGGAGGTAAAACCCATGTAAGTGTGACTCTACCAACATTGGGGTCCTAGTCATTTAAAACTCTCAAACTAGTCTACTCTTAGCTCCCAGTAATTCACTGAAGTTACCATTTAAGTGTTTGAATGGCTTCTGGTACTGGTGGCTCCTGCTTAGGTAAACCAATTTGTATTCTCTGTATTCACTTTTCTGTCCAGTTTTGGGGGTGGTGGTTTGTCCTGTGATTTCAATTTTCTGAATGATCTAAGAAAAGTAATTGATTTCCAAATTTTCAGCATTTGCCTTGTTGTAAGGGTGGGAGTGATGACTTCTAAGCTCTTTACATGTCAAAATATAGAATGTCTTGTACTACTATTTTCTATGTGTTCAAATACATCTAGTAATCCATCAATAATAATGCTTATTTATTTATTTATTTATTTATT
>CM052886.1:53687526-53741001 GCA_028534135.1 Potos flavus | reverse complement strand
GGTTATGAATTAGTCCTTGTTATTTATCTGCTGCAAGTGTTTATGAAGGAAGGAACTCTGGCATCCTTGGAGACCATCACATCCTCAAAGTCCATACACCTGATGGGCAGTTCTGTCTGCTGGGCCCTTCTGCCTCTAGCACTTGTTTTCTGGAAATCCTTCCTTCTTGGACTATCCTTTTTCTGTTTTATCCTATGTATTGGTCCTGAAAAATGGGCAGATGCCACACATAGGCCATCTCATGGTAGAACTGAACATTCATGGTAGAACTGAACCTAATACATTGACATAGAAACAAAGGCTATGAAATTGAATCCTCGTTTTCTTATTTTTTGGGAGAGAATGACTGGAAGCTGGATCTACATAGAATGCAGGAATCAACCATTGAAACTTGTTTGATTAAGTAGTTAAGCCACATCACTACTTGTCTATTTTCCCTGTCACTAAATTGACCAGATGTTTGACAGAACGGAGTGATTAAATTAAATAAAAATGTCTATTTCAGCACTTCATTCTACCTCTCTTTATTATTTGAAATGTATTTTTGTTACAACCTGTGAATTACTGAATACTAGCTAGAAATAATTTGCTTTGTATTACAAGATAACCACTAGAGATTAATATTTTTCCAAAGATTTATCCAAGATATAAGGCTTAAAATGCAGTCATTGACATTTATAATTTTCTTTCTACCCTTCCCTTAATTAGTCACTTCTTACCAACTCTTCTAAGTCCAATCTTTTCCCAGTATTTGTCCCTCATAATGTCTCTGTCTTCCCCCTACTTTTGCTTGGCTCTACTTTGGTTCAATAGGGTGATTACAGTGCCTATATGTGAACACCTAGATCTGTTCTACATCATTTCAATGGTGGAGGAACAGGACTTAGGGTTTACCATTATAGAAAATAGAAGTATCTTATTCTCATGACTCCCAATTAAGAGTTCTTTCTTTTGTACAGTTAGTGGGGTTGGATATAACCTTGAAGGTTTACTGCAATTGAAGGAAAAATAGAAAAATGCTGAGTGTGTTTAATTCTGTTCCCTAAGCATACCACCTTACAGTAAATGATCTCAATAATTTTTCCCCCACTAAGTCTCTCAGGAATTGTCTGAGTGTCTGAATGATCTGAGGAAAAATTGCAGCTACATTTGGACCAATATACAAGATGGAATTTACTGTAGTTGATGCATCTCACCGGTTAGTCTGTGAAGTTTGCGATTTACCGTGAGACTCCAAATCAAATGCATGGCCATGATGTGTCAGAATTTATTGTTGAGAAATGGTGTGATATAAACAAAGAAGATAATCAAGAAGGGAGGTGCAGGGTTTGGCAGAAATCTCTTTACTAGGGATGGACAGGCAGAGGTAGACTGGGAAGCAGGGTTGGCTAATATCAGAGATTCAGTCAGGCAAGTCTGGGATGGTGATCTAGGAGCTTAGATTCCCGGCTGTGCTTTAGGCAAGCATTTGGCACCTTGTGTCTAAGACAAAAAGGCAAGAGGAACATGGCAACGGAGAATATTTGTGCACGCCTTCGTTTTATCTGTGAGAGTTTTACATGAATAATTCACACTGTAGATAGTCCATTTCTAGATAACTGGGACTTGGCTGTTGAGAGAAGTTAAGAAGGCATGCTGTATAGGTGGTATTTTATGCTTCCTGAGTCTGTGCTTTAACCTGATCTAAATTGTTGTCATCAGAAATAAATTACCATTGACATTTCATTCTTAGTCACAATTCAGAAATCTTATTCTATGTTCTTGAAAAATCTTTGGTTTGGCAAATAAAAACTGGCAGCTACTATCTATAGAAATCCATTCCTTTAAGGTGAAGTTGACAGCACCATTTAATTAAGTCCAATTTTTTCCACACAGGAGAGTTGTAAAGATGAATGAAGTCATTTAAAAACATTTCTTTGATAGCATATGGTAGAAAAAACTTAAAAAAAATATTATCATGTCTAGCTTTTGGTGATAGGGACATAATCTTTTTCTTAAATAAATGGGAATCTATCATTTATTGATCTCTATCTATTCTCTAATCTATAAAAGAATGTCTTTCAAATATACTTGGTTTTGACCTAGAATAAGAAGTACATTTTGTATCACAGACTAGTGCATGTATGTGGATATACAACATACATACATATACACAAACTCTATGTTCTCTTAAGTCAGGGGAGAGGAAAAACAGCTGGTTGAAGCCACTAACTTGTCTCACGGCTCTCTGGTTGTGACCTGCACCTTGAAAAACACTGTTGGTAATATTTTATATAAACAGATAAGCATTAAAAAAGCCGTATGCCAAAACCCTTTATAGTAATAATTTAAAGCAGAGCACGAGACTCAAAAAAGTGTTTTGCTAGAGCAGAGTTCTTTTCTTTAGGGATCTAGAGGTAGTGATAAGAGTCTATAACATGTTACCTTTGAGTACATCCTGATTGAGCCTTGTCTTCCCCATGGGTTTCTGACTGAACTTTCTTTATTGCTGTGAGTGATGTACAAATTAGCAGGCTAATTCCCATATCTAGTCTACATGCTATTTTTGATAAATAGTAAGATTGTTTTAAAAAATAAGTATTTAAAGATATTGAAGTTATTTCACATGTGTTTTTGCATCCATGTGCACATTTTTTTTTTTCCTAGAAAACAACCACACGCTCAGTTCTATACCCACCTCCAGTTGTTACAGGAATCTAGATGGCAGGTTGGACAATTGCCAGAGACACTTGCCAATGTTGACATTGGGGCATTTCTCCAAGTCAAAATCGACAATATCTCTGCTCATTTGCTTAGCTTTGTCAAAATGATTGGCCAGTTTTGTGGAAATAGCCTGACTTTATACTCTAATGATTGTCTACATGGAAACTAACTACCATCTCTGTTTCCCCAAATTAGGAGGTCTAAACACCAGTATAGCTTAACCTTTACTTTATGCTTTTTAAAACTTAAATGCTGCCTTTATTTTTAGGGAGCACTCTGTATTCAAAATCTCACACTGTTTCAGCAAGAAATCTGTACAGAGCAATGACATGCTGTTTTGATTATGTCTCAGCTCATCCATTTAAGAAGGCTGAAAAGTTGTTTCAGTAGATTTCCTGCAGGTGTGCCTGATTACCTGGGCTCCATTGTTTCAGGAAGATAAATGGAAAACTTGGATCTTCATGAAATAAGGGCTAGAGGGAGAAATTCTGCAGTGAACTGTCTTAAAAAGCAAAGAGCTTCCTATCCCTAGAAATCTTTAATCATTGATTTGGTGACTGCTGTTGGAGATATTTTGGAGAGGATGGTGATGTAGGATTTTAAGGCTCATAGGCTTATATAGTCATGTCCAATTGGGAGATTATATGAGTTTAAATTATGTGAAAAGATTGACATATTAGGCCTTAGGATCTATTGAATTTTCAATGACATACACATGGGTTGGTACCCATGTAAGCCTGGCACCCAGTGTTCTAAGTTATCAGTGGTTAAGTTTGGGTTCGGCATGATGTCATCTTTGGAAAAGCTTGTGCTAAATTTATTCTTCGACTTAAAAACATCAGTCACTATTTTTCATCCTGTTCTTCTTTGTGGGATGTCAAAGAAGATGGATTTCAAGAAAAGTTTTTAAAGTTTAAAGACTGGGGAATCCACATAGTATCAAATGTGAAAAATCCTTGAAGAACTTCTAATGATTCTTAACTATTTTGGAATCACAGGTCTTTTCAGACTCTATCCAAAAAAGTGCACATTGAACTTCATAGGCTCAGAGGACTCACCCCAGATTAAGAATACTTGTATGGAAAAATATATACTTTCTAAAGTCTCATATTTTCACTTCTTAGGGATTGCCAGAACACACCAATTAATCCCCAAGTTATTCTCATAGGGCACTGAATCCTTTTCTGAAAATTAAATATCTTGACAGAAGTAATAAATACCCTCTTCCACCCAACAATGAGTTATGTTTACACTAAAAGGCATCTCAGAATTGAAGAGGAGTCCATAAAGCCCTAAAAGCAATAGAAGAAATTCAAAGTAAAAAGGCTAATGGATGACTATATAAAATGAAAGACTGTTCATCAAAGAAAATTATAAACAAGAGTAAAAGCAAAATGAGAAATTGTGGGAAAATAATTGCAATAAATATCTAGTATATAAATGGCTTTTAGAATCAAAAAGAAAAACGCTAAAGACCAATGTAACAAATGGTCAGAGTATGTGAAAATATGATTCTTTTAACAGCAGTTATTGAGTGATTACAGTGTGGCAGAAAAACATCCCTGTCCTCAAGGGGCTTAATTCACAATAAGTGAAATACAAATGACCAGTTAACATGTGAAAAATGCCTAATTTCACTTCATAATCGAAGAAATGTATGAAATTATTGAGAAACAACCTTGGCCTGTCATAATAGCAGAGACCAAAAAAAAAAAAAAAAAAAAATACTGAGTATTATTGAAGAGATGGGAAACAGATGCTCTTATCTATTGCAAGTAGGAAGTTCCATAGTGGCAACTTTTTGGAGAGTATCTTTGCAACATGTTTTAAGGGTTTTAAAAGCTGGGTACTCCTTGATCTATTTATTTCTCTTCTGTAAATCTGTCCTAAAAAAGTAGTCAAAAACTCAAATACTTACACACAAAGTCCACTGCAGTATAAGTTATAACCTTAAAAAACCAAACCAAAACAAAACAAAATCCTGGGAGTAACCTAAATTCTATTTAAAAATATATACTATGGTCCAGTATGTGTTAAAATAACATTTGCTTAGGAAAACGAATCTAGAAAACACTGTGATTTTCATTTTATTTTTTGATTTTATATTTCTAAGTTTTCTATCTATATTCTTTTTTTTTTTTAAGGTTTTATTTATTCATTTTAGAGAGAGAGAAAGTGCAAGGGGGTAGGTGGAGGGAGATAGGGAGAGAGAATCTCAAGCAGATGCCTGGCTAAGCACAACCCTGAGATCATGACCTGAGCAGAAATCAAGAGTTGGATGCTTAACCAACTGAGCCACCCAGGTGCCCCTCTATATTATTTTTCTAATGAAATATTATTATAATAAAATATTAGCAATAATTATCTTGGGCTGCTGAACTTAGGATGATTTTTATTTTATTCTAAAGAAAATTACTTATTTGCTTCCCAGATTCTCTATATTGAGCATTTTTATATCTTTTCTAAATTCAGAGAAGATTATTTAAAAGCATATCTTGACGGTAAGAATATATTCAAATGCCCATCAAATTATAATAATTCTATAGGGGCAAGAATGAACTTATTCATGTAGAGAAGGCACTTGGTAGAACCAGCCATCTTTAGAACCTGTAGTTATTTGCTTGATAACATTTATGGGATTTTGATTCATTGAAAAAGAAGACAGAATTGAGTATTTTCTGCTTGATATCTGATGTAACTATATAATTTTGAAAAGGTTGTTCTTTGAACTTTCAAATGTTCTTAAATGTACTAGGCATTTTTGAAGTTTAGAAATTGGTGTACAGAGAGGTCCAAGCTTTAAGTTAAGCACTTGCAACATTATCAAATATTGTTCTCATAGATTCACAGTAACGCATTCGAAACCACATTAAATCCTTTTATCTCATTTGCTTACATTTTTTCACATCAAATCTTAAGAAGTGCAAATCAGATGCCTTTTAGAAAACCCTCGCTAAGACCTAACTAAGGCAAAATGTCTGCAAGCATTTCAATACACAAGTGGTATACCAGTGCTTTATTGCTACATTCAAAACAAAAAATGAAAAGAAGTTTAAAGAGATTTGTAACATATTTCAATCACAAGTCTTTTCATAGTTTATATAAGAAATCTTCCTATATGTTAACATTTAGATATATATCTTTCCATGCCCATATATGACTGTGGATACACACACACACACACACACACACACACACACACACACACACACCACAGATACTCTAACATCTCTTCAAGTATTCTTTATTTCCTTTTCTTATTTATTTGTTTATTCTATCAATTGATTGTTTCCCGGACACTTGTTATGTGATAGATACTTAAGTATAACCAATACCAAGATGAGTTAGATATGTTTTGGTTTGAGGAGCTTACAAATGTAGTGGGTAAAACAAGTACATAATGCTGTTATAATAGAGGACACCAGAGTAGTATGTACCAACAAGAAAATGATTAATTTGGCTTGGTTTGGGAGTGAGAGTGTACAGAAATAACAATTACTCTGGGCCTGAAGAGCAGGAGTTTGTTAGGTGGAGAGGAAAAGAGTATTCTAGGTAGCAGGAATGGCACATGAAAAAGCACGGGTTTGTGAACGTATGTTCCTTGTATATGACTGACCAAATTGTAGGGTGAGCAGAGGGGAATGGCCCTTGGGGTTCAATTGTGAAGGGCTTTGTAGACCAGGCTATATTTAAATCTCAATCACAGTGACCTGGGACATGACCGTTATCAAACTTCAAGGCCAAGAGTCATCTTCTCCTCTGCCTGATCTAATATCCCGGAGGGTTCTATTTGGAAATGCAAATAAGGCCTCCTCTGGGCAGAAAGCAATTCTCGGTTCCTGTTGAAGAAGTGCTATGCCTAAGCCCATTTGTCTTTTCAGGTGTACCTCCTTCAGAATCAAATAGTAAACAATGCCCAGAGTGCTTTCACAAGACCTTCTCATTTGCGATGACCCAAGAAACCCAGCTTTGTTAATAAGCAATGAACACCTACTCAGGCTGGCAACTGGGTCAAAATGTTAATTACTCTCCAATAGCCACATTTTTTTTCTCTCTTCATTTGCTTTCTCACCTCCTCAGAGACTTTAATCAAGTTTGAATTTTCCTTACTGCTGAGACTAGTGTAGTGTTAAAAATAAGTTAGCCCTTTGCCTGTCTCCTGGGCACCTATAATCTCAGGCGTCATTAGCTTCTCTCCCCTTCCAAGTTAATTATATTCAGTGTGAGCTTGAATTTTCAAATCCATCTGCTTTCTCCATCTCTGGAGATAGTTTATTTATATCTACTATTTTAAATAGAAAAGAGATGGAACAACAGTTTCCTCATACTTTAAATGTTTTGAGTTTGATGTAATAGCCATTTCTTTTAAAATAAAATCAGTGGGAGAGAATTTATTTCACAGCATCTCTGTGTCTAAGCACTGACAAAAAACTGCCCAGTACAACTAAGGTATGTCTCTGCTCTTCTCTCCTCTAGGCACTTATCATAATTTATAATTATATATGTATTTCTGTGTTCACATTTGTAATGCTAACTGGACAGTAAACTCTGTAAGGGCAGGAAGATGTTTTGTTCATCAATTTATATCTGAAGCTTAGTATATTATCAGGAGTGTGCTAGGTGCTCAATAAATCTTTATAGAATGAAGGAAGAAAGGAAGGAATCAAGGTTTATAATAACTGTAATACTTTAGAAGCTCATAATTTTTTTTTATCACCAAGAGTCATTTTATTAATTTTTACTTTCATGGATGCTATTTTGGTTACCTATTGCTGTGGAACAAGTTGCCCCAAAGCCATGACTAAAACAACAACAATTTATTATTTTTCTCAATTCTGTGGATTGGTTGGGTGGTTCCTCTGTGGCTTTCGTTTGGGTTACTCATATGACTGTGAATGCTGGATAGTCAGCTGAACTCTCAGGTCCAAGATGGTCTCACTCATACCTGGGAGTTGGTGTTGGGTGCTTCAGTTCTCCTCCCCATGGCCTCTCATCCTCTTGTAGGCTAGACGGGCTTTTTACATGGTGTCTCAGTGCAGGATTCCAAGAGGGCACAGATAGAAGCTGCAAGCTCTCTTGAGGCCTACACTTTGCAATTGACACAACATTACTTCTGCCACAATCTGTTGGTCAAAGGAAGTCACAAGGTCAGCATAGCTTCAAGGGATGGGGGAAAAGACTCTACTTCTCAGTAAGAAGGATTGTAAAATATTGTTCATACATTTTTCAATTTGTCGAGTATTTTAAAGTGATGATAATGAAGATGATGAAGGTGATGATGATACTAAAAGTACTAAGTATTTACAATAAGCAGTGTTCTAAGTGCTTTAGGTGTTTCAAACTCACAAAAGAAATATGAATCATCATCCTCAATTTATAGACAGGGAACAGGGTTAGAACAGTTAAAGAACTTGCTCAAAGTATTACACAAATTTAGGGATGCAAACATAGGTTGACTAACTTTATAGCCTATGGTTTTCCCCTCCTTCCCTTTCTCTGTACTCTTTATGAAGTAATTAATCCCCGCTGTCTGTGTTATGCCTTTCCACGTCACCATCAATCCTGATTTAAGTAAACAGAGATTATTGTTTTGGCTGGGTTGCTAATAAACAATAGAGTTGAATAAATAAGTTGATGTGTATGCACTGTTAACTACTACTGGTGGCCTGATTTTGATAATTTGTTAGAGAGTGGGCTCAGTCCTTTTTATTTATTTTTATCTTTATTATTATTATGAATGTTATTTATCTCTTTAAAAAAATTGATTTAAGGGGCACCTGGGTGGCTCAATCAGTTAAACATCCAACTCTTGATTTTGGTTCAGGTCATGATCTCAGAGTTGTAAGACTGAGCCCCATGTCAGGCTCCATGCTCAGTGGGGAGTCTGTTTGAGATTCTTTCCGTTTGTCCCTACCCTACTCATATGCTCTCTCTTATTCTCTCTCCCAAATTAATAAATAAATCTTTAAAAAATAATAATAAAATTGATTTAAAAACAGAGAGGCAGAAATTAATGAATACAGATTGTAACTGGTCCTCCTCTTGGGTTACTATTTCAATTGGTAACTTTCTCATAGGCTAGAAATCTCAAAAACAATTTTCTCTCTCTAGTCTTCTTCAGTCTGCATAACCAGCTTTATGTTTTGGGAAGATTTCTCCTGTCTGTCTCCTCCTTTGCACTTCCACTGGACATAACTCCTTGCTGCTCAAAGTCTGGTCTAGGGACCAGCAATATTGGCGTCAACTGGAAACTTGTTAGATACGCAGAATCTCAGACTGCACTTAGAACTGCTAAATCAGAATCTGCATTAAAAAGAGAGAAGACAAATAAAATTAGAAATGAAAGAGGAGACATTACAACTGATACCACAAATATACGAAGAACCATAAGAACAGTGAAGATGAACAATCATATGCCAAAAAATTATATAACCTAAAAGAAAGAGGTAAATTCCTAGAAACATACAACCTTTCAAGATTGAATCAAGAAGAAATAGAAAGCCCGAACAGGCCAATAATGAGGAAAGAGACTGAGTCAGTTAAACAAGAACAACAATAAACTCCTAACAAAGAAAAGCCCAGAACCAAGTGGCTTTATGGTGAATTCCACCAAACAGTCAAAGAAGAATTAATATCAATATTTCTTAAACTCTTCCAAAATTATAAGTGGAGGAAACACTTCCAAACAATCTTATGAGGCTAGTATTCCCAGATACCAAAGATACAACAAGAAAGCTACAGGCCCGGACACCTGGGTGGCTCAGTTCATTAGGCGTCTACCTTCAGCTCAGGTCATAATCCCAGGGTGCTGAGATGGAGTCTCACATTAGGCTCCATGCTCAGTGGGGAGCCTGCTTCTCCCTGTGCCTGCCACTCCTCCTGCTTGTTCTCTCTCTGTCAAATAAATAAATAAAATCTTAAGAAAACTACAGGCCAGTATTTCTAATAAATTTAGATGCAAAAGTCCTCAATAAAATGCTAACAAACTGAATTCAACAGCACATTAAAAGGGTCATACACCACGATTCAGTGGAATTTATCCCTGGGATCCAAGGATGGTTCAACATACATAAATCGATTGATGTGATATACTACATTAACAGAATGAAAGATAAAAACCACATGATCATCTTAATAGATGCAGAAAAAGCATTTGACGATATTCAACATCCATTCAAGATAAAAATTTTCCAGAAAATAGGTTTAGAAGGGTCTTACCACAACACAATGAAATCCATATATGAAAGGTTGGCAGCTAACATCATACTTAATGGTGAATAACTAAAAGCTTTACCTTTAAGATTTATTAAGAGGGAAGGATGCCCACTCCTGCCACTTCTGTTCAACATAGTACTTAAAGTCCTAGCCAGAGCAATTAGGCAAGAAAAAGAAATAAAAAACACCAAATTGGAAAGAAGAAGTCAAATTATCACTATTTGCAGATGACATGATCATATATGTGGAAAATCCTGAAGACTCAGCAAAAAACTGTTAGAACTAATAAATAAATTTAATAAAGTTGCAGGATACAAAATCAATATACAAAAATCAGTGGCATTTCTATACATGAATGACAAACGATCTGAAAAGAAAATTAAGAAAATGATCTCATTCACAATACCAACTAAAAGAATAAAATAGGAATAAACTTAACCAAAGAACTGAAGAGCTTATGCACTGAAAATATAAAATATTGATGAAGGATATTAAAGAAAACACAGATAAATAGAAATACATCCTTTGTACATGGATTAGAAATAATATTGTCAAAATGTCGATACTACCCAAAGTGATCTATACATTCAGTGAAATCACTATCAAAATCCCAATGGCATTCTTTTCAGAAATAGAAAAAACAATTCTAGAATTCCTATGGAAATACAAATGACCCCAAATAGCCACGGCAATGTTGAGCAAGAAGAACAAAGCTGGAGGGGAACATACTTCCTGATTTCAAAATATATTTTAAAAACTACAGTAATTAAAAGAGTATGGTACTTGCATAAAGATAGACATGTAGACCAATGAAACAGGATAGAAAGCCCAGAAACAAATACATGCATTTATGGCCTTTGATCTTTGATCTTTGACAAGTGTGCCATAAACACACAATGGAGAAAGAATAGTCTCTTTAATACAGTGTTGGAAAAACTGGATATCCATATGGAGTAGGAAATTGGATTCATCTCATACCATGTAGAAATGTGAGATCATTGATACAAAGTCAACTCAATATGGATTAAAGACTTAAATGTAAGACCTGAAATATAAAACTACAAGAGGAAAACATAGGGAAAAATCTTTTGACATTGGCCTTGGCATTGATTTCATGGATATGACACCAAGTGCACAGATAACCACAGCAAAAATAGACACATGGTATTATATCAAAGTAAAATGCTTCTGCTCAGCAAAGGAAACAATAAACAGAATGAAGAAACAACTTATAGAATGGGAGAAATATTTTCAAACCATAAATCTTATAAGGGGTTAATATCCAAAAAATATAAGGAACTCAAACAGCTCAATAGGAAGAAAACAACCTAATTAAAAAGTGGGCGAAGCACCTAAATAGGTATTTCTCCAAAGAAGATATATACAAATGGCCAACAGGCCGAGGAAAAGTTGCTCAACTTCACTAGTCATCAGGGAAATGCAAATTGAAAACACAATGAGATATCACCTCACACCTGTTAGAATAGCTATTATCACAAAGACAAAAGATAAATGTTGGCAAGGATGTGGAGAAAAGGATGTACACCGTTAGTGAGATGTAAATTGGTATAGCCATTTTGAAAAATGGTATGGTGATTCTTCAAAAAATTAAAAATAGAGCAGCCATATGATTTAGCAATCCCACTTCTTAGTATATATCAAAGGTAAATGAAATCTAGAAGAGATATCTGCACTTCCATGTTTTTGCAGCATTATTCCCAATAGTTAAGATATGGAAACAACCTAAATGCCCATCAGCAGATGTATGGATAAAGAAAATGTAATACGCACAGATGACACACAGACACAGACTACACACACATACCCACAGGAATATTATTCAGCTTTTAAAAAGAAGGAAATCCTCCCATTTGTGACTACATGGATGAACTTGGAGGACATTATGGCAACTGAAATAAGCCAGACACAGATGGATAAATACTGCATGATCTCACTTATGTGGAATCTAAAATAGTCAAATTTACAGAAGCAACGAGTGACACTGTGGTTGCCAAGGGCCAGGAGTTGGGGTGAATGGGGGAGATGTTGGTCAGAGTACAAAGTTTCAGTTCTACAACATGAGTAAATTCTGGAGATCTAATAATGTCCAGTGTGCTGATTATAGTTAACAATATTGTATTGTATCCTTGAAGTTTGCTGAGTGGGTAGATCTTAAGTGTTCTCATAAATAAATAAATAAACAAGGTGATGGATATGGTATGTTAATTAACTCGATGGTGGTAGTCATTTCACAATCAATACATATATCAAAACATCAAGTCATATACCTTAAAAAATAGTATCCCTATTTGTCAATTACACTTTAATATATCTGGAAAAAATCCTCCGTTAAAACTTGGGAAAGAAAGGAATCTGTATTCTAACAGTATCCCCAAGTGATATGCGTGCATTGTAAATTTCACGAAGCAATGGCATAGTGAATGGATAAGAGCATCAGATCTGGGTTTGAGTTCTGAGTGCCCCTTGCTGGCTATGTAATCTGAGGCTGGCTACCTCAAGCTCTGAGTTCCTCATCTGTAAAATGGTGACAATAACGACAATAACAATATGTAGCTTTGAGGGTTGGTGTGAGGATTATATGAGATTATGTTCAACATCTGGCACATTTTGTGTACTCAATAAATGTTAGTTAAGCATACACAACTATTGTCATTGTCTAGTTGGCAGCATTTTTTTGGACCATTGCGATAATTTCCTGCCCCACTTATCTAGTTTTAGGCTCTTCGCATTCATCCCATTCTATACTCTGGTGCCAGTTATTTCCACCAGCAAATATCTGATTGTGATACTGCTCTTCTCAAAAAACTTCAGGGCCTCTGCATTTATTAGCATTTTACTGCATTTGTGAGCCAAACTTCTTTGCAGGAAATTTACCGCCTCCTGCTGTCTGAGTGCAGCCCAGAGAGAATGATAACACTGGAAACAGGGAAGGCCTGAGGCAGGAGCTACAAAACTGTGCTCTTGTTTTAACAAGAAAAAGCTGTTTGACTTTGTCTACCCTTCTTTGGGCTCCAATTTTTCTAATTCATGCAATTAAGTAGTTTGGTTAATAGTTTTACCAAGGTCTTTTACATCCAGTGATTGATGAGGCTAGAGCTGAAGCCAGCTCTACTGCACACTAGGAATTCCAGAGCTTTGCACAATATTGAAAACTGAGGAGAGGGACCTCATTTCTTATTTCTTATTCCTGGAAATAAGTTTGTCAACTGTTAAAGAAAACCACAGGTCCAAAAGAGTGTCATTTGGACCAGGTTCCCAAACTGTGGCTTATTACCTAACTTCATTACAGTTTCAACCTTCCCCAGAAATGTCGTCTTAACTAGTCAGTCAGGAATTTTTTGATCAGTGCCAACAAATCCACTGCATGGGCCCTCTCCATCCCCCAAAGGGAGATGAGGTCATCTTCATGGTCAGACCCCTTGCCTTTACCCCTAAGGGAAAGTGGTCTTGCCTGGAATAATCTTTTTCTTTTGTTAGTAACTTTTTTGCCCCATACTCCTTCTATAAGGACCTTCCATTTTGTGCAACTCCTCTGAGAGCCCTTCTGCTTGCTAGATGGGATACTACCTGATTCATGACTCTTTTAATAAAGTCAATTAGATCTTAAAATTTACTTGGTTGAATTTTTGTTACTTAACAGGAACAAATCTACATATGATATTTTAGAGAGCTGTTATTACTTTTTTTAAAGATTTTATTCATTTATTTGTCAGAGAGAGAGAGAGGGAGAGCACAAGCAGGGGGAGTGGCAGGCAGAGGAAGAAGTAGGCTCCCCACTGAGCAATAAGCCTGATGTGGGGCTTGATCCCAGGATTCTGGGGTCATGACCAGAGCTGAAGTCAGGAGCTTAACCAACTGAGCCACCCAAGCATCCCTAGAGAGCTTTTATTAAAAAGTGCCTACTGTTACTTAAATCTTTTAGTGAAAGAGATACTTGCCTTGAATGTTTTTTTTTCATAGAAACAGCAAGTGTATTAAATTAAGAAGAACACATTTTATTATATGTGTTAGAGAAACAACTGTATTTTCAGTAAAAATCATGCATTTTATTTTATTTTTTTAATTAACATATAATGTACTATTTGTTTCAGGGGTACAGGTCTGTGAATCATCAGTCTTACACAATTCACAGCACTTACCATGGCACATACCCTCCCCAATGTCCATAATCCAGCCACCCTATTCCCCCCTTGCAACTTTCAGTTTGTTTCCTGAGATCTGAGATTAAGAGTCTCTTATGGTTTGTCTCCCTTTTTTGCTTTTGGTTAGGATGCGACTTTATACTTTTGAATAGGCTTCTGATAGAAGAGTATACCTTTGAAGCAGTCTACCAGAATTACATTCCCAGTAAGGAATAATGGAGCCCAAGATAAGTTTTTATTCTCACGAAACTCAAAGTTTTATTTTCAGGATGCCATGTTAAGTTTTTCAGTTGTTAAGGTAGAAATTACTTGTGACTTTGTTGTTATAGAAATAAAATTTATTTCAAAATTATTTACATTTTTTTTCTCAATCCTGTGCCTGAAAAAAGTAAAACATTTTGTGAGGTGTTTAATTAATCTAGATTCTTTTATATGATTCTTGTATGTATTTGGATTTAGGTATTTATTAGTAGGGAGGAAATCAGTTGGTATAAAATTGTTTCATTGAATGATAGAGATGAGTACATTTAATCTTAGAAGAAAATGCAATTGTCAATATATTTTTTTTCTCAATTCAGTGATGTGCACTTTACCCACGTTAGTGTTTTTAAATAGGGTATGCCTTACTATTAATGTGAATATTTAATGTTGTATTTTTATTTCCCAAAGGCAATTATTAAATTAATGGTGCATTTTACACATGAATTGTATTTTAGAATTGAGAAATCACTGGAGATTGTTTTCTGCATCACCCACATAGATAGGATTGATCCACAGGAAACAGGAGGCACTGGATTTTTCAGTTCTTGAGATTGGGTAATGTTTTAGGCATTAATTTTTTTCCCCCCAGTGGAGTCCAGCATAGTGTCCTGGAGGTAAATTGTTATGTAGATACTTGTTAAATAATGAATATACAAACACCAAAAATCGAGATACCAATTTAGCATAGTTTTTTTGGATGGACATTGCTGTATCTGAGCTAATTGCTGAAAGAGCAAATGAAATAATTTAATACTATCTTTCCTGGGGTGAAGTCATAAAGGAGTCATAACTGTAGGGCTG
Organism: Potos flavus; assembly: GCA_028534135.1. Lineage (NCBI taxonomy): Eukaryota > Metazoa > Chordata > Mammalia > Carnivora > Procyonidae > Potos > Potos flavus. Next base: position 53,725,858 of record CM052886.1, on the reverse strand, counting down.
TTCCTAGCCTTAGGCAAGGGAGGAGGCTACCTGTAGAAGGAACTAAATTTTTGGTATAGAGAAGTGTCAACAAAAAAACTGGGAATGGTAAAAGAAAATATCGTTACTTTTTATATTTTGCTTTGGGCTCATTCTATAGAACTCTGTGAAGTAAATGGAAAATTAATCTCTGCCATCCTGAAGAGAAGCCCAAGCAAATTATGATGAATCACTTGTTTTTTTTTTTCTAATTCTACAACTTTTAATACATACTTACACAATCTTGATTTACTCACTGAACTCTTAGGAATTTGTTATAGTCATTGTTAACTTTAATTTTCTTATTAGTTGTTTCTCACTGTCCCAAAGGGGAGGAAAGTTTGGTGGAAAGAACTCAGGACTGGTTTTTAGCTGCCCATTAGGGGTGGCTCTCTCGACACACACTAGACTCTGTTAAAAATAACTCTATCTTAAAACTATACTTTCAGGGATCATTTCTATAGCTTGTTACTAGAGAAGTTTCTCTGAATGTATAAAAATAACAATCTTACTGGATATTATTTTTCTCATCTGTAGCATCTGATAATTTCTAAAGTATCTTTCAAGTCCATGATTCCAGGACTCTTGTGATACCATAACCCATGAAAAGCAGTAATTTCTAGGACTTCAGGTATAATACAAGTGCCTCGATTTCCGAGAATCTGGTGTGATAGTGCCATTCGACTATTAGCCATTTTTAGGACACATTTTACTAATTCTGAACTCTTTATGTTTTGCTTAGGAGAAACTATATTAAGGAAATATGAAATCCTTTATATAAGAAAGCCTTAAGAATACAAGCTGTAAGCCAGAAGTAAACAAATATACAAGCATTATTCATTGATTTATATTAATTGGTCAAAATTCAAATGAGGTACCTAAAATTGAATAAGCATGTAGTTCTGATTGTAAGTAATGACAAATACCCAAGTATTAATTAGATATGGGAAACTGATCATTAACTTGTCTTGAAAGTAAACATGCACACATATCATTGGCAAAAATACAAAATAGGATGTCTATCAAACCACCTCAGCGAATTTGCATCTGTGTGTGTGTGTGTGTATACACTTATGTATAGAAAAACTGTATAAAGGCACAGAATGAGTTTAATAGTCACTCTTTTTATTTTGTACTTTGATTAAATGTTAAAGTTCTTTACAACTCTTAATACATATAAATTAAAACAAATCACCAACCAATTTATATACTGGAATTATTTGAGGCCTATTGGAAATGCTATTAGAAAAATGTCTGTTGGTTTAAAATCATTTAAATCTTTAAATTCATAATATTGTCTATATTAAAAAAGACAATGGAGGTAAACTCTTCAGCTGTTTTTCAATTACCAAATGACGACATCTGTGTATGACCCATGGTGGTGGGTCATCAGATGTCAGGGTTACTCACCGAACCCTGACTATGCACCTTAGGGAAGTGAGAAGGAAGGCTGCTGGACTGTCGCCATGACCCAGCTTCCTCTGACATTGTGAAGGAGCACCTAGGCTCTGGGTGTAGCTTTGGAGAGCTCAGTTATAGAACTGAAATATCTCAGATGTGACCTACATCAGTCTCATGTTGTTTACATGACCTTTAACCCAGATATGTGTTTATATATTACCTTGTTTCAAAATGGTCTTTAGAAGATCTAGACCAAATACATTGGGTTAAAAGTCATGTGTCTTGACAATTGAGATGTAAAAATGGACATTAAGTTGTTAAAAAAGCTGGTCTCTGTGACTCTTTTCTGTAAAGGGTAGATTAAAAATCAGTTTAAGACATCCACGGAGCAAGTGATTTTATGATTTAGACGAAGGAGTGGGGTTTATAGATTTCATCCAGAAACAAAATAACAGTGTTTACCTTTGTTGAGAATACAAGCTATAAAAGCATTTCTTTCTTTTCTTTCTATACAAAGTGCATGTTTTATATAAGCCCAAAGAGAAGAGATAGATACAATGAACATCTATAAATTTAGGGGTATTACTTTTGTACTCTTGAACAAACATATACTGTACCTAAAGAGAATGTATCTGAGTGTATGCTTAACATCCTGAAGAATACTATTATTAAAATGCAGATGCTGGTTTCTAAAATTCATAAGCATGAGAACAAAGCTAAATGCAAAATATGCTTAAACCATCGACTAATTTCTTACAGACATTAGTTATTTCCTTATGGGTCTATAGAAGAAAGCAACCCCCCCCCCCCAAATTTTGACTCTCCAGGATGATAGTTACAGGTTGCCAAGATGGTGCTTTCAAAGGACAGAAACAGGCAGACCCGGATTTTAGCCCAGCTCTTATGTAGCTGTGCAGCATCAAGGTATCACTTAACCTTTCTGAGACTAAGTAAATTGAGGTAATACATACCTCATGGGTTTGTTACATGTGATCTTACATATTGCATCTGTTCAATACATGGTAACTGTTATGCTAACAGGTGGAGCTGATTATCAAAGGCATTACATGGGACCAAATGAAATTTTGTAGATAAAAAATGGCCAAATTTCAGACCTCATTGTAAGGTGTTCCCCTCCTAGGAACTTAAGAGCGATGTTGCAGTGAGCAAAGTATGGATGGCAAGGCCAGATTCCTTTGTGAGTTTTCAGTTAATAGTCATGGATGGCCTTTTTATCGGTGACTAGTTTACAATACACTGAAATAACATCCACAACCATGGAACTCAGGTATCTTAGACTATCCCATTCCATACTCCCAATGCAGACAAATATTTTACATCTTACTAAAGTTAGCATATTAAACTCATTGCATTTGAATGGTTACATTTCCATTCCATGCTCCTAAGAGTCACAAGAGCACAGGAAGGATGGACACAAGCACACTGTTTCACCTGCCCTTTCTAATAATACCGATAACATAGACAAGCTTATCTAGACTTTTGGTGATCCCTGTACCTTCCTAAAAGCTTGATTTCAAGGTATTTTCTATATTGTTGATTTCCCTCTCAGTCACTCTCCTTTGCACTTGAGGCAGGCGTTTTCGGAAATTTCCACTCAGCATGATGTAGAGAAAAGGGTTAATGCTGCTGCTGGCATAGCTGAAACAGATGGAGAGATAATAGCCTACATGGAAGGCCAGTGTGGGCTGCTCCATCTGTAAGTTCACCAGTTGTATCACATGGTAGGGGGCAGCGCTCAGGATAAAGACCGCCACCAGCACCAGCACCATCTTTGTCAGCTTCAACACTCTCTCTTTTGGAACACTGGGGTTGTAACTACAAAGGAAACATTAGGATAGACAGAACATAAACAACCATAGCAATTATGGGCAATGATTTCTTAGAACTTTCATCAACAGAGATGTAATGCAGTTACCGTGTGTCCCCGCATATATTGTGATAAGAAGAACTGATTTTGCCCCAAAACACATATCTACAGTCTAATTGTGATACAATATCAGACAAATCCAGATTGGGAACATTCTACAGGATACTTGACCTAAGGATATACCTCCTTAATACCCTCGAGGTCATGAAAAATAAGGAAAAAGTAGGAAACTGTCATAGACCAGAGGAGACTGGGAAGACATGACAACTAAATTCAATATAGTATTCTGCATTGAATCCTAGACCAGAAAGAGGATTTTAATGGAACAAACTGGAGAAATCCAATAAGGGATAGAGTTTAGTTAGTAGTAATGTCCTAATGCCATTTTCTTTGCTTTGACAAATGCATCATAGTAAGGTAGGATATTAATGGAGAAACGAAATGAGGCATATATAGGAACTCTTGCTACTGTTTATGCAACTTTTCTGTTAATTTAAAATGATTCCAAAATAAAAATATTTTAAAATCCCCAAGTATTATCATGTTATATTATATTTAGACATTTAATAGAAATGTCCCAGGGACATAGTTGAAGCAGATGAATAAGCCTGGGGAATAATATAAAAAAATCATGACAACTGAAAGTCATTGTAAGGTAATGACTCCTCTGCAGTTTATCACAGTAGGCACCATCATTCCTCTAACTTCTTCCATTTTGAGGGATAACTGGACAGTATGAGTTCTGTTGCATAAGATGCTCTTTGCATTTCTGAGAAAAGTGCTGGGCAGAAAGTGATCTGCTTTGGAGAACTGTCTTAAAAGGGCTCAAGCATCCTCTCCAGCTGTCAGTGTCTTAATATTCCATATGATTACATTTCAACTGTCTCACCAGCTCAACTGCCTGTGATTCATTTATTTTAGAAGCTAAGTTATTTTTCTGTAACTATGGTTCCTTCCCTTTCCCATTCTAAATAGACCGCCCTTTAAGAATGTAATATTTCCGGGGCACCTGGGTGGCTCAATGGGTTAAAGCCTCTGTCTTCGGCTCAGGTCATGATCTCAGGGTCCTGGGATCGAGCCCCGCATCAGGCTCTCTGCTCAGTGGGGAGCCTGCTTCCCCCTCTCTCTCTGCCTGCCTCTCTGCCTACTTGTGATCTCTCTCTATATCAAATAAATAAATAGAAATTAAAAAAAAAAACCTTGTAAAAAAAAAAAAGAATGTAATATATCCAAAGAATTTCAAGAAGCTAAGTAGGAAAAAATGTCATGGGTCAATAGAACATCTTTGGTACCAGAGTTTGCCACGAATTTTGACTTGTAGTCAAATTGATCACCTATTTAACTTGTAGGGAAGATGGTGGGTTATAAACTCACCTCGTCCCATGGATACACCTATGTAACACCCACATCAGGGTAAATAGCTCAGAAAGTGACCCAAAGACTGGCAGAACAGACTCTCCATGGTTAATCACAGAGAAGAGGGTACATCAAAAATGGTTGGAAGGACAAAGAAGAACCAAACTGACACGTGAGACTGTCTTCAGGAGGGCAGAAAGCTGCAAGCATGAAGAAGGCAGAGGAGCAGACCCTATACCAGGTACCCTGGCAGGCGGGACTTGCACTCAGAAGATGAATCTCCACATTTGGCTTTAAACCAAAGGGGCTTAATGTTACAAGTTTTTACAATCAGTGAGGCTTAACACCTGGAACTTTAAAAATCAACAGGCTCAGCTCTGGCAGAGCTAAAGGGTGGTAGGAAACAGAGTTCTCACCCTTAAAGAGACAACTCAACAAGCAGTCCCTTGGAGATATAGAATGGAAGCAGCAGTTTGAAAAATGCAAGGAGTTTACTGGAAGATTTATGTACTAATCTCAGAACATTTGCTGGAGGAGCAGAGATCCTTAGGAGACTTCTTCAAGAATAAAAGAGCTGGTGGTGCCATTTCCCTCCCCTGCCTTCCAGCTAGATACATGGACACCTACAAAACCAACATGAACACTCTGTACCTGGTTTGTTAACAGCATGCCCCACCAGCCTGCTCTCAGAACTGACCTCTCCAACCTGCCTTTGGCAGTCCTCAAAAGTGGCTATTGGTCCTCTCCCAGAGCAAAACTATGCAAATTTTGCTAATCCTGCATGCCCCAACTCCACATTCTGTGGATCTGCCTTCTCCAATATGCCTTTGGCTGGAGTCCATCCAAAGCACTGCCACAAGCTTGGAAGTGTGCAAACTTCCCTGACAGTGGCCAGCAGCACTCCAAAGTGACTCCTGCCCTGGGGAGAGGGGATGATAACCACACACACAAGCTCCACTATGTCCCCAGCAGTGGGCTAGAGGCAGACATCTGGTCTGACTGCAGGCCCTGACCACCAATGAAAGCTTCTCAGGGGACAACACAGGGAGAGTGCCCTGCAGTTCAGTGTGACTGCAACTCTGGCAGATGCCTGGTTTGGCCCAACTCAAGCCCAAGGCAGCCCCATACTGATCCATTAACAACACAGGAACAAAACCCTGCCCACAGCGGGCAGAGAAAGCCATTGCTGTTGACTGGACTGAAGGCAAATGCATTTCAGCCATAATAGCAAGGCACGTGCAACACTTCAGGGTGAGACCCCTGAAGTGTCAGGTTCTGGTGAACAGGGAACATTGCACTGCAGGCCACTATAGCACGTCTTCTTCATAAGGCCGCTACTTTCAAGAGAAGAGGATGTAGCTGACTTTCCTAACACATAGAAACAGTCACAGAGTTAGATAAGATGAGGATCAGTGGAACGGGCCCCAAATGAAAGAACAGGACAAAAATCACAGCAAGAGAGCCAAATGAAATGGAGATAAGCAATATGCCTGATAGGGAATTTAAAGTAATGGTCATAAAGATACTCAGTGGACTTGAGAAATTACTGAGAGTAAAAATACACTAGAGGGAATTAATAGTAGAATAGATGTATGTGTACTGGCAAAGTGAGCACAAAATAGTAAAATAGAGGAAGCAGAAGAATGGATCAGTGACCTAGAAGACAGAATAATGGAAAGGAATCAAGCTGAACAGGAGAGAAAAAAATAAAATAAAACATGAGAATAGATTAAGGAAACTCAGTAACACAATCAAGCATAATAATATTTGCATCACAGAGATTCCAGAAGGAGAAGAAAGAGAAAAGGGGGCAGAAAATTTATTTGAAGAAATAATAGCTGAAAACTTCCCTAATTGGAGGAAGGAAAAAGACCTCCAGATCCAGGAGGCACAGAAAGCTCCCAATAAAACCAACCTAAGGAGAGCCACAGCAAGACACATAATAATTAGAGTGACAAGAAACAGTGATAAAGAGAGAATTTTAAAAGCAGCAAGAGAAAAGAAAACATTTACAAACAAAGGAAACCCCATAAGGCTTTCAGTTGATTTTGCAGGCAAGAGGGGAGTGGCATGATATATTCAAAGGGCTGAAAGAAAAAAACCCCTGCAACCAAGAATGCTCTATTCAGCAAGGCTATCATTCAGAATAAAACAAGAGATAAAGAGTTTTCCAGACAAATAAAAGTTAAAGAAATTCATCACCTCTAAACCAATCTCACAAGAAATATTAAAGGGAATTCTTTGAGTGGAAAGGAAAGACCATAAGCAGGAGTAAGAAAAGTAGAAAGCACAAAAGCAGCAAACATAATATATTTATAAAAATCAGCCCAGGGATTCACAAAATAAAAGGATATAAAGTATAACATCATATTCCTAAGATATTGGGAGGAGGGAAGTAAAAATTTAGTGCTATTAGATCTAGGATTCAAACTTAAGAAACCATCAACTTAATACAGACTGCTATATGCAGAAAATGTTATATATAACCTAATGATAACCACAAATTAAAAACCAGTAATAGATTTGCAAAATATAAAGAAAAGGAATCCAGGTATATCACCAAAGAAAGCCATCAAACCATGAGAGAGAGGGTAAGAGAAGAAAGAAACAAAGAAGAAGTACAAAAACAACCAGAAAATAATTTAAAAAATGACAGTGAGTACATACCTATCAATAATTACTTTTAATGTAAATGGATTAAATGCTCCAATCAAAGATAGGGTGACTGCATGGATAAACAAGTAAGATCCATCTATATATTGCATACCAGAGACTCATTTCATTCCTAAAGATACATGGAGTTTGACAGTGAAGGGATAGAAAACATTTATCATGCAAATGGAAATAAAAAAAGAAAAGCTGGGGTAGCATTACTTATATTGGACAAAATACACTAAAAAAAAAAAGACTGTACAAGAGACAAAGGATAGATACTACATAGTCATAAAGGAAACAATCCAACAAGAACATATAACAATTGTAAATATTTATAGAAACAATATGGGAACACCCAAATACATAAAGCAGTTATAAACAAAAATGAAGGAAGTAATTGATAGTAATATACTAATAGTAGGAGACTTTAATACTCCACTTATATCAATGGGTAGATTGGAAGAAAATCAACAAGAAAACAGTGGCTTTGAATGACACATTGGACCAGATAGATCCAACAGATATATTCAGAACATTCCATTTTGAAAGAGTGGAATACACATTCTTTCAAGTGCACATGGAATATTCTCCAAAATATATTGGGCCACAAAACAAGTCTTAACAAATTGAAGGAGACTGAAGTCATATGATACATGTTTTTCTGACTATATGCTATGAAACTAGAAATCAACCAAAAGAAAAAATATAGAAAGAACACAAATACATGGACTTTTAACAACATGCTGCTAAATAATGAATGGGTCAATCAAGAAATCAAAGAGGAAATAAAAATATATGGACACAAATGAAAACGATAACATAATGGTCCCAAATCCTTGGGATGCAGCAAAAGCTGTTCTGTGAGGGAAGTTTATAGCAATACAGGCTTACCTCAATTAGCAAGAAAAATCTCAAATAAACATCCTACTCTTATACATAAAAGAGCTAGAACAAGAACAAACAAAAACCAAAATCAATAGAAGGAAATAAATAGTAAATAATAGAGCAGAATAAATGAAACAGAAACAAAAAAAACCCCCCAAACCCACAATAGAACAGATCAATGAAACTAGGAGCTGGTTCTGTGAGGAGATCAACAAAATTGATAAAACATTAGCTAAACTCATTTAAAAAAAAAAGAAGACTCAAATAAAATCAGAAAGAGAAAAAATAACAACCAACACTACAGAAATGGAAAAGATCATAAGGAAATATGAAAAATTATATGCCAAAAAATTACACAACATAAAAGAAATGAATAAATTCCAAGGAACATATAATTTCCCAAAACTTAATCAGGAAGAAATAGAAAATTTGAATGGACTGATTACCAGCAATGAAATTGAATTAGTATCAAAAAACTCTCAAGAAACAAAAGTCCAGACCAGATGGCTTCACAGGTGAATTGTACCAAACATTTAAAGAACAGTTAATATCTATTCTCAACCTATTCCAAAAAACTAGAAGAGGAAGGAAAGCTTCTAGATTCATTCTCTGAGGTCATCATTACCCTGATACCAAAACCAGATAAAGACACTACAAAAAAAGAACTATAGGCCGATATCTCTGATGAACATAGATGCAAAAATCCTCAACAAAATATTAGCAAACAGAATCGAACAATACATTAAAATCATCCACCACAATTAAGTGGGATTATCCCTGGGATGTCCAAAAATAAACCCACAATTATATATACAGTCAATCTTTGGCAAAAGGGGCAAGAATGTGCAATGGGAAAAAGACATTCTCTTCAACAAATGGTGTTGGGAAACTGGACAACTACATGCAAAAGAATGAATCTGGACCACTTTATCATACCATGAACAAAAATAAACTCAAAATGAATTAAGGACCTAAATGTGAGACCTAAAACCATGAAAATCCCAGAAGAGAGCATAGGCAATAATTTCTTTAACATCAGCCATGGCATTTTTTTTTATTTTTCTATCCAGGTCTTCTGAGGCAAAGGAAAAAAAAGCAAAAATAAACTGTTGGGACTATATCAAAATAAAAAACTTCTTCACAACAAAAGAAACTATCAACAAAACAAAAAGACCACCTACAAAATGGGAGAAGGTATTTGCAATGACGTACCTGATAAAGGGTTAGTATCCAAAATATATAAAGAACTTATACAACTCACCACCAAAAAACGAAATACTCCAATTCAAAAATGCGCAGAAGATATGAACAGATATTTCTCCAAAGAAGACATACAGATGGCTAACAGACACATGAAAAGATGCTCAACATCACTCATCATCAGGGAAGTGCATTTCAAAACCACAATGAGATACTATCTCATATATATCAGAATGGCTAAAATCAAAAACAGAAAAAAACAAGTGTTGGTGAGGATGTGGAGAAACAGGAATTCTCTTGCACTGTTAGAGGGAATGCAAACTGGTGCAGCCACTGTGGAAACAGTATGGAGGTTCCTTAAAAAATTAAAAATAGAATTACCATATGATCCAATGTACCACTGGGTATTTAGCCCCCAAAATACAAAAACACTAATTTGAAAAAGATATATGTAACCCTGTGTATATTGCAGCATTATTTATAGTAGCCAAGATATGGAAGCAACTGTAGTGTCCGTTGATAAACATAGATATATACATATAATGGAATATTACCCAGCCATAAAAAAGAATAAAATCTTGCCATTTGTAACAACATGGATTGAGGTAGAGAGTATAAAGCAGAGGGAACTGTCAGTCAGAGAAAAACAAATACCATATGATTTCACTCATACGTAGAAGAAACAAAACAAATGAAGAAAGCAAAAAAGGAGACAAACAAAAAACCAGACTCTTAAAAATAGAGAAGGAACTAGTGGTTGGCAGAGGGGATATGGGTGGGGGGATGGTTAAAATAGGTGAAGGGGTTTAAGAGGGGATTAAGAGGCAGTTATGCCTGGGAAATCTAGTGATCTTGTCTATCCAAAACAAATAGAGTAGTCTAGTCTGAGGACAAATTTTAATAATATTTTTAAAACCCAACATGTTATGTATTCACTGACTCACTCACTTGAACAACTTGGTATAGACAGTTTCAAGTAGAAAATAATTTTTAAAAAAGATTCATTTATTTATTTTTAGAGAAAGAGAGAGCACGTGTGCAGGGGAGGGAGGGGCAGAGGGAGAGGGAAGGAGAGAGAATCCTCAGCAGAACCTCCCCAAGCCCCTATCCCTCTATGAGCATGGAGCCTAGGCAGGGCTCCATCTCAGGACCCTGGGACCATGAGCTGAGCCAAAGTCAAGAGTCAGATGCTTAACCGACTGAGCCATCCAGGGCCCCCTAGTAAATAATTTAGATTTATTCATAGAGTTTTATAGATAAATATCTTTAAAGTTTCTTCCCAAGTCTATCGTCTTAGGGTAAGTCTTTGGCTTTATTTAGTCCTAATTAATCTTATCCTAAGTATTCAAATATTAATGAAATACCTATCCTCCAAATTAAAAATTTAAAACACAAAAATTAGAAAGCTATACATGGCATCTAAGATATTTACATATGTACGCAACTCTGCAAAGTGTACAAATAAAACATTTAAATAACATTGTTGATGACAAATATAAAGATATACTTTAAATAGTATCTTGAGTTCTGTTTACATTTTTATGAAACCATTACATCAGTGATTGCGACATTTGTCACTGAGAGATCCCCAAATAGCTGCTTCAGAACATGTCCTGTTTTCAGAAATTGCTCATGTAGACATTAATGCCCATATGTCTAAATGTGGTATGTTTCAAGTGATCGTTATTTAAATTTATGTTGTAGATGTCTTAGGATCTCTGAATTGTTCTTTCAACAAATAAAGCAAAATAGGGTAAACACTTACCATCTGGCATCCTTATTCTGTTGATACATCTCCCAAGTATAGCATAAGATTAAAATATAGCACACCAAAATCAAAGGCAAAGGGAAAAAAAAAGTTGTTATCGTCAAATAAAGTGTATACCTGTAAAATGAGAAAGAGAGAGAAGACATGACTGTCATATTCACAATGCCAGGAACTTTTACAGTTTATGAGGCATGATTCTTTAATTTTTCAGGGCTCAGGATAAAAGTCCTTGGGGAAAAGTTAAGGATCTTTGTTGCTTTTGCGTAGAAAAAAAAAAAAGATAAAAACAGAGATGGGGCAAACTGTAAGAGACTCTTAACTATAGAGAACAAACTGAGGGTTGCTGGAGGGGAGGTGGGTGGAGGGATGGAGTAACTGAGTGATGGGCATTAAGGAAGGCACTTGATGGACTGAGCACTGGGTGTTATTATGCAAATGATGAGTCACTAAATTCTACCCCTGAAACTAATACATTATATGTTAACTAACTTGAATTTAAAATCTTGAAAGAAAAAAAAAAAGGTCTTGCTCTTCATTGTCTGCTAGCAACAGTGCTTATCTCTTCTCTAGCCAAGTCCGAGGCTACTGAGTGCGAACAGCAGAGAATATGTATTACCATTATCTTTTCGTGTTATTAACAACAATACGGAACAGCAGGTAGCATTTATTATATAGTAGGCACTGATACGAGTACTTTACATACTTTAATCCATTGAATCTCTGCAACCCCATGAGTACAATTGCCATTAGTATTCTGTTACAGAAGAACAAACTAAGACACAGTGATGTTAAGTGGCTTGCCCAAGGTTATCCAGCTAGTAATGAGCATCTGGATAGGATGAACCCAGACACACAGTTGAGCTGCACAACCCACACTTGTAATCAAGGCTCCAGATGGCCTCTCAAAGGGCCTGTTGTGAAATGAGCCTGTCTTTCCCTCGGTGCTCCCCCGGGGGAAATTCTCAGGTAAGCCAACTCCATTTCTGCACAGATGCCAGGTGTCCTCCTTTCTGGGAAGAAGTGTGGCATTGGTGGAAGAAGGCAGCCCATGTTGGGTGGGTGTGGACAGAGTGACAAGGAGAGAGAGCACCTGGGACCAGATAGACTCTGAAAGCCATACAGTGGTTCCAGTTTCAGTTCCCCATAAGTACTTAATTCTAGGAGGATCAACAGAGGCTAGAACCTCAGAATATCCTTTATGATAACCAACCCAAAATAACAGAAGCAGGTGCTGGTGTAAAACAGTGAATCATTGTTATTTCTTTGACATAGGCTGAAGTTGTACAGTCGTCTCAGGTTGGGCTCCTCTTTTAGATACGCTGGGGTCCATATTAATGTATCAGCCACCAGTGATTAAATATCATTTCCCCTTTAGATTGGCAGGTGGTTTTTACCTGTAAGTGCAGCCAGTGTTGGTGAGAGAAATAATGAAGAAATAATCAATCCTACTGATGTTGTGGTCCTCTGGAGATTTTCATTACTGGATTTGCAGCCTTGCAAGGGCCTTACCTCCATCTCTCTCAGGCTATGACTACATGATGCAGAAATGACTCATCTATTCAACAAGTGGTGGATGAGAAAAAGGAATCCTCCAGATTGACTTGAGATAATATATTCAAAAAGCACCTAACACAATATGTGGCCCTTAGTAGGCCATCAAAAAATTTTAGTCATAGACTCAAATGCTGTGTTGAAAATTTCAAATAAAATTTTTGATTTAATTTTTCCTTTCAAATTAAAATGTGAGAAATCCCTGCTTTGGCCACCGTATTAGTTACTGAGAGCTGCTGTAACAAATTACCACAATCGGATGGCTTGAAACAACAGAAATTTATTGTGTCCCTTCTGGTGACAGAAGTCTGAAACTAAGGGGTAGGCAGGGTTGGCTCCTTTTGGAGGCTCTGAGGGAGAATCTGTTCTATTCCTTTCCCCTCACCTTTGCTAGTTTTGGTCAATCCTTGGTGTTATTTCATTTGTAGATGCATCACCCCAGTTTCTGCCTCCACAGGCTTTCTCCTCTGTGTGTCCCTTCAGATATCACTCTCCTCAGGAGGACACCAATCCCTGGATTTGGGGCTGGCTCTAATCCAGCAAGACTTCATTTAATTTAATGATATCTTTGCAGATATCTGCAAAGATCCTATTTCTAAATAAGGTCACATTCACAGGTACTGAGAATTAGGATTTGACTATATCTTTTTGGGGGAAACACCATTCAACCAAACTCCAGTGGCATATCAATACGGTCTGAGTCTCCGTAACTCCTAGACTCTTTTGGAAATTTTGCCCCTCCCTTGATTTTTGCATTCCTGTTGTGTCTGATTGCCGTGGACCTTATAAATCCATATTTAAATATACTTGTGTCCACTGAAGCTACATAGTTAAACTCCAAATCTTTTTCTAAAGGTTATCCTCCCCTTAAAATCAAACTACCAACCTGATTGTGGAAAGCAGATAAGTAAGTGGGGAGACTCCCCCTTAGAGGGTCCCCAAGGACACTCTTCGCGGCTGCTCACACATTGACAAGGAGGATGAAACACTTCACAACTTAATTCAACTCTATTTTTCTTAAGTTTAACAACCTACCGGAGTACATCATCAGGGGATGTTAAATCAAAAGCACAACTCTCCACGCCGTCTTTAAATTTGATGACCTTCGAGTAGACCCAGACAGGCAACGCCAGAATGAAGGAAGCTGCCCAAAGGCCCAAATTGATGCGGATGGTCTTGTACCTCGTTCTCCAACTTGTAAGTCGAAATGGTTGGACGAGAGCCAAGTACCTGCAAAGCCCGTTAAGAAGGGTTTGGGAACAATCAATAAAAGCACTGAGCTCCAAGGATGAAAGGTTCATGACCAGAGTAAATTATTAGTATTATTATCCTCCCTGAAGCACACCTCTATCAGGGTAAAAGAAAGTTATATTTTTTAAGAGCTGGCTGGTACCTGTAGAGAAAACAACTCTTGATCCTGCAAGTCTGAATAAACCACTCACTGAAATAGCTGTCATTTCCACGAACACACTGATAATGGTGAAATTTAGCCCTGTGCAAACTCTCTCTTTACAAAGGTGCTTCCCATGCAGTCTAGGCTCTAGAAAACTTTGTCTCTGAATGGGGGTTTTCTCCAGGAGGGAGAGGCCCTCTTTCTAGTAGGATTTACTGACATGGAGGCAGGAAGGAGGCAAGTGTTCTGGCTGGTAGGAGAGTCTGCCGGCAGGATGAGGCTCTGGCCCACTGGGGCAGACATTTTGCCCAGATGGCTTTCCAGTGGGGGCCCCAAGCTCCTGGAGGTTCAGTTCACAGAGATCACAGTGAGAATACACAAATGTGACTAGTACAGACAATGCAAATTCCTCAGGGAACTTAGGCTGGAGGCCAGAGAGAGGAAATGGGCTAATTTCTTAGGGAAAGGGGTTTTCTTTCTTCTCTTTTTTTCCATTTCTGATTCATAAAAAAGGATAATCATGAATTAAACTTGAAGTCCCCACATATCAAATATATTTGGTTCTCTAGCAAATCCAAGAAGAATTTTTCAGAGCCAACTGGAAGCTAAAGAGCCTAGACCCAGAAGGAAGAATATTTGTGAAAGTGCACTTTTGCTGGAGGTGCAGGTGTTGGAAGGCAGTATTTGTAGACATTAAATTAAAATATGTTTTGATGGTCATTTAATTTTTGTAGAGTTACTTAAGGAAGATTTATAAAAATAAAAAATTTCCTATCCCCTGTTCTTTCAATTTTGCATAAGAGGCAGGACTTTTTTAAGGGACACTTAATTAAGGGACCCTTTGGCATGCAGGGAGACTCTTCTGGCCCAGGGTACCCCAGTTGCTCCTTCTGCATACTACACCTTCATTACCTGTGCCTAAGGAAAGAAGGACCCCTCCCCCCACCCCCTTGCTGGGGAAGAAAATGAGGTAGTGACAGTACAGATGCCCAGCCATCATTCTGTCTGGGATTAAAGGATGATGGAGTCATGGCATCAATACATTAGTGAATTTTCTCTGATTGTATCCTCACCCCAACATGCTCCTTCCCCCAGCTGAAAACCCCTCACTGGTTTTCCATCACCTTTCAGATAAAATTCAGAATTCTTACCATTGCTTGCAAAGGCTTTCTCCACCTGATCCTCCCTGTCACTCAGGCTGTAGCTTGTGTCATTCCCTCCCTGGCCTTCCCTCAAGCTCTCATCTCTTTCAGGGCCAGGTACATGCTGTCGTACCTGCCTGGCAGATTCTCCCTCTGATTCTTCTTGCTCTTCCTTTGGGTCTTTTTTTTTTAACAATCTGTGTTTCAGGGAAGCTTCCCCTGATCACTCACTCTATAGAAGGGCCCATGACTATACATGCAGATTGTAGGGGAACTCTCTTTTCCCTTCCTAGTATGTATCATTGTGTGGAAATACACATTCACCTGTGTGACTCTTCACTTAATGTCTGTCTACATCTCAGGAGTGGAAGCCCCACGAAGGAAGGAACCTTGACTATTAGTTTAATGCTCCTGTATCCAGCATAGTTCCTGGCCTATGGTCATACCCAAATATTTGTTGAATGAATGAATAAACGAATAGGGGATTTGGCTTCTACTTAATGACTTTTGATGTTCTAGAGAATTTATTTACAAAAGTAGTCTAGGCAGCTTTCATTTGGAGGTATATGTTTTTAATATTTTGGATGTTTACATAACTTTTTTGGTATTGATTTGGAGGTAGACACCTACTTTTGAAATACTACGCATACTTGTAGTTATTACGAATAAGAGAAAGAAGGATAAAATTATCAGAAACACTTGAAATTTATGCTCTATTGAATTGGCAATTAAAATGACTTAATGTATATAAGGCTTACTGATGGCATTGACATGGTCAATGCTGTGGTTATGGCCTTGCAATCTTTTTACAAAATTGCAGATATTGTTGAAGTTCTATGCATTTAGTACAGTTGGAATTTGACGAAAAAGTTCAGTTTTATAGAACCTTCATTTTTCTCTGGTCATGTAATCCAGTGAGGGCAGAGAGAAGGATAAGGGTCCTAGTGTCTTAATTCTAAAGTAAAATTTTAGCATAATGTAGTCCACTAGATTTTAAAAACATGACATTCAAGTGTATAAGACACACGTGCACATGCACACATACACTCACAGGAAAGAACCCGTGAGCCTTAGGAAATGTATATAGTTAGTCTGTTCCAATGTGGACAATGTCCATTCTCTTTATTTGCAGTAAGAGGTTTACAGAAGAGGTACAATTTCCCTTCTTTAAAAAAAAAGCCAATACTCTCCTGCTTTCAGGGTACAGGGTATGAAGAAGATTTTATTATCTCTGAGACTGGGATTACGATTGGTAAGACCTGTACTTTAGTTGCTTTCTTGCAGTGGGGCTGCCCTGTGCAGAGCCCTCTCCCTGTGCTGGGATGCTGGCAAGCTCACCAGCCTTTACTCAAGACACTATCAGCATTGACTGGCATCAGCTGAACTAACCACACCTACGTAGTACATTGATTTTAAAATCTGGTGTTAATTATAAATTGAGAAGCACACTCTATATTTTTAGAATTCTTTTGCAGGAAAGCAACAGGTTATAAAAAGTGCATTGAACATTACCATCATTATTCATGTCTGAATAATAATGATTCAGTGAATTATTTTTTTAAACCTTGCTATTCCTTTGCTTATTCATTTGGAAATCTGCTCATCACTTCCCCACCCCAAAGGCACATGTGGAAGGGTAAAAGAGGCAGAGTTCAGGAAGGAGTTCCAGATGGACCCAGGGAAATTTAACATAGCCCTCAAGACTGAGAGTCATTCACTCATCAATATTTTTTGAGCACCCCTGTGCCAGGCACTGTCACAGAGATACTTGGGATATATTAGTAATCAAAGACCCTGCCTTTGTGGAATTTACTTGGAGGGGCAGGGGAAACTGAACAATAAACAGTACACACATACATCCACACACAAAGTAAACTAAACTGTGTGATATATTGGCAACAAGGGAGAAAGATAAAGTAGATCAGAACGGGGTGGGGGGGGTCAAGTGTGCTGGCTTGGGGTAGGGATGGGAAGATGGATGTAGATTTTAAGTGGGTTATTCTCTGAGACAATTCCTGTTATGCATATTACTGTGTCTTTAGGGCTTGTTTCTATTTGGGGGATGCTGCTAAGACCTAGTCTGGAGGGCCTAGCATCTGGAGGATGCAGGGACATCCTAGCTTGCCTGCTTCCCACAGAGGCCAGATAAGGAGGTAGTTACGAGCAACCTGCCCTCTCTGGAGACAGTCTGGTCCTGAACTGGGCTCCACCACTCACTGGCTCCACAAGTACCCACTATCACTGTCATCTCCTTTAATAACATTAGTTTACATTGTTGGCGAATATGGTTGTGGCACATTCCAGGTCACAGTCAAATGCACTTCTAGTGATGTAAAGTGGCAGCGTTTGCATTAACCACTCATAAGAAGGGGTGTAAAAGATGTAAAATATGGTCTTCTTGGTACTGAAACATCTCTTTATAGCTATTCAGGAGCCCAAATCTATTCCCCAGATTCCTTCAAGCTGCTAGGTGATAACAGGAGTCCATGAGACATTGAACATACCAGTGAGACATTGAACATACCAGAAAGAGCCCTGGACAGAGTGAGACCTACTTCAGTTCTCAGGTCTGCCACTAACTTGCCATGTGCCTTCAGAAAAGCCTCTCACTTCTTGGGACCTCAGCTTCCTTCTTGCACAAATGATGCACTCATTCTGGTTTCCAATCTTTCATGATTTCAAGATATTTTTATCTTGCAGTGAATTATAAATAAAACTGAAGTTAAAAAGAATGATTTGTTAAAAGGAGATTTTAGTGTTTTAAGTTTTCCATTAAAAAATTTATTTCTATGAAAAGATTTTTAAGTCCTACAATGAAACAAGCGAAGAAGAGGAACTTGGCTGTTACAAACCAGCACCGATGTTGGTTAAGTTGGGATGACAGTGGGGAAGGACAGGCACTTCTGAATTATGTTAAGCTATTTCAAAGTTTCTTCACTTACCTGTCCACACTCATCACAGTCATGATGGCGCTACAGGCAAACTGGTTGCAGGTATCCAGGGATGTGATTATGGTGCAGAGGGGCCCCCCAAACACCCACTCTCCTCCCCGGGCCCACTGATGAATAAGAAAAGGCATTCCAATGATGTGAACCAGATCAGCCACAGCCAGGTTGCAGATATAAATGTCAGGAACAGTTTTTTTCCTGGACCTGAAAGAAAAGCATGGAAATGGAGGATTGATATTGAAAGTATGCACCTTCTTCAATTTATGCCCCCTGTTACAAATTGTTAATTATCAAAATGAATTTTAAAAGAAGTTAAAGGAACAGCTACACAAATGCACATACGAATGCTTAGTCTTGTGCATATTTAAACATTCTGAACTATATATCTGATAACTAACTGTGGTAGCTTAAAAATATGGCCACAAATTCTCTGATACTGCTTGCAAAAGATGAAACCTAGTTCCCTCTCTTTGAGGGTGGTTGAACTTAGTAACCCACTTTTCACAAATGGAATATGGTGGAAATGACAATGTGTGACAGAAGAACATAGAGGCATTATAAGGTTCCTCCTTGCTCTCTCATGGATCACTTTCTCTGGGGTAGCCAGCTGCCATCTTGAGAGGATACTTAAGCAACTCTGTGGGGAGATCCACATGGAGAGGTCAACATGGTGCCAACAGCCAGCATCAGTCTTCCAGGTGTGTGAGTGAACTACTTTGGAAGTAGATACTCCTCTTGCCTTGGAGGAGAGCTTAATTGCAACTTGGTGAGAGACTCCAAGCCAGAACCACCCAGCTAAGTCGTTCCTGGATTCTCACCCCTTGAAATGATGTGAGATAATAAATGTTTATTGTTTTAAGCCACCAAGTTTTGGAGGTAGTTTCTACATAGCAACAAATTATATCAACTCTAAGCTCACTCAGGCAAAAGACTTAGTCCTTGCTTATGCCTATCACCAAAAACAGCAGAACAGGGAAAACAAATGGTTTCCATTTATAATGCATTTATTTTTTCCCTGCTGAAGTGGAAGTCAATCCTAATAGGTCATTGTTAAAGAAATTTCAACCTTTACTTAGAAATATTCCAATAAACTTTAACCCAATAGTAAAGACTATAAGACACCGAAATCCAGACTGTGTAGAGAAGAAATCTGAAAAGAGTAAACTGGTCGAGGGCTCGGAGAATGATCTCATGGCTTCTGCTGGGGAGAGTGATTTCACTGCTATCTAGATATGGCACTCTTCTTTGCGGGCAAAAGAATTTTCTAAGAACAGAAATTTAAATTTAAAATTCAGTTGGTCCCTATGTTCAAGGAGTTGGGACATTCAATAATAAACAGGTAACATCTTTATCTGAGAGATGATATTCATTAATTCAACAAATATTTTATTGAATACCAATTATAGGTCAAGCATAATATTGTGCTGTGGGGCTGCAAAGCTAAGTAATCTATAAACCGTAACATCAAGGAGCTTGTACTCTAAATACGTCTAAATACATGATCCCTGCAGTGTGATGAGAGAAAGCTAGAGCAAGCACAAGGAGCACACAAAACGGGCCTCTGTCCCCCTCCCCTGGGGACAGTCAAAGCAGATTTCTTGGCAGGAGTGGCATCTGAACTGAGGACAAATAAGACTTTTAAGAGCACATAAAAATTAGCCCTAAGGTTATGCCACAATTGCTAGTTCAGGGCTTTGCTCCTCTCTTGGAGGCTAGTGTGTGTCTTTATTATTCATTGGCCTAAAATTCTACAGCCTGTGAATTTTATTTCTAAGCCAGTGAATCCTCCTGTGAGACTAGTTGGAGAGGATATTTTACCCAGGCCCTGACAAGTACACGTTGTGTGGGAAGTTATTGCCATTGAGTACTTAACTCAGCAACCACACTCTAGGCATTGTTGATGCCACTATAAAGCTTGTTGGTTCCTTGTCCCCAGCAAGTGGTGACTCCTATCAGAAAGACCCCAAATGAGAAGAGATAGATTTGAGGAAAAGATCTTGTCAACCAAAAGAGCAGTCAAGGACTCTCGCTGGTCTCTCATCCTCTGTCTTCTCCAGGCCTGTGGCAGTGGGAGATGGTTAGGGGTGGAGGAGGATAGACCCTAGAGGTCAGGTAGAAAAATTTCCACATTAAAAAAACAAAAAACAAAGCAAAAACACCGCAAAAAAACTCCATAAATCTTAGCCTATAAGGAGATGTTATTTCCATTTGAATTGGGATGTAAACCATAAGTGGTTGCTTAGGGTCTAATTGCAGCAATTAGATTCACAGCCCTTGCTCTTCTCTAGACAGGCACCCATCATTTACTGATAATGAATTATGGTAATTCCATTGTTGAGGACAGTACAGGCCACTAACTGGCAATTAAAAAAAATTATGTGTTTCTGGATGATATTCTGTATAGAAAAAGAGAATTCTGAAGCAAAAGATGATCTGGGCATAAGATAATAGGGCAATAAAAATAACACATTATGTCTATTACTGCTTTCTTTACTCAAAGTGACAGCGTAGAAATTAAAACAAAAATAAAGAGAAACTGTAAAATCTCTACCTATACACTTACATTCTTTTTTTATCTCCAGATTTTCCATTGCCAGACTTCATTAGATTTCTCTCATGACTCAAACATTTAAAATAAAAAATGTAGACTAGTGATCATTTTAGCTAACATGTTTTCCATATGGTTAACATGGCCATATCTAATGTTCCCTAATTTGGAGAATGATAAAATAAATTATGGTATTCCTCATTACCCTACAATAAATTATATAGTTGTTACAAATCATAGTTTGCAAGAATATTTAATCAAAAGGGAAACATACTGATTAAGTAAAAAATTCCTAATTATGTATGTAGCATAAATTTATGTAACATTTAAATAATGTATTTCAACATGTGTTTAAAAATATGTTGCAATCATATATCAATTGGTTACAGTGATTATCTATTGGGTAATAGTAGTAGGACTGATTTTGACTTTAAAATTTTTCTATTAAATACATGTTTACATTTTGAGTCAGAAATAGCAATATATGCTATGGGTTAAAGAAAACTGCTAAAACATATAACACCATACATGCAGGAGGCTGCTCTGCTGATCAGCTTGCTCTCAAATCTATTTCCCACCCTTCTCCAGCTGTGCGCCTAGGTGTCCTTGCCAAGTGGCTTTTGGTTGGTTTTGGCCAATAGGAAGCACTATTGGAGGGAAACTGGAAGATGGAGGAGAGGAGAGGCCAGGGCAATTCCTTGTTCTTTCTACTGTTGGCATCTCTAGGCAGTGGCTGCGTTCCATCCATGGCTCCACCTTCATCCTACGGTCCCTGTTCCATGGTCCCAGGTCCCATTATGGCTATAGTTCCCACCAGGCAGCCCAGACTCCTGAGGTCCATAAAACCACCTGCCTCCTTTTCTCCATCCAGCTCAGGGCCAGGAGAAGGGAGGTGGTGTTGGGGTGGGAGATGGTGGTAGGACTGGGTAGAAGCTTCCTGCTTTTGTACATCTCTGGGTTGCCTTACCAGCCCCTGTTAGGTATTTAACTCTAGTTGAATTAAATTCCTATTGTGAGCCAACCCCAATGGATTAGTAGTGATTTTGTGAAGCACTGTGCTGAAAAGAATTCTGTGTCTTCACTCAGGCACTACTTACAAGACAAACCTGTGCTCAGATTGGAGATGACTGGCATGGATGGGAGAGTTTAGGGTCGAGGGACATATTTGTCAGCCTTGCTCTAGATACATAGTGTAATACAGTTGAAAGAGAACCTGCCTGGAAATTCCATTTTCATTTTTATGCCCTCCTTGTGTCCTTGGGCAAGGCATTCAACCCCTTTAGATTCCAGAGTTGTCTTGGTGCACCGGACCATCGCAAGGAGCTCTCCCGACAACTTTCCATTTCAGGTGAATAGATGTGGCTGAAAAGTTCTGCAGTATCTAAACCATAGGGTATGTGTGCCGCAAGAGTATGGTCAACCCCAGCAAGAGCTTACATATAGGACTGATACTCTGAGAATGGCTGAAGGCTGGGTCAGAGGGAGCCAGTAGTTATGATTTAAGCTGGCTTGGAGAAAGGAAGAAGCCTTGTTCTAAGTATTTCCCCTCCC
The DNA here is from genome assembly GCA_028534135.1 of Potos flavus. NCBI lineage: Eukaryota > Metazoa > Chordata > Mammalia > Carnivora > Procyonidae > Potos > Potos flavus. The sequence continues at coordinate 53,703,554 of CM052886.1, read as the reverse complement.
CGTCTGTCTTAGCAACTGGTCTCCCACCATTAGATCACTAGTGTTCCTTCAGGTTAATGCACTGACCCTCTTATAATCTCTGTATAAAATGTAGATACCATTGGGAGGGCTTAAAGTAAGGTGTTTTAGTAATTCATGATTTAGTGTGCATTTGTTGACTTGACAGGGAGTTGAGGTCAGGGAATGACAGAGTGAGGACTTTTTATTTATCAGGAAGAAGGGCATCCCTTAGAGTCTTTGCCCACATGAAGCTGTCTGTCAGTAGACAGGTGAAAGATGTCTTCAGGAGGTGGGGGTGAGGGACTGATGGAGAAGAACATCCTCCCCTTTGTGGAAATAGCTTCCCAGGGCCCACTGTGACTATGGAACAAAGTTATATAATGGGGTTGAGTTCACTAGTCTCTCTCTGAAGAATAAAAGAGAGAAATGATTATGTTATAATTGGACCAATTTCCTTCTACATTTTCTAATCTAGCTTCCTTTTGACTAGCTGTGAATTTAATATGTGACACACTAGTAATGATCTGGCCTCACTGCTTTATAGTCACCTTCCTAATGCACAAATTGCTTCTTACTCCTAAAAATAGCCACACAGAACCTCTTATTCTGGAAACTCCATCTTCCTCAAACCTATTTTTTCATATATGTTTCCAGTTTTCTTGTGCAAAGTTAGGAGTTAGTTCATTGCTTTCTTCCCAGCATCGCTAATGATCTTACTGACTTTAGTTCTATTCATCTTCTGAGACAAATATTCATCATAAATGGGAAAGTCCCTAAATCTTTAAATGTATCTATTTCTCCTTATTTTTAGTGTAGTCTTAGTATTCTAATTAGGCCACCCATCTGTTAAGAAGGTAACAAGTAAAAGATCATGGCGAGGCATGATGAAAATATTAATAACAAATTGCCTTAAAATTTTTGGAGAGCAATTTAAAAAAAAAGTGTTAGATAAATTTCAAGCCAAAAAAGAAATTAAAATTAATTTGCATTCACGTAACTTTTGAAAGACGAATACATTTTTGGAGAGCAATTTGCAAAGAAAAATATTAAAGTCCTAGTAATGAAAGTTAAAATTAAGTTGCTTCCAAATGTTTTTTGAGAGACTAAAAGATTCATCTTAAATGCTCCGTTAACAAATATCTTCTCACATATTATCTATAAAATGGTAATGATACGAAGAAAGGACAGATTTTTCACAGTCATTGCAAATAAATTGGTCAGTATGATAGCTCGGGTTTTCTTTTTTCTAGTTAAATGATTATTTGCTTTATGGTGAGAATCTGTTTCCAGGAATTATAGCTCAGTATCGACTTTTGGAAGAGTTCATACTCCACATTTCTTCTTTTTTCCAGTTTTGTCTCCAGATGAGTAGATAGGATCAGGCCATTATCTACTGGTATAATTTGAGGGGAATTAAGAATTTTCTCTGTCCCCAAATGCCTCTTCAACAGCTTGTTGCAGGGTCTGAAATCTAACTTTGAAGAGTCTTTGCATATAAAAGTTGCCTGTAAAAAATGCAGCCATTTCTGCAGAGCCAACACTTTATAAGAACTCAATTTCTCCCCAGTGAGGCCAAGGCTCTATGAGTGTGAGGCACGCTACATGTATCTCTAGGAGAGGACAGCAAAAATACCAAGGAGTATGAGGGAAAGATGGAAGGAGAAGTGGGCAGGAGCAACAGGCAAACAGGAGAGAGCTAGAAACATTCTCATGTTTCTGACTACTAACTATCTATTTGGCCTTATTTCCTCCTTGAGGCTTCCTGAGAATATCTGATTACTTCTATTTTCCTTTCTGAAACTCATTATTTGAACCATCTTTTTTTTCCTTCACTTCATTGTTTTTAATGTCTTGTATCCTTGTATTATTTTTCGATTTTATGTGTTTAAATCTTATCTTTTCCACTAGTCTAGGAACTTTCAGAGTTAGACGCTGCCACATTTCTTTGGTATTTTCATAATCCTTGGTGCTGGGTTTGCAATAGGTATTAGTAATACATATTGCATTGAACTACTTCTAGCACTTAAAAAATTAATGTAAAATGCTCGATATTCCAGAAACCAATATTGCACTGTATGTTAACTACCTAAAATTTAAATTTAAAAAATAAGATGCTTGATATGCACAAATGGCTTTACAGGACACAATAAAAAATGCTCGAATTTATTGAGAGTAAAATTCTAATATACTAAGTAAATCTTCAATTATGGATGGTGTAAAAATACCATAATGCTAATACCATAATCATAATGCTACACTTAACTGCAGAGATAATGCCAATAAAAATTTGAATGTGGCCTTGCTGATGAGAAGCCACCTGGGGAAAGTGACCAGTTATGAGCTTTCTCAGGGATGCTAAGTGTCATCTCCATCAGCATCCTGAAGGCTGCTCTCGCTCCTAATTGCTTCTGTGAGGATTCTTTTATCCACATGGTAAATCTAGCCATCTTTCTAGTTTTGATGATTTTTTAAAAATATTTTTATTTATTTATTTGAGAAAGCAGGCAGGGAGGAACAGAAGGAGAGGGAGAAGCAGGCTCCCGCTGAGCAGGGAGCCCAATGTGGGACTCTATTCCAGGACCCTGGGATCATGACCTGAGTGGACGGCAGATGCTTAACTGACTGAACCACCCAGGCACCCCAATTTGTTTGTTTTTATTAGTGTGGAGAAAATAGCCTGGAATTTGCAATCATGGGATCTGAGTTCGATTCCAGGACTATCACTTTCTAGCTGTGTGATGCTGGACAAGTTATTCTCTCTCCTAAGTCTCTTTCCCTAAATGGGTATAATACTAATACTGCTCTTTTGAGGATTAAATGAGCCTGCAACTGTGCTTTGTAAGTATAGTATGCTACACAAAAGATTGTTGTAGTTATGTATTAATATACACCTACTAGGAAGTACCCTCAAATGTGTTTTCTTATACAGAAGCATGGATGAAATTTTCTTTAATGATGGTTATAAGCGTGATTAGAGACTAGGGCAATAACATTTAACTTCTTATGTTGATTAAAGCAAGTAAAACTTAAATGTAAAAATTATCAGGATAGCAAAGCTATCAAGCACACTGGGGCACACTGACTCTGTACACTAACTCTGAACCAATGGGAAACAAGTAAATCTATTATTATTTTCCAGGTCGAGCTTTATGCCCTGGGGTTGAGAGGAAGGAGGAAATTGCCTGAGTGAGGTGGGAGATGTGAAGCAAAGGCAGGAGGTGTTGGGAGCAGATGGCTCTCGGTTTGGCCCACATGGGGCTGGTCTACACTGAGGGGAACAACTCACCCTCTGGGACTGCCTGAATCTTTGGGCGATCAGGTGGAGTCTCTCTCTTGGCCAAATGAGTGCAAAATAATCTCTCTCACCAACTGAGGGGGGCAGGTTTTTTTTTTTTTTTTTTTTTAATAAATATAGAAACTCCATCTTTATTGGCTGTATAAACATCTCTGAGCTGTACACAGGATAACTCTTATTGTCGAAAGTTGATAATAAAATGGTTGTGTTGCAGTTTTACTCTATGCCTGGGCTCCAGCTCTAGAGATTCCGAATTAATTCGTCTAGGATGAAACTATGTATTAGGATTTTTGAGGGCTCCCCAGGTATTCCTATATGGGGCTAAGATTGAGAATCACTGCTTTAAAAATTCACTAACCCAGCAGTAAGCATTGCTTAGGTCTTTTCATTTTGAGTTTTGCAACTCAGATGTTACTTAATACATGATGCAAATATCTGTAGAGTCTTCTTTAATGCTCTTAACCAAATCTTTACAAAACCGATTTCATTAAGAAAAATCCTATAGAGGATTCATTTAGTGAGTATGGAATGTGCCTAAATTATGGAAAACAATAGAAGCTCTTACCTTATTATAGTGAATACAATAAGGACATTACCAACCAGCCCCATTGAACAGATAATCCCAATCATAGAAGGGAGGATGATTGTATCCACAATGCTGAGGGTTTGATAAGCAAACTCTTTATTGCAGGATTTGTTCAAAAGTTCAGCAGAGGTGTTCCAACAGGATGAGTGAAATGAATTCATTGTTCATGAACTTCTAGTGGTTAAAGCTGTGAAAAGATAAGAAGTGATTTATTTAATGAGTTTTTTAAGCAGTTCCATGAACATAGCATTTCTTTAATTTAATTGAAAAAAATATTTATTGAGGCCTCCTTTGCACCAATCACCCATGCAACATAAGATTCCAGGTGAATATGACTGCTTCCTGTTCATAACGGCCTCACAGATTATCAAAGGGGATATGTAAACAGCAGATTACAGAACAGCATACTGTGATAATATGCATATGTTATCATACCTTATTGTAGTACATTCTTTGAACATTGCTGATATTTACTCACTACATGCTGGTCCTGGTCATTTATAGCTGGCATCTGTTCTCATTTGTCTGTGTGTCTACTTGTATTGGCTAGAACCCCTACAATACTTAGGTTGTTAAACATATCTTCTCTGTCTGCTATAAAGTGCATGGGGACACCAACTTTGACTATTTGGGAATGGAATGCAATAAGACTTCCTGAGATGATTCCTGGACTATCTTAAAGGACGAATAAGAGTCAGCTCACTAGGGGTGCCTGGGTGGCTCAGTTGGTTGAGTGTCTGACTCCTGATTTTGGCTCAGGTCATGAAATCGAGCCCTGTGTTGAGCTCTGTGCTGGGCATGGAGCCTGCTTAAGATTTTCTCTCTTCCTCTCCCTCTGCACACACCCCACCCCCGGTTCTCTCTCTCTGTCTCTCAAAAAAAGAAAAAGAAATGGGTACATTAAAAAAAAAAAGAGCTCAGTAAAGGGTAATGCAGAAGGAAAAAAGTATTATAGCTGGGGGGGGGGTACCATATACAAAGTATAATTATGGCACAGGAAAATGTGGTTAAAAAAGAAAACAAGTAAAGAAACAAAACCAAATAGATCTGGAAAATTATTTTCTTGACAAAGACACTTAAAAATGTCATCTAATGGGTGCCTGGGTGGCTCAGTGGGTTCAGCCTCTGCCTTTGGCTCAGGTCATGATCTCAGAGGCCTGGGATTGAGCCCCTTGGGCTCTCTGCTTCCCCCCTCTCTCTGCCTGCCTCTCTGCCTACTTGTGATATCTCTCTCTCTGTTAAATAAATAAAATCTTAAAACAAAAACAAACAAACAAAAATGTCATCTAAGTCTTGTTTCTAGTAATGATAAATTGGGTAACTCAGATTAACCCTCCCACTGAAAACAATAAAATATGCTGGACAAAAGTTTATGTGTATGTGTAAGAATATGTGTATGTTTGTGTATACAGCAGTTTAAAAATATTCAAGATCTGAGAAGTTACTGGCCCTCCTTGACCAGTGTTTGGATAAGATCCTGTAACTGGGAGGTAAGCAGAATATTAAGGCACCAAAGCTGTCTTTATCCAGAAGGCACTTATTGTTGCTACAGCCATTTGAGCTCTGGTTCCATGTCTGTAATCATGTCCAGAGAGAAGTCAAGGCTCACAGCTTACTGAGGTGGAAGATTTTTCAGGAGAATGCTTCTTCTGAGCTGGAGCCCCAGTTGTTACATCCTCACATATGGATGAACTGGATTTAGATTTTTCTCTCCTACCTCTGCAACCATTGGGAACTGTGCAGATGGCTGTCCTGTCATCTTTGGAATGGAGAAGAAAATGGGTCTCTGGGGTTGTGGCTTCCAGAGACCCTTCATTAAGAGGGTCCAGAAGAATCCTCTCTCAGATTTGCACTCTGAGTAGGCAAAGCCTAATTAGACCAAGGACTCTCAGGACTTGAACTTAGCCTGATATGGTCCAGGAGTATGAGGCCCCTAGGTACAGGCAAGATGCAAATGCAAATCATTTTTGAGGAGGAAAGCAGTTATCCCAAGGCCCCAGGGAACTCTCAAAATATTTTTTGAGGTTAATGGCCAGCAAGCAGTCAAAGTATAAGCATTACTTATATACTGCTTGAAATGGATTAGACTTAAAAGTAAGACCCTAAATTGTAAAATTACAAGAAGAAAATGCAGGGAAAAAGCTCCTGAACACTGGTCTTGACAACAGTTTTTTGGAAATGATCGCTTCTCGGCCTTTTGGCTAAGATCCAGTGCAGTTTTTTGGAAATGATACCAGAAGTGCAAGGAACAAGAGCAAAAATAAGTAAATGAGACTACATCAAACTAATAAGCTTCTGAGCAGCAAAAGAAACAATCAGCAAAATGAAAAGGCAACATATGGAATGGCAGAAAATATTTGCAAATATGTCATCTGATAAGCGGTTTTTATAAAAAATATATAAAGAACTCATACAACCCAGTAGTAAAATACAAATAGTATAATTAAAAAATAGACAAAGGATTTGAATAGACATCTTTCCAAAGAAGACATATGAATGGCCAATAAGGATATGAAAAGATGCTCAACATCACTAATCATCAGGGAAATGCAAATTAAAACGACAATGAGATCACCTCACATTTGTTAAAATGGCTAAAATAAAAAAGATAAGAAATAACAAGTGTTGGCAAGGATGTGGAAGAAAGGAAATTTTTTTGCACTATTGGAAGAAATGTAAATTAGTACAGCCACTATGGGAAACAATGTGGAGTATCCTCAATAAATTAGAAAAAGAATTACCATAGATCCAGCAATCGCAATCCTGGGTATATATCTGAAGGAAAGAAAATCAGTATCTCAAAGAAATATCTGTATTCCCATGTTTATGGTATGATTATTTGCAATCGCCAAGATATGGAAGCAACCTAATAGATGAATGAATAAAGAAAACATCTCTCTCTCTCTCTCTCTCTCTCTCTCACACACACACACACACACACACACACACACACACACACACACACACACACACAGAGGAATATTATTCAGCCACGAAAAAGAAGGAAATCCTGCCTTTTGTGACAACATGGATGGAACTTCAGAGTATTATGCTAAATGAAATAAGTCAGACAGAGAAAGACAAATACCGTATGTTCTCATTAATACATGGAACTTAAAAAAGCTGAACTCTTAGAAATAGAATAGTGGCCAAGAGTAGTAAAAAGGGAAAATGGGGAGTTGCTGTTTAATGGGTATAAAGTTTTAGTTGTGCAAGATGAAAACTTCTAGAGATCTGCTGTATAACATTCGACACTACCATTCCCTTAAAAATTTATTAAGAGGATTGGTAAGTCAATAATAAAAAATGTATGTGAAAGGACAAAATAGATATTTGAGAAATGGGGCAGAATGACTATTTTATTTTCTAGATGTGATATTTCAGTCAGTGGCCTATTGGTAAACTATGTTCACAAAAAATAAAAAGTAACATGGAAATTGGGAAAAAATATATTAAGATAGCCAAAACGCAAGCCTCACAGGATATTTCTAAGACATACAACCAACAAAAGGCTCTTGTTCTGAATATATAAAATAAGTATATAAACCAATAGGAAAAATACAGACAGTTCAACAGAAAAATGGCCATTGACTTCAATAGGCAATTACAAAACAGGTATCCAATGGTCAGTAAACATTTTGTAAGGTATTCAATATCACTGGTGATAAGGGAAAGGCAAATCAAAACCGCAATGGGATATCTGCACATATGTATCAGATTGGTAAAAACTTTGAAGTCTGAGAGTTCCAAGAGCTGGTGAGGATATAGAACCACAGAAACCAACCCCCACTGGTAGAAGTATAAATTGATACACTGCTGTGGAAAACAAGGAGGCATTATTTATTATAGTTGAATATATACATATTTTTCTATGACCCAGAAACTTCCCTCAAGATGGGATATACGTTTATATGTACCAGGATGTGTGCTCCTGGGCGTTCATAGAAATATTGGTTTTAAATGTTCTAAATGGAAAATAGTTAAAATGCCCATTAACAATGGGATGGATAAATCAATTGTGATATACTCACACAATGAAATGCTTACAGTACTGGAGGGAACAGACTACCAGTAAACACAATAGCATGGATGAATCTAATGACTTAAGGTTGGGCAAAATCAACAGTTCATATAGTATGATTCCATTTACACAGAATTTAAAAATACAGGCAAAACAAATCTATGTAATTAGAGATATAATAGTGAAAATTATAGAGAAAAGCAAAGGAGTGATAACTGGAAAAGTCAGATTGATGGAAGCGTTTTATGTATGGCTCTGCAGGTTATAGTAACAGTAAAAATAGCTTTTAAAATGCAGTCCAATATCTAACCATATGGTTTCAAGGCAATAATCTGAATTTTTGCTCTTTCTTCTTTCTTAATACTTATCTTATGCTTAATTTTCATACTTTGCCTCTGTGCTCTTCTATATTTCTATCTTGTTATTTCAAACATTAAAAATCAGCTAATATAAATGTTAACTTTGCGTTTCTGTTATGCTGAAATTTCATGTCAAAATATATGCAAAAATTTTGCAAAAGAGACATTTTCAAGCAAAACATATATGACTGACTGGCTGAACTCATTGAATAATCTCACACAGAGAAACATATTCACAGTCAGGCACCTCATGTTTTAAAAGCAACAAATGTGGCTATTTGAAAAAGCCAAGATGACTAATTTATTTCAGTTTTCATTCTGTTATTTAGATGATGAAAAACCAATTTTTAAGAAAGATTCTGGGGTATACACAAAAATCTAGTGTTTAATGGGTGAAAATGAACTTTTACAACAATTATTTTTAAGCATTTCCTCAAGTTCAATAAAGAAAATATTGATTATATATTCAAAATAATAGGTTTAGCAAACATATATGAATTTTTTAGAAATGATTTAAATTTAAGACGTAGGTAAACATTTTCCAATGAATTATGTATAGCAATATCTATTATCTCCCAAATCATTTATGTATTTAATTATCTCTTCTCCAAATATAATTTACAGGAATATGACTCCCCAAGTTTTAGCCAACAGTCATGCTAATAAGTGTGTTTCTAAGACTAATGACCTCACATCTAAGATTTGGGAGTATAATTGATATGGCTATGTGTTATTTTTTTAACATTTAATAAAAAAAAAATTGCAAAGTCAGAAGGCTCACTTGTGATCGACAGCTCTTGCGCTATTAAAATAGGCCAAGGGGTACCTGGGTGGCTCAGTGGGTTAAAGCCTCTGCCTTCTGCTCAGGTCATGATCTCAGGGTCCTGGGATTGAGCCCCGCGTCAGGTTCTCTGCCCAGCAGGGAGCCTGCTTCCCCCTCTCTCTCTGCCTACTTGTGATCTCTCTCTCTCTCTCTCTCTGTCGAATAAATAAATAAAAATTAAAAAAAATATATCAGGCCAAATCTCTTCAGCCTCATCTTTCCATCTCTCTGTACCTCTTCCTTTATTTATCCCAGTTCTCAAGTTCTCTGAGGAAGAAATGAATGTCAGAGAATGGGAAAAAAGTTATCCGTAAAAGAACACTGTGTGTGGAAAGAACCCTGAATGTAAACCATAACCTTTAATCTAAAATCTTTGCTCATGTCATTAAAAACCTGACAAAGTGAAGAGCCCTGTTACCTTGACAGTTAGTGTTTTTCTCCTGATGTCAATTAAAGCCATTGTATAGCATCTCCTGTAAATGTTGGAATTCAAATTGCTGTATCTGTAAAAATTCTATGCAATTAAAAATTTATGAATCCTTCTATCATATTTATAAGAAATTTCTTGCTTTACCAATTCACCTAATTTCAAATTTGAGAAATGCATCAATTGAATAATAAACCCATGTCAAAGAAAATAACCTTTTTGTCCTTTATCTCCTCTTGTTAGCCTTGACAGGCAGTGGCCTGCTTTTCCTCTAGGTATGTGAACATGAGAAAAGCCAAACATGAAAAGTTACCCCCCAACAATATTTGGTGCTTCACCACGCTCAGCAAGTACCATATTCTTATCTTTCTTATCCTTATACCATATTCTTATCTAATCCTTAATAGACACTGCTCACTGGTTAAATATACAGAAATGAAATATTAATTCACTGATGATTGAGAAATATTAGCTGTTGAAAAGTTTTAAGCATTATTAAATTATGTTCAAATTTTAAATATTGTTAATATGTACTCAGAAGGTTATTTTTTAAAAAAATCTTTTACACAGAGAATCTCTCAATTAAGTAAGTTTTCATCATATCTAAGGGCCATTTTCATCCAGGACAATGCCCTCTAATTTTATCATGAAAACTGGTGCTTTCTCTGACTGACTTATTTTGCTTAGCATTAAAATTCAAGCTCCATCATCATTGCAAATGGCAAATTGCAAATGGCAAAATTTCATTCTTTTTTATGGCTAAGTAATATTTCTTTGTATGTATATATACCACAACTTCTTTCTCCATTCATCAGTTGAGGGACATTTGGGCTCTTTCCATACTTTGGCTATTGTAGGTAATGCTGCTATAAAATATCAGGGTGCATTTCACTCATATGTAGAATTTAAGAAACAAAACAAATGATCATAGGGGGAAGAAAAGAGAGGCAAACCAAGAAACAGATTCTTAACTAGAGAGGATGAATTGATGGTTACCAGAGGGAAGGTGGGTGGGGGGATCAATAAAATAGGTGATGGAGATGAAGGAGTGCATTTGCTGTGATGTGTACCGGGTGTTGTACCTAAGTGTTGAATAACTAAAATGTACACTTGAACGTAATATTACATTATATGTTAACCAACTGGAATTTAAATACAAATTAAAAAAAAGAAAAAGGAAAACCAGTACTTAAATAAGATTAACTTCGGGGCACCTGGTTGGCTCATTTGGTTAAGTGTCTGACTCTTGATTTTGGCTCAGGTCATGATCTCAGGGTCATGAGATGGAGCCTCTGCATTGGGCTCAGAGCTAGCACAGAGCCTGCTTAAAACTTTCTCTCCATCTCCCTCAGTCCCTCCCCGCCACCTTCACATGCTTGAGTTCTCTCTCTCTCTCTCTCAAAAGAAAGAATAAAATTTTAAAAAAGATTAACTTAATAAATACTCCTTTGCACAAAACTATCTGTATTGCCTTTATCTGTCCTCATGTGGGACCTTGAGGGTAAATCCATCCACCCAGGTATTAAATGAAAATACTTTCCCCTTGAAACTTTTAGGTGTAAAACTTTCTCACTTATTAAATTGCAAGTTTTGACACTTATGTGAAATATAACTCCAGAAATCTGGTCCTAAATAGTTGAAGACATCTTTTTGTAGAAAGATTTTCTTAAAAAAATAAAAGGGGGAAATTTATGCTTGTGAGGTTGGTGTTGAGAGAAGACTGACAGTGTCAGTTTAATGTATTCTGATTCATATCGTTCATCTGTGTACACTGACATCTTCATACATACACAATTTATTCATGATGACTAGGACAAGCAAAAGGAGGAATGGATATAAAGGAAATTAGATTTTTTTTTTTTTAAGAAAAAGAGAGTGTTAAGAAGTCTGAAAAGTGATAGGAAAATGTACATGGCAAAGAAGAGCATGATGTAGAGAATAAATCAAAAGAACAGATGATGAATTTACTTACATTGCAGTGATATTTCACACAATTTCAATTATTTTAAAAAATGAATCCTAAAATAATAATCTTTGATTATTTTTCAATGAACTAATCCTGTTGATGGGATTAAGTGAGTCTGATGGGCTAGTTTTATGGCTGTTTGTCTTGTTACTCCTTTCAGGTTAAATATCAGAAAAAAAATGATATGGGAAAAAGTTCTGTATCTAATAACTAGCTAAATCAATAAGGATGTTTCAATAGCCAAAAGGCACAAAATATAACACATTTACCTACTATACCCCTGCCCCTCCCCACACTCACCTACAGGTCCAAGTTGTATAGAATTGCTTTCCAAGTTATGGCCCAACTCATCGGGGTTTTTTATTTTTCACCTAATTCACCTATCTCCCACCATTCTATTAAAACCTCTCTTTGGAGAATCTCTGTTTTATTTTATTTTTTAAAAAAGATTTATTTATTTATTTTAGAGAGAAAGAGAGAGAGAAAGAGACGGTGAATGGGGTAGGGGCAGAGGGGGAGGGAGAGAGAATCTTCCAGCAGACTCCCTGCTAAGCAAGGAGGCTGCTGCAGGGCTCAGTTCCAGGAACTTGAGATCATGACCTGAACTGAAATTAAGAGTCAGACGCTTAATTGACTGAGCCCCCCAGGCACCCTGGGGAATCGCTATTTTAATTATCTCCAGGCATGCTCTATTTTATGCCACTTATTCAACAGACTTTATGATGTCTATAGCAAAGAACAAGATCAACAAAATTTCCACCTCCTGGAATTATTCTAATATATAAGGGTTTATGGTTTATAAAAATGTACTAAATTCTGCCACTTGCAATCTGTAACTTTGGTTAAGTAATTTCTCTACATCTCAGTTCCGCCACTCGTAAAACAGTAATAATAATAGTATCTATCAACAAAGTATGGTTGTGATGATTAATGTGATCGTATGAAAAAGTGTTGAGCATAATGTGTTCTAGTAAGTGTTCTGTTACACTAGTCATCCTCATCCTCATCAAATGCAGTAGAGCTTCCTTATGAGGGTGTAGAACCTGAGGATGGGGACAGAGTGACAGGAGTTGTGGGAGTAGGAGCTGTGAACCACGGCAGGGCTGAGGTTAAGGCTCCACTTCTTTTTTTTTTTTTGAAGAGACATTGAGAGAGAGAGAGAGTGAGCAAGAAAATGAGGGCGGGGTGGAGAGAGGGAGAGGGAGAGAGAGAACCTTAGGCAGACTCCACACCCAGGGCAGAGCCCAACCCGGGGCTTGATTTCAGACCCTGAGATCATGACCTGAGCCAAAATCAAGAGTTGGACACTTAACTGACTGAGCCGCCCAGGTGTCCCTCCACTTTTTAAACTTTAATCTACAGTGAGGGGCTTTAAAAACTGTTAAAAGGTGTAAACTGAAGCACATTAAAATTTTTTTCAAGTTTATTTGAGCAGACATCGATTGGAATCAAGTAACACCAAAATGAAAGTGGTTAGAAGTACCCCACTGACAGGGGAAAGGGGAAAGGTTTTTCTAGAGAAGATGCAGAAGCAACTCAAGAAAATTATTTGATTGGCTGTAGCTTATGGTTGTTTTATTCAGGAAAGCCTCATTGGCTGTTTCTGATTGGTTGTTCGTAAGTGTTATTTTCATAGATTCAAGTGCATTGACTTCAGCTTAGGGTTTGATGTTATTACATAAGCTACCAAGGCATTAGGACCACTTTAGTCGACTGGCCTCCTTGTTTAATCACTTTAACAAAACATAGTACCAGTTTTTAGCTCAAAAGACTTCAAACGGTAAAGAGAACCAGTAGAAAAGGGCTTACTGCCATGACCCTGGCTTTACTGATTGTCTAGACAGCAGCTACAATGACCTGATCTAAGCAAGGGAAACCAGGTTTGGTCACCTCTCAGCTAGAATGAAACCTTCTAGGTGTTACTTTCATTTCTCAGCTTCCCATATATCTCTAAGTGACAAGGAGAAGCTGGAGGGAAGGGACTAAGAAAGGTTAGCCTCATGAAGACTATACCATGAGTTGATGATGATGATGAACAAATCTCTCCAGATTGGCTGGGATTGTGTTTTGAACATACCCACCACTTCATTTCTACCTCTCACCTGTCTCCTTTGGGTAAGTAGTAGCTCAACACTGTCATCAATGCAGCCTAATCAACCGAACTTTATGTTCACCCTCGATTGATACAAAGGCATTTCACTTTTTACTTCAAATATTCACACTATCCTTCATTTGGATTCTTTTCCCAACTAACCAGAGAGAAGGTTCTCTTCATTGGAATGATGAAGGAATTGGATCTCACATCTGGTGGTGGCTAGGCAGATGGTCAGGAACAGATGCAGATTTGTGGGTGCTTTAGCTTATTCAATGGGGGGATGCTCTTTAAGTAAAAACAAAGTTACAAATACACATTTCAGTGCAGATGTTTCTTTAGAATGAGAAAAGACATGACATTTTACAAATTTTAAAAAGGTGAAAATACCCTAAACACAAAATCCAGGAAAATAACATACTATTTTTATTAATTGCCTAACAAATATCTTTTTCCTACATGTTTTGATTACATAATCCTTAATGACAACGATTATAAAATATTACCTCCATCACAGTTCAGAATCTATAGCCTTAGGAAACCATGTGATTTTGCACAAATCTCAACCTTTTCTTCCTTCTTTTTTAAGATTTTATTTATTTATTTGAGAAAGAGAGTAGGCAGAGGAGTAAAGGGAGAAGGATAAGCAGAATCCACACTGAGTGTGGAGCCTGATGCGGGGCTCGAACCCATGACCCTGAGATCATGCCTGAGCTGAAAACAAGAGTCAGACACTTAACCAACTGAGCCACCCAGGCACTTTAGTTAACTACGTGATTTTGCACAAGTCTCAGTGTTTTAATGTCTGAGTTTTTTTAGCCTACGTGAAAACCTGGTGGGCACCAATTCTGCCTGGATTTGGGGCATCTGTGGTTGGCATTATTACTCTAGGAGATGAAGCCCCTGGTGGTGATGAATGGTGTGAAAGAGCCTGGTTGCGGTAGGCACTGCTTATGGAGCCCAGCTGCTTCACAGCTCAATCCTGCAAATCACCAGCTGCCTATGCTGTTGTTCCAAAATGCTACCTTAGGTCTGGCTGCTGCAGGCTCGCCAAGGCTTTCATCTTTCATGAAGCATCACTTGTAGCTTTTTGACAGCTCTCCCCAGCTACCTCCATGTTTATTGATAAACCTAGGGTCTTTGAGCCCCTGGGTCCTACTTCAGCTCACTTTCTGGCAGCTTCTTTTGTACCAGCACCTTTCAGTCTCTGCGTCTGGACTGCTCAGGCCTTGCTAAGGTAAGGAGTGCTGGCTAGAATCCAAGGCCTGCTGCTCAAATTTGTTTTACCTTTAATTTAAGGGATTTGCATCCTTTGCTAGAGTTCTTGCCTCATATGCTTGCTGGCCTCTTGCCACACACATTTCTTTGTCAGCTACTCACACATTCCACATCAAGAGCGATCTTAAGCTTATAGAGACCATAATGCTAATAGCTACCTGACTTACTGATTTTGTTCTAAGTTTAATTTCACTTTTATTATGAAGTTATATTTAGCAAATTTGGTTTGATGTAAGTAAATGCTTAACTTTTGGTAAGTGATTAAGGTCTGGGATACAGTCTGACATGTTATCCCACTCATTCATGAATCACTCTCAAAATGTGTGAATAAGAATGAGTCTTCTTCTGCTCAAGCATTATCTAACATTTTAATTAGCACGTTCAAAATCTCCTTTGACCTTGAACTGTATTAGCTGGAAGAGAATGTTTTTTGCAGATTTCAAAACAGGTTAGAGAGTCCAGACTCTGACATTCTAGTCTTTCTTTTTCTAAACTCTTTAGATTCTTTGGAAAACTCCAGCTTATCATTTTGCTAGAGAAGTTTTTTTGTTTTTTTGTTTTTTGTTTTGTTTTTTAAACAATAGTTGGAAATAAATTTTGAAGGAAATATACTCTTTGCTTATGAAGAACAGAGTATCCACGAGATTGTTCACAGGAGTTGTGGTATCAGCCAGAGTAGGGCTGTGTCAGTACTCTCATGGGTCCTAGATAGTTTTGCTTTCATAAGCCCCTTCCTCCATAAAAACTTAAAAATTATATCTTATAATTGCATTGGTATAAATACAGATATAATCCAGGTTGGATTCTATTTATTTTTCCCTTTTCAATTTAGAAAAAATTAAAACATTTTCATTGGCCTCTACAAATTTTGTAGGCCCTAGGGCTTTGTGGCTTCTATGCCCAATGGGTAAGTCAATTCCACTTATCCTTATATTTAAAAAAATACAACAAAGTGTTGACTTAGAAACTCAAAATGTCATGCTGGTCCCTCAGCTTGAGTGACAATGACTCCCTTACTTAGAAACAAGGCTATTATTACTAGTCAGTGGAACCACAGTGAAGTTTTCTAGATGATGAGTATACTTTATCATGCTAACATTCAGTCTTGGGCCATATCATATGTTTATTTCTGGAAATAAATATAAACTGAATGTAAATGCTTCTAATGTGTGGTAAGCTCA
>CM052886.1:53567317-53677958 GCA_028534135.1 Potos flavus | reverse complement strand
AATAAAATCTTTAAAAAAACAAAACAAACAAACAAAAAAACGTCTCTGCTCTTTGCGGAGCTGTTGTTTCTAGTGACTGGTCAGTCCTGTTCCTGTGAACATTTGTAGGTGTTTTCAGCTAAAGGGTGAGGGAATAGAATTCTGACTTGCTTTTTATTTCAACAAATGTTTATTAATGTCCCAAGGATCCAAAGGAAAGATGGGAGGGAAGGAGGGAAATGAAACTTACAATATCACCAAGGAGCTAGTTTCTTTTTAGAAACTTTGACTTAGCCTGATTAAATCTCTTTGGTATCTCCCAAATTGTAAACTCAAGCCAACAAAGCTCCTTTATAGTGACCATGAGCTTCATACTTTCCTAGCGATCAAATATGATACGTTGCTACTTAGCAAATAAGGTGACGTTTATAAAGCTGGATCTGGGTCACTTCTTACCCAAGAGAGCCTCACAGGTTTATGAAGACAGTCAGCCCTGATTCCATCCCAGCCTCATAATTTACTATTAAGTATTTGACCTTGGGCAGATTTGTTACTGTCTCCAATCCTCAGTTGCCCCTTCTGTAAAATGATGACTATAAGTGCTTCCCTCCTAGGGATGCTGGGGGGCATTGTGATGGCATATGCAAATGCACTTAAACCATGCCTGGAAGGTAGTAAGTGCTCAGTAAGTGGTCCCTATGATGATTAATGGTGATTACAGCACCTTTCAGAATCCTCCTTGCTTCTAGAATCTGGGTGGTCAGAGTGCCATGGTGAAATGTCATGTATATACATATTAAATTAGAAAAATAAAAAACCTTGAGAGAGTAAAGAAATTGTCTCCCAAATTCAACAGATCAGAATGTGTAAAAGCAAGTATGGAGTCACTGATTATAAATTTTAGAACTGGAACTTACCTTAGTGTTTTATGCAAAAGAGTATTGCCCCGAAATGAGTATGTGTTCTAAAATCTCTTGCAGAAAAACCAAGGCGAGGAGTATGGGAAATGGAATTTAAAGAGAAGTGAAGAGAGTTCAAAGTGGGAAATTTAGCAGCCAAGATCCTAGAAGGGTGTGTGATTATTAGCAAATGTGACACATGAGATTTTATCAGGGCGCTTTTGAGAAAAGAGGAAAAAATCCCCACCTAATCCATCTCTTGGGCTAATTCTTATCTGTTATTAAAACTTCCACTACACTATCCTTGTCGAAAAGCATTTACTATTTCTCTGTTAATATAAAAATGCAGTCTACTGAGTTCATACACCTTACATGTTCGCCAGATTAAATTCTTGAAGTTTATTTCCCTGTACAACTTTATTGTCCCTGATCAGATTCTGAGTCTTTTCCAAGTAAACTCAAGGCGGGTGTGTGTGTGTGTGTGTGTGTGTGCTTGTCTTGCAATTTGCACCTGGAGGCATGCATTTTAAAAAGACAGGGCTCTCTGCAATAATAATTTTTACCACTTCAATTCTTTGTTCCAGTGATTGAGAAGGATGACAATCCAACTCTCTCTACTTGTGTACTCTACATGAAGGATAAATAAGTCTCTTTGTTGTTATTGTTACCATAGTGAAAAAGTGAAGAAAACAACTTTTTCCTTAGCCCAATATATCACAAACAACTTTTTCCCTAGCCCAATATATCGCATTGTGTTTTACTAGGCACTGGTAGTTGAAAGACCTGTGCTACAGACCACTATTCAGGAAAACATCACCATATGAGATTGAATTGCATCCTTGTTTATGTTTGCCAATTTTCATAGACACGCAGGGAGGATATGTGGCCTCATCTACTGTGGTGACACTTTTATTAAATATACTTTAAAAATGTTATCACATACTTATAACAACGTTGGACGATACGTAGGATGGGTTTAATCCCATTTCACTAATACAAAGCTGAGGTAAAAGTTAGAATAAATGATACGCTGTGAAGTAGAGGCATAGTCTAGAAATAGTATCCTGACCAGTTCTTATCCTAAACTATGAGCTCTTTTGATGATGTCACCTGCCTTAGACAGCACTAAGGGAGCTACAACTCAGACTTAAACGCCATCCCTGGAACATCTGTTCCTTTTCTCTCAGCTGGAAACTGGGCTGGGGGTTTGAGACAAACCACTTCTGTGTTACTGGTAGTATGTGGGGAAGTTGCTGCTGGCCTGGTTTTGTCCCTCCCTGGACACAGACTTCTGACTATGCTTATCAGATAAACTTTCATCTAGTTCAAGAATTTCTGAGGGGATTCATTGATTCTGGTCTTATAAAAGCAACAAGAGAAATGAATGAGATGACTGACCATACATGCTGACGAGAATGAAGTCCCTTGTGCTCCATTGTGTAGAGGTGTGGATGGCAAGGGCATTCAGTGGCTCCTGGTGTTTATTCTTCCTCATTAAGGGGGTGTTCAGGGATGTCTCTGTGCTGACCTGGCATGGCTTTCTTCTGAGGACTGTGGCCTGGGCTGGGATGTCATTTCTCTCCATAATCCACTTGCTATCAGCTTGGTCTTTGGCTCTAGATTTCCTCAAAGCACAGGCTCTGAGAACTGAGTTTTAATCTTTCACTCCTATAGGAGGATCTGCCTCCCTCCAAAAAGCTTATCAGTGTTCTGGCTGAAATGCTCTGGAAGTGCTCAGTATTCTAGAAGAAGTGCTCTCTTCCCAAACTGAACTCACTGTGTTCATATTCACTCTAGAGGTTGAATTCTTCATAAGCTGTGACAGGGGGAGGAATTTTAAAGCCCCATCAACAGAAAGACTGTTTCCTTGCCAGGAATCTCCGAGGGGATGCGATTATGCGATTACGCGATGTAGATACTTTAAAACTCTCAGGCTGCTGCATCTCAGGATGTTACTGTCTTATGTAATTACATGCCTACTCACATGAGCATTGCATAAACACCAGTGAGATATTGCCATGTTTCTGCAAGTGTGTTCCATACAACACTAATGCCATTAAATGACCTATAAACAAAGGATTTTATGGTTGTGATGGATTGACTTACTGGTCCAGGTCTTTTAGCCCTCCCTGGATCCACTTGCTTGCAATGGCCTCATCGTGGGCAGAGCATATTCCATCGCCCCTTTACTTTGGCCTGGCCCTGTGGCTTGCTTCATCCAGTTGACTTTGGATTAGAGAGATAGTGTGACAATTCTCAGACTACAACTTAAGAGATGCCTTATCTTTTCATTGCCCCTTTTGTCCCTCTGCTACTGCCTGAGAACATGTTCTGGCCGACCTGCTAGGCTGAAGAGGGTGAGAGAAGTGTGGAGCACCCAGATCCACAGACGTATGGCTGGAAGCAGAGCTGTTTCAGCCAAACTATAGATCTGTCAAAATAAATGATAATTGTTTATAGACACTGCATTTGATATGGTTTGCCATCCAGAATTATTGTGGCAATAGATAACTGATGTAGTGGTGAAAGGGCTTGGGAGACGACATATGTTATATGACTCCTCACTCCTTCTTGGAGAGTTATAATGCACATTGACATGTTAAAGGCTCTGAAAAGGACTGCAATAACCATTGCTTCCCAAACTCATTTCACCTTTGTACCTTTATATCATAATATCTTATGGAATATATACTTTGAAATTTTTAAAAATTAAGGCAGTTTATGTAAATCCTAGACTTGCTATTAAGAAACCTGAAACGAACTCTTAAAACAATTGTCAGTGATTTTCAGGCCTTAATTAGACTCTCTAAAATTTTGCTTATTAGTAAGTCCCCATTTCCTTTCTCATGGCTGCTGAGTTTCCCATCAATGACTTGTATTGTACAGCTCCAAATTTCTTAATGATTAAAAGCTATTTTCCACTGCAGATGCCAGCCATATTTCAGAGTGATTTTATAATCAGTATATGAGCATTTATTTTTAAATAAATGACCAATAAATTAAATTGATCAATTTTAATTACTTTCATTGTTTTTTAAAATCACATATCTAATATTTGCTGTTAAAGTTACTCAGAAACCATGTTGGAATGAAAGATGAGAATGAATTACCTGAAATATTGATTAATCCCTATTTCTCCTTATTTTTGAGAAATGTGGAGCACGTATAGGCGAGCTCTTTTTCAACCTGAGCCGCAATGTCAAGCACCAAAGAAAACACAGGTTTTAGGAAACAGATAAGTAACAACTTCCTTCTTATTTATTTCCGTAACTATGCATCATTGTTGAATCTGTTTATGTTCTTTAAGGGGTCTTGGCATATGCATTTATTTCAAATACTCACAGGTGCTTGTGTTCAAAACTCACCATTGGCAATGAGGTACATGCAACAATTTATACTTAATTTTTTCCAACTTTTTGAAGTATGGCTATAGATTATCACGTATGCTGTTTTAGTAACCATAAATGACTATGACCTAGAATGTCTTAAGACAAAGTGAAAAGTCAGTTGAACTTTTGTGCATTTTCCTTTTCTTAGGTGAACTTCTTTCTTTACATTTGCCCATGGCTGGTTGTTCTATAGTAAGGTGTAATCTATTAACTAAAGTGTATTAGTAAAGCTTCATTATTCTTCTTAAGGTATTCTTAAGGCTTCATTATTCTTCTTAAGGTAAAAAGTGGTACTTTTTAAAGGCACGCTTAAAGACACCCATATCCAATGACAAAATGATCAGAGACTTGAAGAACTTAGTCTATAAGGGTAGAAAGACAAATGATGAACTTGACAATATTCTGCTCAATTATCTTTCAATCGTATCTTGTGTGAATTTGGCAAGCCCTGAAAAATACTCTTAGAGCTAGGCCAATAATAAAAATGGGATATCACACCTTGAAGTGGTTATAATTTGCTGCCTATAGGGGTTATAATCAGCTACTTAACCTTAACTTGCTTTTCTTGGGATTTTGTGATATAATAAAGTTGTGTCAATATAAACTTTTAGAAATTTTTAAAATGGAAAATTGCAAAAGTTGATCAAACAACCAGTTAGCTAGCTAGATATAAACCAACCTGCCATTCAGCCACACAGCCAACCCACTCATCTACCAAGTAGCCAGCCAGCCAACCAGTCAACCAACCAACTAATCAGCCAACCAACCAGTCAAACCAATTAATTGGCAGTGGCCAACCAGACAAGCAACTAACTAGAAAATCAACCAGACAGCCAATCAGCTATTTAACCAACAAGCCAATCCATCTACTACACACCAGTAATTATTCTAGACACTGGGGGTACAAAGATGAACAAGATATCATCCCTTCCAATGAAGAGGGATATTTGCAATCTTGTGAGAAAAATAAGCACCAATTATAGTACAGTACGAAATGGAGGTATGATATTTCTAGATAGAAGTAAAACATATTAATTCCATATTCCTGAAAGAGGTCATTTTGGGGATCAGAATTTTGACTGGTTAGTGAGGCAGAGAATCCTCAGTCTTGCTTTTGTTATTTGAAAAAACACAAGAGGGGCTTTACTGTGAACCACTGCTTTAATCTTTGGAATGAGAACTGCATACTGTCTACTAATCAGTTACCCTAACATAATTGTACGTGGTAAACTGCATATAATATAGAAACAGGGGTAGTTGTTCATATCCAACTCCATCCTCGAGAATTTGTGAAAAACTTTGATCAAGCGAATTTAAGTAAACAGATCCTGGTTTAATCTGGTTGATATTTCTCCTGTTGCATCAGGTTCAGTAACTCTCCGCCGTGTCTCCAGAGCTCCCTGGGCTGAGATGGAAATGCCAGGACCTCATTTTTAGTCTCAGTTAATTCACTTGCTCAAGTTTCACTTTGAGTCCAGAGTTTATAGAAGTAATGGACTTCTAAAATGCTCTGAGAAGTGCATACTACTTACTGCTAAGGTTGCCATATATTTTGGTTTGCTTGGGACAATTCCAGTTAGTGCCTTTGTTCTAGTGTGATTATTCACAGTGTCTAATGCCAGTGTTGTAAGTGCCTGGAACAACCACCTATGTGTCCTATTCATCCTATGGGGAAGGGATGGGAAGAAACAGAAGAAATGATGGTACCACGATACTTCCTACAGGTCATCATGAGTATCTTCTTAGGGGTCAGTAGCTTAGAATTCTAAGGTTTTATCATTTTATAACCCTATCCAATGAGCGTCATGAACACACATACATACACATGCACACACACATACACACACATTCTCTGAGAGCATAGGAGAAGGCATGACTAACTGTGTGGGAGGGCTCTGAGAAGACTCAGCTGTGGTGGTTTGAGCTTGGTTTTAGAAAGTGAACAGAGAAGAGGGTAGAAAGAAAACATGTAATCTCATAGTACAAATGTATGCAAAGCAACCAGTTGGCTGTGTTTCTTTAGCACGAGTCTGAACGTATGTGTTACTGCTTATGAATCATAAATGTACAAACTTACAACTGGCTTTTTAGAAATGTACTAGCAGACATGTGCTCAATGGTAAATTTAGCAGTCTGGATACACAAAAGAATCTTTTGTAAGGGAATCTACCCTAGTAAGTCCTTCACCAGCAGGAACCACCTCACTTTGTCCAGCTTTGGGTAGAAAATTGGAGCAATCATTTTGCATGTGTTCCATTGCTCTGCAATCTTAGGGTTTTGTTTTTATTTTGTTTTGTTTTATGATTTTGTTCTTAGAAAGATCCAATTCTTTTTTCTTTCTTTCTTTCTTTTTTTTTTTTTTAAGATTTTATTTATTTATTTGACAGAGAGAGACACAGCGAGAGAGGGAACACAAGCAGGGGGGTGGGAGAGGGAGAAGCAGGCTCCCCGCCAAGCAGGGGGCCTGATGTGGGGCTTGATCCCTGAGATCATGACCTGAGCCAAAGGCAGCCGCTTAAAGACTGAGACACCCAGGCACCCTGAAAGATCCAATTCTTAACCCCATTGTTATAATCTACACTGAATTCATTTTTAAGAGAAATTATGAAATGTTTAAAAGCTCACATTTTTTAAATTTATACATTTGTATTTTCAAATTGTTGTTTTAATAATTTACAAATGCCTGGGGTGCCTGGGTAGCTCAGTCAGTTAAGCATTTACCTTCACTGGATCATGATCTCAGAGTCCTGGGATCCAGCCCCGCCTCAGCCCCTTGTTCAGTGGAGGGTGGAGGGGTGTGTGTCTGCTTCTCCCTCTCCCTCTGCCCCTCCTCCACTCATGCTCTCTCTTTCTCAAGTAAATAAAGTCTTTAAAAAATTGTATAAATGCTCTTCATTTTACTGATACAGATACTCAGAAAATGATTTACTTTATCCCAATTTTAGTAAAGAGTTGCCATAAATCCAAAAGGGAGATTGAAGACAATTCACTGGTTAACTATTTATTTCTCAATCCTGGCAAATTTCATCTCTCTCTCTCTCTCTTTTTTTTTTTTTTTTAAGTGAGAGAGAGTGTATGCTCATGTGGTAGCGGGACAGGGAAGAGCAGAGCAAGAGGGAGAGATAGAGAATCTTAAACAGGCTTTGTGCCCAGTGTGAGTGCCACACTGGGTTCAATCTCGCCACACTGGGTTCGATCTCACCACCCTGAGATCATGACCTGAGCCAAAATCAAGAGTCAGCTGCTTAACCAACTAAGCCAACCAGGTGCTCCTCATCTCCTTTTATTTCAAAGGTATATTGTCCTTGTGTACTGAGCAAAAACAACTGCACTAAACAGTAAAAAAATACATGAGGTATTTGACAAATTCCAAATTAAAAAACATGTTTATAGCAGAATTGATATTAAAATTTAGCGGATCATTCAAAACCAGTCTTTTTTTTTAAAAAAAAAGATTATTTATTTATTTATTTGAGAGAGAGAGAGTGAGAGCATGAGCAGGGGGAGGAGCAGAGGGGGAAGTAGGCTCCCCACTTAGCAGGGAGCCCGATGGGAGGCTTGATCCCAGGACCTTGAGATCATGACCTGAGCTGAAGGCAGACACTTAACCAATTGAGCCACCCAAGCTCCCCTAAAACCAGTCTTAATAAATATAATCTTAAAAAAATAAGAAGAACAACATGATAAGGAAGACAGATCTAGGTACGAATCTAGGCATGAATTGGAACCAAGTCTAAAGACTCATTTTGTAAGTTTTGTGCTGCATGGAAAGTCGTTTAATGTTTCTGAGTCTTAACTTCATCATGGATAAAATATGGAAAATAAAACTTGCCCTACCCACTCTACAAAGTAAACAAGTGCTATATATAAATTATTATTAATATAGATTAAATATAAGAAAGTACTTTATCAAGTGGTAGTTGAGGGGTTTGTCCTTAAGTCTATTTGGAGGTATTGTACTCATGGAAATAATAGAATGTATCTACCCGCAAGGCTGAGCTTCTTAGTCTGGCTCTCTTTCCTTTGGCAACTTTACTCCCTCTTTGCAGACTAAATCAAACAAGTTCAGGTCAACAAGAATTTATAAAGAATCTGTCAGGATATAGTAATGGGGGTGAGGTGGGCAGAGGGTCCTCGTCAATGAGCATTTCCAAGACGCTAGTCTTTGTACATTCTCTACCACTGCTTCCTGTTCTTGCCAGTACCTGAGCTGCTGCTGGGCACAAAGATAAATAAGACATAGCTCCTGCCCTGAGGAACTCATGATCCAGCGAGGCGGGACAGATGTATACATAGATCAGTTTCAACATAATGCAGCAAATAGTATAATAAAAGGACAGTCACAGGAATGTGGAGGCCCTTAGCTGAGCCTCACTCTCATCAGGGAAGCTTAAAGAGATATTTTAGGTGCCAAGGATATTGTGTGTGTCAGAAGCCCCTTTAAAGACCATTATGGTAGAATCCGTGGGACTGATGAATGGGACAAAGGTACTTGCTTGTAGGATAGAGATAACAAGCATAGGTTTTATTGTACAACAGACATATGCCTAAAACTTCATTATGTCATTTACTTGCTATACTGTATTTCTGAACCTCAGCTTCTTTATCTGTGACACAGGGGTAATAATATCTACCTCAGTCCACTGGAATGTAAACTCTATGAGGACAGGGACTTGGGTCTCTTGTTGATTACTTTATCTCCATCGCTCAGAACACAGTAAATACTTACCTGGCCCATAGTAAGTCCTCAATAAATAATAGTTGAATTTGTTCAATAAATGAAAGTAGTCATTTCGCTTCCAATCTTCACTTTTCACCTAGTTTTATTGAAAAGCCACAATTGAGTCAAGGAGAGATTGGTGAGTGTCCACTGGTTTACTGTGTGCTTCTCAATTCTGATTAGTTTCATTTTTGTCTTCCAAACGGTCATTTCAAAGGTACACAGTGTCCTTATGTATGAGTATAAAGAGCTTAATTTTATAAGAAAAGGTGAAAGGTAGAAGAGCAGACTATGTGCATGACACTTGTAAATATCCACCTCGTCTGCCATGTCACCGTGTCCATCCGCATTGAGAAATTTGTATGCTTCCGAAGATGCGAGTCTGTCTATAAGGATGGTATCAGCATTTTTACTTTTTCAATGTTTAGAGTTCCATTTTTTCATAAGTGTATAATTTTTCTGAAAATAGCCTTTTCCCAAATCATCAAAATTAAAAATGTGCTAGAATAGATCACCTATCAGGCTACATCTTTTATGTACTTCTAATTTAATAGATCAACATATTTCTCATTTCACTGGAAAGCTGTCACACAAATACTACCCTAGAGAGTTGGTAGACCTCCACAACCTGAAAGCTGGGTCTTGGAAAAAGATAAATACCTCATAGACGATTCTAACACCAAGTGTAGTTCTCATGACTGGCCACTTGGTGGCAGTGCCAACCTAATAGGTCAGGGTACACACCAAGGTGCGGTCCCTAACTTCTTTTCATCCTTCCACATTTTAGTACCTATAAAAGGTGTTTGGTCAAAGTTTCATACTCCAGTTTATGCCATTAGATAGGCCATAGTTAGGTGACACCCGAAAAGGTGAATAATGAAAATTTCTTCAGTGTCCTGTAATCATCTGTCCTATAATCATCCCTCTCTCCATGCCACATCAGTCACACACTTTCTGGGCCCTATCCCAGAAATAGTTATCATCCTGAACTTCTCCACCTCTGAAATCTGAAACCCTACTCTCTGATCACTAATACCTATTGTCCCCTTTTCACTGTTACTACAAAAGCTGTGTTCTATCCAGACCACAGTCTCTCTCTCTCTCTCTCTCTCTTTTTTTTTTTTTTTTGTGGTTTTATTAACATATAATATATTATTTGCCCCAGGGGTACAGGTCTGTGAATCATCAGGCTTACACATTTCACAGCACTTACCATAGCACATACCCTTCCCAATGTCCATAACCCAGCCATCCTATACCTCCCCCCTCCCCTACCCCCTAGCTACCCTCAATTCGTTTCCTTAGATTAAGAGTCTCTTATGGTTTGTCTCCCTCCCCGGTCCCATCTTGTTTCATTTTTCCCCCCTCTTCCCCCCATGTCCCCCCACTCTGCTTCTCAAATTCCTCATATCAGAGAGATCATATGATAATTGTCTTTCTCTGATTGACTTATTTCACTTAGCATAATACCCTCTAGTTCCATCCAAGGCCACAGTCTCTTAAGTTCTCTTTACTCCTTGATTCAGTCCAGGCTCCAGGGTTCAACCAGCAGCCCTTCCCTCCACTAACCTTTGACCTTTTTTGATAGTCCTGAAGGTTACAGATCCCCACCATGCCAATCCCTCTCCTCTTCTATATTTTCTAGCATCCCTTACCCAGGGGTGACCATAGGACTAAGTTCTCACCAATGAATATGAGTGCAAGTGATGTCTGCAATTCTACCTTTCTTTTAAAAAGAAAATACCTTGCTCCAGACTTCCTCTTCTTTTTTCCCCATGAAAACACAGATGAACCAGCTAACCAACCTTGACGACAGGGATGGGGAAGGGATGGTAGCAATTTAGTTCCCTGTATAAACTAATGAATCCAAGCCTTCTAGTCACATGGCCTTTTCATCTTGTGACTATTAAGTGAGAAAGAAATAAACTTCTATTTTATTTAAGCCACTGTGCATTGGGGTTTTTTGGTCATAGCTGCTCAACCTTTACTCTAACCAATATAGGACCAGCCTGGAGGAACTCCATGCTTAGATCAACCCAACTCTCTGCCTCCCCCATGTTTACAGGTTGAGAGCTTCCTGTGATAAGCAGTATACACTGATTATCTCCATTACACAGAAACACTGGCTTTCCTCTTCACTTGGGCTCTCACACTGCCCAGTGGTCTTTTTTCACAACCTTCATTGTCTCTCCTATTCTCCCTGGTAGCTTTTTAAACTGTTTCCTAAACCCATGTCCTGCTTTACAGTGAAAATAAAAAAGATCAGGAAGTAACTCCTTTGACTTCCTGCTCTAATCAATATAATTACTTGCTGCTAACCTAACATTTTTTACTTCCTATCACAATAGAATTTCTTCCTTTCCTTTCCCTATGTCTCATCCTTCCACATACCCTGGGCCTCATGCCCTTCTATCTGCATGAGGACTGGATTACATCAGGTTTTTTTTGTTTTTTGTTTTTGTTTTCTCTCTTTGGCTTCCCTGTACAAATACTCCTTCTCTATTTACTCTTTCTAATCAAAATTTAAATGTGCTTATTTTCCCATTTCCTATTTTTAAACAACTCAAAACTTTGCTTTGATCCCATCAAACTACTGCCCTGTCTTTTTGCTTTCATAGTCATGCTTCTTAAAGATCTTATCTACTAAAAAAAAAAAAAAAAAAAAAAGAAGAAAGAAAGGAAAAAAATATCTACTAGCTGTGCATATTTTCTATATATTTATATATATTTACTGATTTTTTGGAGAATGTTCTTTAGAAGCAAAAATTTGGGAACTGGGTGCAGGCTTTCTTTTGAATAACTGCAGTTCAATAAATGCTTCCAAAGCTGACTTCTTGGGTACTGTATTCACAAGTAGTTTGATGATACAGATTCACAGCTGATTTTATGCAAATACACAGATTTTTTTTTTTGAGAGTAAACAAATGGAGAAAAAGACAAAGTCTTTCTTACACAGGAATTCCAAATATTGTATGTAAATACCAGGAATTGAAGCTGAATTCCATCCTCTTTTTTTTTTTTTTTTTTTTTTAAGTAATCTCTATGCCCAACATGGGGCTTGAACTCACGACTTTGAGACTGAGTTACATACTCTAAGAGTGGCATGACTGAGCCAGGCAGGTGCCCCCAGTTCCATCCTCCCTGAGTGTGGACTGGACTTAGTGACTCACATCCAAAGAATAGAGTATGGGTAGAAAAAAAAATAGTAACGTCATAGTAGAGAAGTCTGGCAAACACTACCTTAAGCAAGTGATCAGTATTAACATCGATAGTGATAAGTCATGTTGATATCACACGCCCTCTGATATATGTAATGAGGAAGGCACTGTCTTTGATATTCTTCCCTAAAACCCATAGCCCCAGGGTAATCATAAAAAAAACATCAGGTGAACCCAAACTGAGAAACATTTTATAAAATATCTTATCATTACTGCTCAAAATGGTCAAGGTCATCAAAACTAAAGATACACTGAGAAACTCATAGACCAGCAGCAACCAAGGAGACATGACAACTAAATGTAATGTGGTAATCTAGATGAGATCTTAGACAGAAAAAGGACATTGGGAAAAACTAATAAAATCTGAATAAAGGATGGAGTTTAGTTTATATTGTTATGGACTAAATGTTTATGTTTCCCCAAAATCTGTATGTTGAAACACTAATCCCAATCCGATGGTGTTTGGAGGTGGGGGCTTTGGGTAGTAATCAGGTCATGAGAGTAGGTCATGAATAGGATTAGTGCCCTTATTAGAAGAGACCAGAGAGCTAGTCAGTTCTCTTTCTGCCTTGTGAAGATACAAAGAGAAGTCAGCCCTTTGCAACCCAGAGAGGGCTCTCACCAGAACTGGATCATGCTGGCACCCTGATATCAGACTTCCAGCCTCCAGAACTGTGAGAAATTAATGTTTGATGTTAAGGTACCCAGTCTAGGGTATATGTTATAGCATATGCTACAGCAACTCAAACTAAGCCAGTAATGGACCAATGTCAATCTCTTAGTTGTAACAAATGTACTAGGGATATGCAAGATGTTAAACGATAGAAGAAACTGTGTGAAGGGTATACGGGAACTGTCTGTACTACTTTTGCAATTTTCTATAAATCTAAAATTCTTCTAAAAGAGAAAGTTCATTTAAAAAATCCTATGGGATACCTGGGTGGCTCAGTTGGTTAAGTGTCTGACTCTTGATTTTGGCTTAGGTTGTGATCTCCGGGTGGGGCTCTGCACTGAGCATGGCGCCTGCTTGGGGTTTGCTCTTTCTCTCCGTTTGTCCCTTCCCCCACCACTCATACATGTGCACCCTCTCTCTCTCTCTCAATAAATAAATAAATAAATAATCCTGTAACATGGAAGACATTGAAGTTCAACTCTACAAAATCACAGAGGAACTGAAGAAACTATAGAGAACTCAAATGTGTGTACAGGTGCAAATTTTGAAATTTATAGTTGAGCCTTTGAATATCTTGATTTACGCAAAGAATATACTGATGGAGCTCCTACTTCAGATAAATTTATCATCAACTGGAACTGAAAAATACTAAGAAAGCCTAGGTTTTGCAATGTTTATATATTTGGTAGACTATTCGAAAGAATAGAGTTTTTTTTTTAACAAGTTTTTCTTTTTCTTGCAAAATGATTTATCCATGAGATGTACCTTGAATGGAGGCAAAATCAATACCTGCGACAATATTTGGGCTAAACTATTTGCATATATAAGTAGAAAACTTGAAATTGGGGATATTCTCTATGATTAGCTCTGAGTTTACCAGCTACCTCAGTACCTTATGGGCAGAGCATTTTATCACAGAAAAGTATAGACAAGTATCAATTTCAAGTGTCAGCAATTTCAAATGTATTAGCAGCCAACGTAAAATTCTGAAGATTACAATTGATGAATAATTTAAAAATAATAAGATATTAAAAAATACATTCTTCAAGGAAATACTAGTGACATTTTAAGACAGATGCAGCTAGGCAAATGGTAGAAACACATGAGTATGTACTTCAAATAGCTATTCTGTTTATTTCATTTTTAAAGCATTCAGATAGTCAATATAACGAAGCCTTTTAAGAAATTTATAGAATTTGTAGAATTCATTGTGAATAAATTCTATGGTCACTCAGCATATAGAGCTCTCTGAGCAGCCTGCAGGCAGACATTGGTTCCTTATTCATTGTTGCATCCAACATGGGGATATTTAGTACGTGTTTGTTGAGGGAATAAATGAATGAATGAACATCTTTGGCCTGTGGACTATTCAATGATGTTGCCACTAATGACGTGTAAGCAGTAGCAAAGCTTGACATCAACACTTCCTGTTTGCAGTATATGGACATTTAATACCTGGGTAAGCCCTGTTCGGGTGCTCATGGTGGAGACTTGGACACAGGGTGGTGCGCCTCCTCTTTCATACTTACTCCCTCCTGGGGTTTCTGTCTCCTCATTTTTTTATTTTGAAGTTTTAAAAATCTGTTTAAAAAGTTGAAATCCTAATATAATTAACACACATGTTTCTTTCGCCTAGGAAAATTAACAATAATTCCCCATTGTGGAAAATGCACTTACATTTTCCCAATTGTCCCCAAAATGTCTTATTGTATAGCCTTTTTTTTTTCAATTTTGTTTTAATGAAGCTTCATGCATTGCGTTTGTCTGTGTTGCTTTTCCTCTTTTAATCTAGAACAGTCTACTGACTTCTTTTGTTCATTTTTTACATCACTAACTTTTTTCAGAGTCTTACAGAATGTTCTACATTTTCAATTTGTCTACTGTTAAGATATTAAAATGTTATAAAGCAAATTAAGAACATGTGGCAAGGGTCCCTTTTATTAGACAAGGATGTTTTAGAGAACTGGCCTTTTAGGCATAAATGCCAGTCATAATGTGAAGAGATTTCATCTAACATACAGGACAGGAGGTCTCCTTCCCATACAGTTAAAGAAAAAACAATAACAACAGTTATTTCAATGAAGAAGTAATCATTTAGAATTTGTTGATTAATTTCTTCTTTTCAAAAACATCAGGTAAAAGTCCCATTCGGTAATTTCTGAAGCACAATAGATTTGAAAAGAAATTTTTTACAATTTATACATGTAAAGCACATTGCTTTTAGTTTACCTTTTCAGCAAATATTACACTGTGAGCACATTTGGAATAAAATGACCTGTCACCACATACTAATTATGCTTTATGCAAATAAATAGCCAAATATAGTGATAAAGAGGTATTTTAATTTTATTCAGTTTTCCTATATGATATCATTTTTTGGTCACTCTTGGTCACTGCATTTTTGGTTAGGGGGAGGGGAGGCAGGAAATGCAGTAGGCATAGGCATCAATCCAAATCGATTCTCCTTTCATTTAAACAGACTAATTTGTTTTGAATCAGTGAATAGCATTTATTTGTTTTTACCGCACTAGGTGCCAAGAAAAGATAAAGAATATAGCAGATATGGTTCCTGCTTTGGAAGATATTATTTTCTAGTAGTGGAAAGAAGGGAAACGTACTGATTGATGTTTTTCCACTTACCATGTTTTGCAATATATGTATATTATCTTTGGGGGATATTAAATTCTATTTTAAGTGCTCCGTTATCTGTGGCCTTAAGTCAATCATCTTTCAGTGTCTCGTGTAGAAGATGGTAGGCGCTCAGTAAGTGCCTTTTCCTTGAATGAACTCAAATTTGTTCCATGCATATTGCTATTTTCAAATTGCTGTCACACATGGTCTGGGTGAATTTCATCTGCATTGAAATTTGGAGGAAGCTCTTGACAGATGACAGTGCGGGGCCCTGCAGGGTGAGAAGAGAAGCGGTGCCAGCCTGGTGGAGGATAATGTGACCTTAAAGCTGCCCTTGAAAGACAGCAGGAGCGTGTGGCGCACACAGCCTCGCCGGCACCTCCACGCAGGGCGGTGGGTCCTGGGAGGTACCCGGGGAAAACAATAACTGCATTAGCATTCAGAGCAGCCACATCAAAGTGCTGCTTTCACCAGTGTCCTCTGCAGATGGGAGAGCTGGGGATCTTTAGAGGGTTTTGATGGTAATTATAACGGCTTTTATATGCTCATCCTTCTCTACAACATTGCTCATGAAACAACTACCTAACTCATTATGCTATTGTTAGAGGATGGAAAAAATTAAAATAATCCAATTCTTTTGTTTGCAAGGAAGTCTCACCCAGTGGCATACATTTACATACATTGAGAAAATATGTATCCCTTCTGGCACCAAAGAGTATTGGATCAGTCCCTTTACCTCTCTGAGATTTAGTTTCTTCATAAGTGGAGAAGGAATAAAATGATCGGCTCTGTTTATCTCTCAGAGTTGCTGAAAGATCCAATGAGAAAAGGAATGTGTATGGAAAAGCTATAATATGTAGTTTTACTACTATTACACTCCCTCCCATATGTACGTGACCACGTGTAGTTATGAACTGTGGTCCTCATTCGGGCGCGCTTGGATGGTACAGTCGGTTGAGAGTCTGACTCTTGGTTTCTCTTCAGGTTACGATCTCAGGGTTCTGAGATCGAGCCTGTGTTGGGCTCTGTGCTTGGTGTGGAATGTGCTTAAGATTCTCTCTTTCCTTCTCTCTGCACCTCTTCCTCCTCTCTCTCTCAAATAAATAAATAAATCAGTAAATCTTAAAAAAAAAAGTGTCCTCATTCAAGCAGAGACTGCTGTGGAGAGTCAGGGTACAGACTGGTGGGTGTGATGGAGGATAAAGTTTATTGGTTGGGGTAAGAAAATCTCCCAAGGAAAGTCTTGGGACTTTTTTTTTTTTTTTAAAAGATTGTATTTATTTATTTGACAGAGAGACAGCGAGAGAGAGAACATGAGCAGGGAGAGTGGGAGAGGGAAAAGCAGGCTCCTTGCTGAGCAGGGAGCCCCAGGTGGGGCTCGATCCCAAGTCCCTGGGACCATGACCTGAGCTGAAGGCAGAAGATGCTTAATGACTGAGCCACCCAGGCGCCCCTTGGGACCTTTCTTTAAAGTCAGGAGAGAAGACTGTGCTGAGGGCTTCCTAGAGGTACCTTCTTACTTTCTCTCCGTCTGTCAAAGCTCAGCTCGGTTCAGCTCAGCATTTCCCCACCCAAGTCTGTGATGGGTATCCTTGCCCAGAAAGACATCATGGTGTGGTAGAAAGACTGGGAATCCAAAAAACAAAAACCAGGGTGGAATCCCGACTCTCCTCCTAATTTGGTGTGTGACCTGTCCACAATACTGAATCTCTTAGAGTCTCTTTTTCTTATCCGTGTGATAATCTTAGCATTGTTATGACCACTTTGTAACATACAAGGTGTGAAGCAACACAGAGTGGCCTTTCAGAAATTGTAGTCTCCTTCACTCCAAATCTCCAGCCCACAAAACTTGGATTTCTTCATTTTGGGAATGGGGATGATACTTACCTTCAAATTAATGAGGCAAAATGTGTAAGTTCTAGCACAGAACCTGGCACATGGAATTGTAATGAATTCATTCGGGCTCCAACCTATGATGATAATACAGTAAGAAGGATCTAGAGAGGAAAATAGGAGGGGCTTGTACCTGAGATAGAAGCCCTGATCATGAGGAAAATAATCTGACTTGTGTGTAAGAGGGTCAGATTGAGGTGGCATGATCAACTTCTGGGTATGACACTTACATTGGGTTTCTCTCTTGGTTTAAAATGTCAACAATTGCCAATCATTAAGTATTTTCATATCTGACTTGCCTGTTGATATTGCTGTCCGGAAGGAATTTGCATTGAAAAGCAGAGAAGCTTGTTCTCTGGTAAATTGGCTAGGAGCTGAGCCTGCCACGCAACACTGTCCTGATTTTTATTCTGCCTGGAGAAAAGCTAGGAGCAGAAGTGGGCAATACCCAGTGCTTTCTGACCTGTTTTTCATACTTAAAAATTTAACACATAACCCCTTCCCCATCCCAATTTAGCAGTAAGTCCTCTTGACTCTACTTTCAGAATCTATCTACTTCTTTTCACTTGGACGGCCAGTATCCCAGGCCAAGCCACTCTTCTCTCTTAATTGGACGATGGTGTCAAAAAGCATTCTATTTAGTTCTCCTCTCTCTTCCTTCCCTCAGTTGGTATGATGGTTGTCTTGACAACCTCCAGTCACCTCTCTCTGCTGTGGTAGCTGTGTGGTTTTTGTGAGACTGGCCCCACCCCCATCTCCAGGGCAACCTCTGATGACTTTATGCTTATCAAGTAAATCCAAGCCCTATTGTAACATAATTAATTGGTTTGGATAATTCAGCACAAATCCAATCAGCCCCTGACATCCATCTGGCCAAAAGACTGGTTCAAGATGGTCCAATTAGTGTAAAACGTAAGGCATTTGTTAAATAGTTGACAGAAGGCATCCTATTCTTTCTCCTGGACATGGAAGAGAGAGCGTGACGCAGTATGCAGACTGGGGGCGGCCATCTTGCACAGCCAGCCTGAGGATGAAGCCACCACAGTAGGAGGCAGAGCTATCGGAATCTCAGAGAAATGGAGCAAACTTCCCATCAACTCATGCCTAAAGCCCTTTCTTTCTCTCAGCTTTTCAGCAACATGAACTAACCGATGCCCTCTAAGCCATTTTGGGGTCTCTTACAGAGATTCCCAATGGTGGCTGTATTCTTTATATTCTAGACAGAGTGATCTTTTCAAACAGAAATCAGACCATGTCATGACCTTCTATGCTTGTCCAGTTCCTTTTATTCTTCATTAGGTTCAACCTGAGTTTGGCTGGGATGAGCTCAGTTGCACAGAATATAATTTGAACGGTGTCCCTGGGATTTTCTAAGACCCAGGCCCTAGTCTGATCCTGCCTACTACCCGGTTGGTAGTAGGCAGGAAATGGGCTGCCTACTCTCACCTCTGGGCTGGAAGTGTCTTCTTTATCCTAGCCACTAGCTGGAATTTGGACCCTCACTGACAAATCATTGGGTCATTATGGGCTGTGAGGCTGCTACAAGCTTGTCTTAGCACAGCTGCTGCCTCAGGAAACTTTACAGCTACTGCCCTGCTGCTTTGCTCAGCCGACTAGATGGGCACCCCTTAGACTCTGTCATCTGCCTTGAGAAGGTCAGAATGTGCCACCCATTGAAGCTCTCACATCTATTACACACCAGAGGTTCTCAAACTCCTCCACCTTCCTTCTTTTTGGGTAGTTTCTCTTCTCTTTCTCTAGCCTGTTATGGAGGTTTCAGAATGGCTTGTGGCTGATCTCACTTCAATTCTGAGGAGTTCTTGACCCTTTTCCTCTAGGACATTCTTGATCCTTCTCCTCTGGGGTATGTTGTTGTCAAAGGAAACAAAGGATAAAGACTGAGGCAGTATAGGGAAGTGGATTATGAAGTGAAGGAACACTTCAGTTGTGAAAAGAGGCAAATATAAGATACAGGACAGCTACATTTTTCGTAAACCCTGGAAGTAAAAGAAAGCCAAATAATGTAACTGTTCAGCTGTACTTCCCTTTCAATTTCCTGGCCTTTCTTTTTGTCGTTACTCATACGTGGAGTTGAGACAGAATAGAAATTAATGGGAGCAGGTTTCATGAAGAAGGCCTTAATTCAGAATGTACTGTGTCTTATACCACAGAATATTTATACTCTAATTTGTAGTTGACAAACCTGGGAGAGGGGTGCTCACAATGGTCAGATGAAATGTCATTTAGGAAAAGGGCTAATGAGATGCAAAAGAAAGTAGGTT
Organism: Potos flavus; assembly: GCA_028534135.1. NCBI lineage: Eukaryota > Metazoa > Chordata > Mammalia > Carnivora > Procyonidae > Potos > Potos flavus. The sequence continues at coordinate 53,658,274 of CM052886.1, read as the reverse complement.
GACTGGGAATCTAGAATTTCCAACACTCGGATCTTTCCTTTATAGTGGCACTGAGAGATACCTCTTAGTCTGGGTCTTCCATTTAAATATTCCTACCATTTATTTTGATTTCTAAAATAACTGAAGTGAAATCCTTTATGTACCAGACTTCAGTACTATGATTTAGATTAATCAAAGGTTGGCTAACAAGCTAGCAAAAAGCACTTTAAATCTCCTCTCTCCTCATTATTCTTACGTGATAAAAAGAGGACATCACATGGTAGGAGCCCTGGGCTGAGAGTCCCACCATCCACTTCCTAGATGGTCTGGCACTGGAGCCTTGTTCTCTGAGCCTCAGTTTACACATCTGTGAATTGAAAGATGGCTGATAACACTTCAACTATTTCTGTGACTCTAACTTCATTTGTGGCTCTGTTTGTAAGTAAATTCAGAAACAAGGTGGTGGTGTCTTTGGTTATACTTTTCAAAAAAGGCCACATGTGAATGAACATTTAGTCTGAAACTCTGTCTCTATTCACTCTTGGAGTTTTAAAAGTCTGGTTAGTCCACAGAATACTGATGATCGGATTTCTCTGATGAGCTCAGATTTGATGATGGCAGTAGGCAATATAAAATACTTTCTCTTTATTAAGGAATCTGCTAGACTTAAAACTCCCATTTATGAAGTTTCATGGATATGAAGAAAGTTGCCTACCATAGCAGAAGTGTGTCAGCTCTGCCCAACAGGTGGGGTTAGTGAAAGCTTGTATTTTTTGAGCAAAAAGTCTTAGGAATAACCTTTGAGACTTTAAGCTGTTCGTAAATATCTGGTTCTAGTTCAATCTTGTCTCGGGTCATGTTGCACAGTTACATCTAAATTGGACCTGGATACCATAAAATGATGTGGGAATGTCCGAGTGCTCAGCAACAGGATTTTTATTACTATGACAATATCATCCTTTTTATACTTTAATTAGTTTCCAAGAAGAATAGATTCTTACCTCACTTTGGTGTGGGGGGAGAGAGTTAATAATGTATCATTAAAAAGGAGATTTGAAATATCCTGGGTACTTATTTTTATAACAAAAGAATATCCAACAAAGAGAATTTATGAAATATTCATCCTTCAATGAGGATTCTGAAATTTAGGAGAATTTTAAAAAATCTACAATTACTTTTCAGTCAAGCAAAGAGGTCCTAAGTCTTTCTTATGAAGAGCTAGGTGTATCTGAACACACTCTCAAAAGTCTTCCTGATCTACTCACCTGTTACTCTGTTCGGAGGTACCCCTTGGGTAAAGAGTAGAAACCCAGGACTCCTAGGTGGTGCAGTCCCTTGAGTGTCTGACTCTTGGTTTGGGCTCAGGTCCTAATCTCAGGGTCCTGAGATTGAGCCCCATGTTGGGCTCTGAGTGGGGCTCCAAGATGAGCACAGAGTCTGCTTTCTCTGCCCTTCCATCATGTGTGTGTTCTCTCTCCCTCATATAAATAAATAAATAAATAAATAAATAAATAAATAAATAAATAAATAAATCTTTAAAAGAAAAGAGTAGAAACCCGAGATGGCATTCAACAGTGTGTAAACACATCAAGAAATGTTCATACTGTTTTATATGATGGCAAATAAATGTTTTGGTTGGAAATTTCTCATCGATGATATTATAATTCAGGTCTAGGGCACAGTAGATAGTGATTTCTCTGGGAAAACATGAGGCAAGTGAGGAAGGAGGAGGAGCAGGTGAGACGTGCAGGAGGGGAGCGGGGGAGAGGGGTGGAGGGAGAACTCCTTAGGTTCTACGGGGCTGTGGAATGGGGTTCTTCTGTGCTGAGCTGAAACAATATGAATTGGGAAGAGAGTGGCCCAAAGGACCATCACTGCTCTAGAAAATCTGAATTAATTATGTTAACAAATATTTTTTAAAACCTATTTGTATCAGAACCGTACATGTTGACTCTAATATACTGTATACTTAGGAAGAGCATCCTGGGAATACCAGTGTCTGGTAAGGGAGAAAGAGCCACCATGGGAATGGAAGAGCTAAGGGGATGGACCAGCGTCAGAGTCAGATATAACTGTGGAGATCGGAGTGTCCCTGTGGTCCCCAGCCACTCTGCTGGTCACACTGTCTGCCTGCGGTCAGGTGGGGCTGAGCTGAAGGTACAGGCCACCTACTTATTCTAGGCAGTATGGGTAGTTTTACCAGTATAACCCATAATAATCAGATCTGTGGCTTTAACTTCAATAATATCATTTAATTATTTATGGTAGAGACTGTTAATATCAATCACAATGTCAACAGGTTATTTTTACTAATGGCTTTTTGAGATCTGAAACATTTATCACCTAGAAATCATTTAGGCAGAGCTGGGTGTATATAAAAAAACCACATATAAACCATTTGAGCAGAGTTGTGTACATTTGAAAACCTTCCTATATGCTAAGAGGATAAAATTTTCTATTCACAGAATAATGCTTTATAGATGAGTCACAGTTTCAGAAAAGCACAGAGTAAAAAGCTTAATATTCATTAAGGTACCTTTTCATATTTTTTTCCAGAAAGTGTCTTGAATTTATACATCATTATAATAGAAATTCTCATCTCAAGATTACCCTCTCCCCTTCCTTAAGTAGTAAGGCATTATTTTCTAGTATCCTAAAAGATAAGTGTGTCATGCATGTTACACATTTCTACCTATCGCTTTGATAAATTTCTGCATATTGTCTCATTCTGCATTTTACTTTATGATAGAAACTTTTGTATCTCCTTTAGTTCGCACACATCCATTGAACATACAGATAGGGCAAGGCACGTATCTGCTACAGAGGTAGTGTGTGAACGTAGAAACTCTGAGGCCAGGCTGACTTGAAACAATCTCAGCTCTGCTTATGAACCATTTATAAACTGAGAGGCAAATCATGCTGGAGGGTGGTGTGTGCCATGCCAAAGCTGTCCTTGGGATCCAAGACACATGAGAGGCTATTACAACTTTTATGAGAAGTTTAATGAGACATTAACAGCTAACATAGTAAATAGAAGCCAGATAGGATCAATTTAAAGTTGGAATTGTTATCCTGACTAGATTGAAGAAGAATGTTAATTCTGATGGTGGCAAAAAAAAGTACTACTGTAAAAATATAAAATGGATATACTCTCCAGAGGCTAACTAATAATCTGTTGAATAAAGTCACTAGAGCCTGGAAATGGCAGATAATATAAAACCGAAGGGTTCAGGTAGAAGAGATTAATTTAAAAAAATGTTCTCCATGTTATTTGAAAAAAAAAAGCATAGTGCAGCAGATATCACTGAGCACTGACTTCTGTCCTCAGGAGACCTGGGGACCCAGACCTCCTCAGGAGAACTGGGAGTTGCAAAAAGCAGCTCTTCCCCAATACTGGAGTTCTGACCTTATTTGCATGTTTCTGAATTTATTTCAACTGTGGTGGTGGAATCTGGGTGAGCTCCTTTCTGCAGGGAAAATCTACATATATCATGGAAAACTGAAACCTCCTGGAGGGATTAGCTGCTCATGGGTAGTAATTGACTCTAGTAGTGGGTGATGTCCTTGTGGAGAGGTTAGTAGGTGAGGTGTTGGGAGAGGATTTTGAAAATCCTGTATTTGACTGAAGTATTGAAGAGAGGGAAAGGGAGGATGGGAAGAAGATAAGCAGGGGCACAAGACCATTCAGCAAGGGGTGGGTGGGGGTAATGTTTCAACTCAGATCTCTTGAGATTGGGGTAGAAATTCCCCCAGATCCCTCTCTGCTGGGTTGCTGCAGATCAGCTTTATCCTTCCTTGGAAACTACTCTCTTCCATTGCCCTTGTAGGTCTAGGAGTGGTAAAGGCTCACTGAATAGCACGATCCCTTGTTGGCTTCCCTAGATCCTGCTCATAACTTTGTAGATACCCCGTCCATTAAATTCTACCAGTTTAAGGTGTGCCATCTCTTTCTTGACTCTGACATAATGTATTCTGTGATTTTAGTTATAAAGTCATTTTCAAATCCCATTCATGTCTAAAACTCATTTTTTCTGGATTCCGTATGTGTAAAAAAATTCCTACATTTTGGTAGCTCTTAATCTATTCAGTGTGTGTGTGTCTGTGTCTGTGTGTATGTGTGTGTGTGTGTGTGTGTGTGTGAGAAAACTAGAAAACTTCCAAGGAAGGGTAGCAAAAGTTTTAAAATTTAGTTTATACAATAAATTACAATAAATTGCCAGTGGACAGCTTCATGTGATATATTATTTCGTTTCAGAATTTCAATTAATTGCAGCTATTCACTTCAACCAATGTCAGACTGAGTATTGAGAGTCTCAACATTGGGGTCATAGCTTTATTTTACTATTATTATTTTTAAAAGATTTTATTTATTTGTTTGACAGAGAGAGAGGGTTCACGAGTAGGCAGAGAGGGAGGCAGAGAGGGAGGGGGAAGCAGGCTCCCTGCTGAGCAGAGAGCCCGATGCGGGGCTCAATCCCAGGACCCTGAGATCATGACCTGAGCCGAAGGCAGAGGTTTTAACCCACTGAGCCACCCAGGCACCCCTGGGGTCATAGCTTTAATTGCAGCCTATGACTTGCCCAATTTCACCAGAGAAATTTAGGTACCACTTCCCCTCCTTTAACTGAGGATACTAGCTAATTTACAATTGGTCTGTTTTTTATAAGTAGGGGCATGAAGAAATTAGATTATGTTGTTAATTTAGTCCAGGAATGTTTTAGCTTCCCTTAAAGACCCACCCTGATCTAGCTCTGTCACAGCATTCTTCCTCTTGTTCAAAACAGATATAAGACTAACCAGTTCATACCAATTAGGATGGCTATTAAAGACAAACTATAAAATGACAAGTGTTGGCAAACGTGTAGAGAAATTGGAATGCTTTTGAGTTGTTGCTGGTCATGTAAAGTGGTAGAGCTGCTGTGGAAAGCTGCATGGTGATTTGTCAAAGAATGAACATAAGTTATGATATGATCCCAGCAATTTCACTTCTGGATATATAGGCAAAAGAAGCAAAAGCAGGAAACTGAATACGTATTTGTACATCCATGTTCACGGCAGCATTATTCACAATAGCCAAAAGGTGGAAACAACCCATGTGTCCATTATTGTATGAATGGGTAAACAAAATGTGGTATATCTATATACTGGAATATTATTTTGCCTTAAAAAGGAAGGACATTCTGATACACACTACAACATGGATGAACCTTGAAGGTAATATGCTAAGTGAATAAGCCAGTCTCAAAAGGACAAATATTGTATGATTCCACTTATATGAGGCACCTGGGATAGTCAAATTCACAGGGAAAGGAACCAGAATTGTGGTTGCCAGGGGTTGGAGGGAGGAGGGATGTGGAGTTAGTGTTCAATGGAGACAGAATTTAGGTTAGAGGAAATGAAAAAATTCTGGAGATAGATGGTGGGGATGGCTGTGCAACAATGTAAATGCCTTAATATTCACTGAGCTTTACACTTAAAAATGGTTAAAATGGTATATTTTATACTGTGTGTTTTACTACAGTAAAAAAATAAAACTAACCATAGTTAACTGGGGAGGGCTGTCCATTTTCATAGGCCGTAATTCTGAGTTGGTCAGTATTAGGAAAAGGAAGCCTATTAAATGGAGCGAAACTATAGCAGCTCAAAATGCAGGGAATTTCAGTATTTCTTAAAAAAATAATCAATTATCTCACTGGTTAAAGAAAGGGCACCACAAATTAGGTATTATATATCCAGAAATGCCTTTGGGGTTTTAAAAACAGCTTAAAAATTATGTACCACAAATTTTTTTGAAGAATTAAAGAATTTTCCACCAAGTTCTTTATGTTGACTTTTACTTTCTGAAATAACATATGATCTTCCTGATTTTTTTTTTTAAATATAAGATGTGATAAAACCAACTATGCTAAGTAGGCACAACTTCATGATCTTGGAAAGAAAGTGTTAGTTCAAAGCAAAAACATTAGCATTTTCCTTCTTGCAATGACAGGAACATCCATTGCCTTAGTAATTGCTCCTCCAAGATCCTGTCTCATTGCAGACCTCTGTTTGCCTTGTGGGCTGCTCCTGTCCAGGAGCCATCAATGCTTATTATTGTTGCTTTCTTGTGACAGATCTTTTCTGTAGGAGAATTTTGTGACATCTTCTTTAAAGGTTCAGAAGTGTAAAATTCTATGTTTCTGCTTTACAAGAGCCAAAACTCAAACAGAAGTGTGAAAGAACATATTAGTAGTGTTTCCACCAAACAAGTTTTCTTTATGCCCTCTGTACATACACATTTTCATATTCTGCAAATTCAGTAGGTGTTGATTTTGGTTAGGCTTTAACTAGAAAATGTAAGAAATGTATTGAAATGAAGAATTGGGAAATATAACAGTGACCTGCTTTCTTCTGATGCCCAGATTTCTGTCTTCTTGTGCAATATCTTCATTTTCTTGTCCCACATAGCCTTTGATAGTGCCCTTAGCCCAGGATATTCCTTCCTACCTGAGTTCAGAGCCTGGTCCCCAGCCTTTGTGGGCTTTGGGATCTGACCATGAAAGTAGGGTCTTGGGAAGTTAGCCAAGCCATGGTATGCAGGGTGTCCTGGAAGTTGGAAAGAAATTAGGAAACAGAACCAACTTATTACAGTCATGTGGAGATAAAACATTGAATTACTGTACTCTTCTAGACATATTTGATAAAAGCAAATTGGATTTAAGAACAAATCAAATATAGTAAATGAAGAAAAACTAAAAATTGATCCCAAGTTTTTAGTTTAGATGACATGTAAAATGGTATTTTTACTGAAAAGCATGAGGAACTTGAGGTGAACAAGAAGATCATGCCCATGTGCTATTGAAGTGAGAAGTGGGGATGCCAACGGTGTTATCATGGAAATGGAAATGGCACTCTAGGCTGGGTAAACAGTCAGGGCTGGAGAGATGGATCCGGAAGCCCTAATAAATAGGATGGTGGTGAAGCTTTGTATAAAATTGAACTCTCCAAGGGAGAACATCAGAGAAAAGCAAAGGACTGGTAACACCTAAGAGTTAGCAGTCTGGAGTTAGTGTCTACAGTGAAATCTGGAGATGTAGTAAGGTATTGATATGGTATATGATAATGATTGTTAAGAGAGAATAATCATTTGCCAATTTATCAAAAATGGAAAATATAGGCATCACAGGGCCAGGGATTTGGGTCCGTTTGATTCACTTCCATACTGCTAATTCTTAGAAAAGTGGCCTACACATGGTTGCTCCTCAATGCATATCTCTCTATTGGATGAAAAAAAAAAAAGGACAGAGGAAAGACCATTAGATTTTATAAGAAATTCAGTACAAGTCGTTTTGGTAAAGCAGCTGAGATGGAAGCCATATTTCCAAGGATGTAGGACAAAATAGATATCAAAAAGGGGAAAAAGCAGGAATGGATCATCTAATAAGGCTTGTGAGAAAAGGTGAGTGAATAAAGAATTATAGGTATATTTTATGACCAAAACATACATACCCTTTTCATTCATAATATAGATATGTGGAGAACATACAGCCTCGATTTCTTCCCAGTGTGGTTCAAGTGTGGTACATTTTTACTAGCGTTCTTGAGGCAGCAAAAGGATCCCCCACAGCACAAATGTCCCTACGATTTTTCCTTTTTTATTTTTATTTATTTTTTTGAGAGAGAGAGTGCATGTGTGAGAGAGTACATGCCAGCGGCAGATGGGTGGGGCAGGGTGAGGGAGAGAGAGAATCTTAAGTAGGCTCTACTCTCAGCACAGAGACTGACATGGGGCTCGATCTTATGACCCTGAGATCATGACCTGAGCCAAAAATCAAGAGTCGGGTGCCTAAGCAACTGAGCTACCCAGATGCCCCTCCTTTTTATTGGATAACAAATATTCAAAAAAATGCATAAATCACAATTGTAAAGCTCAGTGCATTTTCACACACTGAACACAGTTGTGACCGACACCCAGATCAGGACATAGCATGCTACCAGCTTTCCAAAATTCCCTCACTGTGTCCTCATCTAGTCAAAATCCCCCCAATAATCAGCCAACTTTTAACACCAAAATTAGTTTTACTTATTTTAACCTTTTAGAAAAGGAATCATACAGTAAAGCATGCTTTCATATTGGCTTCTTTTGCTCAAATTTATACTTGCGAGATTCATCCATGATGTCGCTTGAAGTTGTAGTTTACTATCATTTTTGTATTTATATTTGAGTATTTGTAGTATTCCTGCATGTGAATAAAACACATTTTATTTATCTATTCTATTGCTGATGGGCATATGGGTAGTTTCTAGTTTGGGACTGTTATGGATAAAGCACAATAAACATTCTTGTTCATGTTTTTGATGAATATTTGTTCTCATTTTTGGGGAGTACAATAACACCCCATTCTTAAAGATCCTGGGAATCTGTCACTAACTGACTCTCTTTGGCATCCTGTTTCCCTGGACCCTCAATTCCATCTCTGCCATTAATTTCTTTACTTCTCCCACTTGGAATTCCCCAGAAACTCAATTCCCACTATCTAACATGCCAAACAATTTAGCTGTTGCCATTACTGAGTATGAACACACCTTTGGATAGATGAGACAATAGATCCCCGTCCATGGGCGATGGACTTATTAGAATATATAATTTTCAAAGAAAGCTGTCATTTAAAGATACAGCTGGATTTTAGGTAAAATTTGAAAGACATAAATAAATATTTCATAACATCTTTTAAATATAGAAAATGAAGAAAACATGCAACTGGCTTAGTTTTTTCTGTATATTTGAAATATTTTACATATTTATTTTTATGTAATATAATAAATGTATAATATTTAAATATATAAATATAACTATATAATAACTATATAATAAATTTATAAAGTAATACATGTACATAAATATGGGTTAATCTCAGTAATTTTTCCAGGAATAAAAGGAAATAATGTATCAATTGACATGCTTAGCTATTTTTTCTTTCAGTTTCAGAGATGCTTTCCTTAATTATATCTTCGTTATTACGTTGTTTTCGACCACCCTAAATTCTTCCTTAGGAATATCTATCCCTTGGGGACTGGATCTGCCTTGTCTGATCTTCTTACTATCATCTTTCTCATTCTGCATTTTTCATTCCTTTTATTTTTATTTAGTTATTTTTTAATCCTTCTTTATCTCACTCAGATCTCTTTTCATTTCAACATATTATCTTTATAACTTGTTGGACTGTCATTTTATCTATGTGTTCTTCTTTCATAACTTTCTTATCCTGTTTCAGAGAAATCATAAAATTTTGCACCTTATTGATATTTCATAATTAATAATCTTAAAAAACCCTCTAGTTATTGTTGTTAATTATTTTGGAAAGTATGCTTTTACTCTAAACTTTCAGGATAATCTTCCATCTCTTGTTCTTCCACGTTTTCAGAATTCCATGTTATTTTCTTTCTACTTACCTACGCTGGAATGATATGAGATCTCTCTAATCTTCATATTTGCCAATAGGCAGGGTGAGTGGATGATGCTTCTTCTGGCTCCTTGACTCCTTGGGCTTTGGTAAAATATGTCCTCAGATCTTCAGCTGGAAGACAGGTTGATGTGTTAAAGCTTCTCTAGCAGGCATCTCTTTAAGGTGGCTCTTTGGCTTTACTGGCATTTTTCCCTAAGACGGGCACTGTCATTTTCCTTCTCAGTATATGCCGTTGTCAGGCTCTTCTTGTTTCTGTAGTTTGTGGTTGTTATGACTTTAACAAGTCAAATGCTGGATCTCTCACATGGTGATGTAGCATTGCTACCTCTCTTTACCTCTCATTTCGAAGTGTATTGTCCTCTAGGAAGAGAAGTAGCAAACTAGTGTTGGGAGAGGGAGTTGTTTCCAACAGCATCCTGTCTTGAAGGATAGCTGCTGAGTTTCCTGTTGCTATGGCCTCTGGGTCTCTGAAGGAGTAGAAAATTATGAGAGTACAAATTTTCCTTTTATTCTTTTTCAGCTTGGTAGATAATGTTCCATTTATGGCAGCAAAATATGCACAAACTACCACATGGGATTCTGAAGTCTGCTCCATTGATGATGCAGTAGCTAGAAAATCTTTTCATTTCCTGGCAATAAGAAGGCTTTGAGTCATGATTTTCCGTTATGTCATATAAACCTTTTCTGCCTTTTCATGGGTTTCTTAATGAGAAATTGAAAGAGAGCAAATCTGAAATGGAAAGCTATGTCCTATAGTTTTGTTATGAAATTGCCATGAATATTTTAGTTGACCAATCTGAATATATAGAAACCCTGTGACTTGGAAGTACTCAGTGACATACTTGGTCACAAAATCAGAAATAAGAAGAGTATAACATGCAACCCCAACTCACAGGATAATTTGTAAAAGAAATAGCTAAAATAAACTCAATTATGAAGAAGAGTTGACTGTCATATAGGTCAGGCAGGCCCTTACTTTTCTCTGCCTAATGTCCTATCAGCCCCTTGTCATATTCATTTTCATTAACACTTATATCAGAGGGCAGAAAGAGGTGACATTTCAATCTGTCAACTTCATTGCTCATTAGCAACTCATGTAAAGGGCGGTAAAAGGGAGGATCAAAGACTAAATTGAGGTTACAAGTTTTCTGTGACTCTCACTTACCCTGGTGTGCCATTAGCACATATAATAAAGAGGAAGCGCTATCAAGGTATTTAGAATTCCATGGAAGGAATGAATGGTGGAAATCTGAAGAAGAGTTGAGAACCCAAATGTGGTAATTCTATCTGAGAGGGATGGGAGTTATAGGCATGCATCAGAGTTAATATGACTGTATGCAATGTTGCATACAGATGAGCATGATTAATGGTCTTTGTGCGGTTGAAAAAAAAAGGATATGCAAGGAGGTGACATTTAAAACCCACATCAAATGGCAAGGTGTTGGAAGAGGACAGAGAGGTCAGCTTTAAGTATGTGCTTAATTCACCTGTGAGAAGGAGTATGTGTGGATCTATGCATGGAATATATTTGAGAAAAGTAGAAGTATTTGCCATAGAACCAACATTACTTTCAAGTCACCAGAATGTACTCTTAATTAATCATTTTTTCCACTTTTTAGTAGTTCTTATAAAATAGAAATCCTAAAGTTATAGTGAACAGAATTTAAATTTAACTTTGGATTGATTTTTCCTTTGATACATTATATATCTTTCATCAAACATTATTTGATGATTTTGGTTTTTTCAAAAAGCATCAACTTGAGAATAAAATCATGGGCACTACAATGATTAAAATAAATAATTTGTGTGAAATGACTAAGTAATCAGCAGTGTCCTATATAAATATGAGCAATTTTGCTTTCATAATAAATTTCCTATCTATCACATATTGTTATTGTCAGGGTTTATATATAAAGTACAGACCTTTTATCTTTTTTCCCTTCCATACGAGCCTTTTAAAAATAATTTTACATTTGCATTATTTGCAGAACACTTTAAAAATGGGATGCTGATGATAATCCATCAGTCAATATTTTAAAATATCAATATCCCTATTTTTATCCGGGCAATGTTGGGGATATAGATGTGATCCTGTTTCCTGCCCTCAGTGATTCACAATACAATTGAGGAATTATGAAAACTTACACAGAAATATGAGGGAATATGTAGCATCAAATATAATGGAACAGGATTTCAAGTAAGAACCAGAGTAGCTCTTGGAACTTGAAAATGGGCTTTGAAGGATGGGCAGGACTTGTAATTTGGCTACAAAAGAAGTTTTTCCTTTAACAGTTTGAAGATTTACCTCATGAAATGATCTGCCATTTTTACGGCACCAGTCATACTGACTTCATTAAATCCTTTTGAGCTCAAAGAGGTCTCAGTGGGAGGCAGGAGACATAGTAGTTAAAGAGCTCAGTGTCTAGAGGCAGCCTAGGGAAGACAAGTCACTTCTGTTTGCTAAGGCTCTGTTACTTCATCCAGTAAAACTTCCCCTGCTGTACAATGGGGCTCTGATATCATCTCTTCCTGGATCTTTTTTAATAGTTTCCTCACTGCTATCCCTCCTTTTATCCTTGCCCCTTTATATAAAGCTCAATTCCCAACATTGCAGTTAGAACGATCTTTTATTTTTTTATTATGTTAGTCACCATACAGTACATCATTAATTTTTGATGTAGTGTTCTGTGATTCATTGTTTGTGTATAACACCCAGTGCTCCATGCAATACACACCCTCCTAAATACCATCACTGGGCTTACCCATTCTCCCCCGCCCCCAAAACCCTCAGTTTGATTCCTGGAGTCCATAGTCTCTCATGGTTCGTCTCCCCCTCTGATTTCTCCCCTTCGTTTTTCCCTTCCTTCTCCTAATGTCCTCCATGTTATTCCTTATGTTTCACAAATAAGTGAAACCATATGATAATTGTCTTTCTCTGTTTGGCTTATTTCACTTAGCATAATCCCCTCCAGTTCCGTCCATGTTGATGCAAATGTTGGGTATTCATCCTTTCTGATGGCTGAGTAATATTCCATTGTATATATGGACTGCATCTTCTTTATCCATTCGTCTGTTGAAGGGCATCTCGGTTCCTTCCACAGTTTGGCTATTGTGGACATTGATGATATGAACATTGGGTGGATATGGCCCTTCTTTTCACTACATCTGTACCTTTGGGGTAAGTACCCAGGAGTGCAGTTGCTGGGTCATAAGGTAGCTCTATTTTTAACTTTTTGAGAAACCGCCACACTGTTTTCCAAAGAGCCTATACCAACTTGCACTCCCACCAACAGTGTAAGAGGGTTTCCCTTTCTCCACAACCTCTCCAACATTTGTTGTTTCTTGTCTTGTCAATTTTGCCCTTCTAACTGCTGTAAAGTGGTACCTCAATGTGGTTTTGCTTTGAATTTCCCTAATGTCTAATGACGCTGAACATTTTTTCATGTGTCTATTAGCCATTTGTATTTCTTCCTTGGAGAAGTGTCTGTTCATGTCTTCTGTCCATTTTTGACTTGATTATTTGTTTTTTTGGGTGTCGAGTTTGAGAAGTTCTTTATAGATCTTGGATATCAGCCCTTTAACTGTAGTGTCATTTGCAGATATCTTCTCCCATTCTGTGTGTTGTCTCTTTGTTTTGTTGACTGTTTCCTTTGCTGTGCAGAAGTTTTTGTCTTGGTGAAATCCCAGAAGTTCATTTTTGCTTGTGTTTCCCTTGCCTTTGGAGACGTGTTTTGAAAGAAGTTATTGGGGCTGATGTCAAAAAGGTTACTGCCTATGTTCTCCTCTAGGATTTTGATGGATTCCTATGTCACATTGAGGTCTTTTGTCCATTTAGAGTTTATCTTTGTGTATGGTGTAAGAGAATGGTCAAGTTTCATTCTTCTGAATATAGCTGTCCAATTTTCCCAGCACCATTTATTGAAGAGACTATCTTTTTGCCATTGGATATTTTTTCCCGCTTTGTCAAAGATTAGTTGACCATAGAGTTGAGGGCCCATATCTTGCCTCTCTATTCTTTTGCATTGATCTATGTCTCTGTTTTTGTGCCAGTACCATGCTGTGTGGCAGGATACAAAATCAATGCACAGAAATCAGTTGCTTTCCTATACACTAACAATGTAACTGTAGAAAGAGAAATAGGGAATCAATTCCATTTACAAAGCACAAAAAACCTTAAGATACCTTGTAATAAACCTAACCAAAGAGGTAAAGGATCTATACTCTAGAAACTACAGAACACTTATGGGAAATTGAAGAAGACACAAAAAGATGGAAAAACATTCCATGCTCGTGGATTGGAAGAATAAACATTGTTAAAATGTCTATGCTGCCCAGAGCAATCTATACTTTCAACGCCATCCTGATCAAAATACAAATGGCATTTTTCAAAATGTTGGAACATACAATCCTAAAATTTGTATGGAACCAGAAAAGACCCCAAATCGCCAAGGAAATGTTGAAGAAAAAAAAAAACAAAAACAAAGCTGAGAACATCACATTGCCTGATTTCAAGCTATATTACAAAGCTGTGATCACCAGGACAGCATGCAATGATCTTTTAAAATCCTAAGACTCATGCTAGTTTTGTTCCAAACTTTCCATGATTACCTATTTCACTTAGAGTCCAAGTTGAAATCCTTACACTGGCCAAAAGGTCCATCTTATTCCTGTGACCTCCTTTACTCTTTCTACATTTTGCACATTCTACAGCAGACACTTCAGCCTCTTGCTATTCTCGAAAATACCAGGTATGCTATCTTCTTAGAATATTTTTATGGACTGTTACCTCTTCCTTATAGTTTCTTCCCCAAGAAATCAACAGGGTTAACTTCTTCATTTCTTTGATGTCTTTGCTGAAATGTTACCTTTTCAAAGAGAATTACCCTGACCACTGTATCTAAAATTGCAAAGGCTCCTGTTCTTGCTTATCCTGTTCTATCTTTTTTGTTCCCACAGCAGTCACCTTCTAAAATATTCTATAATTTGGTGATTTATTATGGTCATTGTTTAGTGTCTCTTACCCAGCAGTAGAATATATTTTGTTCACTGTCACATCTGAAATACCTAGGATATTCTGGAATATCCTAAGCACTCAATAAATATTTGTTGAATGGATATAAAAAGATTAGCACAGTGTCTGGCACATAACCATGCATTCTGTAAATGTTACATATTATTATTACTAATTCAACCAGGAGAGTATAAAAAACTCACTAGAATGTGGCTCCATGCAGACAGAGTTTTGTTTTTTGTTTTTGTTTTTTACCCAAGAACTTAGAAGAGTGCTTGGCACATAACTGGTGACCAATAAGTATTTGAAGAGCAAAAGGAATAAAGGAGATAGTGTGAGCATGTGAGCATGGTTTGTGAGATGTGCAGAGGAAAGGCTCTTTAGTAGGTCAGAGCATTACTACTGAGTAATGCATAAAATCAGGTGGAAGGGCTCTGCCTGAGGGCAGAGGGAGAATGATAGTTAAGGATGGATCCATAGGATGTAAAGGATGTTCTGGAAGAGGATCAGCTTAAAGAAGGGTATTTAAATGGAAGTATTTGATAATATGAGAATAAAATTAAGGTAAGATATCAAAGATGAAGTAAAGAATCAGAGGTCATTTTTTTAGAGGCAAAATGGGAAGCCATAGAAAAGACTCAAGAATGGAAAGAAGCGAGAAAATGAATGACTCAAAACTTTCTTGGGGTTTGATGATTGATGATTCAACAATTGGAAAGGCCTTTACATATGGGGCAGGACAGAAAGTAACAACTAATTAATGTTTGTCCTTGTAGGGGCAAACAGTGCCTTGTAGGGGCACCTGGGTGGCTCAGTGGATTAAAGCCTCTGCCTTCGGCTCAGGTCATGATCTCAGGGTCCTGGGATCGAGCCCCGCATTGGGCTCTCTGCTCAGCAGGGAGTCTGCTTCCTCCTCTGCCTGCCTCTCTGCCTACTTGTGATCTCTCTCTGTCAAATAAATAAATAAAATCTTAAAAAAAAAAAGAATAGTGCCTTGTACACAGTAAGGTCAAAAAGTATATATTGAATGAATATGAATACCTGGAAGAAATAAGATTCTGTCTAATGATGTGAAAAAGTATAATAAACTAAGAGGAGAATGATTTCAAGTAATAAAGTATATGTTAAAACTAAGATAAAATTCAACGAAATCGAGTACATTCATGATAACATTATGAAAAATAACATACAAAAATGCAAATCCAAATAGATACATCCTTTCAAAAATTATATTGTATTATATTTAGATTTCCTTAAAACAGAATGAATTGGATCTAAATTAAGTAAGTACTATGGTTTGTACGTTTGCGTTTCTGTAATGTTTGTATTTTTGACATCAGCAAATTGTAGATCTCCTGAAGGCTAAGACCACATCTTTTGTTTAATTTGCATTTTTCTCAGAGGGCCTAGAGTTAGAACCAACTAGAATAATGTGTTGGCAGAAAAAAAAAGATACTGCCTACCAACTCTCTTCATGAGTATAAAATGTGTCATTTTTATACATTCAGTCGACTTGACATTTATACACTAAATTTCATAACCTGATAGATTTGGCTGAAAATAGGTCATTTTAATTATGCTTGTCTCAATTTATTATTCATTCTGAAAATGCTGATAATTGTCTATTATACAAAAAATAGGCAGTTTTTGTGATCACCACATTCCTTTCTAATTTAATTCTGCTTCAGTAGGTGCCTTCTGAACCTATTTTGAGCAATATGCATAGTTAATTCAAGAAAGTGATATTGAAAACTGTTCATAGGTGGCTGGACCTTTGTGATGTCAATCACCATCAGAGTATGATTGAAGAAAGGAGTGGTTGGTAGAAAACTGAAACAAATTTGAAATACGATTATTTAAAACCTTTAAAATAAGAACAACCAAATTCTCATTTTACATTAAGCATATTAAGCATATATAGTTGTACTGAGATTCTAGTATTGCAATATAAACCAAAGCAGAATTCTCCCAAGTATTAACATATATAAACCAAAGAGCCTGGGTTTTAAAATATCATGATTAATTATTATAAATACCTTTATATCAGATTTTAAACATAGATTATCCAATATTGTAAAAAGCTTATTTTAAAAGTGTCAATTATGCACTTGGAATCTACATATAAAAAGCAAAGTTAAAAACTTTGCCAAGTCATGTTCCTACCCCAATTAATCCTATACTCCCTTCCCAATCCTTTCCAGCATGATGAATATCTGTTTTATGTTTAACCATCTCTCAAGAATGGCCTCTTATGGATTCTCTGAGAAATTCTATTTTGATGTTTAACTATTGTCACTGTCAAGTAATGCTTTTGTAGATAATGTAAGCTAAGATCATCTTCCATTGCATACATAAACACATTCACATATTCCCCCCCAAAAATCTAAAGGAATGTGTTTGTATTCAATACCCATCTAGTAGCATTGGGAATTTGAGAACTTCAAAGCCCAGGAGTTTTCTGGATTTGAGGGTACACGTGACATAGCCAGTGAATCTTAGATTTCTGATTGTCATAAGAAGGCTACCTCCACTGGGAAGTGAAATAATTGATTCTACTCCACAAGGACCAGTAATTGTCTCCTATTATCTATTTTCCCCCTTCTCCTTTATAACATAACTTTGAAGACTGTGGTTTGCTAAAAGGCTATATTTCCCAAACTCTCTTTTTGCCTCTTTTGGCTATGTGATTAAACTCCAGGTAATGAAATATAAATGGAAGCATGTAGACCTTCAAGACCTTTGAAAGAGTAGGTACTGGCCTAGAATACAGACAAAAGGCTGGAGCTCTAGCAACTATTTTGGTACTGGAGGTGCCCTTGAACTTGGAAACCATGCATAGAAGATGGTTGAATATAAAGACTGGAGACTAGACTTCTGATGTCATGGTGGAGGTGCTAAGCCAGCCCTGGCTTTCTATCTCTGGACTTCATTTAGGTGAAAATAAAATAAACTTCCCTCTTGTTTAATCTATTATTCCTTTTTCATTATGTTCTATACAGCTGAATCTAATTTTAACTGATATATGACATAAAGGTTATGATTTGATTGATTAGAAAGGTAGACTAATCCACAACTATCTCTTCAAATAACTTGTCTTTATACCTAAAATTATCAATGTTAAAATTAAGCTCTTTGGGGAGTTAAGGCAGTATTCCTGCAAGCTTTTATTAAGATACTTATGTTCCATAAAGGATGAACAGACTAAGCCTGACTTAGGAGAGACTAGGAGAGAGCTCTGAGAGTGATGGCGATGGGGAAGCAGAATTAATGATGGTACTGTAGGTAACTGAGGCTGTGACTGGAGCAAAACCAGGAACGGGGCTGGACGTCGCAGATATGTTACGTACTTTACACTGTTACCGATGGGGAAACATGACCTTGTGGGAAGTATTTTCCTTTAAGTAAGCTTTGCTTTAGGAATTCTATGAAACTCAATCATCTTGGAAATCTATCACATTAAGAAACCTTTTAAATAGCTCAATGTCTTCATATTTACTTAAATAGCTATATTTAAACATAATATTTCTTTATATTTACCATTTTAAATTCAAATATAATATTTCTATGCTACTCATGTCATTGATGTCTTATACCACCTGGAGGATCATACTTCTCTTATAACTAAGTTTTGCTAATTGTACTTGAAAACCATGCTCTAAGGCTTGTTTCAGTGTCCATCTTTGTACGTCTTTAGTTAACTCAAAATTTGGAAATGAGACAGTGATTACAGGCGACGCTGCAGAGTGATGAATGGAGAGAAGTGGGCAGGCTCTGGAGCCGGATGGCCTGGGTTCGAAACTAGGTTCTACCACTTACTAGTTATGTGACCTGGGGCATTGTTTAACTTCACTGTGCCTCAAATTTCTCATCTATAAAAAAGGAATAATAACAGTACTTACCCTGTAGATTTGTAATGAGAGAGAACTGAACTAATTTTTATAAACGTGTAAAAATCTGCCTGTATGTATGCTAAATATACAAAATGTGTTTCAGTTAATACATAGACAGAATGTAGATTTGCAACATGGGCTTTGGATTCTCATGTGGATGCTGCTAATTTCCAGCTGTGTGACCTTGATCTGCTTAGATTCTCTGAGACTCGACTTCCCTAATTATAGCTGGGAATGATAAAACTGACCTCAGAGAGTGGTTGTGATCAGCAAATGGCATTGCCAGGCAAAATACAGGATCTGCAGTTAAATTTGATTTTCAGATAAATAGTGAATGATTTTTAGTATGAATATGTCCCATAAAGTGTTTGTGATACACATATCTTAAAAATTTTCACTGTAATTAAAATTTAATTTTGTCTCTCTCTGAATTCTGGCAACTCTGTGAATAAATGAGTTAGTTGCTTGTCTTCCCAGTTTTCATAAAAGGACATCAGTTACCTATTGAAATAATAACTCTTTTATGACTTTTTTTGTGCAGATTAGGAAAACATTTACCATAGCTACCTGCATAACTGTCTCAATTTCCTGGTATTTTCTTTTTAAATAGGAGTGGGTATTATACCAAAACCTGGGTTCAGCCTACCAATACCTTTTGTGGCTTTCATTATCTTTCATTGTTATGTAGAAAGTAATTGTGACTTTATGAATTATATAGAACTCAAGGGAACTCTTTGAATTTAGTTCCGTTAATGGATAGTTATATCTCCATCAATAATTTGGAGCTAAAGACAAAAAAAGGCTATTTTTATTTTGAAAGGATAATTTCCCTGTACCTCATACCTAGGGAAGGTGGAAGGAAAAAAAATAAAAAAGACTTTTAAAAGTGAATCTGGATAATTTTACCATCAACAAACAGTAAGCTGTTTTTAAATTTAACTTCTTATATTGCTGGATAATAATTTATTATCCCTAAAACAACAACCTTTCTCTACCATTAGTTGTAAGTGAGGATGGGAAAATTATACAGCGAGCACATTTTATTCAATTCCTTTTCTCAAGACTTTGCGAGTTAAAGAATATATGAGAAGGAAAAATATATAACTAGAATTTTTTAATAAGAAATGTTTTTCTTGTGGGAACTTTAGATATTTATTTCATGAATACAAGCAGAACTATTAAGATTTAGTCATACGGTGTATTTACCTACCAACTTTGAAAGGGGCAAACATACTAAAAATAATGTGCCAACATTTTATGTTTTGCTTAATAATCTGAAAGCACTTCTTAGTGATTAGTAGCTTAGAAAAAAATCCTGGTAAAACTCTTAAAGAAATGCTCATCATCAATGGGTTTTAAAGCAGAGAGGATAATATTCAGTGAAAAACAGCACACCGCGGACTCTGGATAAAAAGGTGCTTCAGAAGTACTGCTCATCAACTCAGCTAGAGGGGCCCTGCTCTAGGTCCTGCCCTTCAGAGGGCTTATATTTAGCACACGTTGAAACACATTCTTTATTTCTTCTACATTCTGTAAGAAGTTTTTGGAGGCTGAGTATTTGGGAATTATGATTGGTGCCCCCAAACTTTCTTGAGGAAATGGGGTAGGGTTGGTTAAAAAGGTTTATGGACTTCCTGTAGGAAACCAGGGAAAGAGTGGCTGCTTTGCTTCCACTTGGCCCCTTCACACCATGGCAGAGCTGGGTCCCAGAATAATAGTACGCCCTTCCTCCCCTTTACTGTGTGGCATGGTTTGGGGAGGTACTAGAGCTACTGGAATTCTGAGTGAGAAACATTAGATGGGTAAGGGGAAGTTGTTCTTTCCAGTTCCTGGGAAACTGACCTGGTTCTGATAAGTCCAGTCACCTGGTTTGCAACTGGGAAACTGGGTCTGGGACAGGAAGGGCTCCTTCAGTTTCTGCAATAATGAGAGTAATTCCTTGGGAGCTTCAGTGGAAACAAGGTCCAGACCGTGGGTGTAATTTAATTTATAACTTCTACCTATTTAGGGATATGGCATTTAGGCCTTCATTTTCCCAGGCCCTACAATGTTAGAGGTAGGTCTGTTCAGATGAGTTGAAATCTAAATACAAAAATATTTTAGGAGTACCTTAATCAAATTATTTTGCTTATTTTTCTTCTTATGTATGCACAAAAACAATAACTGCTTGTAAAGATCTATGTCTGAAGAAGTGTATGAGACCTTTCAATAAGTAGGTAACTCCAAGTCTCAAGAAAGCATTGTGTCATAGTTTAGAATCCACTTTTGTTTCTTTCTTAGTGTAATATAAGTATTGTTGTGTCTTACAGTTGACAGCATCTTGAGTTCAATGATACATGGTGGATCACTGGTCTTAAGTTGTTCATGTTCAGCGCAATGCCACAGATGGAGACCACGGGGGTCTTGTGACTGCAAAGTTTCCATAACTGATATCAAATCACTGCTGAAGCATTCTTTATTGGTGACTAGCTCTTCCCTGGTGTCCTGTGTCATTAGAAGAACAAAGTGGGAAAATGACTTGTCAGTGTACTAGGAGGTCTTGGTTAGTGGATGAACCACTTAGGTGTGACTGGGAGAGGCTGAACATTTGA
The DNA here is from genome assembly GCA_028534135.1 of Potos flavus. NCBI lineage: Eukaryota > Metazoa > Chordata > Mammalia > Carnivora > Procyonidae > Potos > Potos flavus. The sequence goes on along the minus strand of CM052886.1, from coordinate 53,637,357 downwards.
ATGTCTCTTGTGGAGGTCTAAATATATCAAGAAAATATCCCATGCTAATCAGTCCCCACCCTGAAAGAAGTTATCCATTTTTATTATAACGTTACTCCATAAGGGAGTGTCAATTTACTATTCACAAAGCAATTCACATACTTCTTCCATTTACTTTTTATTTTAATTAATTAATAAACTAATTTAGAAAGAGAGAGAGAAAGCATGAGCAGATGGGGAGAAGAGGAAGAGAGAGAATCCCAAGCAGGCTCCACACCCAACATGGAGCTTGAATCTGGGCTCAGTCTCACAACCCAAGATCATGACCTGAGCTGAAATCAAGAGTCTGACACTTAACTGACTGAGACACCCAGGTGCCCCATCATATACTTCTTAATTCATTTACCACCTGTATCCAGTGAGCCCTGCTGCTTGGAGTAGGCAAGAAGCTCAACACATTTGCATGAGGGGATTATGGGGCTGAGTTTGGGAGATTCAGTCTTTGGAGAACTGGGTATAAAATGACCACACAGTAGCTCTTTACAAGCCTTATTTAGGTTTGTCATCCCATGATGAGGGAAAGTAAGCACATTACTAAATGGTTGAACCTCTCTAGACCTTAAAAAGTACAAACTTGTAAATAGATTTACTTCCATTCTATCTCCTATTTTTAAGAATGAGTGATAGATTTGAGTAAAACCAAGTGTGAGGAATTTCTTTTTTTTCCCTTCTCTGCCACAAAACTCACTGGATAAATTGCCTCTTTAATAGATTTATATTGGGGTTTCCAGATGAAATATTGTACGGGACTTACACTAGAAATTATTTGTTGTTTATCTCAAACTTAACTAGGTGTCCCTGTTTTTATTTGCCAAATGTGGCAATTCTAATTTATATGTCCCTTGTAAAGATATTCATATTTGCCACATGTATTTTTTTAAGAAATAGCATTTCTGGATTTGTAGACTGTTACTAAATCAATAATTAATATCAAATGTTTATAATTATCACCAACTTATAAATTCATAAGGTTGATTCTTGTTCCTTTGGGGCCCAAGTACTCTCTAATTGTGGTAAGCTAAGAGCGGATCATCTTTTTTCTGAATAGTCAGAGCTGTTTGTGTGATTATAGAAAATGTTATCCTCGGTAGTTACTAAATATCTGGCAGAGTAGGGCTCTGTTTTTGAAGTCAAAAGACCTATATTTCCCAATTTTTTATTACAATTTTGCATTATAATTACTAACTTTTTCCTTTCCTTGGAAGTCAAATCAAGAATGAGAAAAATCAGGGGCACCTGGGTGGCTCAGTCCATTAAGCATCTGCCTTTGGCTCAGGTCATGATCCTGGAGTCCTGGGATTGAGCCTTGCATTGAGCCCCCAACATCAAGTCCCACATTGAGCCCCCGCATCAGGCTCCCCACTCAGCAGGGAGTCTGCTTCTCCCTCTGACCCTCCCCCCTCTTGCATACGCGCTCTCTCTCTGTCTCTCACACTCTCTCCCTCAAATAAATAAATAAAGTCTTAGAATAAAGAATGAGACAAATCTGAAAGTTTGAATCTCTATTTTGCTATACTTTACTGAGCCCCAAATGAGAGTATTGGTCTACTGTATGTGTAGTTGGCCTTAGTAATTGGATATACATTAACATCTTCTGAGGAGAATTACCAGAGAGACAGTGCTTGAATAAAACATTAGATTTTTAAAACTACATAAGCTGAGTACTATTGGGGGGATGCTTGCTTGGCTCATTTCACTTTCATTTCTATGTGACGAGTGACTACACAACTAAATATGGATATTAAAATATGATGAGATGTATGTGTGTGTGTGTGTGCACGCACGCGTGCATAGTTGTACTGGAGGGAATGCATGGAGAGTGAGAAAGAGAAATAAGAATCTTCAGGCATCCAGTCTTGATGCTTAGAAATAAGGATTGAGGGACGCCTGGGTGGCTCAGTTGGTTAAGTGGCTGCCTTCGGCTCAGGTCATGATCCCAGGGTCCTGGGATGGAGTGCCACATCGGGCTCCTTGCTCGGCAGGGAGCCTGCTTCTCCCTCTGCCTCTGCCTGCCTCTCTGCCTACTTGTGATCTCTCTCTCTCTCTCTGACAAATAAATAAATAAAATCTTTAAAAAAAAAAAAAGAAATAAAGATTGAAGTAGCACACAGATAAACAGCTCATGGGTAACCCTAAAGGATGTCAAAGTAGATACTTAAGTGCTGCCTTCTAGAGGGCAGAACAAATAGGTGGTTTATCTGATCCTTTATCAACCAGAGATTTGAATGAACTGGCATATCTGCACACATTCTATACAGTGGGAACTGACATTTTTAATGATGACCTTGAGGCACAGTAAATGCTGTGTGAATTATCGAAGGACAATAAAATCACGTCAGTGCAATTCAGGTGATAAGTGCATTTTATTGTATACTCTTAAAATTGGCCATTTATAATAGAGTATATACATTTTTCTTTTCATCAGAAGAGTTAACTGTACTTTCTGACCAAACCAGATGACACAAAGGTCATTGTAGAAACTTAACATATGTTAGCTGATTGCCTACTGTGTGATAGGCTTTTGGCAAACAATGATGAATAAAATTTATCTCCTCAAGAAATTCACAATTATGGGAGACATAGATTCACATGGTTGTTATAAAAATGCAATAAGATCCTAGTGGGCATACACATACAATCACAATCATGGTTTTAAAGGTGATTGATAACCCCTGGGGAGTTAAGGAATTGTCACTAAGGAGGTGACATTTGAATTCCACGTTGAAGGATGACTAAGATTTCTCCAGCTAAGTAGAAATTTTACTGTCCTTTTCCAGATTGAGGATTTCATGTATTTTGTTCCTCCCTTTCTTTCTCCTCTATCATTCTCAGGACTTACAGTAGATACGTTAGATAGTAGAGGATGGAGTGTGATGGGAGTTAAGAAACACTGCTCTGAGAACCTGGGGGCCCTGTCTCCAATTGTCATTTGTGCATGAGAGGGGACACTGCAGTAATGCAAAAATCTGCTTACCTCAAGTTGAAGAGGAAGACCCAGGAATTAAACAAGGGATCCTGAAGATATCATGGTGGCCTACAGCATTAGTGGCATAGTTATATAATCTAGTTTTCACTGTTTTAAGGTAAAGTTATGGTGGATTCCCCTTGGTATTACCAAATCTTGTGCTGTGGACAGAATATCTTGCAAGAGCAGAGCCAGCCTCCACAATGAGAAGGGTCACAAATGGCTCAAGCTTGATTTCTTGTCAAGCCATTGTCCATACAGCCTGCTCTTAATAAATAGTTAATTATTGTTTGGACAGCTGTTCTTCTTGATCCCTGCCAGTGGGATCACTGTGTGGAGCACTGCCATTTTCTAGCTGCGTTTCCACCCCAGTGGGGGTGCACACACAGAGTGCAGGGCGGGTAGGGCAGCCTCTGCAATTAGTTCCAGATCAGAATAATTCAGGCCCCACAGCAGTGTTCAAGTCAATCATCACTAATCACACAAGCCAAAGATTTACCAACTTTCCTTCATATCTGACTGCATAGGTGCAAAGAAATGAACAAAGCTTGATTGATTTATTTTTATCAATTATACTTTTCATGTAAATGGCATGATGAAAAAGACACGGGATGGGGTATCCGCACCTGGATTCTGGTGTTACTTCTGTTGCTTACTGGCTGTGTGACCTTGGGCAAGTCATTTAGCCTTTTTCGGGTTTCATTTTCTCTTACCTTGGATTAAGCAACCTGTACAGTTTTGTTTTTTTTTTCCAGTTCTAATGTGCCAGGATTCTTAAAAGGCACTTTTATAGACATCTATATACATAAGCAAATTTGTTCATGCTCTTTCATTTTAAAAAGAGCATTAATCTTACTCTTTAAAAAACTGAGTATCTCAGAGTATGAGCCTAAAACATTACATTAAATGTGCTTTTTTTTTTTTTTGAGAAACACGTAATTGTAAGAATTGTAAGAAATAAATTTGAGAACATTAGGAAAGAAGCACCAAAGTCTGTCTGCGTTTCCCTCTACCCAAGACATGAGTGCAACAGCACTAATTGGTTCTTCTGTTACCTCCAGTCATTAATTGAGACTGAATACTTTGATATATATGATTGATGACTCTCAAACACGATCCTTAGTCTATAGTCACAAATGTTCATTTTATGTTCTTTTATGGAGAGAGGTTTAGCTTTCCCTCCTTTTAGTTTTTAACTATTACACTGAATGTATAGTATATATGGGCGGGTAGTATTGTGGGATAATTTTCTAGAAGTAGAATTGCTGGGCCAAAGGATATGAACACTTCCCATGTGGGGATTTATTTTCATACTTACCATGCACACACATTGAAAGCTTCTTTTACTTGACATTTGACCCATTTTCTAAATAGCTGTCCTAAAGTTAATACTAAGCAATTAAGGCTATGAAATGGAGCTACAAATTTGGCCCTAATAATAACACCAAAGAAAAATTACCAAAATTAGACCTTATGGTTTATTTTTCTATCAATGACATAATCAAAGTCCATGTATACACATAATTGTTCATCATGGTAGTATTTAAAATACTCCAAATTGTAGACTATCTAAAGGATCAACAAGAAATTAAAAAAAAATTTGGTATGTAGTTGGTATATATACATTAAAATCTACCTACTATATATATATTATGGAATATTACATGACTCTAGATCATCGTGAGATTGTACCAGATGCACTCAGTGGAGCTCAGATGCCTTGAGAAAAAATGTATTTTCATTCATGCCTTAGTGAAATATTTGAGATTTTACGACAAGGAAATGGAGTTGTTCCACATATTTACAATAGACCAAATAAAAGGAATAGGATTAATGTAGGGGAGATTTTGACTGTAAATAAAAAAAATCAGTGAATGAATCGTGAAGACCCTTAGGAGTTTAAAAAAGCAAGGAGTTCTGAGTACTTTGAGAGTGTTATGATAAACTTCCTGGTTTATGAATCTTTGACTGCATTTTTATTGCTATTTAATAGTCATTGATGTGCATGATCACAATAGTTGAAGTTTAATTAATTTCTTAATATGTTTAGATCCAGCAGTTTTTCCATTACTGTGCCTTCATTAAGAAACTGTGTGACACATAGATATAGAGTGTTTCTTATTTGAGTTAGGCATTTTAACATAAGATTAATAAAAGAGAAAATTCTTATCTGCTCCTTAATGATAAGTTCAATCATGATGCTACACACTGCCATGCGCAAATGATGGAGTGTAACACGGTGTGAACTAACAGAGTGGTTTTTGTGCATAATTTTTAAATCAAATCAAGGCCTGAGGCTTCCTTCCAATTTAACCAGTTTTGATCATTCTACGTAACCTTGGCCTCTATTCAACAACTTTGAAGAGGGAAAACTATAAATGCTGTTATTTACAATCAAGATTGAGGGGTACCTGGGTGGTTTAGTCAGTTAAGCACTAGCCTTGAGCTTAGGTCATGATCTGAGGGTCCTGGAATGGAGTCCTGCCTCAGGCTTCTTGCTCAACAGGAAGTCTGCTTCTCCCTCTCCCTCTGCCCTTCCCCCTCACGCTTGTGCTCTCCTGTGCTCTCTCTCGCAAATAAAATCTTTAAAAAAATAAATAAAATCAAAATTGAATCATGAGGAAACAAATGTTTCCAAGAATATTTTAGGTCTGGAATTCTAAATTTAGCAATGTGTTTGCACTTTGATATCACTGTCTGAATTAGCTTGGTTTGTTACATGAATTAAATATACTTTTTAAAGCCCCACATGTTTCCAACAAAAAATTTTCAAATTACTCAGATTTGGAGTTCAATTTATAGCTATAAATATACCTTGGGTCAGAGAATCAAATTAGTTAAAAACTATTTCATATACATATATACATATACACACATCATACAAAAATACATATCCTTTAATGATTCTGGTATATTAAAAACAATTTTTTAGTATCATAACTGAATTCTTTACCTTTTTATTACACAAGTACTACGGGAATTGATTTTCAGTATAAAATATCCAAACAAATTAGAATATTTAGAAAAACGAGAATGCTTACTTTTCTTCCCAGTTTTGCTCTCTTCCCAAGAGGTAACTAAAGCCAAATATTAAAGCCAAATATAGCTTTTCCTGGTTCCTCCTATGCATTTATATGCACATATATGAACACATTTATTTTTAAAGAAATGATATCATACTATAGATATTATCCTTTACCTTGTTTATTTTTACCAAAATGTATCTTAAAGAGCTTTTCATATGGTACAAAAAATTCTACATTATTCTTTTTGATGGCTCCATAATAATTTATCTAATCATTCTTTTATAGATAGAGGTTTAGCTTTCCCTCCTTTTAGCTTTTAACTATTACACTGAATGTGTAGTATATATGGGTGGGTAGTATTATGGGATAACTTTCTAGAAGTGGAACTGCTGGGCCAAAGGATATGAACATATTGAGGACTGAAGGATTCTGAGAAATTGGCTTCACTGAAATCTCCTGATTGAGTTCTTGAGTGCAGATTGTTGACATTTACTGCTGCTATCGGCATGCATTACTCTCCCTAATGGAGATGGATTATATGTGTCTGTGATGAGAGTTTAGCATGCTTAGTATCTTTAGAACTCAGGGATTTGTAACCTGAATCCACTACCAGTCAGCTCTTAAGAATAGGTGGAGAACCAAATGGCAATAGTAGTGGTGCTCACATTACATGACAAATAGTACTGTTCACACTGCGTCAAACTCTTGTATCTTTCTGAGATTTCCCATCAGTTGTTAATTTCAATTTTTAGCCATTTCTAAATATCTACTTGTCCCATAATACTCAGGTCTTATTACTGTCATCATTACCATTTTATTTTTAATAATATATTTCTATTACAAACACATTTCATTTATTTGTGATTCTTATTTAATAATTATTTGGAACTTCAAACTGTAGCCAAGGCTGGGTTGGGAAATAGACATATACAAAAATTGAGTTATATATTGGCAGAAAATGTCATCAAATTTTTTAACTTCAAGAAATCCTATGAGAAGGACCTTTGGTTAGGAGGTATTAATTATCTTGTTGCCCTTAATTTTCCTCTGTATGCATGAGTATCTTAAACAATATCTGTACATGATCAACAAATTATACAGCCTTTATAGACAGCTTCGTTCAATAATAAATGGTCATAAATGCTTCAGATGTTTAGCATATCTGTCCAAACCTAAGTTGACTAGAGGTTATGGTTCCATATCACATTCATCCTGTCATTAGGGATGTCTTTGATAAGTTTGTTCAACCACTGAGCTCATGATATTAATGAAGAAAAAGATTTTAGAATTCACCCTGAGACTGAATGGCTGGCCTAGCTCTAAACCATTGCCATCAACTGAACCCCATACCAGACCAACCAGTTCACAAATGATGACTTTAGCACAAATGGATCCTCACCTGAAATACTTTATTGTACAGAGACAAAAGACAGTGTTGCAGGCAGACATCTCTAAGTTTAAATCTCAGCTCTACCGCCTACACACTGTGTGATCTTAGTTAAAGTTAGTCAACCTCTCTGAGACTCGCTTTTCACATTTGTTAAGCTGGAATGTTGCTATCTAAGTATTATTGCATTATCGCAGGAATTAGGTTACATGAGATAAGGTATGCACAGCATCTGATATGTACCGAGTGCAATAAGTGTCAACTATTATTACTGCTAGATGTGACTTCATATTTAATTCAAAGATTAGGATATTATTATTAGTGTGAATTCAGCCAGAGATCTTCTTTATGACAGAGAATAAATGTTTTTGATTGGTTGGCTCATTAGTTTAATGTTTTAGGCTATCCAAATGATGAGTTCATATCCCCAAATGACAGATATTATTAAACTATGGAATTTCTAAATTTAATGCCAAAAATATTCACTTTAGTGACTGCCTTGAATAGTCAGGAAAGACACTGTACTTATTTTTTTTATATTGTTCCACTGTCTTTTTGATGTGAGAGCTGACAGAAATATCTAAATACATAATGACTCATTATGAATGTGAAATATGTGATGGAAATTTCTGAATATGATATCATATTCTATAAGAAATTTTGTGTGGGTGATGAACAAAGAAAAAGGTACTGAAAGTGAACACAAGTGATGCCAAGTGGAGCTTACGTTTCATATTTTTAGGTATCAGAATCTAATGAACATAAGTCAAATGGCTAATATAATTTCTTTCAGAAAAGTTGTAAGATTTATTTTAAAAAACTTATTTTTAGAAGCACATTTGCATTTGTAAATAAAATTTTGCTCAAGCATGATTTTTCATTACTAAAACTACTAAGTTGTGACAGACTGGAAGGGCCCATATGAAGAAGCTGTATTTATGAAATCCATTGACACTGGTATCAGATATCACTTTAATTAGAGAAGAGCTTTTTTGGTCTGTGGGTACCAGTTTGGCATCTCATTATTTAAAAAATTAGCAAAACCTCATTAAACAGCTGCTTTTCTATTTTTTTGTTGACTTGTGTGAGATACCAAACAACTTCATTCTTTGCCTAGCAGATTAAAAATTTCTATCTGGTTTATATTGCAGGTTAATTTTAATGTATAATCATCCATGTAAATAGATCTTAGAGATTGGTGGTGTTCAAAATAATTTAAAATATGCAGAAGGAAATATATTCACACTTAGTACTAGTAATAAAATGGTAAGCCAAAGGCATTTTGTGTTTTTCTACAACCTGTGTTAATTTTACTCAGCCTGTAGTCCATTTTTTTTGTGAACGACTTTTAAGCACTTGGCAGTAATACTCAAATAGATTTTTGCATATGCAAATATTTCAGGATGACTGTAAAAGTAATGAAAATAGACCGAAGTCATACTTTCAAATGTATTTAAACCAAAATCTTTCTAAATCAGAGTAACCATAGCCTTTGTACAGAGCCTTTATGAGTGAAATTGTTGGGAATTTAAAAGGGTCCAAAAAATGGTACCCCACTTCTCTACCTGAATTTGAAACTATTTAAAGGACAAAAGTAGAACATATGGGAAATTAAATATCACCTTTATTACTGGTAAAGCTGGTATTTGAGCAGGTTGCCTCTATCTGTGGGGTACTGGGCTTTCCAAATGTGAATTCAAGAATATAGAAGATTTATCCCCTAATCACAGGCAGAACTAAACTACCAGAGGATGATGGGGCACCTGGTTGGCTCAGTTAGTTGGGCGTCTGGCTCTTGGTTTCAGCTCAGGTCATGATCTCATGGGTCATGGGATCGAGCCTGCTTCAGGCTCTGCGCTCAGCAGGGCGTCTGCTCGAAGATTCTCTCCCTTTGCCCCTCCCTCCTCTCTCTCTCTCTCTCAAATAAATATATAAACCTTAAAAAAAAATACCAGAGGGCGGGAACTTTATCTGTAGTATTTTCCACATGTCCTAATTACCTAGATTACATAGGCTCTGCAGGCAACCTGGTTTACGTGAGAAATGAAAGAGAAGGGAACTGGACTTTGCATATCCAATTTTTTTCCTTGCAAACTCACCCATCAGATAAAGCATTCCATCCCTTTATGGGAGGAGTGGGTGTGGAAATAGAGAGGAGCCAGGGGTATTATGTCCCTGTACATAACAGGAAATATAAAGGAAGGGGAATATAAATGTGCCCTCCACCAACAATGTTTCCCAAATTCATTCCTCTTAACACTTTGGGCTTAGCCGTGAAGCCCATGGGTAACCGAGATCCATTTACCTGGAGAAGATCAATAACTGGTCAGGGTATCCAGCTCCCTGTTAGAGAGGTCACTTCACAGACAGAACTTCGGGTATCCTAGTAGGGCCAACAGCTGCAGTGAAGATTCTGCTTACCCAAGGCACTGGGATAAGTTTAATTAATAAACCCTATCCCACATTTAAATATAAGTTCATTGTACTAAATTATAATCCAAAGATTGAAACTAATCACTTACCTGAGGAAAAGCCACTTTGGACTTCAGAAAGCTCACATGGGTAAAAAATTCAGTATTTCAAATCTTGCTGAAGCTGAGTCCTAAAGCCACCTGCCCCAGACACATCAGAAACCCTAAACACTGTATCATGCTCCCCAAGGTCTATTTCTTGTCTTTATCTTAAGATTCCTGACCAACACATCAGATGTGAGCATTTGAGGGTGTCATGAATGACACCTTTGACTGAGTTCAGGGGACATTATCCAGGGAATTACCTAGAGCTTACACAGATGAGGTGCGGTGTGTGCCAACATGCTCGTCTGTCCCTGCTGGTACTGTGCGTGTGCTGCCATCTGCCATATGGACCCTAGGACTGTTCTTCCATTTGAGCCCTGAATTCTGTCCTTGCTCACCACTTCTGACAGTTCTCTCCTATTTTTCTTCTACAACAACCAATTCCCTACTCTTTATTGGATATAACATATTTTTCTTATCTTTTTAAAAATACAGCTCTTTCTTGGTCTTTCCGGCTACCAGCTCATATCTCTTCTTTCCTTTAGAACAAAATTCCTTCAAGTAGTTGCCTATACTTACTGTTTCCAATTCCTTTCCTATAATTTCTTGAACACCTGAAGGATTTTGCCCTCTCTACCCCACCAAGCCTCTACTTGTTGAGGTCCACTGATCAACATATTGCTGAGTCTAATTGTCAAATCTTACTATTCATCTTTTTTTTTTTTTTTAATCTTCTACCAGCATTTGATCCATTTGGTCACTGCTTTTCCCTATAATGTTTTCTTCAGTTTTCTTCTAGGACACCTGATTTTTTTACTTCTTTCTTGCTGCTTCTTCTGAGCCTCATTTACTTGTTTGTTCTCATCTCCCTGACCTCTTGATATTGGAGTAGTTCAAATCATAGGCCTTGGAACTTTTTTCTATCTGCATTCTTCTTGTGTGGTCACATCTAGTTTCACGGTTTTGATTACCATATATAAACTGATCATTTTTATTTCTGGGCCAGACCCCTCCTCTGAATCCCAGTCTTATATCCAACTTCTTGTTCAATATTTCCATTTGGATGTCTTATAATAAGAGTTTAGAACTTAACTGTCCCAGAATGAACTCTGGCACCTCCATAGTCTTCTCTGTCTTGGTTGATCACACCTCAACCAGGTGTGTCTGAAAACTATAGAGTTATCCTTGAATCTTTCCTTTCCGCCACACTCCATATCCAGTCTTATAGGAAATCTTGCAGGTCATAGCTTCCCTACATACTAAGGATCTAACTAGCTACTTCTCATTGCCTCCATTATTTCTGCCTTAGTAGAAGCCCCCATCATCTCTCCACTGCATTCCTACAGAAACTTCCTCACTGGTCGCTGTTTTATTCCTTGCCCCTTCAGTCTATTCTTAACACAGAAAAGTGATCCTCTCAGAAACAGAGATGTAGCCATGAAGAGGTGTAGCGGAAGAGCATTCCAGGCAGAGGAGACAGCAAGGGTGAGAGAAGCTTCAAGTATTTGAGAAAGAGCAAGAAGATAGCATGGGTGGAGAAGAGTGATTGAGGAGGTTATTGGTAGAAGATGAATGAGAGAGGTCTATAAGAATGAGGGTGCAGGACCTTGAGCCAAGTTAGGACTCTGGACTTTATTCCAAGCGTATTGAGTTCTTATAGAACTTTGAGCAGAAGAGGCACACGAGCTGATATATTTTTTTAAAAAGATACTCTGGTTTTTCTGTGGAGAAAATCGACGTTAGAATGAGGTAGGGAGACAATTTAGGAGGTAATTATTACCCCCCAGGCAAGAGATGATAGTGGCTTGCACCAGGGTAGAGTGGTAAGAAAGGACAGACTCAGGACAAATTGAACATGGAGTCTACAAGATCAGTTAAAGGATTGGTTATAAAATAAAGGAGAAAGGAGAAATAAAGGATGAATATTAAGTTTTGGTCTGACCAACTGGGCGAATGGAGGTACCATTCACTGACATGGGGAAGCCTAAGGGAGAAGTGCCTTTGAGGACATATTTAATTGAAGAAGCTTTTGTGATGGTTAATTGTATGTGTCAGCTTGGCCAGGCCACAGTACCCAGATATGCAGTCAAACATTATTCTGGATGTTTCTGTGACAGTGTTTTTGGATGAGCTTAACATTTAAATTAGTGGCCTTCGAGTAAAGTAGATTGCCTTTTACAATGTGAGTGGGCCTCAGCCAATCATTTGAAGGCCTGTCTATAACAAAAGACTGACTTCTTCCAAGCAAGTGGGAATTCTGCAGCAGATGGCCTTTGAGCTAAAACTGCAACATTGGCTTCTTCCTGGGTCTCCACCCTGTCATCCAACCCTGCGGATTTTGGATTTGCCAGACATCATAAATGCATGGGCCAATTCCTTAAGATAAATGTCTTTCTCTGTATATACACATCCTATTGACTATTATTTCTCCGGAAAATCCTGAAAAATATACCTATGAAGCATCTAAGTGGAGTGAGTAGGCAGTGTATAGGAGTCTGGAAGTCAAGGAAGAGGTCAGAATAGAAATAGAAATTTGAGACTCATCAGAATTTATGTGGTATTTAAAAATACAGAGCTAGATGAGATATTTAGGGAGCGAGACATGGAGAAGAGAAGGGAAACTAGTTCTAAGCCAAGAGGCTTGTGAAGACAACTGAGAAGGAGTGATAGTCAACAGGAACACAGGAAGAATATGGCATCCTTAGAGCTAAGCAATAAAAGCCAAGAAGGAGGTAAGCCAAGAGGCTGGAGGAATATGAAGAGCAAAAATTAACTATTAAATTCAGCAAGATAGTCCTTGGCAGCCTTGACACAAACCCTTCTAGTGAAGTGATTTGGACTAAATAAACGGAGAGAATGAGTGTCAAGAAGGAAAGATAGTATAGAAAACTCTTGTAAAGAGTTTTGCTGAAAACTGGAGCTTGGAGGAAGATTTGGAGTCAATAAGGATTTATTTATTTGTTTATTTGTTTATTTATTTATTTTACTATGAAAATGAGAGCATTTTATACTGCTGGCAAGAACATCAGGTAATTGAAGGAGGAAAAAGCAGATAATTGTAGGAACAAAGTCATTGAACAGGCAAGAGAGTGTGCAATTAAATTCGTAAGTGGAGGTATTGGCCATCCCTAACAATAGGAGGAAGGCAGAGTTGATGGCAACATAAATGGGTAAGTTAGTAGGTTTGCTCATGGAAAAATGAGATCGTTTTCTTCTGATTTCCCAGCAAATGGAAAAGCAAGGTCATCAGCTGAAATGGAAAAAAACCCAGGAGATTTGAGTAGAGAGGAAGTATAAGATTGTCATCTTGGATTGAGAGTAAATTTCCTAGAATTGCCAAGTAATGCTAAAGGCCCACTTTAGAGTTTTAGTCATACATTTAAAATATGACAGGTGCCAGTCATAGTAAGGCATGGAGCAAGGGACAAATTGGGCAAATCGTGGACTTAATTGCCAGTTTCTACAGGGAGACAGTATGAAAATGGAACATGTTTGCAAAGGAGTAATTCTGGTGATGGACTACGGCCTCTGCACCAGGAGGGAGAGGTGTGAGAACAGAAAGGGGTGCTGGGCAATGTAAATTACTGAGGTCAATGGACTCCAAATGCCATCAGTGTCACAGAATTGCATTGTGCCCTAGAGTCGGGAGGCTGGATGCAGAGGGGAGAATGACGTAGCTGGAATCTACAATGTCTGGGCTTCTTTGTATGAGAAAAAGAACACTTGCTACTAATTTTGATTATTTCAGTTTTCAATTTAATAATTTATAAATCTGTTAAATTTTAAAAATTTAAACCCTACTAGTACAACTAATAAATTATTAAAAAAGCAAAATGTATTAGTTATACATAAATTCCTTTAAAACATTTAGATGTTAATTTCAAGCTAACACAAATCTCCTAAATACTACAAAAAAATAACATGATTTAATGTATCAGTTTCTTAAATGCTTCTTCTACCTTAAACATACATACAAATTATTATAATGATAAACATTTGTTATTTCATTTATGGTGTTCCAAAGTAGCAAAATTATAGGTCTGCCTCTTTTCTTTCTTTGTACTTATTTCTCTACCTCTCAAGGTGTCATTCATCACGTCAGATTCCAAACAGAAAGGATAATGTTTCAGACCAGCTGAACCAGAGATGTTTGTTTCTGAGCTATGGAACAATTGGTTCTTGCTTGGGCCAGAAGACTATTAAGCAGCTGAATATTCCCAAAGCAGCAGCACTGTGACTAACAGGCCACAAGTTTACTACTGCACCTGTCAGCTTGGCTTGCCATACACCTCCATAGCTTGAATCTGGTAAAACAAAACAAAACAAAACACCAAAAAAACAGTGAATCCACGTGGATTCCAACAGCAAAAGCAAACAGCAGTGTCAGCTTCCTGTTTCCTTAGTACCACAAGATGGCACCAAATCAGAGTCCAGATGACAGACAATAGGAGTGGTGGGCTGCTCTGTTGTAGGGGAGCCAACTCTAAAATGCAGCCAAGCAGTTTTATGGTCCCACACAGAAGCCTGCAGCTGTACCCTAAAAGGGAAGGTCAAGATCAGTGTCCTGTGCTCAACTAGAGCTAGGGAGATGGATGAGAAACAGCCTAGTGGCAGTCTCCCACATGACAGGGAGAAGGCAGTGTCTCCTGGTGGCTCCCCCTCACACTTATGTTCCCCTTGCTCTGTGAAAAATCACAGGACATTCTGCCAAGATGGGTCAAACTGCAATCATGGATTGCCTCTAATTTATAGGAAGAGATGCAAGGTCACCAAGGCATTATGGTGAGTCATTCTCCTGTGAGGGCTTGGTTGTTACCTCAGATCAAAACCTTTTATAGTCACTACTTACATGGGACATTCTAAACCAGATCTGTTGATGTTTGATGATGCTTCAAGGATTTGTCAGAGACATCGCCTCAGTTCACTTTATTGGGCATTCTTGCTATTTCATTGTACGTATCAGGTTATCCAAAGGATGAGGAGGTAATTTTGTGCAGTGAGCTCTCCTTCCTGGACATTGGGCTTATCCATTATTTTGGGTGAATCCTAAAGAAAATTATTTTTCACAATTCTTTGTATAGCTTCTAGTTTGTGGCATTTACAGTTATCTGTTTACACCTTTGTGTTTTACACAGAGAGATAAAAGTGTGTATGTATTGGCTGAACCACATGAAACTGCCATTTTTGTAAGTCAAAATGACCATCAATTTCAGATTGAATAGTGCATTTCATAGACAAACATATAAGTATTGAGAAAACAACATCCATATATACAAAAGTCCAAATACTTAAAAATTGAATTTTAAAAGTGACCATGTTCTAATCTTACTACATTTCTTTGTATTGTTACTGCTTAAAAAATATATTCCCTTTGTGAATTTCATTATAGATTAATGGTTTTTCATAGATTTAACTTTCTTCAAACATATTTTGGTATTAAATTGTGGTAACAGTCTTTGAGAAGAACTTTATATAGCTCCTTTGCAGTTTAAGCACTTTTAAAAGAAAGTATTCTTGATTTCTGGAAACAACAATATATTGTGGACCCATCTATCTGGATTTATTCCTGACCCAAGACATGGAATCAGCTACTTTCACACTTGCCTGGTTCCTTTGGATACAGAATGGCATTGGAGACTATAATCTGGGAGCTAAGATGCATGTCAGATTATCATAAATGAAAACCAGTAGGAGGCAAAATTCTACTATTGTGAGGTCATTACTTAAGTTTCTAAAACTGTGCTTCTGTAAGCATTATACATAGGATTGACCAGTTGCTTAGTGACAATGAAGGGACTGACATCACGATTTCTGATGTGGTACAGTGCCCAGGGATAGCCCAGCAGAGGGTGTGAGCATAGGAAAAAGTGGCTGGATGACATGAAGGGCAAAATCCTTGAGAGGGAAGATTTCTGTGAACTGAGAGTCCAGGGTGTTGGACAGATCATTTGTGAGACGTCAAGGATGATGACAGCATTAATGGCAGAGAAAATGGTGAGCCAGGGGATAAAATCTTCAGTGGCTGGATTTCTGTAGAGGACTATAACAAAATGGAATAGGGAAAGGTATTGATTTGGGATAATTGAGGGAGGGGGAAATGGAATGGAGCTGGGGGGATGCCTACATATCATCATTGCCAATATGATAGTGAAAAATGATGTTTAACTGTACTTATATTGATTTATTTGATTAATAGTAAAGTTTAAAATATTAATTTGGATTTTCATTCTTTCATGAATTGTTGGTTTATTATATCCTCAGTCTACTTTTCAATCTATTTTTCTATTGTTAATTCTTTTTTAAAAAGATTTTATTTATTTATTGTCAGAGAGAGAGCGTGAGAGCTAGTAGCACAAGCAGGAGGAGAGGCAGAGGGAGAAGCAGACTGCCTGCTGAGCAAGGAGCCCTATGCGGGACTCCATCCCAGGACCCTGGGATCATGACCTGAGCCGAAGGCAGACGCTTAACTGACTGAGCCACCCAGGCATCCCTCTATTGTTGATTCTTAAGAGCATTTTTATATATTTAGGGTTGTTTAACTTTGTATACCATAATTAGTTCAAGTATTTTCCTGGATTCTGTGTGTGTGTGTGTGTGTGTATGTGTGTAGGATTTGTTATAGGGAACTTTATGCAATTGTGGGAACTAGTTCAACTAGCTGTTATCTTTATGTCCAATGCCAGAGCATGAATATAAGGTGGGACAGAGCAAGAACAAGCTGGAACCCACAAACACAATCAGGAGCCCGCAGGGACCAACCAAAACCTGGTTCTTGTTGCCTCACGTAGTGTTAGATCTAGGGGGAGATAAGAGAGGATCCTAGAGTGCAAATTTAAGGAAGTGCGCATGTTCAGGTTTGTGCAATTGTAGGGTGGTACTTGCACGCATCTGAGACTCTGTGCTCTAGGGGTCTTGCTTTCCTCACCCTCATCCTGTCCCCTTCAGATCTCATTGGTGCAGTATCCTTCAGAAGCTGGGGACCTTGGTCATGGCCCAGGAGTCAGAGAAGTTGAAGGAGGACCCAAGAGGTTGAACAGTTGCAGGTCCAGCTGCTGCCTTATGCCAACCAAGTGAGTCAGCAGATTAGTGATACAGTGTGAGTTGCAAAACAACTGCTGCTTCACTTTCACCCCCCAAGTCTCACCCAAGAAGCTCTCTCGGGATACACTCTAACAGGAAACGTACAGGAAAATGAATTCCCGGAAAGGTAGTTTGGCCTCCCCAAGTTGAACCACTTCAGAGGGCAAACCACTACAGAGGGCAAACGTTAATTTTATTTAAATTCATCTATTTATTCTATTAAAGGTCCAGGAAATTTTTTGGAACTTGATTAAATGTTTCTATCGTTCATCTGGAGAATACATAAGAAGAAGAACTGGAAATGTTCTTTAAATGTAATGAAGAGTTCTTTCTTCACCAGATATCAAAACCTAGCATAAACCTGCAGTAATTAAAGCTGGTGGTGCTGCTATAGGAAGACACATACCAGTTGAGCAGTAGGGAGACTGCAAAAAGATGACTGTGAATGTATGCCAATTCTGTATATAACGAGAAGAGAGTTTTAAATAACTGAGCAAAAGAATATTTCTTTTAACTGGAGAATATTAGGATGGTTGTTTAGCCATTTAAATTTTAAAAATCTTGTTTCCTATTTCTCCTCATTTGGAAATTGATCCCTGACTGATCACAAAAGTTAAATGTAAAAGGTAAAGTCATAAAATTATTAGGGCTGAGTACTTTTTTAAGCATGTCATTATGTGAAAATCACTAGTGTAGAATTGACTGCATATAATTTTGACTATATTGATTACAAATTTTATACAATTAAAAATATCATACACAAAGTTCAAAGGCAAATAATTCAAAAAAGTACTTGAACTCAACAAAGCAGACAAAATTCACAATCCCTAATATATATTTTAAAAATATGGTTTCTGAAATCAAAAATAGAAAAATAGATGACCAAGAACATAATAAACTGAGAATTGACAAAAGAATTAAAAATTGAAGTTAATATCTCAAGTCCCACTATGAAGCCAAGAAATTAATATAAACAATAATTAAATATCATTTTCACCCAGCAACTTAGCAAGGATGAAAAAGTTGATGGAACCTGGTACTTCCAACAGTAATCTTAGTGTTAGAAAAGTCAGTGAATTTGATCATACATTGCTTTGAGAGTAACTAACAAACTCTTCTGGGGGGTAATAATGTATCAAAATGTAAAGACAGTCCTTTTCCCCTAGAAACTCCACATCTAGTAATTTTCTTGAAGACACAGTTGCACAAATCTGCCAATACATATACTGAAGTTTGCTTGTTGAAGTCTTACTTAGCATAGCAAAAAATTGAAGATGGCTTAAATATCCATTAACCTAAATGTACATACATCTGAAAGAATTCTATGCAACCATTTAAAAATGTATTTAATAACATGAAAATGGACATACTATGTTGTGAAATGAAAATATATTGCATGATATGACCCTATGTATATAAACTTGGAAATGTAATTTTACATGTGCTTATGTATGCAGAGAGTTAGAAGGATTAAAAGTAGTTATCTGAGTGAAAGGCTGTCGGTGATTTTTACTCTATTTTCTTTGTCATTTTCTTCATTTTCTTAGTATTTTTAGTAGGCCGTGAATATCTGTAAGTTTTGTAATGAGCAGAAGAGCACATTATTTTCATTTCAAGTGAAAATGCAGCTTCGTTGTAGGATCATTATTTTATTATTATTGTTGTTGTTGCTGTTGCTATTATTTTCATCCCTTTGGCAAATTTTCCAAGCCAGAGATACCATTTAGGAACAAGTGACATCTCTATTGGATCATTTATGCCACTTCCTGGGTTAGTATATATTCAATCCCTCTGGCTTTCAAAGAAAATACAACCTGTCATAAACACCAAATGTACAAAGGCAGGACAGATTCTCCAGTATCTGCCATGAAAGAGCATCAAAAATAGATTCTGATTTGCCTGTCACTATCATGAAAAGTAAATGGAAAGATTACTTGGTGTTTAACTTGGGACATCTGATAGCAATTGGGTACAATCCATCTCTCAGTTTAGCGTCGTTATCCCTCAGCCTGCTTTCAGAACTAATCCCTTAAAAAAAAAAAAAACTTAACAGTTTCCAGAGTTTGGTCTTTTTCCAATTTTCAGGGCATAAGCCTTTGGGAAAACTTTAGATCTGATCTTCCCTAGTGCCTTTTCCTTTTCCAAAAAGAACAGAGTATTTCCTCACATGTGGGCTTTTTGTGATTATCATTTATCACTTTAGGCTTTCAACCACAGATTCATCCACTATTTTGTAAACTTCGTAGTCTTTGCTATAATATATAGGAGCATTCTTAAAATAGTTTTCCAGGCTGGTACAACCTTAAAAGTAATAGGAAAAGCTCTTGAATTATTAAAAATGACCCAATGATCTATTCCAGTGATGTCAATGAACACAAAGTATTAGATGTGAGAGACAGGGTTCTCTGCGCAGTGAGTCATGTTATAAAATATTGTGTTCGTGCCATGTGAGACGTGAGCTGCATTCAGACCAAGGAGAGACAATCAGCATATCCTGACTGATTTTAATAAGGATTTAGATTCTCCTTCACCACCATCACTTACTTGTCTTCTGATAGTCTTGTCTACAAGCTAAAAAGATTAAATCTAGACCAAACCACTGCTAGTGCATACAGTAACAAGCTGAAAGATTGCCCATTAGGAATTGCTCCTCAGGAGCCCCTCAAGGGCTGATTTTATTGGATAACTCTGACCTGGATGAAGAAATTGAGATTTCATCACGTCTGTTCATGACACTAAATTCGCTGGGGCAAATAACACCTCCTAGAGTTTCCTTGATACATTTGAGAGTGGTTTATAGACCCCATTGCAAAACAGTTCACTTAGGGACTAAAACTAAGTCAGACAGCTCTGGGATGGACAAAATCCACACAAATGGAACCGAGTTCCAAGGGTCTTATTAATCATAGTGAGCACAGGGCAAGAATGTAGCTTTTTATGAAAAATACAAGATAATATTTTAATGTATCCAGAAAGTCATTCATCCTTGATTCTTGGCACTGGTTTCTATATTTTCTTTTAGTGAAGGAATAAGAATGAATCTTGAAAGAGGATTCAAGTTGATTTAAAGGCAAGAAAAATAGATCCTTTGAGAAGAAACTAATAATCTTGTTTTACTTGGATTAAAGACAGAGAAGATAATATCTCGGGGAGATATTCACTGCGTCAAGAGAATTTGGCTAGACTTGAGGAAAAGCATTTAGCTAAATAAACACTGGAATAAGCCAAATGGGATGATTGAAGTATTTTTGTCCTTTGAGATCAATTAAACGTGGAGAAGTAGTCATTTGTTTTAAATAGCTTAGATTCCCCTAAACCAGGAGTCGGAGAGTGAATTGCAATCCTTTTCAAGTTCATTGCCTGCTCTAAGATTCTAGCAAATAATATACTTCTTATTGTATGTATGGTAGAAAAAGACAATAAAATTTGAAAATATGGTACTTATTAAATTATGTCTATGGATGGTGTTCTTTTGTGAAAACATGGGATTCAATAGATATCTATGGATTACTTACAATTTTTAAGACTCTATATTATTGGTTTTGGGAAATGAACATGTCTTAATATCATGATTACTTCCCTATAGGAACTTAAAATGTCTTTGGGGCACATATGCAAATACTGATGCATCAAGGCAGTGTGTGGTGTCTTATCACAAGACAATACCTAGTGGCATTAGAGTATAATGAAAAACAACCACTTCTTATTTATTTTTTTTATTTTGTTATGTTAGTCACCATACAGTACATCATTAGTTTTTGATGTAGTGTTCCATGATTCATTGTTTGCGTATAACCCCCAGTGCTCCATGTAGTCTGTGCCCTCCTTAATACCCATCACCGGGCTCACTCATCCCCCCTCCCCCCCTCCCCTCTGAAACCTTCAGTTTGTTTCCCGGAGTCCATAGTCTCTTATGGTTCATCTCCCACTCCAATTTCTCCCTCTTCTTTTTTCCCTTCCTTTTCTTAATGTCCTCCATGCTATTCCTTATGTTCCACCAGTAAGTGAAACCATATGATAATTGACTTTCTCTGCTTGACTTATTTCACTTAGCATAATCTCCTCTAGTCCCATCCATGTTGATGCAAAAGTTGGATATTCATCCTTTCTGATGGCTGAGTAATATTCCATTGTGTGTATGGACCACATCTTTATCCATTCATCTATTGAAGGGCATCTCGGCTCTTTCCACAGTTTGGCAATTGAAAAACAACCACTTCTTAAATAATAATAATGATACAAATAGCAAGTACTGCACAGCCTGTAACTATGTGCCAGTCATTGTTCTGAGATCTTTGCATAGAATATATCTTCATGACAACCCCCTGAGATGTTATCGTTCCCATTTTATAGATGATGAATTAGAGGCACAGGAAAGGTAAGTAACCTGTCCAACCTTATTCTGCTAGTAAGTGGAAGAACCAAAATTAAAACTTAGATAGCAATTGGTCGACTTAAAAAACTGGCAGGGGTTTTGGTGAATAAATTTAGAGTAAGATAAGGAAGGAAAGAAGGCATTTCTGGTAGAGCTCATCGAGAAAAGAGGGTGGGGTTAAGGAGAGTGCATATGAGAAAATGTGTGGTCCCAATTGTCTGGGAATAGTGTTCATGTTGTGGAATAGTGGAAGGTGAGACTAGAAAGAGAGGTGGGGCCAGATGGTATTGGGACTCTGATTGCAGAGCAAAGAGTTTGGACGCCAGTAGGCACTGGAGAAGCAATGAGGATTTTTAAACAAAGAGGTGCTATAATAAAAACAGGACTTTGGGAAGATGACCTTGTGGTGGAATGAGAGGGGGAAATTCAAAGGCTGAGTGCTAATCATCTATGATTAAAATTATAGAGAATTTATTCATTCCACATGCACATAAATATTTTTTATGAATTTGTAATCGTTAAGAATTAGGAGGATGGAACACAGCAGAATATTATTTCAGGGATGACAAAAATAGGTTTCCTCTGGCGTTCCAAATCTGATTACTTTATAGTGGATGCATGGAGGGTTGTGTTGTGAAGGATTCTGAGGCCACATCCAGGAATAGCAGGAAAGAGTACAGTGTCAGAGTGGGGAGGGCCAGCATAAATGTCAGCAGTTTGTCATTCATGCTCTTTGCTTTAAGGCCTAGTGTTGTGATGGGCATGGAAGATTTATGGGGCAGTTTACTCAAAGCGGTGATCAGGTCAAAGCGAACCCAAAGAAAATGTAGGGCATAGAAAGATGACTGACCAAATATAGACTCAGAAGACCTGGGTTTGAATCGAACCTCACTGCTTCCTACCTGAGTGTTTCAGGGTGGGACACTTAACCTTCCTGAGCTGCTAGAGTTGTTTTGTGGATTATCTCAAATGAGAACTACACAAGTTCCCTGGGAGCTGTAAAACACTAAGTAAAAGCTTTAGATAATAATTTGATATATTGATGTAAATATTGCCATAAAATTAAAATTTGGGTGTTTTTGAGACGTTAGCTTGCTAGTCAATAACTTTTGAGGCTTCAGCACACACATTTCTGTGGCTTTAGACATCTTTTTGCAGAACTGGATATTACGAAAAAAAAATCTAACGTTTCCTGATGGGGAAATCCTACATTCCCATAATTAAAGTCTCTGTACCCTTCATAAATGCAATGCTCTGGCTTAGATTAGGTAGGTGGCAATCTCCAGCTAGAAATTAAACATAGGTGACATATTATTTCTCTAACAGAAATGCCCTTTCTTCGGTTCAAATACCTATGTAATACCAATACCATTGGCAGCTCTCTCGATTTTTAAAAAAAATTAATTAAGTGGGGGGGACACATTAAATTGATTTGCCAATTGAATGAACATTTAGACTAGTAGCCTCAATTAGGCAAGTCCTGAGCTTATCAAATTATAGTATTCCCAATATAAACAAAGTTGTAGTTGCCTCGGTCAGTTCCTTAGCACTTGGGTAGTGATGAAAGGGTCATTTAATATCAACACTGACCTAGGACAGCAGAGGGAATTAGCTGTTCCCCTGGTGCCATATTTGGCTTACCTGATGAAATATAAAGACATGATCCAAGTTCCAGGGGCAAATAAGATATTTAACCTGCCAAGCATGACTCATAGCTTCTGCATCTTTAATGCCTATTTGAGACATGGAGAATAAGACTCTATTTTTAGAGACTAACAAATGGTAAATAACTGTGGTTTGTGCTATTTTCTAGAGGAAATGCTTTGAAATATACCCTCTAATTCTAGAGTATTTTATCTGTCTGGCTCGATAGAAGTTAGCCAATATGCAGAGACACAATAGAACAGGAGCACTGAGATTCTAACCACAGGCTTTTTGTCTCTAAGATCCTGACAGCTGAGTACGTCTCTGACCTTCTCAACTTACTGGATTTATTCAATTTTAGTGTGGTATAGGTACAGCCTAAAGAGTATAGAAATTATACATTATTATTAAAACCTAAATAGGCAAAATTAAAAAAAAACCTCCTACTATTGTGACAGGATCTAGATACATTGATTCATAAAAATGGGTTCATTTTATATATATATATTTTTTTTTTTTTTTTTCTATAACCTCTTCTTCCTATATGATATCCTTCAATTCTTAACAATCTTTTCTTTTGGGCAGTAGTGATCGAATCATCATGTTTAATCACTGAATATGTTCCATTATATGTAGGTTCCATTATATTATTTGATTCTTTATTGTTGGCTATTTATATCCACCTTTTTGAGTTGGCAACAAGCCTGTACCCACAGTTTTACAGCAGTTCTGAACCCATGTATGCTCTGACTAGTAGAGAAGTCCTTCCCCACACTGGCCACAACACTACATTAATCATTCTTGTTAATCTTTGCTCTACTGATAGATCAAAACAAGTATTTTATTGTTTCGTTTCTTTTATTACTAAGAAGAATATGAGTATATTTTCCTGAGAATGCATCCCATTCTTGCCTATTTGCATCCTTATTCCTTGTTATATTGGATTGCTGGTCCTTTTTTCTTTAACAATTTTTAAGAATATTAACTTTACTTTTAGAAAGTAAACTCGAACGCTTAGGGACCTATCTATTCCATCTTTAAATATTCAGTGCCTAAAATGGCACCCAGCACCTAATAGGCATTCAATAAATGCTTATTAAATGTTGCAAATAATTTTTCCTAATTTTTATGTTACATTTTGACATTATTGATACTTTTTGAATTTGCGGAAATTTTAAGTCACTGTTTCTCAACCTCTTCAAACAAATATGTGCTTGTGAAAAATATGAAAAATCTCATGTCTACCTTTAAGATTACTTGAGAATTTCAACACAAATTTAAGTAGCATAGCTAATGCTTCTGAGCTCTGGCTTTGGGGGGGAGGGGTGTGTGAAGACAGATGTGGGCCGGATTCCAGGCTGCCACTTAGAAGCCTGCTCGGATTTTTTAACCTCTTTGAACCTGAGATTTCTTATCTGCATATTAGAATAGTAATAGTTCCTACCTCGTAGAATTATTATGAGAATTAAATGAGAATCTTTATGACGTGCTTAGCACTGTATTCAGAATAGGCAAGCTGCTAATAATGTTACCTTGGTACTAATAATAATGGTGATAATGACTTCTCTAAATGTCAGTCTTCATCTGTAAAATGAGAATAATGATGTCTACCTCGTGCGATCATTGCCTGGCACATATCAAACACTCAACGAATGACAGTTAAAAAATAAAAATTATACAAAGCATGAGTAATTTTAGAATTCACACACACGAAGATTCTGATACACTTCTGGCCATGGGAAAGAGAGGTCTTGCCTTTTGATCACTACCTCCTCTCCATTGAAAATGACAGGTGATGGTTTTAAAGTTTATATGATAAAAGTCTACCAATTTTTTTTCATTGGAGGAATCTGACTTTGGAGTCAAGTTTATAAGTGCATATATTCACACCAAAATTAAAAATACCAAGACTTCATTATAGTTTTGTAATCTTATTTTTTATAGTTAATTTTTAATTCAGCTAAAATAGATTGCATTTTTATTATGAGGTAGGGATTGTCTAAAAGTTTCCGGTTGGTTATCAAAGTGTGCCAGATGTCTTGTTTTTGTCAATAGCACTTCAACTTTTCTTGAGTGATTTTTAAAAATCATTGTAGGGTTTTTCTGCCATATATTTTCTGCATTTATTAAGTACATTTTAGGCGCTTACTTTTGTGTTGTTATTATGCATAAGACCTTACCTTTTATATTTTGACTGATGGTGATGATGATTATTTGAAGATTTTATTTATTTATTTGAGAGAGAGAGAGAAATAGCGACAGAGAGCAAGAGTGGGAAGAAGAGGGAGAAGCAGGCTCTCCACTGAGCTGGAGGCCCGACTGGGGACTGGATCCCAGGACCCTGGGATCATGACCTGAATAGAAGGCAGATGCTTATCTGACTGAGCCACCCACGCACCCCTGACTGATTATTATTGATATTTAAAACATTATTATGCATTTATTTTTTTAAATCTGTTGCCTTACCCATAATGTTTTTATAAATGTTTAATATCTTTTTCAATTGAGTATTTGGAATTTTTCAGATATATTTGCAAATTATAATCATATTAACAACTTTTTGGTTAAAATATCTTTGCTTTGAACTTCCAGGACTTTGTTAGATAATAAGAGTGATAATAAATATTCCTGATTCTCTCCTCACTGTCTTGACACTAACCATGACATTGATCGTTGGTTGGAAATAGATTTCTAACCCTCCCCCATATTAAGGAAATATGTTATATTCCAATCTTATTGAGAACTTTAATCAGAAATAAATGTTAAATTTCATGAAACACTTTTTTGAAAGTCTATCAAGATCTGATTTTTCTTTTCTGGCTTGTTTGTATGTAGTATATATTTTCTGGCTTGTTTGTAGTATATATTTTCATCTTGCTAAGCAATGCTAATATTAAACAATGTTCACAGTACTTGAATATCCCTCCTGGGGAGATGGAGTTTTATTCCTTTGTTATATTACAGGATTCTTTGCTAATATTTTTAGGATTTTTACATGTATATTAAAATGTATATATATATTGCCAGTTTTTTTGGATTGTACATCCTAGTCAAAAGTGAGATTGGTCTAGTTTGTCTATATTCTGTTTTTGTCAGGTTAGGATTATAAATTGTAATAGCTTATTTAAAAATGAGATTTTCTTTTCCTTTCTGCTCTAGAAGTGTAAAAATAGTATGAGAGTAATTGCTCCTATGGTTTTTATTGAAATTGGACAAAAGTCCCTTATCTGAGCCAATGTTTTCGAGGCTGTTTTTTCAAAACTATCATTTTTGTTCTACTATTTGTACAGTTGTTTTCTTTTTACGAACAACTTTTTTTAAAGATTTTATTTACTTGTCAGAGAGAGAGAGTGAGCATGAGTAGTGGGGGAAGTGGCAGAGGGAGAGGGAGAAGCAGGCTCCCTGCTGAGCAAAGAGCCCAATGTGTGACTTGATCCCAGGACCCTGGGATCATGACCTGAGCCAAAGGCGGATGCTTAACCAACTGAGCCACCAGCAGTCCCTATAAACAACTTTTTATAATATATATTTTTTCTTGGAAAATTATCCTTCTTATTCAGATTTTCAAATGTATTTGGAAAACAGAAAGTTAGTAGTGTGTGTGGTTGTAACCGATTTCATTTAACAAGGTTATATAAGAAAGAGAAGAACATGAACAAGAATTAGCAGGTTTGCAAGAGAAAGGACTGACTAGAGGCAGTCCAGAGACTTTAGGATTTAGAGGGACTGGAAATACCCACTGCCTATGGGCCCCTGTTATGAGCTGAATATTTGTGCCCACCCTCCTTCCCCACCCTCCTTCCCTTGCCCCCAGTTTGTATGTCGAAAGCTAATTCCCAGTGCGATAGTATTTGGAAGTGGGATCTTTGGGAGGTAATTAGGTTGTGAAGGCAGAGCCCTCATGAATGGGAATAGTACCCATATATAAAGAGACAGGAGAGAGCTACCGTCCTGTCTCTGCTCACCGCCACATGAGATGACCATAGATGACAGCCAGCTGCAAACCTGAAAGCGGGCTTTCACCAGAACCTGACCACACTGGCACCATGATCTGGGAATTCCGACTCCCGGAACTGCGAGAAATAAATTTATGTTGCTGATGTAGTACTTTGTTATAGCAGCCTGAACTGACTAGGAGAGCCCCAAAGGGAAGAAGTAAATTTTTAAAAGCTTTTAAATAACAAAAGTCCATTAATACTTCACCTGTGGAAAATGTCATATGTGTCCCTTTTTCCCAAGTCTGGTGGCCTCAAGGAAGGTACTTTAAGCTAAGGAGAAAAGGGTGAGGGTAAGGAAGAAAGGAAAAAGGAAACTGGGCTTGAGAATTATGTTTAGCAACTTTGGAATTACATTCGCTCTCTATTGCTGCATAACAACTTACCAAAAAATTTAGCAGCTTGCAGCAACATTATGTCTCAGTTCCATGGGTCAGGAGTCTGGACATAGCATAGTTGAGTCCTCTGTTCAGGTCTCACATGGCTGAAATTAAGGTACTGACTGGGGCTGTGGTCTCATCTGAAGTTCAAAGTTCACTTCCAAAATTACTGGTTGTTGGCAAAGTTCAGTTACTTGAGGTTGTAGAACTGAGGTCACCATTTCCTTACTGTGTCAGCTGGGTGTTGCTTTCAACTCCTAGTGGATGCTGTCAGGTTCTTGCCAGGTAACCCCCTCTATCTTCAAAGCCAGCAACACGGGATCTCCCTCACATGCATCTCTGACTTCAGAAAGGGCCCTATTCCTTTTAAAGGCTCACCTGATTAGGCCAGGCCCGCCTAGATAATCTCCTTTTCGATTAACTCAGTCATTTGATTGGTTACCTAATCGTGCAAGTGATAGCCCATCATATTCACAGGTCTGCCCAAACTCAAGGTGGCATTGATATATTATAGAAGGCATGCACATGGTGGGATTGGAATTTTGGGGACTATCTTAGAATTCTGCCTACCACAGGCACTGATGAGAATAAATAGGTTAGAACCCTTCCAAGGTTTTGAGGGATTTTTATTGTCAAAGAACCCAAAAAATGACAATAAAATAAAATAAAATAAAATAAAATAAGCCCTTTTGAGCCCCCTAACTTTCATAAGCAATCAATGCTGGATGTCTATGCCCAGGATCACGCTGCAGAAGCTGGAAGGGCCTCAGTCCACCTAGGTCTTCAAATGTCTGCATGGAGCAGACGTCCTACCTTCCCCTGCTGCTGCTCTGGCCACCTTCCAGACTTTCTGGAAGTGAGAAGTGATTGTGTTGAGCCATTGAGATGCTTGTTTTATCTACCATAGATGCTAACATCACTTTAACCAATATGATACCTCAAAAGGCAATGAAGCAACTAAGTGAAAGGGGTTTGGGGGGTTCCTGGATGACCTAGTGGAGACAAGTTATGTATGTCCCCTGACCACCTTTCCTCTAAATGTCTGTGTTGTTTGAACCTCTGTCTCTGAATTTTTAGGTCTCTCTTTCTCCCTCTTAGAGTAGCTTAGTCTGTACCCCAACTAATACATTCTCTTCTAAACAACTCTTACACTTTTGTATTTGTACCATTCGTGCGGGAAATCTTAGGTATTACCTTTAATTTTTTATCTATCTCTGTCTTGAACTATTATTTATATTTTTATTGTTAATTAAATTTATGAATATTTATAGATTTGCTCTCCAAAGTTATAAACTCCTTAAAGGACTGGGACTATCTCTTATGAATTTTTATGTTATTTAATATTAATTTTATAATTAAATATTTATTTAATTATTTATTTAATATTTAATAAATATTATTAATATTAATTATGAAAAATAATTAAAGAATTAAATTTAATAAAATATAATATTATTTATAATATGTATATAAATAATTTTATGTTATTTAATATTATTTCTTAAAAATAGAAGAGTTCAGTAAGTATTTATGATTTTTGGCTACTCTAGATCTCCTGGTTTTTTTTTTTTTTTATTGTTTGTAATTCAAGTTTCTGTCTCCAAAGATATAATATTTTCATTTCTTAAATTAATAAAATAAAATAACACATTATTAATCCAAATTTAAAAAACCTCATTCTTAGTTCTTTTAGCCTCTTTATGTTATGATAATGATATTCCTGCCTTAGATAGTGAAGTATTCTAAGCTTATCTGGCCACAACAGTAATATTTTGTGAGTAAAGACAGGCAGTATTAAAGAAATCACTAAAAGAATCTACCTAATTACTTTGAAAATATCTCTTTCTAGTGACTTAACAGGACTGTTTTCCATAGGAGAGAATGGAGCCTGGCAGAGAACATTCAGGGAGGATGGATTGACCCATCCAAATAACACATTTTTCCCCCTCTGAAATGGGACAAAAACAAGCTTACATTTACTCTACAAAGTCTTTGGTCACATGAAATCAAATATTCAAGTGAAGCTTTTTTTTTTTTTAAAGATTTTATTTATTTATTTGACAAAGAGAGATCACAAGTGGGCAGAGAGGCAGGCAGAGAGAGAGGGTGAAGCAGGCTCCCCGCTGATCAGAGAGCCCAATGCAGGGCTTCATCCCAGGCCCCTGAGATCATGACCTGAGCTGAAGGCAGAAGCTTTAACCCACTGAGCCACCCAGGCACCCCACAGGTGAAGTTTTTAAACATCAATTTTATTTCACCGTCAAGCTTCACTTTCTGACTTTGGGACGGAGTTCTCCAAGGGCCATTGCTTGATGTAAGGAGATTGATCTGAAGGACAGAAGAAATGAGTTTGAAAACTAACCAAGATCTCTGGATGGCTCGAGGTCCCAGACTAGGTGGAGTCCAATGGACTACTCACTCAGGGAGCTGATTGTTCCCATGTGCTCTTCCAGGGTTCTGAATTTGAAGCTGGTTAACAAAGACCATGCATGGGATACTTAGGTGGCTCAGTCAGTTAAGCATCTGCCTTTGGCTCAGGTCATGATTCCAGACTCCTGGGATCAAGTCCTGCATCAGGATCCTTGCTCCACAGGGAGCCTGCTTCTCCCTCTGCCTGCTGCTCCCCCTGCTTGTGCACTCTCTCTCTCTGACAAATAAATAAATAAATAAAATCTTAAAAAAAAAAAAAAGACTATGCACCATCAATAAAGTACTGTATAAATACACACACACACACATATATATTTAAAGTATATAAAAATAACTTTATATATACAAGTAACTTCAGGGGGCGCCTGGGTGGCTCAGTGCATTAAGCATCTGCCTTGGGTTCAGGTCATGATCTCAGGGTCCTGGGATCAAGCTCTGAGATGGGCTCCCTCCTCAGCAGAGAGTCTGCTTCTCCCTCTACCTCTGCTCCTCCCCTCTGCTACTGCTTCTTTCTTTCTCTTTCTCTCTCTCAAATAAAATCTTTAAAAAAAAGTAACTTCAGGCAAATATCCTAAAAATATAAAAGATATAATTTACTGAGTTTATTGGATATATACTACCAACGTGCCTATGCTCTAAAAAGAAGAAAAAAATAAACTACATGCTTAACTTCTTATGTAACTTATTCTTTCACTAATATCACCAGTAGATATTTTATTTCTGTTTTCTGAGAAGAAGAAATTATTTTTTTGTGAAATTTGGCAGACAAGGCTGAAACCTAAATTTAGGTTTCATCTCAAAAAACAAAAGTATTTTTGAATAATTATGACTGGTTAATTAGTTGCTGCCTTCTAGTGAGTAGTTACCTTATGTTAACTGGAGGAAAAAAATTAGCTTTTTGTTTAGACAGGTGATACAAGTTAATTTTTTGAGTTAACTTATTAACTGCATAAGGTTAATTCATTTTCTCTAATAAGCACTAAAGGACTTCAGTATTTAATCTTTTCTTAAGTGTGGATTTATTATATTTTTTTGGTTTTCTTTTTTCTGTTTTACCATCTCTCATAAATAGCTTGCTTTTATCTGAATGTTATTTCAAACTGTAGTGCCACCTAGTGTTTATACAATTTCGCTGGCCCATCCTAAGAAATAAAGTGATAATCATTGTTTCATGGGTGAATATTTTAAAGTAGAAAAGCAGTATTTTTTTTTTAATTTTTCATACCATGGACTCTGAGTGAACCAAACTTATATCTTAAATTAAACTTGACTTCTAATTTCATCTAAAGAAAGCAACCAGTTATTTTTAGTAAACTTCACATGGGTCATGGCTGAGATGTTTAGTATTCTGCAGACTTCACTGAAATGTTTGGAATTCACAGAGCTTCACACAATGTCAAGTCCAAAGTAGCTTCTTAACAGATACTTAAAATCATAGACTGCTAGTGCTGGGATGTCCTAGCTGAGTAACTGGGGACATAGGGCAATGGTGACTAACAGGGGTCGCTGTAAATATGCTGTTATTTGTTTTCCTTTCATGAGTTTCCTCATTCGTTCACATGATTTCAAACTCCAGAACTATATTCAACTATTTCAAAACTTAAGGAGGAATGTAAGTATTTACCTAACGATAAGGTGGTATCTAAGAGAATAATTGATCCTAATGTTAACTCCTTACAGATGTCCTCTCTTTAGAAAGATATATTAGATTATTTATTCCTGCTTTCTTGGAAGAAAATTTATCACTTAGAATTGATGACAACTTTCAGCTCAATTTTAAATGTCATCTAAAGGAGTAGGATTATTTTGGAAACTTCTGACTATAGTTTTAGTAACTTCTCACCATTCCTGAGGTTGATACTTTTTTTTTTTTTAAATATTTTATTTATTTATTTGCCAGAGAGAGAAAGAGAGAGCACAAGCAGGGGGAGCGGCAGGCAGAGGGAGAAGCAGGCTCCCCGCTGAGCAAGGAGACTGGACGTGGGACTCGATCCCAGGACCCCAGGATCCTAACCTGAGCCAAAGGCAGACACTTAAATGACTGAGCCATGTGAGCATCCCTCCTGAGGCTGATACTTTTCAATATTGTTTTGGTTGGAGTGGCTTTGCAGCAAGTGACAGAAGACCCAGCTACTCTGTTGTCCATACAGTAAAAATCTGTACAATTGGTTTGATCATGGCTCTGGTTCTATTTCTCTAAGTTCTCTTAGCCCCGTTTTAGGTTTTTGTCCTCCAGCTGGCTTCTTTCATGGTGATAATACAATCTATCATACTTGCCATCACTGCAGCACCCAGGAGGAGAAAGCATCTCTTTCCTTCTCCCTGTAAAAAGCTCCAGGCAGGGCTTCACTCCGATTGGATCAAATTAGATTGTGTCTCTCATTCTGGGACTAGGTCAAGAGAATGGGATCAATCTGAATGGTTTAAGTCAATCAGAAGCTGCCCTTGGAATAGAGCTGGGGTCAATTATAACCCAACTTCATGCCTGAAAGACTCAAGATTCTGTTAGGAAGAGGGAAGTGTACACTCCACTCCTTTCTGGATCTCTGACAATGCTAATGAACTGTAGATAGCTCTTAGTTCAATCATGGCTCATTCACGTTGGTTATCCCAACACAAAGTGTCATATAAAGTAAGTGTTCAATTAATATGTATCTATATATTTACTCTTAAAGATTTTATTTATTTATTTATTTGAAAGAGAGAGAGCAGGAGAGAGAATCTGAAGCAGACTTTTCCTGAGTGCAGAGCCGGATCAGTCCCACGACGGTGAGGTCACGACCCGAGCCGAAACCAAGAGTCAGACACTTAACCGACTGAACCACCCAGACGCCCCCAATTAATGTATATTTAAAATAAGTTAATGAGAAGCTAAAGGTTGAATTCAATAATGGCTTGTTTTTATGACTTTAAATAAGTATGAATATGTTGGCTTAAAAATATCTTTCTAAATCAATGGATTGAGAAAGTGGTCATGTTTAGAACTGAGCACTTTTGGGTTATTTTTGCTATTGATTGTGATAATAGCTACCATATGCTGTTACTACCCTACACAACCAAATGGAAAGTTAGAACAACGATTCATGGAAGAAACAGTACCCTCAATATGGAGATTAAAGTACAGGAAGTGGAAGACAGCATAAAATATTCATATCATTACTTTTCAAAACTTGTTTCAGATGTTGTGACAAGATGTTATCACAAGAAATCAAAACAGTAAATCTGGGTATACTGATTGAAAATGTGAGACTAAAAACATGTTGTTGATGTCATTTAGTGAAGTCTGTGTCAACAAGCAAAGCTGGGAACCCAGGTTTTCTAGGTTTTTGCCTTAAGGCTTTGCCTTATTATCAAGCCACAATGAATAAAACCAACCACATCTTTCATTCCCGTCCAGTGATGTGGCCACACAGCAGAGGCATTATGTTAAGCCCCAATCTCCAGTATCCACACAGGCCCTGCCTTCGGGAGATCAGACATTCTCTTCATCAGCTGTCATTATAACCCACCAGCCAAAACTTTTCCCGGAGAACCACTGTCACCTCACTGCTGACCACTTCAAATAGGAGGGAGGTACACACCTGGGTAAAGCCCAGAGTTTAGTTTTCTCCAGAGAGAAAGTTGCCATGTGGGTAGGTGGAGCGCTAGAAGTGGTTTCCAAATTTGCTCTTCAGAGACCCAGGGTTTTGCATACCTTAGGGACTGACAGGAGGAAGAGGTTACTAGGAGATGTGTTTCCATTCCTTACCTGTTTTCTCTGCTCTATAAATGGGTCTTCTATATATCGAGATCCTATATTCAGTTTTATTTGGAAAAAAAACCAAAACCAGTGGCTAAAAAGTTTGGAGAGCCCTCGCCATGCCTGATAGGTGAGCATCCATGCCTGGAGGGCATAGCCAGGAGCACCGTGCGGAGATGGTGAAGGTCTCAGCGACATATGGACGCCATAGTGTGCATACTGGCGAAACTTCTGACTGAAAGAGCAGTTCCAGTTGTCATCTAGATGGGTTATTTTCCATGCAGATATTTACATTTACATGTGTATCACTCTAAATTCTCAAATAAACAAATGGAATATTAAATGATTTCTAAAATGCGAAGCCTTACTGTGTCATATATTATTACAGATCTGCCAGTGATCCCATGGGGCTCAATAGAACTTCTCAAAAGGCCTGAGCATATGGGTAAGTGACTCTCTGGGGGCATTGTGACTTAGGAAATTAAAACACCTCTTTAAAAAAGATGTTTCTTCTAGTGACTTGTGACTAAACATTCTTCTGTTAAAAATTCACTTTTCTAGATCAGAACTTTGTCTTCTGTTAAAATGTAAATAATTCCTTGTCGAAGAGATGATGTTTCACAAAATACATACTCAAGTTTTCAAAAATATAATTAAAAAATATCTGGAATTGTATTTATTTTAGTGTGCGATACCCTCTTTCTCTTCAATAGCAGAAAACCAAATCTTGCCACATTGAGATAACTCAGTCGCTTCTGGTTTTAAACTCAGTCTTTTTGGAAACTTACTATTCAGCCATTCAAGAGTCTTTTCCCCCTTCTTCTGTTTTCCTTGAAAGAATCTGGGTCTATGGAGGCTTCTCTAAGGGAATGCTGGTGCACTGAAGAGTGCTTGTCTTCTCCGTGGTGGTCTCCTGCCCTCAGAGGCCTTCGCTGAGGTATAACTCACCTCGCCAGGTCTTGGGGATTGACTTCTGCCTTTGCCCGGTCTTCCACTTCCAGCTGTATAATCCATACTCTCTGTGTCCTTGACCCAATCACAAGGGTCCTTTAGTCTATCATTCCCTTAGATACTTCTCTGCCTTCTTAGGGACCGGGAACTCCTGACTGGTCCCCACCCCAAACTAAGATGAGTAGAACTCTAGATAAAAAGGGTGGTATATGGACATGATATGAGTACATAAACTATTTAAATTACTTGTTTTTAGTTTTTAATGAGATCAGTACAGGAATTGAGGATAAACAGTCAGAAACTTTTGTAGAAATTTGGTTTTAGGGGCACCTGGGTGGCTCAGTGGGTTAAAGCCTCTGCCTTCGGCCCGGGTCGTGGTCTCAGGGTCCTGGGATCGAGCCCCGCATCGGGCTTTCTGCTCAGCGGGGAGCCTGCTTCCCCCTCTCCCTCTGCCTGCCTCTCTGCCTACTTGTGATCGCGCTCTCTCTCTGTCAAATAAATAAATAAAATCTTAAAAAAAAAATTGGTTTTAATAATTAAAACTTAGGGCTTATAGTTTTATGTCTTTGGATTTTCTTTATCACATACCTAGTAATTCATTTTTATTATTTTATGTTTATTTAAAAAGTAACTGGTCCTTCACCACAGTGAGTTTGAGAAGTCTTGGCCTGGATGATTGCTTTTCCTGTTCAGGTGCCCTGTTGGACCTGGCATAGGGCTTCTCTGTGAGATCTGGGAAGCTACATCTGCCCACTCTACTGAGGCCATGAGTCTCACTGACCCGATGAAAGGAAAGCCACAGGCGAATCAAGAAAAAGCATGAAAAGGAACATCAGTTAAGATCTTAAAATATTGCCTAACTCACCATCTGTATCCCTTGACAAAAAATGCAGGAGAATAGAAAGAGCTACATAAATGTAAAAAAATCATTTTACCTCTAGGGAGCCTGATTTTCCTCAACAATAAAAAGAGAATAATAAACTCCATTTCACTGATTGTTGTCAGGCTTAAATAAGAAAACATTCAGAAAATTCTTAACTCAGGGCCTGGCACAGAAATATTAATTTCCTATAAAGTAAGTAGAGTTCCTAAATCATTTCTTCATTTCAGCAGTTAAGTTCTCTACCCACGTATAAAGCAGAAATGTCCATTCTTGTTAATCTTTACATTACTGAGAACACTGGAAGTTGAAAATTCACTACATAGGGCTATAACTATAAGAATCATAATATTTACTAGAATTATAGGAATTAAATAAGAGAACCAATGCACAGTGGTTGAGCAAAGTGCCTTGGATGTGGGAGGAATTGAATTAATGCTAGTGCCTCCCATACATACACACAGGCTCACACATACACTCATTCACCCACACTTATGCATGTATACACACACTCATCCATACCTAGCATACTCGGACACAAGATTCAAAAGCTGTTTTCTGTCAGCAAAATAAAAAATGCAGTAGACTTGAGCATCTACTGTGGATGATATTTTGTTGATATATTTGGTGTATAAGTTTATTAAGTAGAAACAAGGCCAAAAAAATGACAGCTGCCTCCTGACGATAATGCTCTCCAGCTTTCAGAGAGTGATTCCATAACTGCGTCTGTTTTCTCCCTATCTTGCCACAATGTGATTTTTGCAAAGTAATTATACTAGCAAAGGATGGTTTGGACCTTGGAAGTGAAATATTTCTCTTAAATACTGCTGTTTTAATTAAATGTAACCCTAGGAGAACAGTGTTTAGTTGCACAAATGAAATGTGCCGAGCCTGGGGGCACTCTGAATCCAATAGAGGAAATTGAGCGGCAGAGTCAATTGGGCACAAGCTATGAGACGAGTGAAACCATTTATCAGGCAGCCTGGAAGTTAATTATTTAGTCAAAACATAATACGTCATAACATGCCAAACGTATCAAGCCACGTGGGGCAAATACGCAAATGTGACGACTACTGATCACCACCAAATTAATGCCTTGGTTATTTAATCAGTTTTGTATTTGTTTTTAGCACTTTAAAATCACTTAAAAGCCATTGCAATGAAAAAAAAAAAAAAAGGTTGGCGCTAATACAGAGACCAGAGCCATAATCAAATTTCAAAGTCAGAAATTGAATTTGGCTCATAAAGTCCCAGAAAGCATGGTTTCAGAATCACTATGTAGACTAGGTTTTATGGGAAGAGTTTCTCAATGGCATAAATGAGATCCACACACAAAGTAACAAAGAGAGTAGTCATCATCTCTTTATACATCTCTGGGCCTTCAAATCCACCCACAGTCCTGGGCAAAACATACTTTCACATAATTTGGGGAACAAAGTGGTATCAGGAAATGAAAATGATGGGGATGAAAGAGCACTACATTACCAGGAACCTGCTTTAAAATGTACTCAGGGGTTGTTTTAATTTGTTTTATGCTAAGACCCGTAGACATGGAAATGACTATGGTGAAGGAAGGAGTTTTTATGCTCACAGATCTTTAGAAGCCAGAAGCTAGGCATGCCGTGCAGATCCGCATGGGAAGCACGGGTTGGTCAGGAGGTGGAGGGAAGGCGAGGGGAAGTGTGGGTAAAAGCCTTCATTGTGGTTTCTATGGGAAAGAATGGGCAAGGCAAGGCAAGCAGATTTAAGATTGGCTAGTTTGAATAATTCTAGCAGGCTCTGGGGTGTATGGATGGTCCTGAATTGTTTTATACCTGGTCCGGAGGTGATTAGGGCAGCGGGGCTGGTGGTCGGGTACCTGAGAATTCAGTGAAGGAGGTAGTCGGGGAGCTTAGGCTCTGGATGGGCTGGTTTGCGTATGAAAGAGGTGTTCGCAGGCAAGTCCTTTACAGTCTCTAGGAATTGCCACTGATAGGCAGTCTCTCCAAGGCAGGTGAGGCCCCAGAGTATCAAAAAGTAGAGAAAATATGAAAATATGGATAATCCGGGATCTTTCATTCTCTGCGTTCTGGGATATGAAGAATATTAAAGTTTTGAAAACACTGGGGCTGGCAGCAGTCAGTGTGTCACTCAGCTGTGCTAAGGGCTGTCTTTATTTTTATGCTTTGTTAACCATTCAAAGATGCTATTTGAGCTTCGCGGATCCTGACCAGGCATTCGTCTTAACTGTAAAAGATTCTTTTGTAGCTCTGCTGCTAATCATATTTTCTTCAATAGCAAGAAGGCTTAAAAAGTTAAATGATGAGAAAATGACTCTTTAGACACCGGCGATTCTGCCGAAGTTCTCTTGAAAACTCTTCACTTATGGAGAAATGCCTGGGAAGGCTGTCCACTGAGGGTGTCAGTGAAGGTGTTAAGAGATCAAGCATTGTTGAGGAAAGATGAACATCTCATTGTGACACAAGCAGAATACATTCTAGAAATTAAGATCTTGATACTTCAAAGAGCAGAAGCAGCAATATCCTTAGACTGAAACAGATGGAATGGTTTTCAGATCACTGTTTTTACACTTCATACACAGGATAAATTATAAGCCAAACTGTAGCCAAATTTATAATATCAGAGGTGTATTTTACTTTCGTTTATTTAATGTGATCACAATAATGCCTATGGTTACATTTGTGCTAAATTTTCAGTTATTAAATTTGATTTTCGGTAGATTAAATTTAGCAGTAAAATGTTCTCTGTGCCAAAGCATAAAAGGAAAATCCTCAGGCAAAAGCATTGTTTCAATCATTGTTTTTTGAAATGCATTTGGCTGTAATAAACACAAATACACAGGGTAAAATATGACAACTATTTTTTCATTGTTAGCATTTTCATCTGTAAATTTGAAATTTAGCCAACAGCTGTTTTTGTCCCGAGGTCAAGAAGTGAAAACATCGTAAAAATGTGTTTTCACAGAAAATAACACTGCATTGATCACATCTAACCAGCTCTGGAAAAATAACAAAGAACCAGTCCTCTGTCTCCAAGGGAACAAATGCTGGTGTTTCCTTCAAACAGTAGCTATTCCCTGTCTCACCACTGTGTGGTGCTGCTTCCTACTAAATTGTGTGTGTGTGTGTGTGTGTGTGTGTGTGTGTGTGTGTGTGTGTGTTCGCTTTGGTGTTGAAAGGATGGTATACATTCTGATTTGGAAATATCAAGTGCCAGATTGAATCTGAGCTCTCTGAGTTTGACTGTGGAGATTCAGCTTTGCCAGATGATAACTAGTTATTCTGAGCCCAAAATTACCTGCATTTCCCGCTCAACACATGGCTTCTATGATGGTAGCAGAGCTCCAACTAACCATATTGCTAATTAATCTGATTCCACTCGCGGACATAGATTTGCTGTAGAAACCATGCAAATAAAAGCCTTTCAAATTATGGAAGCATTTAACTCTCTTTCCAGTTGAGACTCCTGTGATTCACCATTTTAGTGAAAGAATAATTCAACAAACAAGTAAGACTTTTGAATATGGATGATTATGTAGACTTGCTAGTTAGTTTGGTTAAAAAGAGAAAAAAAAACAAACCTCCCCAAGCCTACTCGACTTAAGCAAAAGGGGAATAACTTAAAGACTACAGGAATAGCTTAAGGAACTCAAAGGAAGAGACTATCACCTCCAAGATGGGAGCTGGGAAATGCCAGTCCTCAGGAAGCAATGAGACTATCTCTATACCTCTAAAGCCATGTGGTCCTTTTCTCTCTCTGAACTTCAAACTGAGAAAATGCTTCCTGTTCTTTCTTTTTTGTATTTAAACGCAGTAAAGTTCCATGAGGTAAAAAAATGGAGAGTTTCTGTAATTCTTCTCTTCACATAAAGTGATGCCACACTTTGAACAGACTATCTGGCTTTATATATGTTGGGATTGATCTCATTCCAGCAAAAAGGGTTGGACATTCTAATGCTACCCGTGTCTTTTTCTTCATCTCAGCTTGATGTCTTTTTACTTTTTGTTGAGCTTTACTGAATTTATTAGCATTTTTTAAGAGTTCCGTGATGACTATGTAATACAAAGACAGGCTTACTGCTCTTCTGATCACTATGGTCCTTGGACCAGGGATGGACACATTATCCAAGGCCTATCAGTTTACTGATTGTGATTGGCCAGATTCTCTCTCATAACAAATGGGCCATGGAGACATGAACACTACAATAATTTGGGGGCTGAAGGTTGAGCTGAAAGGTCAGATAGAAGCAGAGCCCGATCAAGTACATAGCAAGGGAAAGCTATAAGCAAGCGAAATGTTATGGGGAAACCCAAACTGAGCAGAAGGGTAAATTATTAAATTTACTGAATAAATTCTTTTCCATTGACAAATACTTTGGAAAGGATTCCAAGAGGGCATGAAAGGAGGTCTAATAATTAGGTTATTTATATATCTGAGACTCAGATATTTAAAAAAATATACCTTTCTCGGGGCGCCTGGGTGGCTCAGTCAGTTAGGCATCTGCCTTCAGCTCAGGTCATGATCCCGGAGTCCTGGGATCGAGCCCCACATCGGGCTCCCTGCTCAGCGGGAAGCCTGCTTCTCTCTCTCCCACTCCACTCCCCCTGCTTCTGTTCCCTCTCTTGCTGTGTGTGTCTCTCTCTGTCAAATAAATAAATAATAAAAATAAATTAAAAAAAATATATACCTTTCTCTCCTGATTCAACTCCAGGAAAGTTGAATAATTTAAAAGACCTGGTAAGATTGAAGAGCATTTCTAAGGAAATACATCATGAATATGACTGGATTAAACAATTGCCAGCTCACAGGTGTCGATTCTGGCTTTGCTTTCATCCCCCATCCCAGTTTCTGCCGTGGCCCTCTGGCCCAGGAATGGGGGTGAAAGAACTGCTTCCTCAGTATGGGGATGACAGAAGAAATACGATGGCTTTAGTTGCTAGTTTCTTATTGACATTTTCTTTTCCCTTGGGCACTGATGGGAGAGAGGAAAACACGATGTTATCAAAAATATAAGCCCATTGAGAGCAGAGCTATGGCATTTATTTTAGATACCTTAACTTCTACCGGATAAGAAGCACCATCCATTTCTAGAAAGAAGTTTAAAGGAGAAATTGGTGATTCTAATTCTGCTCTATTCCGAACAAACTTTCTGAACCCAGACAAGTCCCCTCATTTATCTGGGCCTCAGTTTTCTTTCGTATAAAAAAGATCAAGTCCCTTCCTACTCTCTCTATTGCTTATATTTCTTGTTATTCACATGGCACCCTCTTAAAGTGGCTGTACCCATCTCAAATCAGATAATAGTCTTTGTTTCCCAACCCAAATCAGGGTGGATAATTTTGGAAGAGCAGATCTGCCAACTTAAGATTTATAGGAACCAGTAAATTAAATGAGATGGGCTTTTGGCAAGCAGTTGTTTTGAAAGAGGGAAAGAGATTCCAGGTAATTACTTGCTATTCCATGGAATTAAACCATTTCAACTCTCCCTTCCCCACGACATACACACATGATTCCAACCAAATTTTCGTGCCTCTGAAACCCACGTGGAGAGGCAGGAGAGTGCAAAGAGTTTGAGGGTGTAGGTCATGAAGACAGGTTGCCTAATTTCGAAATCCAGCTCTGCTATTTCCTACTATGTGATGTTGGGCAAATTATTTAATCTGTCTGAGCCACATTTTCCCCATCTGCAAAATGGGTATAATAATAGTACTTTCCTCAAAGAGGGGTTGTGAGGATGAATAAAAGAACTTAGCATAGTGTCTGGCACATAGAAACACTGCTTATAAGTATTATCTAAATGTACTGGTAAGAAAGGGGTTAAGAGTTCATGGAATTTGATAAGGTCTGGGAATGCTTTAAAATGAAGAAAAATGAATTACAGAAAAACTCTCTTACAGAAAAAGAGGCATTCCCCCCCCCCCCATGCTGGCATGTCCCCAACATTTGTCTGTTCCACCAAATCATCATCTGAGTGGTGAGTAGCCTCTCCTCTTGAGTACGTTCCAAGGACCAAGGATGGAAGAATCTTTGTAGACAATGCCAAATGGCTACCCACGGAAGCCGGCTGGTCAGGTTTTATTGATTACCTAGTTTTAGCTTCTCATTTGATAGATGATTGGCGACCCATATTGGAGAAAGGGGTAGGAAGAGAGCTGAAGCAGCCACACTGTCCAGGGAAGGGCCATGCAGAGCATGTGGAAGGCTGTCTCAGAAAGCCGGAGTCCAGAGGGGGAGAGAAAACAGGAGTCAACTCCATGTAAGCAGCTCGAAGGAAGAGGCAGAAGAACAAAATTTGAAGAATTTTCCACAAATACTTCCAACAATAATCATGCAGCTTAGGAAATCTATGTGGAGCTAGGCTCTGCTGTGACCTTGGCATTCCTAGCATCACAGATGGCCAATGTCTTGGAGACCCAGCCTGCGATACAACTCACGAGGGTCTCGCGAAGAAGATGGGAAGGATGTATGGGGACAAAAAGTGTGGCTTCCAACTGCTGGCTTACTTAAAGGTACTGTAATTTGTTTAGTGTTTTATTCAGTGTCCAATAAAGCTGCTTATCATTTTGTCCATATCACTTTGGACTTATTCAAAGACAACATCTTTTTGTTAAAAATCCTGATGTAAGCGCTCTAATTAGTTTTCGTAGAACTAGCTAGATATAGAGGGGCTCTAATGATCAGCAGCTGTTTGCGCTGCTGGTGCCCAGAGAGAAGGCTTGCCCCTAATTGGATTTACCTGCATGGTTTAGTTATCACACAAGAAGTACAGGAGAAAAGTTGTTGTGGAATAAAGATGTGAAACAAGGACAGGTACGTGTGCGTGAGAGACAGCCAAATATCAAAGCTTGTGCCATCTGTCATGTTTTCAAAGCTATGATATTCATAGATCAGACTGGACAGAGTTTTAGGGTTCATCTAGCATAGATCCTCATTTTTTTAGAAGAGGAAACTGAGGCCCAGAGTAGTTCAGTGACTGTGCAATGTCACCAAGTCTAGTAGGCAGCCCATGTCCTACTCAGGGGCTCTTTCTGCCTTAGCCCACTGCCTCTCACGGTCATCGCTAACCTGTGTCTTTGGCGGGGAGGAAGTTGTTTCTCTCTTTGCTTTCTTCGTGTAGGCTGGAAGACTTCTTTTTAGTAAAACCTAGTAGTGAAAATGACTGTCGGCTATTTTCTAAAACACAATTCTTTTAGAATGAGGAGTTCAAAGATAGCATCCAGTTAGAAGAGTTCTTCATGACGATGTTTGAGACAGAACTCCCCTTTGACCAGCCCAGGAATCATTCCTTATGGAAGACCCCGGTCATGGGTAAAGAAGCTGGAACAAGGTGATGGTCTTTGGTTAGAAAGGAAAATGCACTGATGAATGAGCCAGGGCAAACATGTGAAAAAATGTACCCTTAAAACCCAGCAAAGGGAAGGCGGGCTTGCTTGTCTAAAAATGGTTAAAAATGGCCAAGTTAAGTGTATGAATAAGCCAAGTTACTTATACTTGTCTGAGACAAGAGGTGGCTTATCCAACTACCTTTCAGGAAAGGGGTGTCTCAGGGCTCTGTGACTCTTCAAGTTTGTTCAGGTTTCTAAAATAGGATTAGGAGGAGGCTGACAGCATTGGGAATAATGAAGTGCCCAGAATAAGCAGCAAGGTGGCTTATGTCATGTTGTATGCAGCGTCATGAATAAGAGGTGATTTATCCCGTTCATCAGGCCACGCTCTTCATAGGCAAGGAATCTTATTCAAACGATGGCCACATCCTAGACCATAAATAAAAATCCCAAGCAACAAAAGCACCCTCGACCAAATATAATTTAAAATTAGACTGCATTCATCTGATTTTAAAGATAGGAAAATGTTTCAGAAACATTTTATCCATAGTCTATAAATAATACCACGATCTTCACAAATTTGATATTTAAAATTCCAGTTGGTGAAACTGTTGTCAGACTCTTCCAGAGTTTTAGGGGAATATGAAAAGTACTATAAGCCACTTGAAGCCAAGGAATATTGAGAAAGCATGGAAGGGTTGATGTTTCTCTGGGTTTTGTAGGAAATGTAGGAATGGAGTCACTGTGTAGTATAATGGAAACAAATTTATATTTACATAAATATATATATACATATATATGCTTTTATATATATGAAAGGAAAACAACGTGAGCAATCTGCATTTAAACGTTGTCTTACTTTTGAAGAGCATCAAGATCCTTTTATTTTTTTCCTCAGGAAAATCTGCAAACCTTCCCTTTAATACCTAGGGAGGTGAGTAAAAAGCATTAGATAGATCATTCTGAGGTGAAAAAAGCCTCATAAATTTGACTTCTATTGTGCCATCACAAAATTTCTAAGGAGCTTTATTTATTATTTCAGTTACAGAAAAAAACTAAAATACATTGTATGCCTCTCTTTACCAAGCAAAGCTTTTAATGAGGTCATTAAAATGACTTCCTAATTCCACCGTGCTGATTTTTTTAGGTAAAATGAAGGGAAAGGCTCTTGCGGCGACCTCTGGCCCCTGTTGTAAATTGACCTTGCACATGCCTGTCTGCTATGTGAACCGTGAAAATTTTTTGGAACTCTTTCAACCCTCTCTCTTGCCTCGTTGTGGTAGTTAACATCTACAGTGAATGATAGATCTTTAAGAGGCACACTGCAATGCTGATCATTAATTGGAACACGTGTTCCAAATTCGTAGGTAGATGGAGGCTGGAAGGACCCATATGAGTAAGTCGAGAACATCGGGTTTAGGCTGCTCCCTTTGTTCTTCATGTGACGATAATAAGGGACATACGGTCATTACCAATAAAACAATGTTCTAGGGATCTCTTCCTAACGAACATCAGTTCTAACGCCGGAGGCCGTTCGCTGTTGCCAGTATTATAAAACTACAAACAAGTTTACTAGTTTCTTCCTGAAGCTCTTTTTGGGTTCTGTGTTGTAAGCTTTTAACGGAGTGACAGAATGAACGCATCATTCAGCGGCTGGTTCTTTCACTCGGTCTTCCTCTCTGAGACATAAAAACTATACTGCAGACTTGGCTTGCTTAAAAT
Source organism: Potos flavus (assembly GCA_028534135.1). NCBI lineage: Eukaryota > Metazoa > Chordata > Mammalia > Carnivora > Procyonidae > Potos > Potos flavus. The sequence goes on along the minus strand of CM052886.1, from coordinate 53,592,903 downwards.
CAAATTCTTTTGACATTTTATAGATTTGATAGTTTAAATGAGTCTGTTTCTTCATTCACTGTAACTTAGGGGGGAAAAAAGAAACTGAGAAGATTGTTTTAGAACCTCCCTAAGTGAATTTTAGTCGGGGTAGATGCCAAAAGTCACTTCTCCGAGGACAACGCAAGCTCAGGTTAATAGTCACTGTAAATAAGAATCTTGAAATGGAAATAGAATAAGTAAATGATTATAAGGGGAAGGTCTTTACTGCGCAGTTGCTCACAGGGTGGTTTCTGGTGTTGGATTCCGGCTGTCTGAATTTTGATTTGCCATTTACTATTGTATCGCTCTGGGGAAGTTGGATCGTCTTGTTGAGTGTCAGAATAAAATGGAATGATAACGGCCACTTCCTCATAGTGCTAGGAGGACTAAATGAGGTGGTAGGTCCAAAGCCTCTAACAGAACACCTGGTTACAGTAACCATTATTATGTTATTATAATCTAAGTGTAGTGAGCTAAATTCATAGGATTAAGTGAGTTGCTCATCTTCAAATTCTCATAATTCTAGCTATCCGTATCTGCAGTTACACTGTAAGGCACATTTTATTTCTGTTTTCAGATGAAGAAAAGATACCGAATGAATAACATGTAATGGATTTTATCACTGAGTTAAATATTAAGATATTTGAGAGAGTGCTTCTAATACTGGGACATGATAATAGTTTGGAATGTGAGTCACGCTATCCATTATATTGTGTGACTTCATCTGTCAAGAAGCTCAGCGGTTGCATTCTCCCCTTCCTTTATTTTTAACTTTGCAGAACAAGTTGAACATTTTGCTTTTTAAATTTCGTTTGAGGGAAAAACGTCTATGCTATACATTTTGCAAAGATTTGCCCTTTTTCTGTTCTATGATAAAATCTATTCTGTTCAGCTAAGGACTTTATGGCCAAACCATTTCTCTGTACTGTTAGAATCAATGTGGAATCAGACATTTATTTTGAGGATAAGAGCTAAGCTAATTGACAAGTGCTAAAAGCTAAGAACAGCTAAGTGACAAGGACTTGGTTCAGGAAGATAAAACCCAGCCAAAAGAGGAAGGTAAAGAAACCCGTGCCAGAATGAAATGGGGGCTTATTGCAGTTGCTTGCGCCCCTGCCATTTTACCATTCCTTCTGCATTCTGTACGTGGAGAAGTGGAAATGGTGAATTCTGGGAGATGTTGCTCTGTGCAGGGGATGAAGACAGGCACCCGTGGGCGCCCCTCCTCAGTGCCCCAGGCTCCCTGAGCAATGGGGATTATGGTAGCCCTCAACCACTTTCCAGCAAGTGGCACCCTCTTTTTTCTCCTTTTTCTCTCTCATTCTTCTGTATGCTTATTCAATAAATACATATCCTCCAAATGCACGAGACCAGCTCCTGTCCTCAAAAAGCTTCTTACTGAGTGGATGTGCAGTGATCCATCCCCACGGAGTCCTCCATGTGGCCGTCACGTTAAACTGCATTTTATGGGTCTAAAAAGTACCTCCTGCATAGCACCTTTGTAGTATAAGGACATGGAGAAGGAGAAAGCTTATTTGTCCCATGATTACATTTTCTAAGGGAAAACTTAAACAGGGCCATTTTATTTTCCCATATGTAACACCGTGTTTTGTGTGGAGGTGGACTCAGCGACCCAAGAGGGCATTTGTAGGAATGAACAGAGTTCCAGGTTGCTCGCCACCGTACACAAGGACCAAAAACCACATATGGCTGTCATTCCGGGGATGCTCAGTTGACAGCAGCCCAGAATAATAGGCTTTGAATGAGAGGTGAAAAATGTGAGGGCACCACTGTGTTTTATTTAAAAAAAACAAAAAACAAAAAACAAAATAAACAAAGACCAAGCCGTAAATGTATTATTTCCCCTCAGAAGGGGAACACCAATAATGGGGTTTAGGCTTGCGGTGCCAAGTTCTCTCAAGTTAAAACTAGACTGATGCAAAGCAGATGAAATTTCATCTGTGGCTTGCAAATGAAAGCTTTTTAATGGGGGAATGGAACCACTTCTGGCCCAGAATTGTGCCGGAGCCTCAGGTTCAATAGAAGTTCAAGTCTTCTTTTCCTCGGCGTGCTGGAAACAAGCATCTTGGTAAACATGTTCTAAAGGATTCATGTGGAACGTACTAAAGGTTTAATGAGAAGTGTTTCTGAAAGCCAAGAAATACAAAAAGATCCCCCAAACGAACCGCCTACTGTTTAGGTTTATTTTTTTTTAAATACATCAATCTAACATACATAGAACCACCAAATGGGCACTGGTTGATAGAGGATAGCTTTGGTAACACACTTCATCGTCTTTTCATTTGGAGACGCTAATGAACTTGCAGCCATCCTGCCCCTTATTATAAATTTAGGAGTGGGATCCCATCCATCCCTAACTCCTCTATTTTCTGAGCGGAGCACTTTTAGGGCACTGTTGTCGTCGTTAAGACATTAATGCTGAAAGAATTGAGAGCATCTGGAGAGTTGAGAGGTGAGGGTTTTGTAGTTCTTTTTCTATGATTAAATCTGTATCTTAAGCTATTTGTTCATTTTGTGTTGTTTCCAACCTCAGTGAAATAGAATCCTTTTTTTTCCCCCCCTCTAAACATTTATACTGCTTGTGGGAGATGGAAGTGGGGAAGGAAGAGGGAGTTGTATGATAACGTTCCTGTGAGTCCCCAGTAGTCACCGGCGAGGACCCTGCGAAAGGCTGCTTCTGATCGTGGCCTGTGGCACCCGATGCTAAAACTCATGGCTGAAGAGTGTAAAGTGTCATTGGCCGTCAGGATGCTTGTCCCCAGGTTCTGTGACATCTCCAACTGGAGTACTACAAGTTAGTTCCATTTTTTCACAGAATAAAATGATACCACCACGAATCTCCCCTTGCTTGGTAAAGGTAAATTTCCAAAAGGACAGGGAGAATCCTCAAGGTGGCAGCACCTTCATAGCTTTCAAACCCTCCCCTTCAGGAGTTTTTAATTAGAAGATACAGTAACTACATAAAAACAATGGACCCATGGAGCCCTGGGCGTTTTACGCAAACAATGACTCATGGAACTCTTCATCAAAAACTAATGATGTACTGTAGGGTGACTCGCATAACATAAAAAATAAAAAACAACGGCTCCAGGAATAAACACCTCCGAGGCACTACCAACCTGGAACTAGGCGGGAAGCCTCCAATTATTAATGATCTCTCCCAGTCTCAGACTAAATATTGCTTGTTTGGACTTTCATGCGAAAATGCTCCCTTTCAAGGAACTACTGCCAGTTTATAGACCTGAAAATAAAACAGAGCATCGAAGTGCAAGAAGGAGGCTGAGGCCTGTGACTTCCGTGCCGAGATAATACTGTGGGGCTGCCCATTTGTCATCCCGTCGCTCCCACCAGTAGTGCCGTGTGGTTGTGATTGTTGCTCTGATTTCCATGTCCCTGTGCTTAAGGAAAAAGCAATTATGGGAGCTTTGAGCCGAGGTAAGAAATGATTTAAAACCAGGAGCAGGAAAAGAGGGGGAGTGACAGCTCTTCAGAAGGCTGGTGAAGGGTGAGCAGAATGGCCCTAGAGGAAATGGCTTAATGTGTTTAGGAAAATCCATAGGCCGTTCTGTGAGAAATCCTCTTTCTTTTTGGACTTTGCAGATGATCCTATGGAAAATAGTTATTCATTGAAAGTATAGTCAGCTTAGTCAGGAATCTTTGCTATAAAAGAAAGAAAAATGTAGGAAAAGTTAGCATATTCCACGGGCCCTAATATGGCTTGATCCTTCTTCGTTCATGGGTCTAGGTCTCCACGACATCAAGAATGAGTGGGCAAGAAGGGAACTATGGAAAAGCTAGCTGTCCCTCTTAGGTATCCCTAAACTCGCCGGTTGGAATTTTTACCACTGGATTTATTGAATTAAATGAACTGACCTGAAGTGATCATAGCTTCAATTTTGTGTGGTTTCAATGGAGGCAGCGTGAGGGTGTTGGCGACACTACTGTCCCTTATTTATTGTCTATCAGTATCTCGGTTGCCCAGGCTCAGAATCTGAGATTTACTTATTAGCCACCTATTCCGACACCACGCATGGAATAAACACTGTTTAACTCTGTCAGGCCCTGTCCTAGGACCTGATCGTTAGCATTTTATTTTCTTTCAATCCTGTCATCAATCAGCCCAGTTTTGGTTTTTCTTTCGAGCCCATGGACTCCAGCATAGACTCTGCTCATGTAACGGGTGAATTACTGCAAAAGCCCTGCTCTAAATGTTCATGTTTGCTGATGCTTAGTCTCTGAGTGTTTTCTCTGTACCCCTGCCGCCCACCTGCGTGGCTCATTCTTACTACCATGACTCCATTGTTTATGAGATCAACTGAAAAAGTCCTTTTTATGGAATTGAATTTTTAAAGATTTTTTTTATTTATTTGAGAGAGAGAGAGAGAGAGTGCAGAAGTCGGGCAGGGGCAGAGGGAGAGGGACAAGCAGACTCCCCACTGAGCATGGAGCCCGAAGCAGTGTGGGGCTCGATCCCAGGACTCTGAGATCATGACCTGAGCTGAAGTCAGACTCTTAACCGACTGAGCCACCCAGGCGCCCCTGGAATTGAACCTTTCTTATCATCTGACCCTTCGTCATGGAAATAACCTTATTTCCTGAGGCTCTTCATCGTGTCTGATACCTGCCATGCTTTTTTGCCTTCTGGCATTTTGCTCAGAATGGTTTCTCTACCTTCTTGCCAAACTCCAGGCCTCCCCTAACTTTCCTTGTCTCTTTGCAATTTCTCCCATGTCATTTAGTCTGTCTACTCCATATTCTGTCTTCTCTTTTTTTTTTTTAAGCATTTGCTGTTTTCCTAACAAGTTTATATTCTTCTGAAAGGCATATTCTGGATCTTTGACTCATTTTGTCTTATATACTGTGCTCAGCACATAGTACGTGGTGAAGAAATGCTTATTTAAAAATGCTTAGCAAGTTGAATGTTTTCTCTAAAGCAGTGGTCAACCAATACATGCCTTCTACGCTCATCGGTCCCCAAAGGAGCAGCTTTCAGAAAAGAGGAGATGTCCTTCTACTCATAAAAGGAAAGATTCGATTTGAAAATGTTCCTAATATGTACTAGAAAATGTTGAATCTTTCATGTTGTAAAAGCTACCTTTAGGAGATTATGTGATTGTTCACGTTAACAGTAAAAGCTTCTACTTGATTTTCATTTGAAACAGGAAGTTCAGGTAACTGCAACATCTGCATTCTTCTGCCATGTTTACTGCTGGGCAGCCTGAACTCTGATTCTAGCTCAGTAATTTTATTTTCTCTAATAACACAGTCTCTAGCATGGTGAGTTATGATATTCAGAAATGTTTTGATGATTACCTTGTGTAAAGTGAGTAATTCTGACCACTGGGAACTTTTTCTGCACTAAAGTAGGGTTTGTAAGACAGTTGTCCTTTGCCATCATCCAGGTTGACTTTGAAGAGCGTAGGGACACAGCAAACAAGCTTTCCTTCGTGGGACTTGTTCAGTATGTGTCTTGCCCATATCTGAGTGTCTTCCATTACTGATATTGCCTCAGCCTCCTGGGACTCAGGAAATTGGAGAGGGAGAGGATGATTCTGGCTTCAGATACAGTAGTTATTTTAAAGATACATTTATTTCTGAAGCGCTCTCCTAAAGAAAGCATAGATAATGCAATTATAGGTCTTAAAAAAAAGAGTATTTAAGAACTAACCTTTTAAAGAGTGTTCTATTACTACTGGTGCTTATTTATGTGTTCCACACTTGGTCTAACTATCCTTAATTATAAACAGCTTTCAAGTTTACAAAGATTACTTTCCACAGGTGAGGTTGTTTACATGTACCAAGCATTGGGATTTATAAAAATGGTCCACAGTGGGGGCGCCTGGGTGGCTCAGTCGTTAAGCATCTGCCTTCAGCTCAGGTTATGATCCCAGGGTCCTGGGATCGAGCCCTGCATCAGGCTCCCTGCTCAGCGAGATGCCTGTTTCTCCCTCTCCCACTCCCCCTGCTTGTGTCCTCTCTCTCACTGTCTCTCTCTCTCTCTCTCTCTCTCTGTGTCAAATAAATAAATAAAATCTTAAAAAAAAAAATGGTCCACAGTGAAAGGCAAGAAAACCTCTGAGCAGGAAAGGCTAGAATCCTGGGAAAAAGGAATTGTCCATGGCTTCCATCACTGGCTATTAGAACTGCCAATCACCGCCCCAATTCAGTTTATCTGCCACCTTGACCAGATGGTCTGTTTTGCCTAACTAGTGTATTCCTCATTGTCTTTGCATTAGCAGCCTGGAAAACCTTTGCAACCTGCATTTTCTAGCTTTTGTCAAAAGTATGCCCTGTTTGGTGAGCTTTTAGCAAAATACCCGTGCTGGGCTTCAAAGGCTGCACCAGCTAGGAAGGGCTCTCCTCCTACTCCTGGACTCTCTTCATTGTGGGGCAGGGGGAAGAGCTGGCTCCCCTTTCTCTCTGAGTGCTGCCCACGTCAATCCAGAGCAATGGAAGTAGATATTTGGCACAGTGGAATAAAAGAACTATATAATAATAATGCCCTAGCATTACACTGAGAGAAGTGGTCATGTTATAAGAGATGGAGATGGGTATTTGTTTACCTTGTAAATATTACTGCAAAGTACCTGAAGAATTTAAAGCTCTCCCACCTGCACTCACCCTTGCCAGCTCCATGAGAAAGAGGTGGGGAATCCAGAGGACACAACATAGCTGAAATCCAGTACCTTGGTGGGAGGTGGAGGGGCGAAAAGGTAGCCTGGATTATCAGCGGAGGTGAATAAGGGAGAGAGAGACAGAAAAGGAGAAAATCCTTGACACTGAGCTAAGACGACTTCAGTATGGAGTGATGGATAATTTAAGAGGAAAAATAAAAAGTTGTTTTGCTCCCTCCCCTGGAGCAATGGAGGGGACGTTAACCTCCATCCTCCATGGAGGTTAGATGTAACCTCCATTATCTAATAGTATTGCTTCCTTTCTGACAATGTATTCTCCATTCCTTCCAAACCTCAGGGTATCGGAAAGATACACACACAAAAAGGAACAAAGTTCCTAGAGTGGCAGTTCATTAGGAGACGTAATCTATGAGTGAAATGTATACATTTTCACCACAGAGGCACCTGGGTGGGTATTTCACTCATATGGCTACCTCCTCCTTCCTTTTCTGATGCCATTCCTCAGGATCTACTCTTCTCCAAGGCCCCTTTCAGGAGCTCTATCTTGCACACTGTCATAATATCTGTAGATACTGAAAAGTCTTTACAGGCAGAGAAGTTATGTATTCTTTCTTATTAAAAAGTTTAGGGAAATATATAGTTTAAATACTCTTATCTGCTCAGTACATGGGGACAGGGGCAAATTAGGAAGTGTAAAACCTCCCAGGAAAATGAACAGATGAGTGGAACCCAGACCATGGCCTTTTGCAGGAGAAATTGCTGGCTCTGTGGTCTTTTCTGGCTCTCTCTCTGACTGGGGGCCTGAATTGGTTTCTGATGTCTGTCTAAATTAACCCCTTGTTATTGAAAGTCAAGAGCCATTTGTACGAGTCCAGAAAGAAGTTGTTCTCCTGAAATCTTGGTGTTCTGCAGCTATGTAGGCGCAGCCCAAAGTTTCAGGTGAGGTGAGAACATCGATTTCCCTGCTGCTTCCCTAACTCGTCTTCACGCACTCCTGAAAACCAGGCCAAAAACGTGTTGTTTCTCAGGATCAAGTGACTGAATTCAGGTTGCCATGACTCCCTACCTACTTTGGATGTCATTTTCTATCATTGCTCTAAGGGTAGAGAAAGCCAAGGGGAGAGGACGTTGTGCGTCGAAGAGAGCATCTAGCTTGACTCATGATACATGCAGAATTACCGAGGATTACATTCAACTCTGTTCTATAAATCCCATGTTGATATTTTAAATGCATATTCTACCCTGATGACAGTACTTGAAGAAAAAAATTTGCCCTCATTTTTGGAAGATATTTCCTTCTGATAGTACGTGTTTGAAGATAGCATAGAGTAGTGGTCTGGTACCTACTTACTGCTGTGTGACTATTGCAAACTATTTAACTTTCTTGTGCCTCAGTTTTATCATTCATAATATGAAGATAATAATAAATTATATCTTATAAGTTCGATGTGAAGATTAAATAAATTAATCCATATAAATCCAATAAGAACGTGTGTAGGACATACAAACACTCAAAAATATTAATTGTCAGCAACAAGGTTGCTGACATTGTTGGGTTTTCTGTTATTTCTCTCATCCTAAAGATTAACACAAAATTTATTTAAAACCGCATTTGGGGTAGTAATTTATGATTTGTGGATTGTGAATCAACTATAAATTACTGTGGATTCATTTTATAAATTTTCCCAAAGCAATAAAGTTTCTCCTGTAATAAATCTAGATATTATAAAAATGTTTGTAAGTTTCCAAATTAAGGGAATTTTCCATGTAATTCATAAGGACTTCAGAGAAAAAAACTACATTTAAACTATTAATTTATTTAGAGGAAATCTGAGATGATCAGGGCAGAGGTGGCAACATAACTTTTGGATCTTCCCAATTACCACATTAAAAGAGATAGACAACTAGGTAGCAACATAAAAAAACCCCACAAACATCACAGAAGGGTGACAGAATATCCCTATTAACTCCAAAATATAAGAATATGGGAACAGATTACCTATAGCTACAAGACCTACCAGTTATCAGCTTCCGTGTGAGGGGAAGCATAGGGAAGCACCAGACATCTGTCAGATCTGAGAACCAGAGTCCCCATATAACCAACAGATACTCATGAAAAGTGCAACATGCCAATTTGAGAAACCAGGAGAGATTTTGCCCAATCCAATAGCAGCATAAAGAGTCTAGTGGTAAAGACTGGAAAGATGGAGCAGGCCAGTCCTTTGGGACTCTCAAAGTGGCCTAGACATGATTCTATTCATGACAGAATCCTACACTAAGGAGAAAAAATTAGATCTGAATAAAAGCTGAGGACAGAGACAATGGAGATGAAGGAAAGAGAAAGTCCAGATAAAAATGGAGGAGGAAAACAGAGCTCAGAAATCTCAAAGTGAGCTGCCATTTTTTTTTTAACAGTACACAAGATTATGAAAAGAAATTCTGTGAAATCTATCTTAAAGTTTGCTTCCTTATAAAAGTTCGTGGGAACTAAATTCACATTAAAATGGGAGATAGTAAATTATTAAAGTTAAATATTACATACATATTTAAAAGCAGAAAAAATTATAACATACTATTTTTAAAAATCCTTTAAAAATTGAGAACATATTAGAAGAGCTGAAAGAACAACATAAGTCAGAATGAAAAAAATTTAGAAATGAAGTGACAGAACTCAAGAAATAATTGGAAGTAAAAGAGAATTTTAAAGCAAACACTAAACTAGAAAGAGCAACACAGCAGTTAACACAAAGGATGAACTCTTAAGAGAAATAGAAAGGAAAAGACGATTTTTAAAATAAGAAGAAATAAAAAGATTTTACCTATAATACCTAAAAATCGAATGCTATACATATACTATACCTAAAAATGAAATGCATTACAATAATAACACAAAAAAGGGAAGAAGATAAATGGAGTTAAGGTTTTCTGAGGTCCTAACACTGTTTGGAAGGAGGCAAGAACATTCAATTGTATGGGACTCTAATAATTTAAACATGCCTATTATAATCTCTAGAGAAATCAGTAACAACCAGTAAATGAATATATAACTAACAGGAGAAAAATAAACATCTGCTTAATTCAAAATAAAGAAAAAAACAATAGAAAAGTTATATAAAATAAGTGAACAAAAAAGAAAATGCACAGCAAAGTGATAGAAACCCACATATTAATTATAAGTGGTCTAAATATTCTAATTAATAGACTGGATTTTTTAAAAAGCAAAACCCAACTATAAATTACTTACAAAAAACACACCTTAAAGTATAAAGAAAAGTAGACTTGAGAAAGAAATATTATTAGAGACTAAAGGAGATATTTCTTGAAGATAAAACATCATCAATTAGGAAGATATAACAATTATTCTAAATTTGTAAGCATCTAACAGCATAACTTCAAAATGTATAAGTCAAAAATTGTTAGTACTACAAGAAGAAATAACTAAATGCACTATCAAAGTAGGAGATTTTAATGCATATCTCTCAGTACTGATAAAACAAGCCAAAAAATTAAAATAGATCATACCTGAACAACATGATTAATAAGTTGCACTTAATTCACATATATAGAACACTATACAAAGCAGCAAAATACTCAAGGAACTTTGACAATAATTGAATATCTGCTCGGCCATAAAGCAAGTTTTATCAAATTTCAAAGTTTGAAATGATGAGAGAACATCATAGAATTTATTAACCACATTAAACTAGAAATCAAGATAAAAAGAATGTCTAGAAAATTTGCCAAATGTTCTAAAATTAAGCAATATGCTTCTCAAAACAACCCATGGAACAAAGAAATCACATAAGAATTTAGGAATAATTTTGAATAGAATAATTAAAATATAATCTATTCAAACTTGAGTAATGCAGCTAAAACCATGCCTAGATGAAAATGTAGGACCTTAACAGTATGTATTAGAAATAAAGAAAAGCAGAGAAACAATACTTTAAGTAACTATCTCAAGAAGTTAGGAAAAAAGACCAGAAAATTAAACTCAAGGAGAGAAGAGAAAATTGGCAAAATGAATGAACCAAATGTTCTAAATGCTCTAATTAAAAGTTTATCAAAACAATAAAAAGAAATAAATCAAGATAAGAATGAAGAGGAAATAGGAAACAAATGTATATTAATGAAAACAACAAAGCCAAGAGTTGATTATTTAGAAAAACTAATACAGTTATTTGGCATATAATAAACTGATAAAAAAAAAAATTGACAAGGACCAATTTACCAATACCAAAAATGAGTTCTATAAAGAGACAGCAGAAGAAATGGAGAAAACTAATTAAAAAAAATTAAATAAAATCATAACTAAAGGTTGGGAGTTCCATAATGGAAAGGGCCCCCCTGAATGTCCAGGCCCAGAGATGAAAACAGATCTTCCCTGAGGCATATCATGGAGAATTCACTCTAATTAATGAAGTAGAATATGACAGTTCTAGATCAAGAGGAATGTCTGCATTTAACAGCACTGACCACAGTGTGCCTAGCATTATTATAGATGTTGCTGGGTCCTAAAAATAGGTTTGAAATGTAACTACCCTTAGAGAAGTTTCTCTGATAGAAGAGGTGCTTCCCGGAAGGAAATCAGGAGAGACGGGTAATAATAATCAGATAGGGAAGGGTGGTGAAAGGAAGAAGGGTTTTCATCAGAGAATTATTTGAGTTGCAGCAGAACTCCAGCTCCAAATAGAGCAAGAAGAAAGGGCAGTTCTGGCCCATTTAACTGGGAAGTCCAGGGGTGGTGCTGCCCTGAGCACAGGAGCTCAAATGATACCAGGTCCTACCTCTCTTCCTGTCTCTCAACTCAGCCTTCTCTGTGTGATGGCTTCATTCTGAAGGCAGTCTTTGGATATGGTGGGGAAGATAGCTAAGGGCATCTTTAAAGCTATTCTTATCTTGATGAAGTCCCAAAAGCTCATTTTCATTTTTGTTTCTCTTGCCTTTGGAGACATGTCTTGAAAGAGTCAAGATGCCCTTCAACAGACAAATGGTTAAAGAAGAGGTGGTCTATATACACAATGGAATATTACTCAGCCATCAGAAAAGATGAATACCCAGTTTTTGCATCAACATGGATGGGACTGGAGGAGATTATGCTGAGTGAAATAAGTCAAGCAGAGGAAGTTAATTAGCATATGGTTTCACTTATTTGTGGAACATAAGGAATAACATGAAGGACATGAGGAGAAGGAAGGGAAAATGAAGAGGAGGGAGAATCGGAGGGGGAGACAAACCATGAAAGAGTACGGACTCTGGAAAACAAACTGAGGGTTTTAGAAGGGAGGAGGGTGAGGGGATGGGTTGGCCTGGTGGTGGGTATTAGGGAGGACACGTATTACATGGAGCACTGGGGGTTATGCGCAAACAATGAATCAGGGAACACTACATCAAAAACTAATGATGTACTGTATGGTGACTAACATAACATAATAATAATAAAAAAAGCCTATTCTTAACAATGTGTGATTCAGGGAGAGATCCTCTGTGGCCGGGTGGCCTGGCAAAACTCATGAAAGAATGTATTCTTTCTTATTTCTTTCTTTCTTAGAATGTATTCTAAGTTATTCTGCTGGGGGAGAGGCTAGTCTGATCGACCGTCATAGGTCAAGTGCACCTTTCTGCAATGAGATGTCATTGACAGCCCTGTTGGGACCAGCTGGAGAGGGGAAGTTAGGTTCCATAGAGAAAAGGATGCTGCTGGGCAAACGAGATACACTTACTAGGGAAGGAGAGGTGAGGCTGCAGACAATACAGAAGGTAAAAATGAAAGTAATGACAATGTAAGAGAGAGGCGTTTGGGGATTTTTGTTTTGTTTTGTTTTGTTTTGTTTTACTAACAAGTCCTTATAGCTTCTACCAAAGCATATTTTATTATTTCAGTGTAGCACCACGGGGGCTCTAACCTGTTCCCTCCTGCACAGTTTTAGAAGTCCCACTCTCTCTTATGTCTCTCCCTGATTGTAACTGTTCCAACCAGCAGAGTGTGGATGAGAGCAGAAAGGATAAAGAGTTGCCATGTGGTGAGTTGATGTTGCATAACTGAAAATAGTCTTTTTTGGGTTATGCTCCAAAAATATTTAGTGGATGAGCAAAGTATTTTTTAAGTACCCACTCTGTGCCCAGGTTGGCCAGAGGCACTAAAGATCCCAAAGCAATAAAAGGAACAATTTCTGTCTTTGAAGGTCTTGAAACTTAGTTGTAGGTTGCTATGGACTGAATATTTGTGTCCCTCAAAATCGTATGTTGAAACCCTAGTCCCTAATGTGACTGTATTCGGAGGCAGAGCCTTTGGGAGATAATTAGGTCATGAAGGTGCAGCCCTAACGAATGGGATTCATTCATGAGTAAGAAGAGGTATAAGAGAGATTTTCTCCACCTCTGAGATAGAGAAGAGGTTGTATCTTCTCCATGTTGGAGAAGGAAGGGTCCAGGAGGAGGACTCTCACCAGACAGAGACACTGAATCTGCTGGCACCTTGATCTTGGACTTCCCAGCCTTCAGAACTGTGAGAAATAAATATTTGTTGTTTAAGTCCGTGGTAACTTGTTAATGCAGCCCAAACTGACTAAGACAGGCATGAAAAACATATAAACAAAACTAGAGATCAATTCAAATCAATCCATAAAGCTATAGCCAGTGTAGTATGTTCCATAGCCTAACCAAGTAAAAGCTCTAGCCGGTAGAAGGATAGAGAAACAGTGTGTTTTGTGGTAAGGGGCTGCTTTTCACCAGTGCCCAGCTCTGGGGTATTGGCTAAAGTTATGAAGTCTTTGAATAAGCCCCTAGAATATTTCACTTTTATTGCAGGCATAGCATATTCACATATCCACAGTTCACCTATATGTCTTACTCCTTTCCATAAATTCTGTCCCCCTTCTGAAAGTCTACATTGGGAACCCATTAAAAGAAGAGACTTCCTCTGCCCTAGTCTTCATGTATCAAGTCTCATGCATAGAGATTCAGATGGAGGTTGCAGGTTGACTGCCTGGTCCCAATCCTGGCTTTACCACTGAGTAGCCATGTTGATCTGGGGGAGACATTAATTTCCCTGTGCCTCCCACTGAGTATTTACCCTAGAGATACAAATGTGGTGATCTGAAGGGGCATCTGCACGCTAATGTTTATAGCAGCGGTATCCAACAATAGCCAAACTATGGAAAGAGCCCAGATGTCCATCGACAGATGAATGGTTAAAGAAGATGTGGTGTATACACACACACACACACACACACACACACACACACACACACACACACAGGAATATTATGCAACTATGAAAAAAATGAAATCTTGCCATTTGCAATGACGTGGTTGGAACTAGAGGGTATTATGCTAAGCGAAATAAGTCAATCAGAGAGAGACAGTTATCATATGATCTCTTTGATATGTGGAATTTAAGAAACAAAACAAGATCATAGATGAAGAGAGGGAAAAATAAAACAAGACTAACCAGAGAGGGAGACAAACCATAAGAGATTCTTAATCATAGGAAACAAACTGAGGGTTGCTGGAGGGGTGGGGGGATGGACGGATGGGGTAACTGGGTGATGGACATTAAGGAGGGCACGTGATGTAATGAGCACTGGGTGTCATATAAAAGACTGATGAATCACTGACCTCTACCTCTGAAACCAATAATACATTATATGTTAATTAATTGAATTAAATTTAAAAATGTTAGAAAATAATTCACCTCGTAATGGGGATAATAATAGTATTTATTCTTAGTACTATTATGTTATGTATGTTTATTGAATTAATGTATGTAAAAGCCCTTAGAACCACACCTAGCTAATAGCTGACACTGTACGTTAGCTCGTAGTATTATTTTCCCAGTTCTTTCAACAGCATGATGAGTCTCTCGATCTTTTTGAATGACTATATGTTTATTGAGCTCTGCCCTGCCCTCCTTCACAATATCTCCATTTTTTCATTTAATAAACCTTTATTTACCATGTACCTTTTTCTAGCCAAGCTGTGGAGATTTAAAAAAAAAAGGGGGGGACTCTCCTATGGGGCATTGTCTCTCCATTTCTATGATCACAGTTATCAAATCTGAACTGCTGTAATCAGATCAGCTTCTCTAAAATTTGTCTTTAACAAAGTCATTCTACTAAAGCCTCTATTCTGTTCTTTGATGATTATTAGCTTGAGCTTGACCCCTGCACCAGAATTTCTCCTTATGGATTCTACTTCTCTCCCTTCATTCCAGTGACAGTTCTGGTCTAATCCAGTCTCCTGGCCATCAATAAACATACTATGACTCAGGTGTTTTATTTTATTTTGTTTTGTTTTGTGCCTTTGTCCTCAGTTAGATTCTAAAATTCCTTAAGAGTAGGCAGTGTTACAATGGAAAGAACATGGGCTTTTGCATTCAGACCTGGGGCTGACATTTTTATATGATGTGGCAGTTAGGTAACTTGTCTGAGCACCAGTTTCCCCAGCTGTAAAAGGAGAAGTGTCTCACACAGTGCTGGGCATGAAATAAATGTTAGTTTTCTCCCTTCCTTTTGTGTCCTCTCCGGCACCCACTAGAATGCTGAAGGATCAGCAGGTGTCTTAGCCAAACACACAAGAAGAGTGCAATCATATAACAAGCGTAATTCATTTCCAAGTTGCTTCCTTAACTACAGCTGCTCTTTGAGGTCATGGGAAATGAAGAAACCTTTCCTCTTTTGTTAGCATCACGGCCTCTGCTTAGCATTTTAGAGATTTCCTCTACGCATTACCAGGGCAAGAACTGGAGTCTGGATTTTTTCAGCCGTTCATCCTGTATTTTTATTTCTGATGTCTCTGACTCATCTCTCATGCAGGCTGAACTTCAACACTAGCTTCTGAAGCTTAATTTTTTTTTTCAAACTAGGACTCTGTGCTGCTGTGCAAATAGCCTGGCAGGAGAGATCTGGTGTGTGAGGGTCTAAATCCTCCAGCTGGAGAATGAGGAGTTGTCCAGCTTCCTCCAGACCTGCAGAGCAGACTTCTGGGCCAGACTGATTTGACGATGCAGCTCTGTGGTGAGTTGGGTAACTACTGAGTGAAAGAATCAGCTTAGATTATTAATGGCCAAGTCTCAGAAGATTCAAAGACTAAGTTCCAATGAGCAGTCCCAAAAGAGTCCAGGGAATTTAATTCTGAGTTGTTATAGTGTGGAGTCTAGAAAACTTACCTAGAAAATGTTGAGAGGTGTTTGCTATTGTTTGAGCAAGAAATAGCAAAGGAAATATCTTTCTGAGGTATATTTTCATGATCTGGAAAGACTAGATATGAAGCGAACAGGAGAAATCCTCTGAATCAAATTGTTGAGCATCATAGTAAAAATATACACAGTGAGTTTTAGCACATATTGAAGTAAAAATATTTTTTGTAGCCTACCTCGTGTAACAACTTGCTAGAAAGTATTAGGGATTGGCAACATGCCTCATAGATGAACATTAATGGGTCAGTTATTCTTGTGTTAACCTTCCTTTAAGTTACTGAGAGTAAATGAGACCAAGTGTGACCTGTTACTCTAGATGTTATTCTAGAAATAATAATAATTCTGATTTAACATAACCTTAATTCAGGGACCTACCATTCACAGTGGGATAATATATAAGCATTTTAGGGGGCGGTTTTGTTTTTTGTTGTTTTGGTTTTGGGGCTTTTTTTTTTTTTTTTTTTTGCATTTAAAGATAAATATATTTTGTTGTAAAAGGAGATTTGTCAGTGAATCATGGGAAGATGGTGTTGAGTGACAAAGGCAAGTGCGAGACTACCTCAGACAACAGGATATCCTTTCCCAAAAGTTCAAAAAGCAACTAAACTAAACAATATATCATTTCAGCATATATGTGATAAAAACCACATTTTCAAGAGCCTGGGGATGATGGATAAAGACAAACTTCAGGACAGTGCACTGGAGGCAGGAACTGGAACACACAGGCTGATCCAAGTCATTGGCAACGTTCCAGGCTTTGCGTCAGGCAGTGTGTTCACAAGGGCTCACTAGGTTATTAAATAGATGGGCAAAAAGCTTTAACATGACACTATGCACGAGCCCACAGTGACAATGTCTTGAACTAAGAATTTGGATCATTCCAATTCGGTGTATCTGAGGTTCGTTTACGAAAAACTTAATTTTGTAATAAAATAATTCAGGAGGAAGGCACAGGCATTATACTTTTTAGAAGTTCAAAAAAATTTTTCAAAGTTAGCTATATACATCTTCATCATGAGTCCTAGAATCGTATCAATGAGGTAGGAGGTAATTCCCCCCAGAGCAGTCAGACTAGAACCATACACTGTGGGGGGTGTGGGGTGAGGAGGACACTGGGAAGGAGGGGAGGAGGATAAATCAGGATAGAAACGAAGCCCATCTGTATACATGGGAAAGTGCCCAGCATATGAAGGTATGACCGAAAAATCTATTGGCTGTCAGTGGCCTCGTTGGCAATGCCATTGCATAAGACATACATCTGACGTGAATATACAATTATCTGCTGAACACTTATTATGCTATGAAAGAAATACAGTTACCCTCTCAAGGGGACTTACAGCCTGAGGGTAAAAAGCCTAACAGATCCTCAGGTTCAAAGAGATCATTACCTCTCCCTATGTGAGAAAAGAAATTAGGAAATAAACGGTGAACAGGGCAGATTCCCAGCAAGGGATACCAGTTTTGCATAAAGATACTGGGATGGAAGTTTAGGAAACTTGATTCAATTTCCCATAGCAAAACAGCCACTTCGTCCCCCTGATGGCCACAGGACTTAACCCCCCTATAGTTTGAAGGCCGAGAATGTTGAGCAACAAGGCTAACAGAAAGCTCTTTGAAACGTGTTCTCTGGGATTCATTGAGCTCACATCGCTGGGCACCTGTTCTATGCAAGGCATAGTAGAGTTGTAGATGAAGGCTTTCAAACAAGCATTGGATTAAAAATGGAGCTCCCCATTTTTTTTTTCCTGGAGAAGAGTGTCACCTAAAGCAGTTTTAAAAATTGAGTCTGTCTGATTTTATTCCACCCAGTCACGGCATACCATTTGTGAACATTAAGGTTTGATTTTGATTTGTGATGCCTTGCTAGGAGCATCTGTCCTTACTACTGTGGGACAGTAGTAAGTCCCTTACTACTGTGGGCCCCCTCCCCCTTTGTTTTATAATCTATATCGCTTAGGACTGAGGCCGATGGACCTCTGTAACCAGCACATTTCTGTTCATATACAGCATCTTTACAGGAACTGCAATCTGTTTTGCAATAAGGCTTACTTTTTATTTACCGACTTCAGCTGGAACACCAATTCCAGTAATTAGGCTGAAGCCATGGCATGACTGATTTAGAGAGACTGATGTTAGCTGCTTAGATCAGCACGTTCTAGGCACCTTCCATGAAATGATTTGCCTATAAACTGCCATCACTTTATGGTAGGTGAAAAGCAACGTCCATAGAAGCCCTCTGCCATACTTCCACCATTCAATTATTCATGGTAATGAGGACCAGGCAGGCAGCCCTGTAGTTTCCAGTGGGCCATCAAGTTAAATCCTGATGGCCTAGGAATAATGGCAGTATCTAGGCCTGTACATCCAGGGGCCAGGCAGGCATTTGTCGGTGGTACTTTCTGCATTTTTCCAGGGTAGTAGGTGAGAGCTTAGAGTAGTAGTCACCTGCCGAACAACCTAACTATGCCCATTGGCCTCCTATGATGTCAAGATTCTAAACAGCACTCCGAGAACCACCTAGAGCATCAGTGCAAGCCAGCCCATCTGCTCTGTAGAGACACACTGGCAATCCTGGCAGACATCCCCCTTTGTGGCCTTCCTTTGTCTTCTTCTATAGCCTTCCTCTGGGTGTAGAGCAGACCCACTGAGGACGGAGGCTCAGCTGACAGGAGGAGAGCAGCTGCCGCAGTGGAGAACCTGCTGCGCTGGGCTCAGGGGCAGGGATACAGCGGGTGAGGAAAGCAGTGGGCCACCCTGTAGGAGCAAGGTTGCGGGCTGGGTCCCCATGGGAATGTGTGGAGAAAGTACTTTCTCTTTGTTTACTCTTGCTTCTTATTTTGTGGCATCTCAAAGCACATCATGGTCCAGGGCATGGAGACAGAACACTTGCTTAAGGATTCTTACTTTTGTTTTCCTTTGCTAAACTATTAGAGAGGGATTGTGTCCCAGAGTGGGTTGGATGTTGGGACAGTTGTGCAAAAACCGCTTAGTAGATTCAGGAAAGATACCGAACCTGGAAGTGAATAACATGCCAAGAGATTTCAAGTACAAATTGAGGAAAACTCTTTTTCAAGGGAAAGCTGATGGGGAGCATTGCACTAATTAGTGCAAATGAACGATGCGGTTTGGGTCATTAATAATGAATTAGCAATGCCATCTAAATCTGCACAGGCGTGTTTTCCATTGATTATTTGATCCTGAGGTGGTTCTTGTCAGGTACGACTGACAAGGTAACAGAGGAGTTGTGTGACTTGCCCAGGTCACACAGCTGACGAGAGGGGTGAGGAGAGGCGGCTCCGTGTGTCAGAAGTGCCCCGGCTAAGGATCAGAATATCTGTGTTCTGATTCCAATGAGCTAATTAATTTTGCAGTGGTAAGCAAGCAAATCACTTAACTGCTCAAGAAATCCCTCACTCATAAAAGGAAGTTTGAGAAGATTAATTGCTCTCAACCCCAACTGCACTTTTAGCTCCCCTCCCCAGTGGAGAGTTTTTGAAACTATTACATCCCAGACTTTAGACTCCACCCCAGATCAATTCAGTCTGCATCTTTGGTGGACTAGGCCCTTCAGCATCGTTTGCTTGTTTGTCTGCTTGTTTGTGGGTGTTCAAGCTGCCCAGCACAGAGGGCTCCCGAGCTGTAGATTTCTGAGGTGCCTTCCATCTTATACATGTGATGTCAATCTGGTCCCCAAGCCTGGATATTTTTAGGTCCATTGCATCAGCTCCTACAGTGCAATACTTGGGCGAGAGGCTAAATGGGTCTGTTTACTCAAAAGAGGAAAACGGAGACAGGAGTGCATGGATGCTGAGGCCCGTCCTGGGCCATGTCCTCTAACATCTCAAAGCTCCTGAAAATGTCAGTCCCATGTAAAGTAAGCACTCATTTGTGTAAGAGGAAAACGGCACATTTTTGTTGAAACATAATATCAATTTAAGGGAACGTCAAATCAGAGAAGGAGACGACTGTCACTTTTTTAGTTATAAGAATTGAAAATGGGCTGGCAAGAATGACCATCTGTAGAAAGAAATAGAACCTAATGCTTCCCTCATCTCACTGAGTGAAGACATATCAATGCTCACATTCCTATGAACACCTGTTCTTTCTACAAGAAACGAATGGTAATTTTAAGGATATATACATTTGATTAATTATTGAAAATGTCAAAAGCCCAAGGAATATTTCATTGTTGTACTTTTCCTCAGCAGCCCAATTTTAACCATCTGGCATTATTTTTTAAAAGATTTATTTATTCTAGAGAGGGGAGAGAGAGAGAGAGAAAGAGAAAGAGAGAAAGAGAAATAGAGCACGAGTGGTGGGGGAAGAGAGGGAAAAGTAGGCTCTCCACTGAGCAGGGAGCCCGACGTGGGGCTCGATCCCAGGACCCTGAGATAATGATCCCAGGACTCTGAGATCATGACCTGAGCTGAAGGCAGATGCTTAACCAACTGAGACACCCAGGCACCCCCCATCTGGCATTATTTGCTAGGCATCATCTAGCCAACTATCTGAACAGAAGAATACACCTTTTAATGGGGACTCTACATCGTATTTTAAAGCTAGCACATAATTTCCTGATTAGAAGGCAGCACTTTTTGTGCTGTTTAAAGTATAGTAGTGATACAAATACTAGCACATTTACTAGTATTTGTGTCGCTACTATATGTGAAAAAAAAAAAAAAAGCAGTGTTTTGGGGAATACTTTTTCCATGAGGGAGGAAAAGATTTTCTGAACAACTGTGGGAAAGACTTAAATAAAGTTATACAGTTGCCTTTAAAGCAAGTCTACTCAATGTATAATACACTAATTGGCCTGGACCTCTCCAGATATGAGAATGCAGGGCAACCTTTGCCAAAGTCTGCTGCCTCAGAATCACATCTTGTGGAGCATCCTGTGGGCTGGGCATGCTTACAACTTTGGAAAACAATGGACTAGAGACAGAAAGATGTATCAGTCATAATGGCTGAATTGGAATTTGCCATTATAAAGCATCTATGGTGATTTTTTATGTTAAGTTTTTGCTTAAGAAAACAAAGATGAGAGCAGAATAAGTAATTCTCTCTCTGCCTGCAATGCACTGAATGTCTTCCACAGAAACCCTCAGAGGTGATAACCCTAAACCCCTATTTAACAACCAAGATGTCATGAAGATAGTACAAATCAAGGGGAAAAAAAGAGCAGTTTCAGAGGGAAGAATGGATGAAATTAAGTTATTGGTAAGTTACTTATCATGGGGCAGCTAAGGTAGCCCCTTATCAGTTAAAGTCAGAAATAATGTTCTGTTAGAAGATTGAAAGAATACCCAGACACTTGCTTAATTTAGGTAATGATGATTATATATTCAAAGAATGCTCTGTATTTATACTTAGCTATAAAACTGTTTTGGGTGGTGTAAAATATAATTGCAAAACTAAATTGAAACTCAATTTTACTTTTATAACATTGCCAGTTTAATTAACAAATACGTACGTGATGAAATTATAGGAGGCATATTTTAAATTGAGATTGCTAACCTAAATGTTCAAGTTATACAAACAATTTATGCTTGTTCAAAATTGGCAGGAAGCATTTGGAACCGGACTGTATTTTTGCATGAAGCCCTTCGTGCCTCATGGTAGTAAACAGAGTTCTTCCCTGGGGTCAGGAATAACAAGAATGAGTGAAATCTTCAGATAATTCAAGAGCTTAGTGTTAGTTCACAGTTCCAATTTCCTCCTTGAGTAAATCATATCACTGCTGCTAAAAAGTAGGAGATACAACTAACTTTAGTTTTGTTATTTTTCCTACTCCTATCCACACATTAATGAGCAGTGAAAGTCCAGAAAGCAGGACACAGGAGAGAGAAGTTAAAAAAAAAAAAAAAAAAGACAAAACAGCATTAGGAATAAAGGTCTACTGGCTGGGTCATGGTTCCCTAAATTAATCAGGAGTGTGCAAAATTAGACATCAAAACAATGCTGAAGGCCAAAATGACCTTTCTAATGATATCGTTGAAATGTCTACTGAAGGGGCGCCTGGGTGGCTCAGTGGGTTAAAGCCTCTGCCTTCGGCTCAGGTCATGATCTCAGGGTCCTGGGATCGAGCCCCGCATCGGGCTCTCTGCTCAGCAGGGAGCCTGCTTCCCCCTCTCTCTCTGCCTACTTGTGATCTCTCTCCTCTCTGTCCAATAAATAAATAAAATCTTAAAAAAAAAAAAAAAGAAATGTCTACTGAAAGAATGCCCATTTTTTTTTACTTACAGACTAGGACTGTTTGGAAAACACACTACTTAAAGTGAATCAACTAGTTTATAGGGTGTTAGTAACAATATTCTGTAGCGAGGCTGCTGGACCATTCTTTACCTCGAGCAACAGGAATTGGAGGATTCTAGGAGAGCACTCTGGAGTCAGAAGAATAATGCCAAGCACTAAGAAGGTCTACAGCAATGAAAGGATGAAAGGATAGATGGAAGGATGACAAAATGAAGAAATTATGGAAAGAGGGATGTCACCTTTGATGTTAGCCTAATTCTTAGGTTATGCCTGATTTCTTAACTTCGTGAGCTTCTAAATACCTTATTCCATCTAGGACTAGGATTTTTCTTCTTTACCCTCTATTTTGTCTTGCCCCTGCTCCCTATCGATGGAATTCCCTGATTCCAACTTTTTCCCCAACTATCTGGTTTCCAAGTTCTGCCTACTCTTGGATTCTCTGTTGCATTCCTTCTTCTAGCATCCTCTGTCCACTGTGTGGAGAGCCAATCTGCACAGAGCCACTCTGTGGAGAGCCACAGCCACTGATTTCCTGGCTGTTATTGGCATCTATTATTGGCATTTACTTCTTCCCTGCTGGGTTTGGCCCATAGTCTATGCCCCCAGCTCTGGGGCTCTGGTTTCTCTGCCCCACCACTTTGTAATTAACTGAGCATCTGCAGGAGTCCTTCCCAAGGTATGGCCATGAATATGAATCTAAACAAGTAGATATTTTAAAATGAATACTAACTTGTTGTTCCTCTCCCCGAGCCCCGAAACCATCAGCAAAACACATTGCGGGCATATGCATAGTCCATGAGAAAGCTCTCCACATATACCCAGGCCAGATGACCACTGGAGGAGGTCTATGTGATTGCAGGTTCCCAAATAATATGATATTCAACTGAGCATCCACCATATTTAAGGCATTGTGTTAGATGCTGTTGGGGGTGTTGCAAGTATAAGACTGTATGGGAGAGAATCTCAGGCATGGGAAAATTTAAAGCTACTTGAAGGAATAAAACACAACCACTAGTAACTACACTGTGGGGTTGGATGCTACGTGAGAGAGAAAATTAAATATCATGGGAAAGCATAGAAGGAAGAGATCACATGTTGGTAGTAATAGATGGAGCTGGTGACAGTCGATCTGATTTTGAAAGTTGGGTAGATATTGATAGGCAGAGACATGGGGTGGTCTTTCCAAATAGAAGGAGCAGAAAATAGAAAAGCATGAGCAGCATTCCAAGAACAGGGAACCGGACACAGGCAGACACAGTGTGTTGAATCCACTCTAGACCTAATTTGAGGCAATAAAGAAACCATGAAAGGTTTTTGAGTTAGCATAGTCACAAAAAGACAGTTCTCTTAAAGATGGAATCCGCACCGGTTATCTTACAATGAATTTGAGAAGGCAGGTGGGATATCAGCCAGAAAATTATTACAAAGGCATGTGAAAATGACCACCTGGAACACAGAAATGGCTACAGAAATCAAAATGAGGGGAGGAGGCGAGCTGTTGTGAGAGGCAGCAGGGACAACAAGGAGGGGTCGAGAGAGCACTGGGTTGAGAGTCAAGGGTTCAAGCTATAATCTTGTTTTTACTATCCCTTTCTTTGTGTAAGCTTGGGAGGTCACTTAGCATCTTAGAGCTTCAGTTTTCTCATCTTTAAAACTCGGGAGTTAGGATGATTTCAATGGTTACTTCCAGCACCAAAGTCGCAGGATTCTGAACTGAAGTTGTGGTTTGGCGGAGTGAGCACAAGAGAAGTGGAGTCACCAAGGGAAGTCAGGGAGGAGAGACCCATCGGGAAAGACTTATGTCCCTTCCCTGGGTACAGTAAACAAGGCTCTATGTCAGTGCAGTCCAGCCCACAAGGGATCTGTGAGGCACACTGGACCAGTTGTTGGTCTGGCAGGAGAGGGCACTGGGAAGAACAGCTGAGCCAGCAAGGGCGCGCGTCTGTATTTCATGTCCCGGTCCGCCTGGCTCGAGCAATGAATGGCACCACCATCGTTCTGGCAGGCCCGGCAGCAGGTGCCTGACCACTGTTTGTGTTGCCCAGCTCTGCAACAGTACAAGCTACGCCAGGGAAATGGCAGCTGCTCGCCTGAGCCCGGCGATGGGAAGGGATTGTTTCTAGATGGCTTCACAGCTGACATCAGACACAAATCATTATTGTTTATGAAGAGGCTTTCTCCTGTCATTTAGCATTTCACTGTTGGACAAAAAGATTCAATGAAGGACCAAGTGAGCACAGTATTTGGTTTGGTGCTGTTCTTACCCGTAATCCAAAATCTCAAAAATGTGTAATCCCAAACCAGCTAATTTGTTTCATGCATTGCTGCCTTAACACTCCCCTCCATTATCTCATCCAACTTCTGTTGAGGGCTTAACTAGCCAAGACCCTTTGAGCTAACAAATATTCATATGGAATCATCTCACCCCAGTGGCAGTAATAGCCTCCCTTATATAGTTTTGCCACTGTTATTAAAATCCTGGGTGCCCTATTCCTTCTCACAACTCATATCTATATGTGTAAGATCTCATATCTACTCCTGTATCAAAAAATGCTATTATCAGATCTCAACAAAAAGTCTATTTCTGGTGTTCCTAACATCCTTTTTGGAACATTAGTCTTAACAGATTGTGGAATTTGAAGTTTTGATTAAAGAGAATCTACCATACAGTAAATTCTGTAACAGCAGGGAATTATTATTGTTTTTTTGTTTCATTCATCAATACCTGGAACAGGGCCTGGCACATAGCAGAGGTTAAATAATTATTTGTAGGATAAATAGAATATATGGGTGACGATGACCAGGCCTTCAGAAATCTGGTTATAGGACAAAACTTTTAGAAATATGTTAATATCTCTAGACTAAATATTCTATTTAGGGTAGATTGTTCCTCCCAGAACAAAAGTTCTCTGTTAGCAACCATAGTTGTGGTCCAGTAAAACTTGTTTCCAAGAAAAACACCTAGTAGATCTCAGATGACGGCAATGATGTAGAAAAACCCGGGGGAGCCCAGAAAGCTTATAATATGTATATCTAGAAACAACTTTGCTGGTGGTCTTGCAGAATCACCATTAAGAATGGGGCCTGGTATACATTTGTAAACTTTATGTCTAAAGATAACAATGTTCAGATATATTCATATATGAAATAATGAACACCCAAAGAGTTCTATTGTCCATATGCCTTAGTATTACTTAGCCACTTGCATTTTAAACTAAGCTATAGAAGAGTTAAAAGCTATTGATAAAGTGATTCACTTTGTCAAAAATGTTTTTTCTTCTATTGTTTTAATATTTATTTAACTTAATATTAGCTTATTGGCTTAAGTTCTATTTCTTCCCAGTACCCAGAAGTCTAGATCTAGAAGGAGTATTTTCCCTGGTGTGTTTAGTAACTGACTGAAAAATAATTTCTTCCAATTTTACTCTAAGGTCGATTAATATCAAATGTACATATCA
>CM052886.1:53551092-53566817 GCA_028534135.1 Potos flavus | reverse complement strand
TGTCAAAAATGTTTTTTCTTCTATTGTTTTAATATTTATTTAACTTAATATTAGCTTATTGGCTTAAGTTCTATTTCTTCCCAGTACCCAGAAGTCTAGATCTAGAAGGAGTATTTTCCCTGGTGTGTTTAGTAACTGACTGAAAAATAATTTCTTCCAATTTTACTCTAAGGTCGATTAATATCAAATGTACATATCAGTTGGAAGAAACATAAATCTTATGTTAATTGGCAGCTATACCATCCAGAAATTATTTCAGTGGCTGAAATTTCTTCAAGTTTTTTAATTTTTAATTTTTTAATTTTTAAATTTTTTTTCAATACAAGAGTTTTTAATGGGATGTATAAACACCTAAAATCTTCAGTAGAAGTACACAAATCACCAGGAAAAAAAAATAGCAGGTGCGTGATAAATTAGCATGCCAGTCAATGCACAGACATTTCAGGCAGGATAGAGAGGACTTTAGTCCGAGAAACTAAAATACATATGTATTTTACTATCGTGGAGAACCAAAACACAAGGCATTACAAACTGTGACATAACACAGTTAGCAGGGCAACCCAAGGAGGAAACCCATTAAACGCTGGTATAATTGAAGATCACTAAAGAATACAATGTGACTCGTAGGAAAGTATGTGGAGAACAAGCGGAGTTCTGCCCATCCATCCGCTCCAGGATGAGGGACAACATGGAAATGAATAAAGCCAGAGAACTGGGGGGAGTGTTCATCTGAAAGCCAGATCTGAGGGAAAATGTGACACGAAAACAAACACGTGGTGTAATAGAAGACAAAAAGTGCTGAAGGGCTTCTTGTACTACAAGTATTTTCTGTTCAGCTGACCAGCCCTTGATAAATCAGGGTGTGATTTCATCTTCATAAAACTATTTAAATCTTAGCCGAGGAAAAAGAGATGAGTCCTACGATTTCTTAGAGTGGTGAACATTTATTTTGCAATGGGCAAACTTGGTATTTCTTGGGCATGTTCTGGGTCATCAAAGTGTCCTTTTAAATTTTTATCTCTGTGTGTGTGTGTGTGTGTGTTTGTGTGTGTGTGACACTTCTAAGTTTTTATTTAAATGGATCATTTAAGTGGGAAGGCTCAAGTTTCAATATAATGTACTCCAGTCTAAATGATTAACACTAATTACGTCAGAAAACAATGAAGATGGGGCACCTGAGTGTCTCAGTCGATTAAGCATCTGCCTTCAGCTCAGGTCATGATCCCAGGGTCCTGGGGTTGAGCCCTGCATTGGGCTCCCTGCTCAGTGGAGAGCCTGCTTCTCTTTCTCCCTCTGCCATTCCCCCTGCTTGTGCTCTCTGTCTCTCTCTGTCTCTGTGTCAAAAAATAAATAAAATCTTAAAAAAGAGAGAGAGAGAAAACAATAGAGATATAGATGGATTAAAGAATAATATAAAAATACATACATACATGCAACATGAACATGAATATTTTTGTGATCTTGTGATACAAAATTACTTCATGTGATAGGTTGAATAATGTTCTGCAAAAATTCATGTCCACAGGAACCTGTGAATATGAGCCTATTTGGAAATAATTACAAGCTGTGTAATTACAATAATTACTTGGCAGATGTAATCAAATTAAGATGAGGTCATACTGGATTGATAGGCTCTAAATTCAATATGACCGTGTCTTTGTAAAAAGAGGACAATTTGGACACACAGACACAGACACATAGGGCAAGCCTGTTGAAGAGGAAGGCAGAGATTGGAGCATGCATCTACAAGCCAGGAAAGCCAAGGGATGCAGGGAATCACCAGAAGCCAGGAGAGAAGCATGAGAACAGATGAGGTTTACCCTCAGAGCTTCTGAAGGAACCAACCCTACTGACACCTTGATTTTGGACTTCTAGCCTCCAGAACTGTAAGAGCATACATTTCTGTTGTTTTTAAGCCACTCAATGTGTGGCAATTCATTACAGCAATCACAGAAAAATAATATAGTTCCTAAATAGAAAAGGAAAAACAACTCCCCCCAAATTAGTTATTTGACTTAATAAAAAAATTTAAACATCTCCATGTAAAAAAACGTAAAACCAAAGTTAAAAAAAAAACAACCCAGGAACTGAGAGAAAATAACTGTGTATTTGAAACATTTATGTCAAATACATGGTTAATATCCTTAGTAGGCAAAGAATAGAAAAATAATCAAGCAACCATTAGAATGTTGTGCTAAAGATCTGAATAGACAATGAAAGAAACAAAAATGTCCAATAAATATATGGAAACATATTCCATATCCATTCTAGCTATGAAAAATGAGAAACTAATTTTACTTATAAAATTTGTAAATAATAATAGCAAAAATGTGCATGACATTGCTCTAAGTACTTTGCACATTGCTCTTTTATTATTTACAACAACCCTATGAGCTAATAGGGTTATTGTTAGATAATATTATTATCTT
Source organism: Potos flavus (assembly GCA_028534135.1). Taxonomy (NCBI): domain Eukaryota; kingdom Metazoa; phylum Chordata; class Mammalia; order Carnivora; family Procyonidae; genus Potos; species Potos flavus. Next base: position 53,564,388 of record CM052886.1, on the reverse strand, counting down.
CATGTTATAAAGGAAAAAACCAAGCCATAAATTTAGCAAGGATGTACTTAAATGGCCATCCTCGTATACTACAGTTTGGGAGCTAATTTGGCAAATTTTGTTTTAAAAACAAGCATATCTTTTAATGCAAGAATTCCCTTTGTAGGAAGTTGTCCTTAAAAGATAAGAGGAAAAAAGTGTTAACAGATATTATCTCTGTGTAATTAAATGTATGCTATCTCTTTTGTAAATTCTTCATATTTTTCTATTTTCCAATTTTTTTTTTATTTCTAACATATAGCCTATGAGTAGTATCCCTTAGTTTGGCAGTGCACAACTTGACAGCCTTGATGATTTTTAAAAAGCAGATGAGGAAAAAAAAAAAAGCAGATGAGAATTTCTGGCTGTAGATAATTGACAATTTTCCTTGTGTTACTGAGAAATCAGATATAGCAGATGGGAAGCTTGGAGGGGTGGGCAGAGGTAAGCTTTATGATATAACACTCTGTCTTTCCTTTAAAGGAGTCACAACCATGTAAAAATTATTTTATACTATTTTTATTCGCCTCAAGTAAGTATCTGGTAAATATTTTTATCAGTTTTTAGGTGGAAAAATTGAAGCATATATTGTTTGCCTTACCTAGTACTCAAAAACTGAGCTTAAAGTCAGAGCTGTGGGATGTTTCCAGCAATAGTCTGTGTACTCACAACGTATGGTATCATACATGCCTTTTTCCAACTTATTTCCTCACTTTTATTTTCTCTTTGACTTTTCCCTTGATTTATTTCAAATTTATTTTATGATACCATTTTGTATGCATCTTTATAGACCTTCTTAAATCTTTTCTTAGAATATAGCTCAGTATAGATAAAAATGTATTATGTTAATTTTTTAATTTTAATTTTTTATTTAAATTCAATTAGGCAAGGTATAATACATCATTAGTGTTTGATATAATGTTAATTTTTTTTAAACTTCAATTTGATACTCATTAGTAAAACTGGAGAAAACAGAAACCATTTTTTTTAGACAGCTAGCATTTTAAAACCAGAAATAAAAATGTAAACTAGCTATATTAAGATAAAATGACTTAACACAATTAAAAAATAAAAAAATTATGATAATCTAACTGCAGAAAAAAGATAAAGTGAAAACTAATGTAAATGACTTTTAGATAAAAATAAAGTGAATGTTTTCAGTGATCACCAAGTAGCAAAGAAAGGTGAATTGTGTCATATTTCGTGTGCCATTCTGTTGTAAACCCACTTAAAATCTGAATTCCTAGGGTTGCCCCTTTCTTTTAATGGCTACACTTTGGAGACAGGTGATAGTATGCTGAATCTCCATGGCTAAGTGTTTGATTTATTATTAGTTTTGATTTGAGAATAGTCTGTGTATGCAGTCAAAAAAGGAACAAATGAAACAATGACATTTGGAAAGCAATAAAATCTGAGGGTAAGAGTTCAGAAGAAATTAAATATGCCCTGTCAGCTACTAAAAACAAATAAAAATTAAAAAGCCCAAATGCACTTAGAAAAGTTCAAAAAGTAGAGTTTCACATGTCTGAAGAGGAAATAAATCATTTTATTCAATATGGCCTCCATCAGGTGGCGTAGGATATCATATATAGTTTTACACTTACCAAAGAGAAACATCAATACCGTGGCTAGAATTCAAAGGCACCCAAAGAAATCAACCAGATGATAAAAGGATAAGAGGATTGAGTCTATGAAGCGAGATTAGAGAAAATTAATGTGTTCAACAAAGAGTAAAAGAGGAGAGGGGATTGAGACTTTTCCTTAAATACTTGAGGAAAAAGTATCACAAATGAAAAGTTGGAGCCTCCAACAGGAGCAAGAAGCTAACAGGGACTGATTTGTCCAGTAGGCTCAGTAGGCGGAATGCCCAGGACACAAGATACTTTTAGAGGCCCACGAAAATGTTTAACTTCTTTCAAAGATCAGAAGAAAAATGAATAATATCATAATAAATATATAAAACGGATCAAGCCTGGGCTGTATTCATTTTTTTGCCAACATATTCATTAAACATAATTTTCAATATGCTTTTACGGAGGAAGGAACCCACAAAGGCAAAAGTGCCCAATGCCCATGAAAGTCAGAATGTGGCTCTGACAAACTTTAGACAAAATACTGGATCAAAATAATCCCCATGAAAGGGTGTTAAGTGTTAAGCACAGATGACCTGGAGGGCTTGCAAAGAGGGACCCTGAGTTGAGGCTAGGAAGAAGAGGCTTACTTTCTGCATCTGTGAAATTCCAATTGCATTGTCTTGAGGTCTTCCAGTGTGTTAGACACGCATATAATTAATGCTCAGGATAATGTTCTGAGGTAGGATTTGTTATCCCTCATCAACAGATGAGACAATTGGAACTCAAAAGATGACATAATTTACTAATGCTAGAGATGGAGCCATAGTCAGACCTGAAGCTGTGACTCAAGTAGCTGTGACTCTTTTTCTTGCCCAGTTGACATAGTGTCTCAACACAAAACTGGAAAATCAGACAGGTGTAATTTCCAGCCATCCCACACAATTATCCCACTCCTCATCACTCCATCAAGGCGCTTCCATAATCCAATACTTACTTCATTTTGTTAGTTATATCTTCAGCAGTCAATTATGCCATAACCCATGCATCAGCCAGTCCAAATTCTTCTTGGTATGGCTTACTACAAGAAAAGAGAGTCTTTGAGTAAGTTATTTTACTGCATGAATCTGCTTCTTTTAAAGGTTTGGATCTCAATGATGTGAACTTATGTGCGATACAATTTTCTAAAAAAAAAAAAAAAAAAAAAAACCAATGTACCTTGGGAGTGAATGGAGAAATGATGTTGGGTGATCAAAGGTCATTTTCAAAACAGGGATATCTTTTTAAAACCAGGTCTTCTAGCTAGGCCAAGACATATGTGGCAATTTACACTTTGAAATTAGAATTTTTTAGAATTTATTCTAGGAGAAAGATCTCCAGGGAGTTGATAGATATGTTTGTGGATTGTCACATTCCTTGGTATTTCTTACTGTGTAGTTGTAGGCTATTGGAATTTCTGAATCAGAGAGAGTGACTTTTATTAAGAGAAATGGAGAAATTTTTATTCTACAGAATTCTTCTTAGCGAGAACAATCCACTTGGATGAACTTCTTAGTATGAAAGATGAAATCCTAATGGGCCAATAAATTGCCTTATAAAGCAAGTGGATCTTGTTACCTGGGAGGCCGTTTGCCTAAATGCCATACTGTGTTTGAGTGTACCATGTTTAGTATGGGCAGAGTTGAAAGGCTCTGCACAGAAGATGGGGAAGTAATTGGAAATTTCCAGAAGATCCAGAAGGAGGGTAGAAAATCCAGCCAGGATGGTTAGAAAAGGGAGGGGCGAATGTCTAAGAAAAGAGCTTAGGAGAAGAATTTGTGTTAATTTTTAAGTTGCTTGCTGTGGAGTTTGCAAAGCAAACCTTTCCCTCAGAGTCTTCAATATAGTCTATATATCTCAATAATGCTTTTGAGAGGGTGGATTCTTTTCAAGGAATTCCAAAAGGTGCTGAGTTATGAATCAGGGTTGGCCTAAGGAAACCCACAGACCGCAGGCCTGGAGGCAGGAGTTGCGGCCAAGGGCAGAAACATCTGGGTTCCATTTAAGTTTTGCTCCAAAGTCAATACCACATGCTGGGAAAAGCAAAAGCATCTACATCCCTGCCCAGCATTGAATATAGAAGGACATTAGTGTTTCTCACAGGAAAATTGCTTAAAAGTTCAGGATACCTCTTTCTCTAACATTCTAAGAATGAAAAATCAAAATATACTACAGATATTAATTTTCCATTAGTGTTTTTATTTTTAATCATCAGTGTCACAATCATAGAAATCCTGTTGGTATCTCATTTTTTTTTCTGCAAAGATTTTTACTACAGTAAGTTTAATTAAATGACTTAAAATCAATGTTGTTGATCAATACTGATTTTCACCAGTGATCCTTATTGTCATTAATTATAATAATGAAGATGAGAAGTATTATTATTAATTATATAAGATTATTATATCTTATTATTAATCTTTTGGTGAAATAACTACTCTCAATGAAATACTGATATGACTGGGACAGATGATACAATAATTTTCCTTTAAGTGATTGAATTACATTCCTTGCTGTGATGCACAAATGTCTCCCACACTTGCTTCTATTATTTAGCAGTGTACTTAAAAAAAAAATTCTGTTGTTTAAGCAATCCAATTTGTGGTGCTTTGTTATGACAGCCTAGCAAATTAATACTGTTACATATTTAGAACACTTAGATTCATCCAGATAAATAGTTGAATTTTTTTAATCGGAGTATAATTAACATACAATGTTATATTAGTTGCAGGTGTATAACATGTCGATTCAACAGTTCTATACATTACTCAATGACCACACGACACGTGTTCTGTCTATACCAACTGTTTCACAGAATCAAAGTTGTTTATTTAGTCTTTTGTATTTTCCTTAGAAACTCAGCAGATTGGTATGGGAGTATTGGTAAGACCACTCTGAATAGGTTTGTGCAGGTAAAGTAAACAATTCATAGAGACATGTAATCTTGATAATCCACGTGTCCCCAGACCCTTCTTTTTCTTCATGTAGCTGGTCTTTATGAGAATTACTTCGGATTTTCACTTCCTTTATTTTACAAAGCAGTCAAGAAGATAGTTGAATTTTAGTGTGTAGTCTCTGGAGCTTTGTTTGCTTTCCTTCAATGACCTGGAACCACTGGGTCACATCTAATTAATATGTTGTTGGCAGGACACACTGAACAGAAGTTGTCAAAACCAGATAATTAGAGTTTAGATTCAGGGTTGAATTACATGTGCTACTTCCAAGAGTTACTGCAAGTCGTATGTAACTGCTTCAAGTCTACTAGGTCTATAAAAATATTTCTTAAAAGGCTATTAACACACACACACACACACACACACACACAGACACAACTCATTTGTGGATTTTTATTTTATTTTTAAAAACATTTTATTTATTTATTTATTTGCCAGAGAGAGGGAGAGAGAGCACAAGCAGGCGGAGCAGCAGGCAGAGGGAGAAGCAGACTCTCCACTGAGCAAGGAGCCGGATGTGGGACTTGATCCCAGGATCCCAGGATCATGACCTGAGCCAGAGGCAGATGCCCAACCAACTGAGCCACCCAGGCATTCCTCATTAGTGGATTAAAAAAAAAAAAAATCATAGAATACGTTGCCAACAAGTATTTTTAAGTGGAATTTCTTTTAATCTTGGCAAGTAACAAATATTTGATATTTTATAAATTTGACACCTCTTCCCTTAAAAACCAAGAGAGGTGTGAATTGAAGTATTTTTCTCAATCATTTGACTCAAAAGTTTTGATAAGAAAAGTGAACTTCGGGGCCTACGTTCTTCAAATTGACTGTCGACATTAATGAAGCTCACTGCGTAAGCTGGGCTTTCTCACTTATCCAATGTAAACATACTCCTTACCCTGTATCTTTGCAAATTTTACACTATATTTGCCAACCGTAAAATCTCTGCAAACATTGGACAGGATCACCTCTTGCTACCTGGTAACAATGTTTATAAGTGTATTTATTCAGATAAGATGGCCAAGTACATTTAAAAAATATTTCCTAAAAGGGATCTCAAAAATGCTTTTTTGCAACCTGAAATCTTCATTCCTTGTTCTTCTTTCCATAGATGATGCCAATGGCCAGATTTATGCAAGAATGATGAAGTGCGGGTCTGAGTCTGTTAGCCATGTAATTTTTTATTGTCAAAGTTCATTTCCTCAGAATACTTTCATAAGAAACATGAATGTAACCGAGGCAGTAGGGTTGGGTTTTTGTTTGTTTGTTTGTTTGTTTTGGTTTTTTAGCATCATGACTTTCTGATTTACATATGACTTTCAGAGAGTCAATGCGATCATTTTATTTTCACTTTCTTCTCTGCCCACTACCTGGGCAGTGGGTGAGTTCTAAATTTTTTCTAAATTCTAAATTCCTTCCATTTACTTAAGGCTCACTTGAAGCAATTTTGCTCTTGACTCTATGGTACTGGCTCCTTTTGACCCCGATCTATTCATAAGTGGAGCTGATTTGGACTCTGTTCTAAGACAATCCCATAAGATTTTACCAGCGGCTGAAATCTAGTTTTTCCAACTTGCCTTCTCCTTGGCCCTTACCTATTTGGAGGTCTGAAGCCGGGGACCAGTCCCATGTGATTTCTCAGAGTTGTTCCTCAGCCATGTTCTTGTGAGCAATGCTTCTATCCAAACCTCTTCCCCCCACAGAGTGGGTGCCCCCCTCTCCTGCCAACATGATTTGCCATGTGGAGCCCAGTGTTGCTCCTGCTCCTTAACATAGACACTGAGGAGAACTTGGTGAGTGATTGAGGTGGACCTAGTTTGAATTCTGCTGGGAGCCAAGTGGTGCAGAGTATAGACCCTTCCTTTGATTCAGATAATAACTTCCTTAATCCAGAATCGAGTCATTTGATTCTTCCTCTGTTTTTACTCATGTTGAAACAAATTAAGTCTCCTCTGGTATGCAGTTCAGAGGCTTAGAAGTAGTGAGAGGGATATATTTGGCACTGTGAAATTCTGAATTATAAAAAGGGAAGTACAAAGAAAAAAATGCAAAAGTCTAAATTATTATCTAAGATATATAATAAATATCAGCAACTTTTAGGAACTTGGCAATTCCCAATAAATGACCATAGCAGATGGTTTTATAATTTGCTTAGTCACTTTTATTAATGTTCACAGTCAACACCTAATCTGGTTATTAATTTTAACTTTGCTGCCACTTGTGTACTTATATATTCTTTAATTCATGACTACATGACTATAACTTTCATATTCATATGCAATATTATTAAAAGCTAAAAAATCAAACTCAGAAGCAATCAGGCAGTAATTCTACTTAGCATAAAACAATGGTTTTGGCAATTATTATAACCTATTCCTCTTGAATTAAACTGTAGATGGTCACAATAAATCATGAGATTTATTGAAGCAAATAATTCCATTACATTAGTATAGAAATAGGAACAGGAGAAGGGGACAAAAGCGCCAATCAATATATGCTCATGGAGACACTGCAGAATTTTTGTATATATTTTTGTCCAGTAATAAATTTTGAAGATTATTTACAAACCTGAAGTTGTTTTCCTTTTAAAAGCTTTATTTTCAAAAGATGAATGGTATGAATTGTTTGATGTTGTGAAATAGTACATCATATTTTTCTTTAAAATAGGATCCCTCGACCACAAGAAATTGGTGGTAATTGGATTCCCAACTTGGCCTCCCCTTATTTTCTGGTTTCTCTCTTCTGAATATTTTCTGGTTTGTTTTTGTCTCAAACTATGGTACTCACAACCTAACCCAACTTTCCAGGTGCAAATTGGCAACCATAGAGAAGAAATTGAGCTGCCTTCTTCCTTTCTTCTTTCCTCCCTTCTTTCTTTCCATCTTTCCTTTCCATCCTTTTCCCTTCCATTCTTCCTGTGGCAAATATTGAGAACGTAACGTCTATCTGGCACTGTAATAGGTGCTGGAGATAAAAATGAGCAAAAGAAAATATTGGCCTCTACTTTCACAGAGTTTATAATCCAGTAAAGGATATGGAGAGGAACAAATTATCTCACAAATAAATGTAAAATTTCATCCGTGACAAGTCCTAAGAAAATGTATCCAGTCTTATGAACCTGTAATAGGAGGATTTGAGCTAATCAGGGAGATCAAAAAGGTTTCTCTTGAGCAGGATGCTGAAGGAAAGACAGAGCTAATAGGGTGACAAGAAGACAGAAAATTGTCTCAGGCACAGAAACAAGCATATGCAGTAGGAGTGCATGGGAAAGACCCTTGTGAAGGTATGAGGGATGGAAAGGACTCCAACACGAACGGAGCAAAGAAAGGGGAAGCCTGTAGGAAGTGAGGTCAGCCAGAAAGTAGAAGTTGCCAGATCAGGCAGGATCTTCAAGGCCCTGTTTTATCTTGAGCCTAACTAAACAAATGGGAAACCATGAGAAGTGTTAAACAGGAGGGATATGACATTTTAATTTTAAAAGATTACCATGAAGAGTGGATTGAGAAGACACCAGAGTACATGCACATGGATCAGTAAAAAGACTATTGCCGGAGCTAGGGGAACAGATAATGGCAAGGTAGCTTGGTTTAGCTGGCAAGAAGACGATGGAACTGAAAAGTATGTAGAAGGAAAATTGGTAAAACTTGATAATGGATCATATAAGGTGGGGAAGGGGAGAATTAGATAAAGGTGAGGGATTCATGGACTGACAGCTTCTGTCTGATGTGACTGGAGGGGCGCTGTGCCATTCAGTGAGGTCGGAAACACTGGAAGAGGGCCAGATTTGGGAGGAAAGATTATGAGTACGGTTTTGTGAGAAGAGTCATTGAAAACTGTACAAGAAAATATTAAGTAGAAAGTTTGATCAGGTGTGTCTCGAGCTCAGAAGAGTGTTCTCAGGTGGTGATATAAATTTGTGAGTCTTCTGCATATAGATGGTAATCGAATCCATATGGAAGAACATCAGATAAAAAGCGGAAAGGCCAGAGCACTGAACCTAGAGAAACTCAATAATTAATAGCCCTTGAGAAGAAAACGTGAAGAAAGATAGAGAAAGGGGCAGCTAGCAAGGTAGGAGGAAAACCTAGAGGATGCTGAGATTTCCAGAGGAGATCAACGTTTCCATTTAGAGGGAGGGGCTGGTGGTTGAGTGCTGCCGAAAAGTTAAGAATAGGAAGCATCCTTCTGGTTGATTCATATAATCTTACTGCCAGCTAAAATCCTGCAATGCTTTTTCAGATGTAAACAAACAACCCCAAGATCTCAATAGCTTAATAGAATCAAGGTTTATTCTTCCTCACAACTGATTCCTGGGAGGTTTGTGTTGTTCACGTCAAAGAGGTGACTCAGGAAATATGCTGCTTTCGGCTTGTGGCTCCTCCAACTTATTTCATGATCTCCCTGGTATCATCCTGCTGCGGGAAGGGAGAAGGGAATGTGGGGAAAGGCTCGCCTGATCTTTAGCTTCCTCATTTTAGAAGCGACATACGTCCCTCCCACTCACATTCCACTGTCAGAGTCAGGCAATGGCAAACCCAACTACAGGGAACCTGGGAAATCGAAAAGAGCAAAGTCAGACCCCAGAGCATTTACAAACCCCATGACCCCTGCCCTGCCCTTAAGAAGGTGAAGTTTGGGATCCAGGTGCAGGACCTTGAATTTACCACCATTCAATCTCAGTGTTAGATATCATTTCCGCCCATTAGGCCTTTTTACATTCCAATTCTGAAATCTTACATTTCCTCCCTTGCTTGAAGCTATTCAACAATTTGATCAGCATTCATTTTATAGTTTTATCCAATTGAAGGATAAACTTCTTAGTTGAACATGACCAAGAACTGAGTCTCACCTGAAAATGTCTCCAGAGGTTGGCCTCCAGGCTCGATCCAATCCACCCTTCAGCATCCCTGGTGCTGTTCAACCAGATGGGGATTACCCAATTGAACTAACATCTATAGATAATAAATAGAAGGAAGAACAGAGTATTCTCCTAACAGCAAGTTAAGATGTTTTTCAAAATTAAATTAGAAAAGAAATACATATAAGATTGTTCTTCTGTAGTAGTAATCTGTAAATAAACAACTGAGGTATCTAGAGAAACCCTTATTTATGATAAATAGAGCACAAGCCTCTATAAAGAGTGTGCTATTGAAAAAAAAGAAAAGAAAAGAATATGCTATAGTCTAAATGTTTATGTCCCTCCCTGGCTAAATTTTCGTGTTAAAATCTAATGCCCAATGTGATGTAGTCGTAGGAACTGGGGCCTTTGGAAGGTGATTACGTCACTCCCCCGCTTGCGTTCCCTCTCTCGCTGTCTCTCTCTGTCAAATAAATAAATAAAATCTTTAAAGAAAAAAAAATACTCAGTTGGAAGAAAGAGTGTGATCACAGAAGCAGCAGATGTTCACATGCTGGGGAAAAGAGCCTGGGAGGAGAGACACTTGTTCCGTGTGCCTCTAGCCCCAGCCAGGGGACGTGAGCATTCAGCCCTCCAGGCAGGTATTACCAGATGTATATGACTACAGCCTCGAGGCAGGCAGCAGACAAACAAGAAATAAAACATGGGGGCACCTAGTCTTTGTAACTTTGATGTATATAAGCGATGAGGATGTAAAGTACAACATAGGGAATATAGTCTATAACATTGTCATAACTTTGTATAGTGACAGATGATAACTAGACTTACCGTGAGGATCATTTTGTAAGGTAAAAAATACTGAATTGCTATGATGAACATCTGAACCTAATGGGGTATGTATGTCGATTGTATGTCAGTAAAGGTCTTTTTATTTTATTTTTATTTTTTTTTAAGATTTTATTTATTTATTTATTTGACAGAGAAAGAGAGAGATCACAAGCAGGCAGAGAGGCAGGCAGACACAGAGGGGGAAGCAGGCTTCCTGCTGAGCAGAGAGCCCCACGCGGGGCTCGATCCCAGGACCCTGAGATCATGACCTGAGCCGAAGGCAGAGGCTTTAACCCACTGAGCCACCCAGGGACACCTTATTTTATTTTTTATTACTTTTTAAAAAAATTATAGTTTCATGGGTAAAGAGTTTCAATTCGGGATGATGAAAAATTCTAGAGGTAGATAATAGTGATGGTTGCTTCATCTGAATGTGTTTAATGGCACTGAACTGTACACTTAAAAGTGTTAAAATGATAAACTTTATGTTATGTGTATTTTACCAAAATTAAAAAAAAAAAAAACAGAGAAATCATGAGTCTGAAACTGAGATGTGAGGTCCTCATGACATGGCTGATATGTCCCCTCCCTGCTACTCCCTTTCTCCAGCCCTAGACTGTGTAAAGGCAGTGAACTTCAAGTTCTGGGTCCCTCCAACCTGGCAGAATCCACGCTTACTTCTCATAATCTGCTGAGATGGCAGCGTGTGTCTCTGTGAGGACCAGAGAAGGACCTGGAGCCACATCCGGTTCCTTCATGAGTCCTGGATCTGGTGTGCCCTTGCTGGCAGACTAACTCAAAGTAGGCTTGGCTGTATCCAAGATGCCATTCTCACCAGGTCCCGTATGTAGACCTGCCTTTGTAATCTGGCATAGCTCAGGGCTCTCCTAGTTTTAAACCAAAGATAACCAAAATAATCAATTCACTCTATTTGCTTTCCATATATTCTCTGACTTTATATGATTTATACACAGAATTTATATATCTTTCAGAATTTATGTATCTACCAAATATAGAATTATCAGCCAAAATAAGACGACAACTATACTTTTATGGTTTTTATAAATTTATAACTTAGCAATCTGATTTAAACATCCCCGTGGTCAGTGAGACACTGGAACTTTCAGATGTGCCCGCCATCAGGTGCTCCTGGATTTGGAACTAGTGATCAGGCTGAGGCCTCTGCAAGGAACTGCCCTGTGTCCAGTTGTGTCCTTAGGGGTCAGCCTTGCTCTGTAGCCACAGCACCTTCCGGCCATCATTTCTCTGTCTTGTCCTCTTGACACTGGTGTCAAATGCTTTATGGAAGTTTGGACATACTGTGTCGCCTAAATTTCTGTCAACATTTAGAGTAGCTAAATGCTTCCTCGCAACTTTTTATTCTTCTTTGGCTTCAGTGGCTTTTTTCTAATATTTTTCTACCCAGTACTTATATTTCCCAACAGCTTTGCAGGTAGATGCGGCCAATGACTGGTTTCATTGAAAGAAATGTAAGTGAAAGTGAAATGTGAGACTTATGAGCTGGGACACTTAGGACATGTTGTGCCCCTGCTTCATCCTCTCTTCTGCTGCCAGAGAAAACAGAACTGTAGGTCCCTAGGTAACCCGGGGGAGCAGAGCCTCTTGCTGACCTACGCTGGGCATGTGATGTTATTGTATCATTTTGTTTCTACATCTTAGCCAAGCCTATTCTGACTGATAATCCTATTGGTCAGAAAGTTTCTCTTTTAAGGCAATGATCGTCACATACTGCATAATGTACACACCTGAAATAGTCTATATTTTATGAACACAGTATACAATATGATGGTTTAGCCAAGTATAGATTCTGGAGTCAGAATGCTAGATTTTGAATCCAGGCAACACCATTTACTAGCTGTGCGATCTTGTGCAAGTTAATAACCTCTCTGAGCTTTGTAACATAAGAATGGGAGTAGTACCTACCTCTGAAGGTAGTTGTGAAGATCAAATGGATTAAATTACTTAGAATGGTGTCTGGCACATAGTAAACCTTTGATAGGTGTTTATTATAATTACGAGATGTAACAAGACCCTCATGAATATTGCTATAATTAAAGTGTGAAGCATTTTGGTAATGTGATATATGTGAGTGTTGTTGCAAATCAACATATACTTTAAAATTCTGATCGTGAATGCTTAATTCTATTTACCTAAAAGAAAAAATATTAGAACTAAACATGAAGCAGCTTATAAATAATTTCAAAGAAGGCAGACTCCCCCTTCCTTATGGATAATGAGCAGCTGTTTCACATCTGTTGTCCTATTTTGAAGTATATATGTGTTTAGCAACTCCACGCAATAAACAGTTTTCTCTCTGACTCTTGTCTTTGCTAGATAATGTTATGGGCAGTCTATTGAGCCTGTGCGTGAACACACATTTCAAGTAAGATGATTCCATTATGACTTTAAAAGCTGATTTGATTTATAATTTAATTTCTCTTATTTTTTCAAAAGATACAAACCCAATATCCAGCATCCTATTAGTAAGAGTTTAATTTTCAATTCTCTATTTCCCTTATGAAAGGACTGATGAGAAAATATGTAGTCTCATTATATTCTAATCTTTGGATACTATATTCTATTTAAATCGAAGGTATGGTGCTAATTTTAGGTCTCTTGAGTTGCCTTTGCAGAAGATATTTCTTATACAGAAAGAACCAAACTAAAAGAAAATTTCTACTTTTACAGTGCTTATAGAATGCTACATTTCTCTCTTCCAGAGTATTTTCTTGTTCACTAAATTGTAGTCAGAATGTAATCATCATGAATATAAATGTTTTTACTTGTGTGGTAAAGCAGGGTGGCCATGACTTGTATGAAGACTTAGATTTTAAGAATGAAAATAAATGGGAAAATTACATTAAAAATAAAAATGCTACTTTCCCATGGAAAAAGGCTGAGAATTCATGTAGTTTAAGCTCCAATAGAACCCCCAAAAGGGGACTTGTAGCCATCCGTCAATAAAATACGATTTTTCAAATAGAAACACTCAGCAAAAGTATTTGCC
>CM052886.1:53268098-53550592 GCA_028534135.1 Potos flavus | reverse complement strand
CCACTAAGAACTCAGTATATGTTGAATATCATCATCATCACATTAAATTGTCCTTTACTTAGGAAATGTTAATAGATACTCCAAGAATAAAAGAAGTCAGGTATCAAAACAAATGGCTTTAAAGAACAATTCAGGTTTTAGGTTAATGATGATGGGTTGAATCTCTGAAGTTATTTCCATTCCTTCCCACTAAAACAAAAGTAAGGGATTTTTTTTTTTTTAAGCATAAACCTGTGAGACAAAGAGAATGGGTGAGAAGTCAACAAAACCCAAATTTTGGAAGATATAAAGTAGATGAATGAGTGGTTAATGACTTGTGAGATTTGAGAAAGCTGAATTCTAAGTGAGAAAAGCTGAGAAGCAACTCAATTTTTGATGTACTCAGAAGTTGGAGGCAACACTTCTAAAACTAGAAGTGAAGATGGGATTGAAAACAAAGATTGGTTGAAAATTAGATTCTCAGACCTCCTTACTACTCCCTGCAGAAAAGTGACTGACTATTCAACAGCCCAACTAACCCACCCCCACTCCCAACCAAAAGCTACATTATTTCTGGAGCACTGGTCTTTGGATTAGAGAACCAGAATTATCCACATTAAATAAAATAATAAATATGAAATAAATAAATAATAATTAAATAAAATTAAATTTAAAAATTACAATTCAAATTAAATTAAAATAATAATAAATAAATAATAATTGCATTAAATTAATAAGTAAAGAGACCCAATCCCTACTACTACTACCACTATTGCTACTTTTGGGTTTTAGTTTTGGGTTTTTTTGCTTGTTTTGTTTTGTGGGTTTTTTTTTTTTTTTTTTTTTTGTCTCATTCAATTCCCAGAACTCTGGCAACCAGGGTTATGGCATTCTAGTCAGGATTTTGGAAGACTCTTTTCTGGAAGATTTGGGGAAGGGCCTTAAAAATACTGACGATGCCACCATCTTCTAGTTGTATCCTAACATCCATTTTTCCCTTCTTCTTTAGTAATGTAATTCTTAATTGGTCATATGGCTATACAAATGTTGTAAAAGGCCAATCTCCTTTGTCATGAGATGTGGCCAATATTTCTGGCCAATGTGATGTAAGCAGATGTTCTATGTACAACTTACAGGGATAGGATATATATCTTTCCTTCCCTTTTCTCCATTTTCTTATTGATTAGAATGTAGACATGACGCTAAGCCTTCTTGTACCGTGCAGTGTAGCATCCACAAAATTGTAAAGCTAGATAGAAGATTTAATTTTTTAATATTTAATTTAATAATTGTAAAGATAGAAGATTTCTTTGTTCTGGAAATTCTGGAGTGCTATGCTAAGCCCAAACCTGCATTTGATACAAATAAGCTTTTCCTTGTTTAAACTACTCTTCTTTAACTTTTATGCTACACACAGCTGAATGTATATATTAAGCAATATAATAATGTAAGATGCTTCCTCAATGAAATGGCACAGCCCAATAACCCTACAGTGAAGCACGAGGTTGAAGAACTCAGCCCAAGCACATGGAGGTAACAAACAGCTTTACAGAGCTTCGCTCTCAAAGTTAAGAGGTCAGCCAAAACTACCAGAAATTTGAGAGATCTTTGAGCTATCATAAAAGGCAGAGACAACAACCACAACAATAATAACAATAAGAAAGAAATTTGGATTAAAAGAAACCATGCAAGAAAAAAATTCAAAATTTATCATTAACTCTTCAGATAGATAAGATCAATATCTTGAGTTCATAAAGCAAGAGAAGAATACTTTAAAAATGGAACAGAAACAATTATGGCCTTTGGGATTAAAAAATATGATTACAGAAATAAAAAATTTAATGAAAGTTGGAAGATAAAATTGAAAAAAAAAAATCTCCCAGAAAGTAGAGCAAAAGGCAAAGAGATGACAAATAAGAGAAAAAAGAATCAATTCAAGAATTCAAACACCCAAGTAATAGGAATTGTAGAGGGAAAGAAGAGAAAACAAGTTAGGTGTAAAATTTTCTAAAAAATAATTCAAGATTTTCCCCAAACTAAAGCCCATAAGTTGACAGATTGAAAGTGTTCGTTGCATACTCAACACAATGAACAGAAAGCAGACTGGCATCAAACCATATCACTGAGAAACTGCAGAAAACTAGAGCAGAGAACAGATCTCAGGAGAATCCAATGAGGAAAAAAAGATAACAAAAAGAAGATTCGGGAATCAAGTCACCAGACTTCTCAACAACACTGGAAACTAGAAGGGATGAAATCTTGCCTTTAAAATTCTGATGGAAAATGATTTCCAATATAAAATTCTATACCAAGCCAAACTATTAATCGTATGTGAGAGTAGTCTACAATATTTTAAGTTGTTCAAGAACTAAAAAGTTATCTCCCATGCAACTTTTCTCAGGAAATGACAAAAGGATGCCTTTAACCAAGAAAAGAAACCAAGAGGGAGGAAGAAACAATTCCAGAAAATGAGAGAGAACTATGAGAAATTCAACCCAAGAGTGAAATGTGAAAGGACCTATTAAGATGGTTAGTTGTCTTAGGTCAGGTTCCCAGAGCAGAATCTGAAATAGGAATTCATGTGCCTGTGACTTATTAGGGGAGAGCTCTCAGGAGAAAGCAAGAGAGGGAAACAAGATAGGGAGGGGAAAGGAGACAAATGAAATGTGGACTCAGCTAAAGAACAGCTCGGCCTCATCCCATGGGGAGCTCAGCTGCAAAAGTTGCACCTAAAGACGAGGAGACCAGACTTTTGTACTCCTGGGTCAATCCAGCGTTGACTGTGGGAGAGGTGTAACCTCTTCGTTGAAGTGGCTCCCATTTGACTTCAGATAATTCACTGGAGAAGGGGCATCTGTGAGGCACTGGCAGACACAGCAACTGCAGGATGGGCACCCCAGCCCTGTAAGGGGATCTGATCAGGGTACCAACAGTAACCACTACAATGGTAAAAAACTAAGCCACCAGTGTGAGACAGGCATTGAGGGCAAGACGTCCAGACTAGAGAAGATCAGAATGTTCTGAGAGAGATGTCTTCAAGAAGATAAAATTGAGGGAATGCTAAATGTGTTTGAACATATTGAGAGGAAGGTTTTACAACTGAGGTAGAGTTTGGGGATACATTAGTTATAGGTACATAAAGAATTTTGCAAACACAAAACAGTAAACTAACTCCAGGGAAAACTAGAAATTGTACAGGAGGAGAAATTAATCAAAGGTATTATATGGCTCAACAATGAATAGCATTTCACATGGTCATAATAATGAATACACTGAATAATGATCGAACCAAAGTGTGAAATAACTACCAGGAGAATGGGGCAGTGGAATAGAAGAGTCCTACTGGATTGTCCATTGGTGAACCCAGCAGTTTTCTCTGGTTACCTGGCAGTGAGTCAACTGGGACCAATGCTTCCCTCCCCCCAGGATCTATCAAGACTGATAGTGACTGCCCTAGGCAACTGACAGGAAGCTGCAAAGTGCTGATCTCCCCAGGCAATACCACCCTTATCTGCATAAAACCCACTGTCACATCCTCCCCCACCCAGAGCCCCCAAGCAAAGAAAGCAACCAGGACAATGGAGGTGTCCCTCTCCGCAGCACATCCTCGTGTCTGGTTATGCTTGCCCAAGCACATCTATTCATATGATGCTAAGAGACTGGGATATGTGTGTATCCTGCTAGTCCTTCCACCTGTGAGTTCCAGCCTGCACTGCCCGATGCCTGAGCCCTTTTTCTTAACACTTCCATTGTGAAAGTCAATAGATAATACCTATAATCAACATATCAAAAAGTAGGATTACAAATAGTTGTTTAGGGCTATTTAGAGATATTGAGAGTAATGCTAACAGGATCACTACTGCCTCTGGGAAGTGGAAAATGTAAAGCTGAGGTGAAGGATTTCTATTTCCCATAACAAACACTGTAGAACTATGTGCATATGTAACTTTCATAAAGATAAAAATATTTAAAAAATGGTTAAACAAGATGCTTTACTGCTGTACTTTTCAAGTGTTCCGTAAGTAGAAATTTTCTAAGGGCAAAATAAGGTAAGCAGCATTCCCCAAACTTATTTGGCCCTAGAACTTTTATATTTATTTCTTTAATCACTTGTTAACATCTTCAAAGGCACATATGTTGCCATTTGGTAACTACTATCTTATAGAAAGGGCATGAATTTATAGAAATCAGAAAAACCTGAGGTCTCCAGGGAAGACAGTTACCTAGCACTTACTGAGGGCCCATACTTGTCCTGGGTTTGTGCTAGATGTCTTAACATGTGCTTGCTCCAGAACTGGATTCTGATCTGATGTGATGATGTAATTTTGATTCAGTCTCACAGTTCATTCATTCAGGAATTCGCGAAATGCCCAGTATGTGCTGGGCACTGCTGGGGGAGAAATGTACAAGATACATACAGCCCCTGACTTCACCTCAGAGATTGCGCAGCACTCAAGAAGAAAAGGAGAATGGATATATTTGGACCATCCATTTACTACCAATGATTGTGCATTTCATTTAACGGACGCATTTCTGTACGTTCAAAAGTGACTTCCACATTGGTTCTTCTGTTGCCACATGATGTGCTGCAAAGCTAGCTCAGCCTAGGTGATTTAGAGCCAACCACTACTCTCTTAATTCAAGAGGTACACCCATTACATCCTGTATCTAGGGCTGTAAGGGTCCCAGGGGTCTCTGCAATCTTCTCCTGCTTTGAAGTATAGAAACTGCTGCTGCATGGTAATGCACTGAATTAATTCTACCGTGGAAGCTCACAAAGGTAACAAGTTTATACTGAACTCCTGAAACCTAATGAAAGACCAACTCAGAATACGCAACCCAAAATTCCTTTTGCTTTGTTACAGTTTACCCTATTTTTTTTTTCTATAAAGTCATATGTGTTCATTTTAGAACACTTTTAAATTATAGCCAATATCAATTAAAAAAAATCAACCATAGTCGCTCACCCAAAAATATCCATCCATCTTGGTGTATTTTCTTGCAAGATTTCTTAAAAAGCTTTTCCTATATATAGTCACTTGTCCTGATTTCTAACAAATTAACAGAACAACGGCCTGGTGAAGCCAGTGGTAAGGCGACCTGCAGGGACACACTGGGCTGCTTTTCCACGCCCTGACTCACAATGCACGGGGATAATGCATGTTCCTTGTGCCTCATCACTGCGGCGTCAGAGGCTCCGAACCACTTTATCACTCTGAGCATCTTCCTTTTGGATGTAAGTATTGGAGGGAGACAAATCACTAAAAAAGAGAGAGAGAAGAAGATGTTAGTTTTGATTGCTAAAACACACAAAAGGCAAGGCAGAGAGAGCCTACATCAGCGGCGCGCTTTGCTGCAGGGAGAGAGGCTCTCTCCCAAGAGCTAAGGGAGTGCAGGGGCAGAGGCGCCAAGAAGGCCAGCTGTCTGTCAAGTGGGGGAAGGGCGGGGAACTACATAGAATCCTCAGCTAGGGGGCGCTAGGTGCCCTTCGTATATTGCAGGAAAAGCACACTGAGCAATTGAAAACAGCTATGCTGGAAAACACTCCTTTCCATAGAGTTCTTTGGCTTTTCTCTTTTGTTTAATGGTCCTAGCATGCTTTTTATGGTATTGATTTGTCAAAATCTTATCATTCTTATTGTTCAAACCACAGGCCAATTTGTGTTAATTTACTGTTCTTGGTTAAAATAACTCCTCAGATATTTTTTTTTTAATAAGGTGATGAGGTTTTTTTTTTTTTACACTACATATTTAAAATTCTTATAAATGTTTTGCATTTATATATATATATATTTAATATATATATTAAATATATATATATATTTTAAATCGTGAAAAACCAGTGGTGAGAATAAAATCATTCCTGGGGGAACTGCTTTACCGTTTTTTAAAAATCGGCATCAATTTTCATTTGAGTACTTACTGGACAAGTCATCACTTCTTAGCTCTAGTTATAATAGGATTCAGCTAAGTCTTATCCCTCAAACTGCTTCACTTCCTATACTTCACATAAGGATGGTAAGAAAGCCAAGACTGAGAAGGACAAATGATTTTGGCTTGGTTACCATAGAGTTGGGAAGGGTACTTAGAAAAATCCCCTTTGGAGGCCCACAACAAATACTTCTTTGTAATAAAATTTATTTCTTTGGTCAGCCAATTAGGCCTTAAATTAAATGAAGCCTGTAGACCTTGAATATAATCCAGCTAATACAACTGGATTACAATGCAGCAGTTTCAATATAGACATCAATGCCATGCTTAACATGTAAAGAATGGCCTCCATCAAAATAGTGGAAAAGAGTCGAAGAATTAATTTTGCCTCCGTGACCCAGTTCCTGAAGGCTTGGTCACTTCCCCTACATGAATTTGGCCCCATACATGGAGAAGATGCAATGATCACCTCTCCAAGCACAGCCAGAAACAACAGGACAAACACCGGGACAGTGCCTATATACTATTGCACAGACCAAGATCTGTCAGCGGAAGTGCTGTTCTTCCACAGCCCTGATGAAGCAGCCATTTCCATAGGAACGCACAGTTGCTGGTCAATGTCCACACCCCCTTTTCCACCAGCAGTGGGCTCAGCATACCTCCTCAGAGTTGCCGTATAAAATACAGTACATCCAAATATTTCATGGGACACATGCTAAAAAAAATTCATTCTTTATCTTAAACTCAAATTTAACTGAATGTCCTGTAGTTTTCTTTAGTACATCTAACAACTTTATTTCTGTAGTAAGGAGAAATTACTTCCTTCTTAGGATAGGAATCCTTCGTTTTCTTCTCCACTGGGTTTAGGGAAGATAGGAAAGGATATAAGATTTTTTTGCTTGTGAGTCTGTGTTCTCCGTGTGAACGTTCACTCATTTACAAGAATAAGAATTTAGAAAATTAATATTTAGTCAGACTGGTCCAGAAATCTAAGAACTCAAAATAATTATTTTAGTCTAAAGTCCAAGGGTTATATATTCCCAGCGTCTACTCCCATCCAATGTAACTATTACTAAATAAATCAGCATAATGGCTCATGCAAATCGGAATCAGGAGGGTTCCTTCTTTGCTTTGATTTTTTCTATGAGAAATAACTTCCCCATGCTTCTATTTTATCTCCAGGGATTTTAATTGGGAAGGTTCTACCATATTGGATAATAGTGTAGGAATTGATTTTATTTTTAAAATCTGACCATGACTGAGCATCTCAAAGATAGGTAGTCTTTAAATAAATATGCAATACTATGCATATTGTAAATGTTCTCTCCCCAAATTTGTGTTACCTTTTTTAGGGTCAGACATATTCACAAATGGAAAAGTTGGTTGTTTATATTATCTGAACTGAAGAATACTTGGAAACTTCTTTTATGTTAAATTAGTTTCTGTCTCTAGATGCTACAATATTTAAAAGATCCATAGGCAAAGATCTTTTTAGCTGGTCTCTTTAAATCCCCAGAAAGGGATTATTAAAGCACTCACACTTTAAAGTAGACGGCCGTAGAGGGAGACTGGGTTTCAGTCAACATAAACATTATGAATCTGAATTCAAGTCACTGGATAGTGCAGAAAAAGGATGAGGATGTCATTAGTAGTAGGAAGTTAGGATCATACCCAAGAAAAATGTCATTTGCCCTATAAATGCACCTTGAGTTCATCCTGACTCATGCTCCTACTCTACTCCCGAGGTGTCTTGTTTTTAATTGAAGAGGGGGTTGATTTAACCAACTGCCCTTCCCTCTTGCTCTTGAAGTGGGATTCATTCATCATTGGTACCGCTCCGGCCTAGTGTAGGCTGCCAAACAGGCCCAATTCAGATAGTGTGGTAGAGTGCTAAAGGGCTTTTCTTGTTTACTACTAACTTGCTGTGTGACCTTAGGCAAATCACTTAACTTCTCTGGACCTCAGTTTTATCAAAATAGGGTGCCAGAGTGGCACTGGATGGACTGTCAGTCTTACCAAGAAAAGAAAAAGAAAAACATCATCAAGGCCTTATATTTTGTTCAGTAGAGAACCTCTATTGTCTCATCCATCACTACTCTACTCCTCATGAGTCATATGTCCTTGGGAAATTTATTTCCTCTCTCTTTGTTTCTATAAACAGGAAAAAATGAAAACTACTGGATTATGATATTATGACAGTAAAATGAGGTAGCACATGTGAAGCATTTAGAACAGTCTGGACACATAAATGTTTGATAGGTTTTCGCTATTATCACAGTTAATAATAGCCATTAGTCCCTTCAAAATCATTTTGATTTTAAAGAAAACATTAAGTTATATCAATATCCCTAGTAAGTTCTTGTTGTAATTGGCATCTTTATGAAAATATGGTTATTTTTTGCTTCCTGAGTTAATCATGTTCTACATAAACTTTTAAAAGGTAAAAATGCACATCATCAATATCAATTCCTCAGAATTCAGAGGGAATAAAGACAAATATTGTATTTAACAAACTAGAAAAAAAAATCTTAATTTTCCTTCCCAAGTAATCCCCATATTGTGATACCTAACCATAAAACAGTCCTTAAGATATTGAACAAAATACAAAAGAAGATTACACATCTCCAAAGAAAAGATTTTTG
Organism: Potos flavus; assembly: GCA_028534135.1. Lineage (NCBI taxonomy): Eukaryota > Metazoa > Chordata > Mammalia > Carnivora > Procyonidae > Potos > Potos flavus. The sequence continues at coordinate 53,542,040 of CM052886.1, read as the reverse complement.
AAATAATTTTTGAAAGGCTAAATTAAAATTTTTACCTCCCTAAACTGACCTTTAATAAAAGCATGCATAACTTAATGGAGTAGATTGTAGAGATCTGTGATGCGAACAAAAATTTCAACCAAAATTCCCGTCTTTTAAGCTTTATAAAACCTACTGCCTGCAGAAGGACACTTTTTCCTCTCCTGTTACCACTCGTCTCCATCTCCACATTCCTGGTGCTGTTCCTGAATTTATCAGTTACTCAAGTAATTTCCATTAGCATGAGTTTCCCCAGAAGCATATTAAATCATTTAAGAATGATTTAATCATGAAATCATTTATGATACTTTAACTGTCCTGTGTTGTGATGCATTTTCATTTGTCTTATATATATTTACCTTGATCGTTGCATTTGTATTATTACATCTTCTCTTTTTTTTTTTTTGTCCTTTTCTTTTTGGAATGTAGAAACTGTTAGCTCTGGAAGTGGTTAATGGGACCAAAATACATATTATATTGACAAAAATATCCACCTCTATCCAAAGTGATGGCATTAAGTGGAATCCAGTGTCTCATGGAAAACCTAATGCACACAAGATGTGGAGCGTGTCCCTCGGTCAGAACTTTTAAATACTAAGTAGCAGTGAATGGGAGAAATAAATCAAATGGGAAGATGGCTGGAATAATAAACAGGGAAGATGCTTCATACTCACATCCTAGCAAAGCAATATGAAAAAGTGATCCTGGCTGTCAGGAGCTATTACTGAGTGAAAAACTTCTTTTTAGCCCTTCTCACTTAAAAAAAAAAAAAGTGCTGGAGGAAAATAGCCTCCTTTCTTTGAGCCCCTCGGAAAAGTTGTCAGTAAAACACACTGCTATGTATCATCTGTTTAGTGACAGAAAAAAATATATATTGAGATCAAAGATAATCAAGGTACACCTGGTTATTATTTGTAAAGACTTAACAGTAAGTTTTTAATGATTAATTTATCTGCCACATAACGCCTTAATAGATCATGTGTAACATCAAGGGAGGAATGCGGTACTGCATTTCTAAAGCCTCTTTCTATGTCTCTGAATGATAATAGGCATGGAAGCCATCATTAGTCTTGTTAGATGATGGTTCCTTCAGGAATCTCCTATGTGTTACCTTTTAGAGGGAAGGTCAGGGAAGCCGCCCCCTGGGACTCCCCTGCAGGATACAACTAACACAAGCATAAACTGTATGGAAATGGCTAAATTATCTTCACTGAGACCTTGGCCTTTCACATCAATCAAGTCCTTCTGAACTAGTAAAACAGATAAGCACGCTGCTGGCCAAAGTGTTACTATCCTTATGCTTGTCATGACTGGCACTACAAATTTAACAATAAACAGGCGGTTATTTGTCTCACTTCTTTAAAAAAAACAAAATAAGTGTGCCGAGTGTGACTATTTTCTCTCGGTCCCTCCTCCAAAGGCCCTTTAGCCAGGAATCCACTCGTAGCTGCTATCAGAGCACATGGAGAAGGTAATATTCATCTGACAAGCCCCAACAAAGCAAACCCGGGCCCCCATGGCTGCTGGGTGGGAGGGGGCGGGCCGATTTATCCACCCTCACGTCTCAGCTTCCTCAGAGTGGAGCCTGTGTCAATGCCTCATCCTGACGCCTAACTCTTGGGGGAATTATAAGTCATCAATACCAATGACTGTAAAACACTTTGTAAATAAAAATGGCTTAGAAGTTCCAATTAACAACAGAAAGTAACCCTCTGGGATGGACCAGGGAGAAATAACTAGAGCCATAAATAAGCAATGGTGGGTTTAGGCTTACCTCTTATTTCAATGCCATTAAACATGGACCTCCTTCCCGTCTCCAATCTGAAGACCCCACTATGATTTCTTCTCTTATCTACATTACAAAGTGTCACAGCTTAGGAGAGAAAGGAACACAGGGTTGAGCATTTCCTACTGTTTTCACACGAGTTCCCGCCCCCCCCCCCACCTCCACATACATATTCTGATCTCTCCTCATGAGAAACGACCACAACAGCCTGTCGGTATAACTTAACTAAAGTAGCCAACTGCTTGACCACTATGGATGTGCAGGAAAGGGGTTCGGAAGCAAGAGGCCCAAGAAGTTGGTAAAGGGCACGTCTTTAGTGTACTTTCATGCGTGCCCCATCTAAACTTTTCATGAGCAGACACAGAGGTTAGAAGTGGGGCCCAGGAAGTGTCCGCCCAGCCTGTAGCATGTTTCAGGCTCTGTGCTGGTCACTTCCAGTGTATTTCACTTGCACCTGTAAAGAAACAGAGGCTTCGGTAGCAATTCAATACGACCAGAGTAAAATTAAATTAATAGCCATGCAATCCTTCCATCTGCCAGACATTATTCGAAGTGAATTGTAAATACAAACTCATGATGACTCAGAATAACCATGCAAAGCAGGTACTATTATCATCGACGTTTTTAAGATGGAGAAACCCAAGCAGAGAGCGATGGAATAACTTGCCCAAGGTCACAGCAAACTGACGCTTGAACTCTAGGGTCCGTGCTTTTAACCACTTCTCTGAGCCAGAACAAGAGCCCAAGCTCCCTGCTCCACAACTACTGTCTAGGGTCCCTGGTGGATTACAGAAAATTAAAAATAAGCAGATAAGACAGGGAAGCATCTTCTTCAGGTGCTCACATGCCTGGGCAGTGACAGATAGGCAAACACTATCAGGTGACAGGAATCATAGGAATGTGCAAAATAGTTGGGAAATGTAAATAAGGGAGCCTTTAATTCAGACTGGGTTCTTGAGAGAAGTCTTTTTTTTTTTTTTTTAAAGATAGAGTTTTGGTTTCCATTTCCTTAGAAAATCTTAGAAAACATATAGTCCCCTTGTTTTTCTGTTCTATGTCCGCCTGCTTTACTGCAAGCATCCTTGTAATCTTTGGCATAAGTGTGCCCAGCATGTCCACAAGGAGTCATTTTCAATGTCAAATCAAATCAAATTAGCACCACCCTTAGTAGCAACCTGTTAAGGCTACTGGAAGATCAGGGCTCACAGTAGCAGAACATGGGTTTCCAGAGCTTGACCAGAAACTAGGGTCCAACCCGGGGAAATTCAGGGGAGCTGCTGACATGGTGCAGCCATCAGACATCTCTAGAGCAGCCTTGGCTGGCTGGTGGGCTTGGCTGGTGCTCTGATCTCCCTAGACATCCTAATAGGCAGAGGCACAGACTCTCCTGCCCTGGAGGACTGTGAAAGGAGGACAGTGCGTGCTTCTCCCTGCAGAGACGGTCTCTAAGGCCAATGTCACTTCCAACCTGTGAGAAGGTGCACTTACAAGGAGAGCCATGCTCCCATGCGGGGGTGGGGGGGGGGGTGGGGTGGGGGGTGGAGGGGTGGCGGTGGGGGGAGGTTGTGTTTGGGAAGATGAGTTGGGGAGAGGAGGACTGGAGGGTGGCAGACCCAGATGGGGGGCTCAGCTTCTGCTTGGTCCTTGATTTCCCTCTGAGGAGGGATTCATCCCCAGGAAGAATCGACCTCCCTCCACCACTCCACCCCTGAAGCACTGCCGTGGGGTCTGTACAAGACCTGCCCTGCTACATACCTAACAAGAACACACGGAAGCCCGTTACACACTGCTCTTTACTGACTGTATGTCTTGTGGCTTTTATTTTATTTTTATTTTTTTATTTGATAGAGAGAGAACACAAACAGGGGGAGCGGTAGGCAGAGGGAGAGGGAGACGCAAGCTCCCTGCTGAGCAGAGAACCCAGCACAGGGCTGGATCCCAGGACTCTGGGATGTCCTGGCATCATGATCGGAGCTGAAGGCAGACACTTAACCAACTGAGCCACCCAGGCACTCCATGTTTTGTGCCTTTTAGAAGGTATGGCACAAGCTCGCAATGAAAAAACAATGATACTGTAGATGAGTGATATGGAAACATAGTCACTGTGTATCACTGAGTGAAAAAAATAGGTTATAAAATAGTTTGTGCCAAATCCAATTTGGTACATAGTTATGTGCAAATAAAAATACACGAGAAATATACATCAAGAGATTTATAGGGATCAAGGGTAATGTTTTTCTCCCTTTTAACTTACTTGTAATCTCCATAATGAATGTGTATTATTTAATTTCTTTTAAGAGCTATTTTATGTTTTCCACGGAGAGTGGGAGATTATAGACTAGGTGGTACAGGTAAAGGTTATTGTCAGTCTTAATTTTTTTTTTTTTTTTTAGTCTTAATGGTTTTTTAAAGTGCTGATTGGATTGAACTATTTCAGGCTGAGGAACAAGACATTAATATTGGGGAGAAAAGTATGTTCATGAGCTGTATTTGCCAGCTCTTTCCTAATGGCCAAATCAAATGTGAAGTGGTCATTGTCATTCAGCATATCCCCAGAATTCAGATTTTATAACTTCCCTGCCACTTACCAAATCAAAATCAGAGTATCCCAAAGGGACATGGATAGATTTTAGAAGAAGAAAAACCAGAAAATTGAGTGGCCAAGTTAATTTGGGAATGTTGAACTCAAGAAACACTAAATAGGCTTCTTTACTGCAGGGCTTCTCAGAGCTTTCGTTATGCTAATGTGCAGTTTAAATTTCCCGAAAACTGTTGGAGTCTATGAAACATTTCCAAATTTCATATTTATCCATGGTATCTTTTTTTTTTTTTTCACCAAAGCATCATTTGGGGCTCATGACCATACAACACACTTAGGAAAATATTGTTCTGAAATAGTATTCTAGAAACACCTATAAACACATGTACTGTTCCCCTCAGGAGAATTAAAGAATGACTTGGCAAATACAAACCCATTATTTTCACCAAAACACTCTCTGATTTCAAGAACTGTGACATTGGTGAGGATATGAAATCAGTTCTGCCAGGTTGCCCCATCAGAAGCACCAAAGAATTCTCAGACCAGTGAAAAAGCATCTGAACTTCAACCAAAATCTGTGAAATCACTTTCAAGTAAACGGGACCAGTCTGTACACAAAATAAAACGTACACCTGTCACTGCCATTCATTTCCATAATCACAGTTTATAAATTTACACGCCATGAAAAGCTTTATTCATGTTCATATGCTGTGAAAATTGCAGGAAAAACTTCAAATTAATTACCTTTCTTGAGACAAAGCAATTTAATTTTATCACAAAAAGGGAATTTGTTCACCATAAAACTGCTGGAAATACAGTCATGAAATAAGACCTAGGAAGAGTGGCTTGTGCTCTAACATGTCCTTAAGATGCAGAAGCAAATTAACTGGCTGCAGCTACAATCCATAGGCTTCCAACGTTGGATCCAACGTTGGATCAAGTCTCTTCAGCTTAGCTACGGGAAGATCTCAAAGGTAGACTTAACCCAATAATGTGATCCTTTCCTCAGAGTTTACACAGAAGTTTCCCCCACAATCTACATAAGTGACTTTTAGAACCAGAAGTTGAACAGCTGAGATCATTCATCCCTAGTTTGCCTCACTACCTCTGTAGACACCAGTTGAACATGGCTCAGAATCCATTTGGGTAGGGGTGGGAGGGACTCCAGGGACCAAGTCTTTTTTTTTTTTTTCTTGGAAGTATCCTTTTATTTCACACTGAAATAAGCTGATTAGCATGTAGAAAAGCAACAGTCTCTTGATTTCCACAAATGTGTTTTGATTTTTTATTCCGGGCCTCAAGTTCCTTCCTGCATACATTTACCCGCAGCCCACTCCAACACTGGTACATTTACCGGGTCGAGGGGTTGTGGGGGTGTACTTCTCCTTGGAATCTTGCTTACATTTGCATGTGAAAAGAAAGAAATGCTTTTGACTAATTAGTCATCTGAAATTCTGCACCATGAGGAAAAAATTTGCTTTTGGATATTTATGGGGAGAAAAATCCATATGGACAATGAATACAGTATTGACATGTTGGGGGGAAGGGTTGGGGGCATAGCACATTATAATGAATTTCATCCAAACAATGGTAAAAGTAATATTGCTACTTTCTCATAAATAATAGCTAACTGTGGAAAATAGCACAAAGCTAGGGGTTTTTTTTTCCCCACAAGTTAAATTTCTTTTATTCATTCCATGATTTAAAAAAGCCCTTTCTTTTTGACCTGATATTTTCATGCCATATTGAAGAAACTCATGATCAATATGTATTGATTTGATCACTAATTGCATTAATTTTGCTTTAGAAATTAGAAAGGCTCTAATGAGAATGTGGAGTCACTTCAAGATAGTGCATTATGGGCAGGCTAATTTAGCCGGACTCTGTGCATCCGATTATTTCATTATGAACCACCAATTACCATACAAACGGATGAGATAAATAGCTTTTTTCTGAGCAGATTTACATTTTTGAATTCATCTATAAATTTCAAGAGCTTAAGTTAATTTATATCCCACGACCATATTTAATATCCAAATAGTTTAGTCACGAATGCATTATCTGCATAAGCCCTTACTCCAGCCTTTCATATTGTTCTTTAAACAACATTGGAAACATCTTTTAGAAAATATTTGCTCCTATCACATTTAATCTTGTAAAGAAAAATATGAAATGAGTATTTTTGTTAAAATCTTCTATACCATCACTTAGCAATTGGTACAATAACGCCAAGAAAACAAGATGTATACATGTTGTTCAAGATTTATGAAATCATAAGAATATGAAATAGTCAAGCTGATTTTGAAATTGAGTGCAGATGCTAAAATAACATCCCAAGAAACAAGAGGCCATATAGGCTTTTAAATTTTGTGAGTGTATTTCTGCTGCTCTTAGAAACCTACCTGTTCAGTTGAATCAAATAAAAAGACTCCAGAAGGAGAGTTCTCCTCAGTAAAATTCCACCTAATTTGATTCTGTGGAGCTTGAGTGGAGTGGTATTGTGGTATATGGGAGAAATGTAGTCAGAGGCAAGAGTGAAGAAAAAAATTGAGATGGCCAGAATTCTGGGGTATCTTGAAGAAAATCAATGCATCAAAATGAAATCCATGAAATATTTCAGAAATAAATATTCAAAAGCTCATTCTATTCTTGGAATTTGTGTTTGTCTACACTAAAGGAAATGAAGTCGCTAACACTAATGGGTACCCCATAGGGCCCTGTGAGGTTCCAAAGTGGTAATGATAATGAAGATGCTGTCTACTTTTCTGCTATTTAGTATTTAGTGATAAAATCATAGGTACACAGCTTGGGCACCTAATTTCTACAGTTATCATTACTGAACATTTATGAAACTTTAGAAAACAGTCCAGGGTTAAATTTAATCCCTCATTCATTATCTTGTTCACTGACATTATAAGATGATATAAAAAAATCAGTGAACTGTGAATTTATCACATAATCTAGGATAAGGTATATTTCATAAGCAGAGACCTTATGAGAGTATATCAGAGTTGATGGGCTCTCTAGAAATCAGCTAGTTCCTTGGCTCTCAATATATGGTCTTGGATCAACACCTGGGAGCCAAGGTGGACCTTCCATCATCATTATAGACTTACTGAATCCAAATCTGAATGAATAAAATGCCCAGAAGATTCACATGCACATTAAAGTTTGAGAACACTGGTCTAGTCTTTCATTATCTTTTTATAAACATGGCAACTAAGGCTAAGAAAGCTTAAGAATTGTGCAAGGTGGCAAAAATGAACTCTCTCTGGTCTCTAAGGCTGAAAGCTACAGAGGTTAAAATACAATGTTAAATAGATCCCAGTAATGGACTAAGTCCAAAACAGCCACAGTTAATTTTTTTGGTGGTTAGATATTAGCTGAACTACAAACCAGCTTTGAGAATTTCTTGCCAGGGCTATAAAAAGCATGTTTGAGAATATACTGATGCACTCCAAGCATGATTATGCTGCATTTCTGCTCCTCAGAATCATTTCATCAGTCAAGTCCATGAGCAACTTCCAGTATCTCCCAACTCCAACCCACTCTCTCCACAGATAATTCGAAGGAAGGGAGAATAGTTGCATCCTCAATTTACCTATTGACAGAACAAAGTGTGAAAGTCCAATGTGACATATTTGTCAATATTTCACCACCTAGAAATGAAAACAGAAAGGAAGGTAATAAGTGGAGGAATTTTTAGTGTGGCTACCTACAGCTGAGTATGTGTAAGGCAAGTAAACAGTAGCCCAGTATAGACACAGCTGAGGGCACTTAATTAGTGACAATTACAACATTGTTCTAAGCTGCCTGCAGCCTTGCTCTTTCCCTTTAGATAAACTCTTTTAAGTAAATACAATGTCAAGAAAATGGACAAGCCCTTTGACTTGCCAGAGAACCATGAAAGTGGCATATTCTTTTATCAATTGAAACGTGCTTTTTTCAACTGGACTTGTTAAGGGCAATTAGACCTCACATTTACTAGAATTCATACAGCCTACAGTCCACACATTATTTATACTAGTTCCTTAGTGTTAAATGTGTAGCAAATAGTCTTTCCTTAAAAAAAATTATACTAATAATGATCACATACCAAATCTTATGATTAGAGCCTTTCAGAGAATAAATGCCTATAAATATGATCTGAGAAATCATTTTCTGACTCACTGACGTTTAATAATTTATAAAGGAATAAACAGTCTGATGCTTTGTTAATTATCGTATGAAGTGAGAATGGTGTCCAGGAAATGTCTTTACTAGAGCGTGGTTTTTACTAGCCCACCCTAACACATGCTGAACTAAGGTCTGGTTCACATGGATATGATCTCACGTAGAGGTTCTAACAGGTTATATATGCATTTATGTTTTTTAAAGATTTTTATTTATTTGAGAGAGAGAGTGAGAGAGATCAGAGAGAGAGAAGGAGAGGGAGAAGCAGACTTGCCGCTGAGTAGGGAGTCCGACATAGGGCTCAATCCCAGAACCCTGAGATGATGACCAGAGCCGAAGGCAGACGCTTAACCGACTGAGCCATCCAGGTGCCCTATATGCATTTATTTTTAAGGCAGTATTTGTCTCTGATATGAAAAAAGTTATGTTAAAAATAATATTAACAGGCAATTAAAGTTGTGGGCAGGAAAGGGTGTCTAAATAATTTGGAAATAGGGCAGTCAGATTTCACAGGCTTTACAAAGAAACTTCAAACATTTGTCAAAGGAGATACGTATCATATATATGCCATATAAAAGTCATTAGCATAACTTTTAAATACGAAATAATAATAAATATGTCATTTTAATTAAATTTGACAGAGAAAGGAAACATCAAAATCATAGCTAATTATCTTGAAAAACTACTTTTAAAAACTGTACTTTTTCTATTCTGCCAACTCTGAAGGTTTAAAGCATATAAAAGCTGTTCTCAAGAAACGAGAGAGAGGCCATAGCAATTTTCTTTTTTTAACTTTGCAGTTTGGATTTACTGCTTCACAGTAGCCAAAAATGAATGTTAAGATTTGCAATTTCATGCCATCCCGATAATTCTGTCTCTCAAAGACAAAGACATATGTGTGGTTGCCGTTCTTGTATTGCGATTGGCATTGGGATTAGCGTGGGAAGATTCATTTGTTCTGTTCCATTTACCTGCCCTCACCCGGCTCTTTTGAGACCAACAGCACGGGAGGGGCTTTCCTACTAGTCCCTCTGCAAGGTATTCTAGCCAACTCCAGGAACCAGTCTCAATCAATCCACCGACATTCACCAATTCCTTATTTTGCCTTTAGCAAGTCACTTGACGTTTAGCGATAAGGATTTTTCAAGGAAAAAAATGCCCCCTTATCTGTTAAAGCACTTATCTGTCCCTGGATTTCTTCAGTATCCTTAAAAACTATATAGTGCCTTGCATTCACCAAGGCTGGTTAAAGGCGAACTGAACGGAGAGTTCAGAGGAGCCAACTTCTGTTTTGTGGACACACGTTCACTCTTCCCCACGTAGGCCCTCAGTCAGCTTGCCTCTGCTCCCCGACTTCCTTCTCAGCTGCCCTTCGAAACACCTCTCAGCTTCAGGGAGAAGGCTGCCTAGACCAGCCTCAGGTAGAGTTTGGGCTGCCTGCTCTAAGCTCCGTGGTGCCTTTTACACACATCTAGCTAAGCCCTTAGCATACTGGATTTTAATTCTAATGACTGACTCATTAGAGTTGAAGTGTCTCTCCCGTTTCTGTATCTGTAGCACTTGACAGCAAGATATTTTAATTAAATGAATGAAAATGTTGTAAAAGTCCTTTCGAAAGCTTTCCAGATATTTGGATCCCCATAAATCCAAAGATATCCATACTCTAATAGCTCATATGGTCCTGGATTGTTCTGTTTTGGAAAAGGGGGGCTCAAAATAGTTTCAGGTTAGTAGAATGAGACCCATTTGCCCGTTACCACTGCCCCATAGGGCCGCATCATTCCATAAGACAATAATCAAAGATGATGTCAATGGGTTGGGGCACAGCGCTTAGCTGGGTAACTTTGAGCAAGTAATTTAATCTCTTTAAACCTCATTTTTCTCATCTGTGAAAGATAAATAACTGGGACCTGCTTGATTCCACTACACAAAATAAGTGAGAAAGTATTTGTAAAGCTGAGCACAGTCCATAACATATTATAAATGCTTAACGAATGTAGCTATTAATAATAATAATGTTATTGATTAAAGGTAATCCATAGATTCTGGTATGCTTTAGAAAAGTCTCAGATGAATACCTTTATTAATTCTTTCATTCAACACATGTTTATTCAGAACCTAGTAAATAACTGTAGTTACTCAACCATCTCTTCTGGGAAACTAGTACATACTAGGTGCTGTAAGGAATAAGACATTGTATCAGACCTTGGTGAGTTTACGATTGAGACGTTCCATAAGAAAAGTATATAAATAACTGTCGTACAAGGAAGAAGGCAAACACGCCATGTGACTGACTTATAAGACCGACATCATGACTCCTGTGGCCAGCAGTGCTCACAGGAAACGAGGACTAGGCATTTTCTTCTCCTCCACCACCTGCATCAGCACAACTCCTATTCACCTGCAGGAGGGAAGATGGAGGTGGGAGCTCCTCCAGCCCTCTGCCTCCTGCAGAGATAAGCAGAGCCACGAACACTGTGCAAAGACACTGACTGACGTAGGTCTGATGTATTTGGTGGCTTTTCCAGGAAATGTGATGTGCGTTAAATGGATCTGCTTTTATTTTTGGTGGGAGTCATTGAATGTGAGGGAGTAGGAAATGTTTGACCTATTAAAACAATAAGTATGCAAGTTAATTTCTTCCCGAACTGTGTCCAAGCTTCTTTTATTTAACTTGGCACAGGACCTCAGGCCACACCAGGCACACACAAGACTTGAAAATAAATGCTTTGCTGGTGGCGATGACTTCCTTCTGGTCTCACAGAGGAAAGGCCTTAAAACCCAAGAAAAGCCTTAAGACTTCATTTTTACGGAACTACATTTAGAACCCAATTAGAGGGGTCATTAAATGAGTTCAGAGAATAACTGAAATACTTTAAATTAGAATTTTATTGCCTTACTAACATATTAAAAAATGAACATGAAGATAAGCCCCCCCTACTCACACACCAGTTATTACTCTGAAATTAGGATCAGATCACGAGAAAGAGGTGCTCCAGATAGAGCTACATTAACTCTTTGTTAATAGCACAGTCTCACTGTCCATGAAGTTTTCTTTTTTTTTTAAAGATTTTATTTTTATTTATTTGACAGAGAGAGAGAGATCACAAGTAAGCAGAGAGGCAGGCAGAGAGAGGGGGGGGAAGCAGGCTCCTGCCGAGCAGACAGCCCGACGCAGGGCTCGATCCTAGGACCCTGAGATCATGACCTGAGCTGAAGGCAGAGGCTTTAACCCACGGAGCCACCCAGGCACCCCTTCATGAAGTTTTCTTATTTATGATGAGCAGTGAGTGCCTCTCTGCAAGTCCTGATTCTGCCCTGAGTTTCTGGAGCCCTGAGGTTCCACACGATTCCACAGCTCTATCATGAGCAGGGCAGGGAATGAGTCTTTCCCTCATGTGGTTGTCTGCCTACATGCACGCTACTTGCTCGACATTCTCCTCTGGCATAAACCATTGTAAAACCATGGTAAAACCACATCTGGCAGGTTGCTCTTGACCTTTCCAGCAGAACAATGTAAGAGTTGTGGTTTTCCACATTCCTCACAGCCAGCAGAGGGAGCGAAAGTGCACAGCAATTAAACTTCAGCAAAATAAAGAATATCTTTCAATTCTATTGCATCAGTATAAAATCTGCCAGTATGTCTGGGTGAAGAAACAAGACATGTGTAGTATACTTGCTTGCTGTCCGTTCGTGTTTCTGTGTGGGAGGTCATTAAAAAGCCACAAGGGGAAAGAGAGAAAATCCACCTGCCCACAGTTTCTGCCATACAAAAATGAAGGAGGAGGCAAAGAATCCTGTGGTGGCGAGAAGCAGAGGAGGGGTATCGGTGTCCTGCTTGGGAACAAAACTCACATCTAACTCTACCCCTAGTTTATTATTTCACTCATCCCCATGAAGGCAGATTTAGGGATAATTGATAAGCTTTCAAGCAGAAGAAAGCCACATTAACCAGCCATGATGTCTGCTGCCCCCCTCCCTAATTTTTCCCTCCAGCTAAGTGGCTCCCCCACCCCACCCCAGGCCAGCTGCTATTTTCCATGAGAGAACATGTTCCTCCAGCTCAGGGTGAAAGCTAATAGCCTTTCAAGTAGTCTATATCACCTAAGCATCACCCTTCCGTCCTCTTCTGTGTCTCTGCTCCTCATTCTACTCCAACCCTACTGGCCCTCGGTGCCATTCCTCCAACACGTCACGTCTGTTACCTTCACAAGGTCTTTGCACCTGCTGTTCCCTCTACCTAGAACATTACTCCCCAAGAGAGCTGCACGACTCACTCCCTCTTCTTCCATTATTCTCACAAATATCTGCTTCCCTGACCTTATTTTAATTGCACATCATCCCCTTTCCACTTTCCCTCCTGCTTTATTTTCCACATCTGGCATGCTATATGTTTTACTATCCACTTGTTTGCTATCCTTGTAAGTGCAGGGATTTCCTCCGTCATTTTGTTCACTGCTGTCGAATGCAAGAAGAAATGAGCAAATGAATGAATACAAGAGTGAATGAGCCTTAAATTTAATTACACATGCAGTATTCAAAGGAAAGAAATGCAAGTTTACTTTAAAGAAAGTGAAATAATGTGTGCGTTACGGTTCTTTCAGCCTCGCCTAAAAATAGTTTGCTTTAGTCAGTAGCTTCAAGGTTGCTATATTGATCAAAGTTCTTACTTTTGACTCTAAAAGCAAGCGTGTTCATAACTTTATCATATTGCCGCAAATATCACTTCCTTTTTAAGATAATGTTCCAGTCACCTCCTTCTACCATAATTTCTAATTACCTCTCTTGGGGTCTCACATTCCTTTGTGAAAAGCTAACATTAGCTGATATATAACATCACAGTCTTTGCATGTTTGGTATGTGTGACCAAATGCCCTTTAATATGTCCCATACTAATATTATATGAATATTAGTGAATAGTGTAAATTTCTATGGGACCTCTTAAGTAAATATGTATTTAGTTGGTTATGTTTTATGCATATTTAGAATTTGTTTGCATTATCCAACTTCACATGTATTATTTACCTGATGGGAATATTTAGCTTTCTGTGACTCTATTTTATCCTATGGATAAATTCACATATGTTTTACAATATACATAACATTTCCACTAAATCATCCTGATGTCTGGTATATTTATCACTTTTTATGAGGTGCTTATCTACAGCCAGGTATTTACTTAATCACTCATTCTTTGTTTGTTAGCTTTTTGCCTTTCCTCACTGGAAAGGGGGAAAAGATGTGTGAGAGTCTCCAGGAAAGCAAGCTCTACAAAGAAACTTATAGCAGACTTTTCCTGAGGAAAAATTAATGTGTTAAAAATAAGTAAAGCCTAATTAATTTCTCAAAAAATTTTTGTTTTCTTCCTAGTGTATAAAAAGAAAACTCTCTCATATAGTGGTCATAGTGAAATCTAAGTGCATAATCTTCATTATTTTATTCTCAATTTTAATTGAAGCAATTAAAATTGTTAAGTGTTAAATTGCTTTCCATTTCACATTTAAAAATCTGGTCATTTACTTTTAAAAATAAGTCTGAAGGACTAAAATTGGGAATAACTTAGAAGCTAGGGGGGTGGATGAATAATTTGGTTATATCTTCCTGTTCAATCAGCATCTCATGGGAGTTTAGGAATAATTCTATTTATTTATCTTTCTTATGTGAGGTTAACATGGTTGACCTACTGCAAGCCATTACATCCAACTAGTTTGCTGATTTGTTTGCAGACTATTTGATTATGTTCCTATTTTTTTCATTAAAATTTTTATGAAAGCTAAGTGGCAATTTCAGGTTGGAGAAATAAAGCAGTGAAAATCACTATCATATATCCCTCGTTTAAACAGAGTACTTGAGATGTCATGCTCTAGTATCATAGCTTAGTATGCCAATGTTTCCAACTCGTGTAAAAATCTTTTAATAGGCACTTTGGACAGGACTTTCTCTACTATGTTTAACCTAAAGGAATACACATGATTGCTGTTAAAATTACAGAACATTTTTATATCTGTCTGAAATCCAACGAAATTTATTTTTATGGATTCTCTGTCTCAGAAGACAGATATTTAGGATGTTTTAAATTTTATTTTTAAATGCCTATAGCTCACAAGAAGTTACCAAAATAAAGAGGTCTTGTGTATGTTTTACCCAGTTTCTCCCATGGAAAAATCTTACTTCAGTGGATTTTTAAAGTGAAGAGATTTTTGACGGGCCTGTGCCTTCTGAGGCAGGACAGTTATAAAGACACAAAATCAAGCCCTACTGCTGGTCTCAGAGAATCAGAAACCAAATGCCATGATTTTTTGGGTAACCCCAAGATTTTAGCTATAATGCTCTGTATTTCCATCTGGTTTACCTAAATGAGTTCAGCCCATAATTTGACACCTTAGCAAAAGAGAAAGGTGGGAAGAAACTGGTAGTGGTGATTTTTTCTCCCAACATCTGTTCACCTTACTAAAATTAGTACTCTAGGAGAGATGTTAATGAGACCTGTGGTTTCTGAGGCTTATCAAGGACATTAATTTGTGACTTTCTGGGTTCTTTTTTCACGGTCCTTTAGAATGGTCATAAGCATGAGGACCAAGACTGTCACAATCTGTCTGTCATGTAATTATTCTTCTGAATTTTATAGTCTAGTATTTATGTAGTCGTTTTTCTAGTTAAGGCTGCAGACTTTTTAAAAATCTACTCTCATTTTTCTTGAATGGAATAGAGTTATTTTATCTGAAAAGATGGGTTCTACCTTATCTGATGAACTGCTGGGGAAAAGTGAAGTTGATTCAAAAATAACCTTGCTGGCCTCTTTAATTTTTTCTCTTTGGTTCTGAATCCAAGAACCTTTAACCTTTCTGTCTTGGAATGAATTTGGTCTCTTGTCTCATTCTGTATGTAATCCCCTGGGTAGCTCACTCCTGGCTTCGGCATCAGACATGATACCAAAACTCTGCCACTGGAGCAGTTAAAAGCAAGGTAAGCTCAAGGAAATACAAATTAAATCACATTAAATATATATCCACCAGTATGGCTAAAAATGAAAACAAAACAAACAAAACAGAAAATGCCAAATATTGGTGAAGAGGAACTGAAACTCTCATGCATTGCCGGTGTGAGTTTTAAGTACTTGTAACCGCTCTGAAAGCTGGCTTATCTACTAAATCTGAACACATGCACACCCTATGACCCAGAAATCCTGCTCCCAGCTCTATCTCCAACAGGAATGCATGTGTGTATGTGCATACTTTCATCAACAGAGATGTATTAGAATGTTTATGACAGTTTGTAACTATTCAGAATAGTTCCCACCCCCCTTCTTCAAGAAAGGAAACTAGTCAATTGCCTGTCAGCGGCAGAATGAATGCGTTGTGCTGTGTTCATCAACAGAAGACTGCACAGCAGCAAGAATGAACCAACATAATACATGACAAATGTGGATGAATCCCATAAACACGATAGAGAATGAAAGAAGCCAGACACCAAATAAGCCATCTTGCATAATCCCATTTATATAAAGTATAAAACCAAGCAAAACAGGAGAATGGTTCTCCTTGGGGAGGAGGTTTAGCGACAGGAAGGGGCCCCAAGGAGAGTTTCTGGGGGACTGGTCGTGTCCAGATCCAGTACACAGCAGTGCTCAGGTTATAAACGTTCATCTTGTTATGTGCTTGGGATTTGTGACCTTTCTCTGAGAATATACCCTTGAATAAAAGTTAAAAACAAAACCAAGGTATAGTCTCGTGCTGGCTTTCTCTGATTTCTAGCTCTCCTTCAGACTGGAGATTCTAGTCTTCTCCAACTTCCTTTTTACTTGGAGCAAGTGCAGCTTCTTCTCTCTTTCCAGGTGGTGCTTCCCAGCTCACTATGGCCATCTGCTGGCCCAGGAAGAGGGCAGTGTCATGGAGAAAGCAACCGGGAAGGAAGAGCTGTGACCAAGCATGAGGTCTCCAAAAGCATGACTCTCCAAAGAGTGATGTGGACCTGACAAAGGAAAGAGAAAGGTCTTTCTGTGTGTAAAATTTAAATTATGATTCGTGAGAATCTGCTTCAAAATGAAATTTCCCCCAGTGAAAGTTCAAAGGGTAAAAATAATCTTTACTAAAAAAAAAAAAAAAAAAATCACTTACGGTCTCCCTAAAATACATATGTCGACTCCTTAACCATTTCAGCAATACCATCTCCCTTCTCATTTCCTCCTTCTCTTTTTAAAAATTGTTATTTTTAAAAGCAATTTTTCTCCATATTTTTTCAGGCATACAATTTTAATTAGTCTCCTCTTTTCCTTTGAAAGCCAGGACTACAGATAGGACAGGAAACTACTTTGCCCTTGTGGTGCCAAGTAGTGTGGCTTGTAAAGAATTATCCAGTATCATTAGCCTGGGAGAGGTCCCCTTCCTTCTAATTTTGTACCAGTTCTATATCTTTCCTCTGTGACATTGGCCCCAACAGGAACTTAGAACACATATTCATTCAATACTTGTTTATTGCACACCTCCTTGGTGCCAGGCGCCGCTATAGGAACTGAGGACACAGCGATGACAAAATAGATAATTAAACAGAGCTTTACACTGTAGCCTAGAACAGTCAGTAAGTAATCAGAAGCAAGTTGCTATCTGAAAGAAATTGGGATCACGAAAAAAATAAAGCAGAGCGATATCAAAGAGCACATGGAGGCCGGGGAACAGAGACTCCTTTAAATGGATGCAGAGGGAAGGCTTCCCCGAGCAGGTAATGTCTGAGTTGAGTCCTATTTGACAAGATACAATGGCCATGAGAAGATTGTATCTGAGACAGCATCAGACACAGGCTGCAAAAAACATCAATTATCTACTTTCTTCAGACCAGCTGTATATGTAAATGTATATGGAAAGACATATATCATGTATATATATGTATATATGTCATTGAAAAATACTTCTGAGAGGCCAACATTTAAGATGGTAAGTTAAACTTGAGGAAAATACAGGGATGAATAAAATATGAGATTGCAGCAGAGTTAAAATAACCTTAGGTGATTAACACTATTCCTATATTAAATAAAGAAAAAGTATTCCCATTTATAAATATTAGGTACGTATACATAAATATGTAGAAAGTTTTAAGCTATCCCTGATCTATTAACTAAGGGGAATTCTTTTTTTTTTAATTGACTCTATCTTCTATGCTGTACTGTTCATCTCTATGACTTATTTACTTTATGACTGAAAGTTTGTACCTTCTAATCCCCTTCACCTATTTCACCCATCCTCCCACACCCTTCCCCTCTGGCAACCCCCAGTTTGTTCTCTATATTTATGCATCTGTTTCTGGTTTCTGTTTGTTTGTTCATTTGTTTTGTTTTTTAGATTCTACGTGTAAGTGAAATCATGTGGTATTTTTTTCTAGGCAGAAATCTTGAGAGTTATTTTTGGATAATAACACAAAATAGTGAATCGGTACTTTTTATAATCCAATAAGTGCTAACTCAGCTGACCTACATGTGGCATTTGATAATCAAACTAAATACTCCTATTTTCAGATGTAAGAAATAATTAATTAGTTAACTGCTTTAAAAATTTAGGGCTCGTGATTTATTAAAAATCACTAGAAAATGGGTAGAGGAAGAAAAAGGAATGAAGTTTCCAAAAATTTTTTCACTTTTCTGAAAAATACTTTCATTAGCACTATCTTTAGCAAATTTAATATTTAAAAAATCACTTATTTTTTCTAAGCTTTGAGTCAGAAACAATAAAATACTGTAGAATCTGGGAGAATTTCCATACTGGCCAGGAGAATTTTGAAGCAGTGAAGTCTGATAAGAAAGGAAGTGAGAGGTGAGTGAAGGTCTCAAGCCAAATGGGGCAGAAGAAAGAACCCAACTAGTTGTGACAAATAGAGAGAGAGCAGCTGCTGACCAGTCTTGTGACCTTATTTATTACCTGGGGAGGAGAGCTGGCCAATGATGGAAAGGAGGAAAACCATATCCTCTCTTGGGGACAAGGTATAAAGATCAAGGGATCTGTGAAGTCTTGCATGTCCCGCAATGATGATGATGGTGATAATGACCACAGCAGTCCCTAGAGTGTGACACCAAAGTGAAGGGGAGGAAAAACATACCCACACGGAAATGAGGAGCATTTTACAGCAGATGGAAAGCCTTCATTTGATTTCAAGTTCTTTTGACAGGAAACTCATGCTTCTCCCAGATTTAGAATTGTCTCCCTTCCCATCATGTCCCTTGGTTAGAACAAAAGTTAGGGAACGCTCATAGGGTTTCCTTTAAGGTTCCTTGTACCGGGGACGATGAGGGGGCCATTGATACATTGGCAGCTCTTCCCTTCCCCCTGTGATAATGTACCATATTCCTCTTCTAAGGAAAAAAAAAAAGCAGAAGGGAGAAGAGAGATTAGAAAGAAGTTGTTACCATAATGCAAAAATTATTCTGAGCAAAAGGAAAGTCCTCTCTAGAAGTATGCAGTATACTCTCTCTTAATTCTATAAGGTGTCAGATGAAAAGATGTTCTATTACTCAGTCTTTTTTTTTTTTTAACGTAAGTGCCTTTATTTATTTATTTTAAATTTTACTTAAGTTCTAGTTAGTTAACATACAGTACAATATTTGCTTCAGGAGTTGAATTCAGTGATTCATCATTTGCATACAACACCCAGTGCTCATCATAACAAGCGCACGCCTTAATATCCATCCCCTATCTATCCCATCTGTGACTCAGTCTTATGTTCCCTTTCCTTGTCTTCTCCTCCATTACTTCTCAATTACAAATTAATTATAGCATTGACCACATTTTGCCATGTTTTGAATCCTTTTTCATGGATCTATCTATCCATTTGAATGAATAGTCTCTGATATTTATCGTTTCACAAAGAAAATGTGAAAGTGTAAAATATTTTTCTTCTTTCTAAAAATGTAAAATATTAAGCACAAGGTGAAGAAAAGCCTGTGGAGAATTTGGGTTCTGGAAGTAAGGCTATTATTGTATATTCTTCTAAAAGAAGCTGAGGTCATGCACATCACAAGATAGATTTGGATTTCATTCTTTTTGATTATTGCAAAAAGAATCATGAAACTGGCTAAAAATTTGTCTTTTATTTTGGAAGCAATAAGAGAACTCATAAAAGATGCTAAGTGTGGGTGATGGAAGGCCACCCATGCACTGATGTGTAATATGAAGTGAGGATCCCACAACAAGGTAGGAACTCTGCATGCTGAAACCCCACCTCAATGTCAGAACATAAATGACGGCTGCTGAAAAAACTCTCTTGTCCGCAAGGTTTTTAGGACTGAAGATATTACTGAAATGAAGAGTTTAGGAAGGGTACTCAGAGCCAGTGCTATACTGCACACAGCAGCTGCCACTGAATCTCTGCTTATGGAGGGTGTGAAAGCAAAGCTCACACATTGATATCCATCGCCACAGCCCCCTGGAGGGCAGCGGTTGGCAGCAAGAGTCATCTGTGCAAATGAAGCGACTCACACTGAACAGATACAGGCAGCCAGGGCACCGAGCCCACGACTCGTCACTAGGACCTCTCAGGTCCCCTGATCTTCTTCTTCCCCTCCCAAGGCAGGCCATTTGGAAAAGTCTGGGTGTCTTCTCAGTACAAATTAAACTCAAAAACATAGAAATTTATTTATATTTCTCCTATCATCATTCCATTTACTTTTATAAACTATTATTTTGGATGCTGCATTGCTGAAGAAACTAAAAGTTCCCAAAATAGAGAAGAAATACCATTTCATTTGGCTATGAGTCAGATTTTGCTGTGTCATAGCATTGGATTTGAGAAGTTCGAAAACATATTTTAAGATCATGTATTAGACATATGACTTTGATCAAGTCATTTAACCCAAGTCTCTGTTTCCTAATTTGTGATACAGGAATCATCACACTTGCCCTGATTACCTAACAGGGCTGCTGGCAGTATCATATTGAATAATCACTGTCATTAATCACTTGTCATTAATAAAATACTATTTAAATCCAAAGCTGTATTCTCAAAGTAAGTTCTTAGCTGAAATCTCAGTCTTGTAAATACTTCTTGGACATCGTCTTTCGCCAAGCCTGGCCTGGATCCTTCCTCCTTCAGCAGCACCGTCCTGAATGGAGCTGCACGCATAGCCAACCAGCTGAAGGTTACATCTCTGGTCTCCCTACTGGGACTGTGAAACAGAGTTCTGACCAATGGTATGTGACCCCAGGGCTCTGAGCTGCTTTCTGGTTGTTTGAAGGATGGCTCATGTCCTCCCCTTCTTCTTCTCCCCTCTTGCTCTCGTGATTGCAGTTCTTATAGAGCTGACATGGCTACCTCAAACCACAGAAAGAGAAGCAACATGGCAAAGCAATAGGATGGAAAGAGTCCGAGTCTTAAACACTGCGGAGCTGCCATAGCAGCCCCAGGCTGTCGATGCTGAGACTACTGAGTAAGAAAGAATGGACTTCACTTGGCTTAAGCTACTGGTATTTTGGCCTTTGTCATAGCAATATCCTCTTGGATACATTCCCATTAATCTTAATTAATGTTACACCTAGTCTACTGTAGCAATTTATCATAATATAAGGAGTGGGGAAGGAAGGGTTGTTTAACAATAGGGAAAGGATGGTGTATCTAGCCAATTGAATATTATTCTATTATTTAAATCTAACAGTAAAGGAGCCGTTCTGACTCCTAAAGCCAGTCCCTCTACTTACACCTTGGATATGATCTTTTCTAATCCCCCAGAAACTTACATTACCAATTATACCCTCTCTCATAAATTCAACCATTTCCTCTAGGATAGGTCCTTTCCTCAGCATCTCCTTTAGAAAAGTACTCCCAGACTCTCAGCCATAAATTTCTTCACGTGTCAAACAAGGTAAATTAAAGAATTACAGCTGGAAGGGTTCTTAAAGAATATCCTTCTCTGTCCCATTCGGTGGGATAATGGATGATTGCATTCAATGCTGGCCATATCTTCTGAGTCTCTTGTGTGCTCAGTCGTTAGAACCACACTTTGTGTGGTCTCATCTAGTCCCCATGCCTTTAAATAACATCTAAATGTTGATGATTTCCAGGTTTGTATAGCCAGTTTCAGCCTCCCTTTTTAGTTCTGGAAGTGTGTATTCAGTTGCCCACTTTACGGCTTTTGATTGGTGTTCCTGACTTCTGAAACTTAACATGTCCAAAACTGAACTCTTGATTTTCTTCCCCAAACTCTTGATTTTCTCTGCAGAAAATGTCAACTCCATTCTTCTAGTTGATGTAGTAAAACAAAATCTCAGCCTTATTTTTGATCACTTCTCACAATTGCATCTCTGTTGACTTGGTCCAGGCTACTATCTTATCTCTTGCCACGTTATTGCAATGATCTTTTAACTGGTCTCCCTGTTTCCGCACTCTTGCCTCTACCCCTTTCAATCTAGTCTCCAGACAGCAGCCACATCAAAACAAAATTTATATCACAACATTCCTCTGCTCAAAATCTTTCAATGGCTTCTATCTCATTTGGAATAAAATCTAAAATCTTTCTCTACAAGTCTGTATGTGTTATGGCTATTGGACACTTTGATTTTATCTGTCACTAACTCTGCCTTGGTCACTCTGACCTTCTTGCTATTCTTTGAAAACAAAACAATTATGCTCCTGCTTCTAGATCTTTGCATTTGCTAATTCCGTTTCCCAGAATCTTCTCCCAGATATTAGCATGGCTCACATCTTCATTTCCTGCAGAGCTCTGCTGAACCCATGTAAAATATCGCATACATATCCCCATTACTCTCTAGTACCCATCCCCATTTGTTTCATGACATGCATCACTACCTGATATGCTCTCTGTATTAATTTATTTGCATACTTATTGCTTGTCTTCTCTCCAGGAAAGCAAGGGCTTTCTTTGCTTTTCTCTCCCTGCTGTATCTTCAATTTTTAGAACAACCCAGCACATTAATACTAGTGAATGAGTGAAAGAATGAATTAGTGCCTTTCTATTCAGGGATCTCCTATACATTATCTCATTTGGCAATCTGTTTTACACTTAATTATCTTAACATATAAATATATTCATCTTATTTCTAACTATAGAAGAGTGGGAAAACAATACCTTAACATAGCTGGTGCTAGAATTCCTTCAAAGGAAGTGTTTTGGAAAACAATGTTTTATAAACTGATCGAGTTGAAAAGTATAACCACGTCAGCAAGAGTTGGCAGAAGACAAAAAACAAAAGGGATTAAACTGCTCTGCATTTGAAACTTGGAACAATAGAAAGACAAAAAAATAGGAGAAGAGGGGAGAGTGTAAATAAGGAACAGGTGAGTAAATTGGCAGGGCATGGCGATGGGTTTATGACCTCGAAAAGTCAAGCTGAAGTGGTTTGAATTTCTGTTATATAAACCACTCTCTTTCTGCCCCAAATCTTCAATAAAGTCTGCTAATTCCAAAAGCATCTTTTGTCAGTAGGTGGAGTGTGCGTGTGCATGCACACATGCATGGGTGTGGAAACAAGGAAACAGACGATATTCTGGGTTTGGGCCAACAAGACACTGGGGTGGAGGTCTAGAAGAACAGTGCAAGGAAGATCAACAAGAATGCGGTGGAGGCAGAACTTACACGCCCGAGGTGACCCTGCGTGAGTGAGCCCTGATGGAACTGACAAGCATCTTTATGAGGACACTGGGGCCTGAGGCCATCTTCCATTGTACTTACAGGCTAGAGAGGCCCTGCGGGTCCTCTGCGGTACTTGACTAAACTTTCTTTGCATGTAAAGCCTCTTTCAATGCAAACCTTTACAGAAATGTAGTGACTTGAAGACAGATAATTAGTTACTCTTGAATCCTTTCCAGACTAAAACAAAAACAACCCCCTTCTCCCCAAAACAATGTCATCATTGTCATTTAGAAAGTTATTTATTCCTTTGCTATATATTCCTCTGTATTTGTTTTAATGCCTTCAGGTTCCTTTGATTTTCCTTAAAAAGAGAAGAGAGCCAGACTTAATGTGCCAAAGTGGTCTAAAACCTAGTACATGAAGAATGTTCCTTATTGTCTACATATATTCTTCCTATTTAAATGGTAACAAAAAATTATGTATATTAAGCATGGATTTACCTGGCCAGTTCACATGTAAATTTTAGTGCTACTAAAATTATTAGTATTATGATAGTAATAGTAAAAGTTATTAGTATTACAATTATAATTAAATTATTAGATTATTGGACCTTTAATTATAAGTTCAAATAATTATTTTTATAAAAATTGGAAAGTTCAAACAATATTATTTTTGCTACCCAATCCACAGCATTTTTTTCCTTGCTAATAGCTTCATGTCAACAGCTTACAAAATTTATGGGTAATTCAAACCTCATTCCAGAAAACTCTAAGTTACTGTCCAAAGCCCTTCTGTAGAAATATGGTAGGAGAAGTTTGAAACAAGCATGCCATTGTCTGGATATCAAAAATCTACTTTGAAACAATTGATTTTTGGCGTAAGACAATTTGATACCCTAACAGGTTTAAAGTCATAGTTAAATACACTTAACACATCAAACATCTCAGAATTAGCCACTGGTGTATACACTATGATTATGCTATTGTTTAAAAATAAATAATGCAACTTGCAGATCTAAGATGGTGGCCTACAGGAGAGCCTCTTATCTTGGCACTGATCATGCTGTTGATTAGCTACTCCATTGAGCCTGAAAGAGTCATTAATTCATGATACAAACCTCAGGGCTTCAGGAGGATTTGCTGTTTCCAATATACTGGGTTCTGGCAAGCAAACTTGTGCCCTGTTGGAGCTGTGGCCAACTGTGCTGTTTCCTCTAGCATTTTGGAAATAAACAGGAGATGGAGGCTGAGGAAGAAATGCTTGGCTCAGATAGTAGCTCTCACCTTCATCAACCCAGGTGAGGGATCTTTCCTCCTGCCCCTTTCTTATAATGACTCATTTCTATGATTACTTGTCCTCCACTGTTACCCATTGATCTTTCTCTTTCATCCTCTTTTACATGGCCCTCTAATTCAAGAAATGAAACATTTAGAATAATGTCACAATCCCCACTTTCATCAAACTTTCCACTTCATGCAATGCTACCCATTAGCAGCCTCTAAACCAAAGAAAAGTGATCATTTGGATTACTCAAAACAGCATCTTGATTATTCTCATTCATCTTCATTCTGTAATTGGATTCTTCCCTGATCTGTAGTCTGATGTTGGACTAGAACCTCCTGCCTACCGAATAAAGCCAGTTTCAACCACCAAATTAGGTTCTGTGGTCATGAAAATTAGCACACGTGTTTTTACAGACAGGCTCTCAAGTGTTTAAATCTTAATTTTGCTAAGTTGTATCTTTTTAATAAATGTTTATTGGTTTGTTTTAAAGTGAATGAGGAAATGCAAATGGTCTTTTGCTCTTACTGTTACCGTCTGTAAATTATTTAGTCTATAACCAAGAGAAAAATGAGAAAACATACATTCCTCATTCTTTTACCTGTTATTTGAGGGGTAGAACTTTGACTATTATTACCTTTATTATTCCCAAATACAAAGACTTCAGTTAAACCATAGAAATACATTTAATCCCTCAAATAGAAATTAATAGGGGCAAAAAACCTTTACAATCTGAAGTCAAACTCTGACTCTGAAAATCTTCTAAGTTCAAAGAAAAAACTCTGTGAACATTAGAAGCATAAACAGTATTGCTTTTGCTGCCCAAATTTAATTCTTTCAGAGACACAAACAGATGAGCAATCACACCCATAAAAATGGTCAATTTATTTTTGAAATGTTTTTAAATGATGAGAGAGAAGAGAAGATATATTTTAAAAATGGGGTACTGAATTCAAACAGAGAGCAATGTAACTGTAGCACCCCAGAGATATTCGTGCTTTAAAGTAGTGATGGGGTGGGGGGAGGTTTTCTTCTGAAAATATGCAATAGAGTTAGCCAGAATATGCCAACCTGGGGAATAAAATTAAGAGATGGCAAAATAGTTACGGTTTTTAAAATTTGTAATAATTTCCATACTCGTCAGCCCCAAAGTGAAATCGCTAAGGCTTCAGACCTCCCATGCCTGCCTTACTTGTGAGCAACTCCCACGAGGATCACACTTGCTATCCACCCTCCCTCCCTTGGATGCTCTGGGGACTTGCAGTGTGCCTTTCCTGGCCATCACCTCTTCAGCAGCATCATTCATCAGGTGACATTGCCCTTTGGTCCTAATATCAATCCGTCTCTCCAGGAATGGTCCTAGAGGTCCTTCCTCTCCATTGGGTGCTATGCCGAGGTGAGGACAGGGCCTTTCCCCACCCAGGGGTGAAGTTCTCTTGACCAGAAAACATGGAGAAGGTGAGGGCCTTCAGTCTCCCATGGAGACCCCATCTTTTTAATGCTTTCTATTTTTACAGCAAAATAATTTGCCTAGGAAATTTATACAGTTTTCTGTAAGGGTTATATCAGAGCATCATTCATTGTTTATACATCATTTACATAGAACCTACTATGTGCCAAGAGGTTTTCTTTTTCTTTTCTTGTTCTTGTTCTTCTTCTTCTTTTTTTTTTTAGAGAGAGGGAGAGAGGTGGGGAGAGAGAGACTTCCAGTACTATATTAAACAGTAATGGTGAGAATGGACATACTTCTCTTGTTCCTGACTGTAGGGGAAAGGCTCTCAGTTTTTCCCCACTGAGGGGGATATCAGCTGTGGATCTTCTTTCATATATGGTCTTTAGGATGTTAAAATATATTCCCTCTATCCCTATGTTTTTGAGGGTTATTATCAGGAAAGGATACTGCATTTTGTCAAATGCTTTTTCTGCATCTTTTGACAGTGTGTCATTCAAAACCATTGTTTCCTTGTTGATTTTCTGCTTAGATTATCTGTTCATTGCTGTAAGGGTGGTGTTAAAGTCCCCTACTATTATCGTATAATTATCAAGGAGTTTCTTTATGTTTGTTGTTAATTGATTTATCTATTTGGGTGCTCCCAAGTTGGAGGCATAAATATTTATAAATGTTAGATTTTCTTAATGGATAGATCCCTTAATTATGATATAATGTCCTTCTTCATCTCTTGTTACAGTTTTTATTTTAAAATCTAGTTTGTCTGATATAAGTATGGCAACTGTGGCTTTCTTTTGACGTCCATTAGCATGATAGATGGCTCTCCATCCCCTCCTTTCAATCTGCAGATGTCTTTAGGAATAAAATGAGTCTCTTGTAGGCAGCATATAGATGGATCTTAGTTTTTTATCCATTCTGATACCCTATGTCTTTTGATTGGTGCATTTAGTCTATTTACATTCAGAGTGATTATTGAGAGATATGAATTTAGTGTCATTGTGTTACCTGTAGAATTGGTGCTTCTGGTGATGTTCTCTGGTCCTTTCTAGTCTTTGTTGCTTTTAGTCTTTTTTTCTCCACTCAGAGTCCACTTTAAAATTTCTTGCTGGACTGGTTTAGTGGTCACTAACTCCTACAGATTTTGTTTGTCTGGAAAACTCTTTCTCTCTCCTTCTATTTTGAATGACAGCCTTGCTGAATCATGAATTCTTGGCTGCATATTTTTCCCATTCAGCACGTTGAATATTTCCTTCTACATCTTTCTGGCCTGCCAAGTCTCTGTGGACAGAGCCATTGCAAATCTGATCTGTCTTCCCTTGTAGGTTAAGGACCTTTTTTCCCTTAGTGCTCTCAGGATTCTTTTCTCGTCTGTGCATTTTGTGAGTTTGACTATGCTATGCCTTGGTGATGGCCAGCTTTGTTGAATTTAATGGCAGTTCTCTGTGGTTCTTGGATTTTGATGTTTGTGCCCCTCCTCAGATTAGGGAAGTTTTTGGCTATAATTTGTTTGACTAAACCTTCTGCCCTCTTATCTTTTTCTTCATCTTCTGGGACTCCTATGATATGAATGTTATTACGCTTTGCTAAGTCACAGAGTTCTCTAATTCTACCTCTGTGGCCCATTACCTTTCTATCCCTTTTCTTTTCAGCTTCAATATTTTCCATAATTTTATCTTCTGTATCACTGCTTGCTCCTTTGCTTTGTCCGTCCTCATTTTTATGGCTTCCATTTATGTTTGTTTCTCAGTTACAGCATTTAAAATTTCAACCTGACTAGATTTTAGGTTTTTTTTTTATCTCTGTAGTAAGGGATTCTCTGGTGTCTTCTATGCTTTTTTCAAGTCCAGCATTATCCTTTTAATCGTTTTAAATTCTAGTTCTGACATCTTACTTATGTCTGTATTGATTAAATCCCTGTCTGAGTTCTACCTCATGTTCTTTCTCCTGGGGTGAATTCCTCCATCTCATCATTTTGTCCAAAAAAGAAAAGAAGAGAAAAAAGAACAACAAACAAACAAAACAAAAACAAAGCAAAAAGCAAAGAAAAAGAAAAAAAAATAAGAAAAACGAAACAAAACAAGAAAACCAGAAAACCCCACTAGATCCTGGGTGTGTTTGAATCTGCTTATTAAAAGACTCTGGATCCCAAAATAAAAAAATAAAATAAAATAAAACAAAATGAAATAAATTAGACAAAAAATGAAAAGCACATACATATAAATATTTTTAAATAATAAAAATTGAAAAAAGGAATTGGAAAATACAAAAAAAATAAATTAAAAATAATAAAAATAAAAGACACAAAGAATAAGAGTAAAAAAGAAGCTCAATCCTACTTCCGCTAGAGCTGAGGCTTTGCAGCACTCTATGATCAGTAGACTTGGTGTGAGCTAGCTGTTTGTGTTGGTCTTCTGGGGGAGGAGCCTGGGGTGCTGATTCTCAGTGGAAAGGCTTCTCCAGGCACAGGAGGCGGGGCTTGGTGTAAGCAGCTCGGGACTCCACTAGGTGGCGCTGTTTTGCTCCCTGAAGGCTTTCAGCTTTAACGGGCGGGAGGGTTGAAAATGGCTGCACCCTGTTCTCTAGGCCTGGGAGCTGATAATCTGTGCCCCGCACTTTTCAGTGAGCCCTCAGAAAAGCAACCAATCACCCTATTTGTTTCGCTGGTTTCTATCTGAACCTTGAGTTCACCTTGGCCATGTTGGAAGCTTTTTGTCTCAGGCGCATAACCAAGTTTCAAAACTCCAAATTTCAGGGACGTGCTGGCTTTGGGTCTCACCCAGCAGGGTGAGGGGAGGGTCTCACCATGCTTGCCCGCATCCCAGGAAAGCCTCACACCACTGCCAGGTGGTTCGCAGTTTATAGCAGAAAGCCGGCACCAAAACCCGCTACTCTCTGCGGCCCCCTGGCTCCTCTGCTTGGGAACAGTGTAGCACCTTGGTGCCACCCATTCTTCCTATGACCGAGGGGATCCTTAGACCACCCTGTCACTCCCGGGATTCTGTCTTTGCTACCTGAGCACCCTTAATCTAGGCACATTCCCCATGGTAGTGAACTTCAAAGTTCAGATTTTGCCCTCCGCTGCTTCTAAT
The DNA here is from genome assembly GCA_028534135.1 of Potos flavus. Classification (NCBI taxonomy): domain Eukaryota; kingdom Metazoa; phylum Chordata; class Mammalia; order Carnivora; family Procyonidae; genus Potos; species Potos flavus. Next base: position 53,513,135 of record CM052886.1, on the reverse strand, counting down.
ATTCTGTGGTAGCCTCACTAAGCAGGCTCCCTCCCCAAGCAGGCTCCCTCCCCTCATCCACTGCTTTCACAGCTATGTCTTCCCCAAGTGAACTTCCGCATCTCCTACCTTCCAAAAGGTAGTCACTTTTCTGCTTGTAGACTTGCAGTTTTTGTTCTCCCAGATCTCTGATTGATTTCTTGGGTGTTCGCAATAATTCGTTAACTATCCAGCTGTGTTCAAGGAATGAGACAAGCTGAGGGTCCTCCTACTCCTCCACAATCTTAACTCCTCCCCCTCTTGTAAGATTTTTATGAGCTTTGTTTCTTTGAAGCAGAAAGATCTATTGTAAAGGATAAACAAAACTTAAAGGCACATCTACTTTTAGCAGCAACAACAACGACAACAACAAAACCCCAAATAAACAACAAAGGCAAAAGTCCACTGATCAGCATGATGAAAATGTTTCATTATTGAACTTTCTCAAATTGTGCACAGCATTCCAAAAGGAGAAAATACAGCCATTCGAGGACTATGCACATTGGCAATTCTCTAAGTTTTGACCCAGGTACAGCTTGCTAGCCAATCACATCTCATCTACTCACTTATAATTTGATGGGTAGGACATGGAACAGAAACTTACAGTTAAATGCCAACAGCTGCTGTGATTGATCCACTCCCCTCCACTCCCACACCCCACAAACAACCAGAAAACTCCTTTCAGACCTTGCTATTGCTATGATCTTAGACCATCACAATAAGACTAAGAAATTTCTGAGAACTAGAATTAAATTTCCCCAAACAGTAATATAGTAAAAATTAAGTTGTTCTTTTCTTTAAACTAAGTGAAACAAAGTAGAAAGTATTAACTTCATTAAGCATGGAACTTCAGAGTAGAGGGACTTAACCAACCCTAAAATGTAATAATCTTGTGACCAGTTATAAATGGGAGGAACATCTTATAGTTTGGCTCTTAAGTAAACCTGGAAAAAGAAACAAATACAGGGATATAAAATATACAAGTCAGTTGAATCTTTTTCAAATATAAAGAATATGATTGCCAAATGTGCCATGACTCAACCTTTGGAAACTAATAATTATATATGTTTTTGGTGAAGGAGTAATGTGAGACTTAACGCTACTGTCCTTATATTTTTGAAATAATGTATATAAAAATGTTTTAAGACCAAAAATTTTACTACACGTGTTGAAAGTATTTGTAACCCATGAAATGTCTAAAAATATTATTTTCAAAAATTATTTTAGAACAAGTTCTAGGTCTGGGAGCTTGTCCATGCCTCACCCTCAGCACCCTCATGGTCACCCTCTGAGTCCACCTTTGGTTCTTCCCTTCGTCTGCTACCATCATGATGCCTTGGAAGATGCACAATTTTAATTCTCAGTTGTGCCCAGAATTCTTCCTTGGGCCTATTTCATGCTCTAGTTATTGCCAGCCATGGACAGCCCATGGAGACCCAACCTTTCTTTGTTTTAAGCTGGTCATGTTGCCATTTCTACTCTCCTATTGGCATAGAGCACTTAGCAATCTCTTGAAAGGGTAGCAAATGAAAAACAGAGCACATGCGTTGGCTTCCCATTCAAAACACCCCCTTTCTGTGATGTTCAAACCTGAAGGGTGGAAACAAGACATTTGACTCCATGCCTTCCCTCTCTTCTCTCTGGCTTCTTCTCTCCTGCCCCGGGAAAGGCTTACACAATAATCTAGATTTTTCCCTACTTTATCATCTATTCTGTGGTAAGTCTTTTAAGCTCTGACTCATTTGAAATGTACAAACTTTTCCCATTTCTCATTAAAGTCCGGCTTTTGAAAATCAAAAGTACTTGCTTTTAGCCTTTTAATTCACAATGGATTCAACAACCTCTGTTGTGAAATTTAAAGTCAAGCAATGATTCCCTTGTTCTTGGCAGCTTCCCACCCCACTTCCACAAGGCAATGAATTCCACTGATCCATTGCATGGGTCAGCTGCCAAACTACTCTAAAAAGGGGATTGCCACATAAAATGTTGGTTTAATGTCTCAAAAATGCATCTCTGATACCACTAGAAGTGGAATTACTGAATTGAAGGAAATACATTTTTTATCTATTCCTTATAAACTTGAGAGTGTTTTAATTCTATTCATTTCCATCACAGTCCTAGCCATTATTCCTTAAGGACTTTTAATACATGTTACTAAGTTATCCTCCAGTAGCATATGTTGAATATCTTTTTGAAACCTCAACACATGGGGCACCTGGGTGGCTCAGTCTGCTAAGCATCTGTCTTTGGCTCAGGTCATGACCTCTGGGTCCTGAGATGGAGCCCTAAGTAGGGGTCCCTGCTTAGCAGGGAGTCTCCTTCTTTCTTTCTCCCTCTGCCCCTCCCCACCATTCATTCTCTCTCCCTCTCTCTCTCTAAAATAAATAACTAATATCTTTAAAAAGATAAAACCCCAACACATGCTAATATAAAATATGGATACATGTCTTAATATTTGTCAATTGATAAATAATAAATAGCATCTCATTGCTTTAATTGCTAAAAACTATTAACAAATTTGATAGATAATTTGGTAGTTATAGTCATTCATTCATTTGATAAACATCTGTAGGTTTCCATGTGTGTTAGGCAATGGGGAAAAATCCACAAGACATGATTTTATGACTCACATTCAGGAGACTCACAGTTAAATGGGAAGCAGCTTGTAAATAAATAATTACTTCTGAGAATCAAAATGAATGGCAGACATGGAGGAAAAGACATGAAATGTTTCTTAAAAGTTTATGAATCCAAACAGATACTTTAAAAGCTTTTTTTCCTTGAGCGAGAGGGAGAAAAGAAAAAGCTTTCTTATTACAATAAAAAAGGCACCTAATAAATGTAGAAGGAATGATGAAAACAGAAAGTCATCATTTTATTAGCACTATAAAATAATTTATTCAGTTAGGATCATCCTCGGATACTAGAATATTGAATGAAACCTTGTTGGAAGCAGTATATGGAGAAATTGAGTCGAGAAACACTCTCTTACTAGATTACCAAATTTAACAACTGTAGGAAAAACTGACACCATGTGCCTTTGATGTGATTGAATGAGGAATATACAACATCATCTATGTAATAGTCTTGCTAAAAATGTTTAACCTAAATTAATCATAAAGAAACATTTGGGCGAGACAAACTCAAATGGACAGACATTCTGAAATTCTAAAAAAAAAAAAAAAAAGTCAACAACACAAAAGCTTCCTGTCTATACTTCCCCATCCCCCCACCAAAAGACTAGGAAATTATTCTAAATTAAATAAGACAAATGTGGTATAAAAACTAAATACAAGTGATTTTTGACCAGATACTAAAATGAAAAAACAAACAAAAAACTATAAAAGAAATTATTGACCAATGGGGGGGATATTTGATATTTGATAATAGTGTCAATATTAAATTTTCTGATTGTGGTTGTAAAGGAAATGTCCTTATCATTAGGAGATACTTGTTGAAGTATCTAGGAGTGAAACATAGTGATGTTCACAAATAATTCTCAAATAGAGCAGAGAGAGAGAGGGAGAGAGGGAGAGCGCTGGGGTGGAAGGAGAGAGAAAGCAAATATGATGAAGTGCTAACAACTCACCAATGTAGACATGTAGAGGAAGGGTATATGGCTATCCATAGTACCACTTGGCAACTTGTCCATAGGTTTGAATTATTTTGAAATAAATACTGGAGAATTTTTAAAAGTGATCATACAGAGAAAAATCAATAATTTTGCCACATATCATCAAATGCCATGAGAAAAACAGCGGTAGTGAACAGTGATAGCAAAAAACCAGGAAGACCTCTTCCTTTTTCCTCCATGCACACTCTGTCTCTTGGTGACAGGTCCCCATCTGGTGGCTTAAATACCATCTAATGCTAATGGCTGTCAAATACATATATCCCTAGTTCTGTACACGTCCCTAAAGTTTTCACTGCTGAGTCCTCACTGCCTAGCACCTACTAGATCCTCAATAAATGTTTGAGAATGAATGAATGCATATTTTTCATGGAGGAGAGCAAATCAATGTCATAGAGTAGAAGTTTCTTGATCTAGGTCTTTTAAAAGAAGTAGATATTAGTAATCAGGCCATTGGGAATATGGCCTGGCACATCCTTGCCCCACTCTTTTTCCAATGTATTTTGGTCTAAACGGTAACCTGGATCATCAATACCAGCTAGAGCAGAAAAGAAGGGTAGGTGGTAAAATGGAACATGTCCACCCTGTGTCATAGCAATGATAGAACTTCAGCTGATGGTTGTCTGTGATAAAGCAGAATAAGTATGCCCAACTCTGATTTTGCAGAAGTAACTAGAAATCCACAGCTTTCCATGGAACTTCCCAATTTTTAAAAGTCTTCAAAACCAGATGAAATAGGAGTATCTTGGTGGCTCAGTCGGTTAAGCATCCGACTCTTGATTTTAGCTTGGGTCATGATCCCAAGGTCCTGAGATTGAGCCCCACATTGGGCTCTGCACTGGGAATAGAGCCTGCTTAAGATTCTCTCTCTCCCTCTCTCTTTGTCCCTCCCCTCTCCACACTGTCTCTCTTAAAAAAAAAAAGATGAAATGCATCTGCTGGCTGAATTATGCAGTTTGAGGTCCAAGATCCAGTACATGATATAGTAGTAAGAGATGAGAATTGGGGCCATAGGAAAGAGTCAGATCTTGGAGAGTCCTGTGAAAGATTTGCTAAAGAAATAGAATCAGGTTTACATGGAAGATTAAATGTGTCTGATAGGAGTAAAAGAAGAAATGATCACTAGTCAAATAAGAATAAGGGAGACAGTCCTAAGTAAGAGGTAAAAAATATAACTTACACACACACACACACACACAGGCGCGCGCGCGCGCTCACACACACACACACACACACACACACACACACACACACACACGAGCTTCCCCTTTAAAAACAAGCACAGGGAATTGTTAGCTTTCTGGAGCCCTCTGCACTGAATGTGCTTGGGAACGTCATGTAGACTGGCAGAAAGGACGCTAGTGGGGAAGACTGGATGGGGGGCTACTCAAGTGGGGCTGGAGCAAAACTGTCCTGCTGATACTTTCTGAGTTCTCACAATTTGTTCTAACGAGTCCTGCCTTAGTACATGAGAGCAAGAGTGTAAAAGCAGAGGTCGTAGATGCTAGAGACCAGTTCTGATGGCACATTCTCAACTCTGCCACCTTCAGTTACCCATTTCATCCTTCTTTGAATCTTTTTCATAAGCATTTTGCTAATTTAAGGAAATCCTGGTAGCACCCATAATTTACATCATTTTATTTTCCCCATGTTTTGGTCTCCATATTTGCAATTGTTCAACAACTGTTTCCTTGTGCCTACTCTGGGCCAGGGACTATCCTAGTTGCCAGAGATATAGAGAACAAAGGAGACAAAACCAAAATTCCATCCCTTGGCCCATGTCTACTCTCGCAGAACTTGCATTCCACCAGAAAGAGACAGACAATATAACAAACAAGTGAATGATATTTTGGAAAGTAGTAAGTGCTATGAAGAGAAATCCAGGCAGAAATGGGAGTGAGTGTATGCTGGAATTGGGGAATGATACTACCCACGTGTCCCAGGCTGCACAGTCTCACTTTGTTAGTGGGGGTACTTCCTAGTTATTTGATAAATCCAGGGATATAAGTTTAATTTCAATAAATATATCCCCTTATTTATTCTTTCTAGAGTTTGAAGGCCAATATCAATTTTTCTCAAAATAAGAAGTAACTGATTTTTACAAATGTTTAATGTGCAATATGTCAACCTTTTTGTTCTCTCTTGTCTCTCTCTGTTTACTAATGACTGATCACTTGCTTTTCAGGGATGCTTACTAAGATCATGTTAAACACATAAGTCTATAAGAAAGACAGAGAAGCAAAATTAAAGTAGAGGCTACAGGGAAGTCCTAGGCTAGAGAGCACACAACCTGGTCATAGTGCTCAGTGTAGCGAGCTGGATGGCAGGGATGGATAAGATTCTGAAATCCATGGGCTCTTTGCCTGATCTCATTCTGACCCTTTTACAAGCAAAATTTTTATGAAGGGTGCTAAGTAGAAACAAAACAGTTTGATTTGTACTTGATGCTCTCTTCTTTCTCTAATGGCTGTGTGATGGACATGGTGAGAAGTGGAAATAGGCATAAAAATGAGGTGTAAATAGTAAAAGGAACAAAGAGTCTAGAAATGCCATGAAAAGGTCATTCATGTTTGGGAGAACTTGGCAAAGCACCAGTTCAGGATCACCTTGGCATGTAGCAGTCCAGTGACTGGTTTTCCTATTCTTTTCCCTTTTCTTCCTGAGTAACTGAAAAAAGAGAGAGAGAGAGAGAGAGAGAGAGGAAGAAAAGAAGGAGAGGAAGTAAAGAAAGAAAGAAAGAGAAAACAAAAACCAAAGATATGATCTTTGTGACTTGTAAGTGATAGATAATCTTAGTCTAGGTCATCCAAAGCAATTATCTGCCCCCACCACCCACCACTAATAAAGACTGTTCTTCTCCTATGGTTTAATTGATTACACAGTTAATAAAATTTTCTTAAATGTAATTTTATTCTTTATTTTCCTTACCTTGAAATAATCAAATCCCTTCTCTATGAATGACTTGGTAAAAGCATCCAGCTTAAAATCAGCAACTTTTACCAAATACACCTTTTCCTATCCTACTTCTTATTTGTATTATTTGATTGAGATTGCTGCAGAATGAAAACTTCACTTTCACTGACATTTTTTTAATCGTTATAATAGCGAGTGTGCAATAGATGTTTTTAATGCCGAAAACTAAGATTCAGAAAGGTTAAGTAACTAGATTAAGATCACACTGCTAGTATTATCTGACTTTAAAACTCATCTCACCATTAGTCACTGAAAGGCTTAACCTAGATAAGAAGCTATAGTTTCCTATTACTCTTTTGTCTTCTCTCATCTTCCCTCTCTTTCTATATCAATTTTATCATGTTCACTCCCTATAATCTTACACTTAGAAGATTGCTACAATTTCTAATGGGCCTCCGTGATTTAAGATTCTCTCTCCTCCTTTCTAATACAGAGACCAATGTTACTAAAACATTGTTTTCGTCTGATCACCCTCTTAAAAAATATACAGTATGTAAGAATGAATCCAACCACTTAACTTGATTTAAGAACCTCCAAAATCTGAGCCCATTTTACATAGTTCACTATTTGGTGAATAGCATTCCTTACCAAACCATACGCATTTTTCATGTACAGTTCTAATTGTATTTATCCCATAAAGCTTTGTTCCTAGTCTCTGTCAAGAGCTGTAAAGGTCCCAAGACATTACCCTACTTGCAAGCTTACAAATTAGCCTGCCATAATTTCATAGGTACTGGCAGAGGACATAAGACTCTGGGATCAGAGATGAAGGACTGTATTACTCATGGCACAGTAAGCATCCTGAGTATCGTTATATTTGCATTACATTTTCTTGTTCCCAAGTTCCACAGAGAGAAAGAAATCGATGCCTAAACATGCAGTGGATTGTGTTGCATGAGAGAAATCCTGAGCTTAGGTAACCCAAATCTTTTATAATGGCTATAAACAAGCCTGTTCTTTGCCCCAGAGGAAGACACTACCTTTATCTTCCAGTCCGTTTACTATACAAACACCTTTGAAAAGATAATTTAGAACAAAGGCCATCAGTGCCTCTGCTTGCAAGACATGCAGAAACTTCACAGACCCATAGAGAATCTTCTCCCAATACTCTCTAGTCCAAGCTAGTACAAAGAGCCTGTATTACATGATTTAATTCTACTCTACACCCCTGCATTGTTTTCAAATCATTCCCTACATATGCCATATCTCCCTGCGAAAGATCATTAGCCTCATGAAACCACCATGTCATATAGTTTTTTTGTATTTCCTAGCCCTGAACTGAGTACTATGTTCATAGTTATTTCTTGCAGGAAATTGTTCAATGATGATAAGCACTCAAGTATATCACGAAGAACTATCTAACTTGGCGCTTTCTGTTGAAGTGTATTACCGGAGAAATCCAAACATCTGTCAAGGAAATAAGCAAGGCCTATCAACAAAGAATATGAATTAAAAAAATATGATCTCAGGGCGCCTGGCTGGCTCAGTGGGTTAAGCCTCTGCCTTCGGCTCAGGTCATGATCTCAGGGTCCTGGGATTGAGTCCCGCATCTGGCTCTCTGCTCAGCAGGGAGCCTGCTTCCCCCTCTCTCTCTGCCTGACTCTCTGCTTAACTTGTGATCTCTCTCTCTGTCAAATAAATAAATAAAATCTTTTAAAAAATATGATCTCGCATTCAAATGTATCATGTCTTAAACAGTGTTGAGAAAGTATGTGCTTTCTTAGTCAGATAAGCCAACAATATAGTCTTTTATCTTCTGGTCCATTTGACTCTTTCTGATTCCTTCTTGAGCTACCAGTTGTTATTATTTGGTTTCAAAAGCCTGAAATGGCTTGTATCGGTTAGTACCATGTTGGGTGCTATGCTACACCCCTGACAACCAAGCTGTCTGATTGTCAGGGACTTGACAATTCTGACCTAAGTGCAGGTAAAGGTGTGGAATATTTACACGATAGGACAAAAATTATTGCCCGGAAATATGATGTTATTAATTAAATAGAAGTCAATGTATGATTTTTTGAGGAAGAAAAGGGGCGTATATATTTGGAAAAAATCTATAGGACATGAAGATTGTGGTGAGTTAGCCTTAGATAACGCCAACTTAAATCTTCATTTATTCATTATTCAAAGTAATTTATTATCACTAACTCCATCTCAAGCAGTACAAAATGTTGGAGAGAGAGGAAAAAGGTTTCTTGTTCTATAGTTCACATGCTAAGGGAAAAATAAAAAAAATACATATAAGAAATCATTATGGTATTTATGGTAATACTTACAATTAGAGGTGTCAGAAAAAAAACTGGCATCTCAGTGAGGGAAGACATTAATTCTCCCCAGGGATCTGAGAAGGGTTCTCTGAAAAGTAGAGTGACAAATTTGTATTTGTTCAATGAGATTTGGATTTCATGGATTTGTTGAATGTACTAAGAAGCTAATATAAATGATAAATATAGGATACTATAGTCAAATGGAACAATAGAAAATATGTTCAAGAGAACTGCAAAAATTAAGAACTGTAGAGAGGTGGTCCTGTGACGAAGTATAATGAGGTGGGAAGAGGATCTGTACTTTGCTGGGAAAGTGAAAAAATTATGATTATGTAACTATACATAAAGAGGGTAGCTGGCCTTACCATTCAATCACATATGAGGTCCATAGGACAAAAAGAAAAAAGAGTTGAGGAAGTGGAGGTATTGATACCAATTATGTCCCAATAATTTGGGAAACAATTTGCATCTCACTGTATTAAGATCCCCATAATCTTCTTGCTGATTGGGCTAAGAATCCTCTAGACCTTTCACACTTCAAGAGCGTGGTGGGAAGAAACTGCCCTGTGATGGAGGCAGGTCTCAGCACACTCAACATCCAGGGCAGGAGGAGAAATGGTCAGCCCTGGCCCCAGGCAATTAGGGGACATATGGGGGAGTGTATTGTAAAGAATTTTTTTTTAATAATAAAACTGACCAAAAAATTAGTCCACTTTTCATTATCACCTCAAATAGAGAATTCTTAACAACGTCAGTGATAAAAACACTTCTCCCTCATATCTGTTGTTTGTCTAAGTTCCAAACAATTATTGTGGTTGCTGTTGACTTTTCATGATATATGTGAAAGCTTTAAATGAACGAATTTTTGTTATTTAGCCCTCAGTAAGCATTGTTTCCTACATGGAAGTTGACACAGAGAGTTCCCAGTTTTAGAGCTATCCTTTAACCTACACAGACTTAGTTATGCATGTAAGCTCAACCTACAGGTGAAATTTCCCAACAGGTTGAAATCCTTTGAGCTCACTTCCAGTGTAATAGGAGTTGCACCCCCTAGGGTGCTATACAGTCCTCTAAGTAAGAAGTAAATATGAAATAAAGAGCAATGGCTGTATAAATTTTTCTTTTCTGAAAATTTTTTTTATCATAAAGTTATAAATGAGGTCAATCAGATGGAAAGAAATATTTACAAACAGCTGGCATTCACCTTGAACAATGAACAGTAAAAACATCAAGCTTTAAAATCATTCCTCGATTGGTCCACAGAAATTATGAAATAAGCCATTAATTATTTCATAGAAAAAAATCAAATTTTGGAGAAGAGTGGCAGGAAAGATGACAGAAGATGCTTGTATTTCATCATCAGAAGAAGTCAAAGAGCCATGTTTGAATGTCTCAATTATTTTTACCAGACCTGGGCACTCATTCCAAAGCAATGGATCGAATAATGTCAGCCATTTTCTCTGACTCTCATAGGAGAAAAACCTTGGAAGCTTTTACCAACAGTAATAGAGTTTTTTTTATTAGCTTTCTGATGAAAAGATTTTAGCGGAAGTTTTCAATTACAGAGACATTTGAATATATTTGAACCAATCTTACAGAAATAAAAATGTGGATATTAATACAATTTCTGGAATTTACTGTAAATTTTTGTGTGATTTTGTGAAAAATTTTCTGGGATTTTTGTGAATCTCTGCCAAACATATATATAAGACTTTTCATACACAAATACCCCCATGCTCCATCCCCACAGGAATATTTTTCAGCTATGAAAAAGAAGGAAATCTTGTCATTTGCAACAACATGATTGGACCTTGAAAGCATTATGCTAAGTGTAATAAACCAGACAGAGAAAGACAAATACTGTGTAGTATCACTTACACATGGAATTAAAAGAAAAAAGTTAAACTCATAGAATCAGAGGCCACAGTCTGGGGGTGGTTAAGAAAAGGGCAGAGGTTGGTAAAAGGGTACAAACTGTCAGCCGTCAGATGAATAAGGTTTGAAGACCTAATGTAAAACATAATGACTGGAGGGGTACCTGGCTCACTCAGTTGCAAGAGGATTCAACTCTGGATCTCAGTGCTGTGAGTTCAAGTCCCATGTTAGGTGTAGAGGCTACTTAAATAAAAACTTTAAAAAAAGAAACAAAACGTGATGACCATACAGGGTTACATATCTCTACTGGGAGAGTATTACTTAAAGGTTTTGAGTATTAAATGGTGAAACGTCAAAAAAAAAAAAAAAAAAAAAAGAAACCAAAACCATGGTTGACAACACTGTATTATATAATTGAAATTTGCTAAGAGAGTAAAACTTAAGTGTTGTCACCAAAAAAAAAGAAGAAAGAAAGAATGAAAGAAAAATATAAATACGTGAGATGATGGATGTGTTAATTAAGAAGATGGTGCAAATCCTTTGACCATGTATTTATATATCAAATCACCCTGATGGGAACTCTAAATACTTTACAATTTTATTTGTCAATTATACCACAATAAAATTGGTGGAAAACAGAGAACGTGAAGCCCATTACTCCCTACTTGAGAACGTCTCCAGTAAGAGCTAAAGCAGCTACACAGCCCGGAGCGTGGGCAGAAGAAGCAAACTCCAGCTCTTCCCATATAGGGATGTCTTCAGACACCTTGGTTTCCTAGAACTCACAGACTCAAAGATGAGCGTGATTAAGCAAACTTATAAGAACAAGCAGAATTTTAGTGAAAATTGAGTGCTAAAATTTTTTTAAGCCCCTGAAACTCCCGTTGTAAAATTCTCACATGTAGACATTCCATAAATAAAAGATATTAGGATACTCCCTTGAATAACTCAAGCTATTATTATGAAGATATAACTTGAGTTATATTTCATGCTGATTTTAGGTACTTTCTAATCACAGAAGGGAATTCAGAAATCTTTTGCACCGGCGGGAATGCTTAAGTAAATCACTCATGTGAATTAACATGTCAGTAGAGAAACAGACTCCTGATGTAACAGATTGAAGGGACAAGGAGAGAGGACAAAATCTTGGATGTTCGGTTCCATTTTATTCTCAGTGAAAGCAATCTAGAAAGAAATCTTGAAAGCTCTGTATGCCACACTTCTCATCAGGACTTGCAATGTCCCTGGACTTGCACCTGTGTTATCTATGTCTAGCCACTCTGAGCAGACTTCAAAGATATTAGTCAACTCAAAACACAGCTGAACTTATAGTTAAAGTTTTCTTTTTTGTTTGTTTGTTTTGTGTTTTTTTTTTAATACTCAAAGTTTTCAAGGCGTACTTTCAAAATTCACCTTTCTGATGGAAAGAAGAAGCATGACCAAGTAACGATTGTCTATGGCGCTACTTAAGAGCTATTTTCTGTCATTAATTACATTCAGCCTTGATTTGACATCTTAATTTTGTCAGTACATTCTGTGAGTTAGGCGCCCACATTCTACTTGAAGAAATAGAGTTAAATATTGGCAACCAAGCTACTTTGATTTTTTCATCCCTATCACTTCTGGACCATACCTAATGCAAGAGTCTGGGTTGCTGTTAACTCTAGTGTTACTACTACTAAATAACAATAATGTGCGCCACAACTTCAGATAGTTTTTAAACTATTTATGTAAATAGCCTCCTCCCCTAAGTTCTCTAAAATAGAACTAGAAGTGATATATAAGATAATCAAATCTGGAGATACACATATTTAACACTCAAGCCACTTGTCTTCCCACACCAGTGGCAGATATTACTAATCACACTTTCCCACTAAGCACAGATACCCCTCAGAGTCCTTCTCGATGTGCAGTGGATGTGTAGGCAGCCACTACCGACCTATCATCATTGGCATGAAGAGAAAGGGAATATTTGCTATCGCTGATACAGCACAACCCATCCTTTCACAGAGGAAGAAATGCTCACAAAATGATTGCACAGCAAATTAGCAGCAGAGTCAGGGTAGCAATATGTTCAGTTCCCCCCTCGCTCAGCCCAGTGCTCTTTCCACTGCCCCATGCATAATTTACCAGAATATACCCCCCAAATGACCAATCAGATTCTGGTTTCGAAATTAAAGATTTCACAATGACTTTTAAATTTCATTTTTCAAAAAGATGTTCTAATTAAGAGACTTTGGTCCAATATATTTACTACCTCATCTGGTCACCATTCTTCACACAGCAAGTATAATCAGTTATCCCTGGGGAGCAGGGGGTGATTTCAGCAGGTGTCGAAATACATGCATTTGTAAAGACTGCTATCATGTTCACATCCTACAAAAATGCACACAATCAATCTCAAAACATCACCAACTCTTCAAATAGGAGGATTCCAGCTACATGTGAGGGGTAACTGATCAAAGTCAGCTAAGACTAATAAACATGAAAAAGAAGAACCAAAGAGAAAGACAGATGCCTATGAGTACTTCTTACCATTTAAGGCAACTTATAATTCTAACCATTCTGCTAAAAACAGACAACGGACTGATTGCTGTTGTTTTACTGATTAACTATTCTCTCTGCTTTTCCCCAAAAGGCACCCTGGCAAACTTTGCTTGGTAAATATTGACACCTGTAAACCAAGCTGGCTAATGCCGTTGGCTCTCCAGCTATCTTCCCATCTGTTGCCTGAGAATTTTAAGCAACGCATTTTGGGACTCTTGCTCTCTTTCCATTGTAAACTGTAAAAAATGCTACCCAGAAGCTAATCCGAAAGCCACATGGCCCTAGAGGGGCCTGTGGTAAGTAAAGGGAAATGTAGTCTAATATGTAAAATGCGTATTCCACTGGCCTCCTCGGCCACCCCGTCTTTAGTTAATAGCATGCCGGGGTAATCTGCTTAGTTACCAAGTGGAGCTTTTTTCCCTCTTCCCCATGAGATCACCCAGACCACGATCAAAGCCCAAACACACTCTCTGCCAGCTCTATTGTTCCCCAGAGTGGGATTAATGACTAATTATGTCAGGTCACTCATCCAGATGGCCTCTCAGATGTTCCTTTGTCATTGTCTGACCTTCCATATGCCCCTTTGACCTTGAGGTTTATTTCCATGGAAACATGAAGCCTCAGTTTCCTTGCTGAGATTGCCAAGAATTGGCCAAAAGGAGGGATATGGGATAATCTACCCACACTTTGTATTCTGCTTCCATCTCATGCCTTGTTAAATCCAATGAATAGATAAAAAATGCTATCTGGTCCCAGCTGAGTGATGACCATGGTCATGATTCTATGTTACATGCTATGTTTTTTAAATTAGCAGACAGCTTTGTACATGGAAACGTGCATTCAATTTGAAGAACATCAATCGCCATAATGTGATCTTTTTATCTCATTAATGTTAAGCAAGGGTAATAGAATGGAATTACAAAATATCACTGTGAAAGGAATACAATTCAGAGAATTATAGATATCCCCCATTAAAGCCCTAGAGATGTTTGGATAAGTCAACTTGTTCAGTTTCATAAATTAAAGATTCTTTACTTACTACCTTTTCTGGGGTTTAAATTCTAGCCTCAGATGTTGATCTTAATCTGAAGAAGGATTTTAAAGTGGTTAGTGAAATGGAGAAATTTCCTCAAAACTACCAAATAAGTAAATAAAAATAGAATAGGAGACTGACTCATGCACTCAATTAAATAAAAAAGGTTGAATATGTATTTGCATGGGATGAAATGTATTTCCCTTTATATTATAAAGAGGACTGAAGAATAATTCATATGCCTGAAATGTGGAGGCTAATTCACCTCTCGCGAGTTCATCCAAGAATGAAATGTCTCTCTGCTGCTCTATGCAGGAATTCATACAAGCACGGAAGTCTCACGGGGAATGCAAGCAGAGTGGAAAGTAGTCACACGTGCCTAAGGTTTCCTGGCAGGGTGGCAATTTATGACATTTTCCCTCACAAAAGATCAGGAATCTGCTGATTCCACCTGAGAGTTATCAGGTTATTTAAGAAGAAAATTAGAGAGCTAAGTGAACAAAGGATTTTGTTCCTTGTATTGTTCTTGTTGGGCCATTTTGCCTTCTGAATCCAGAAAGAAAGACTTGAGTCAAAAGAAAGAACTCACCCAGGTCATCGGCGGCCAACCGCCTCCATTCCTCACTCCTGGGACTCCAGTGCCCTTTGGAGTCAGTGATGGTGCCTTGCTCACTGCCCACCTCAGTCTCCAGTGTCCAGCACAGTGCCTGGCATAATCCAGTTTCTAAAATCTCACCTGCATGAATGAATGTGGAATGAATGTTCGTGCTAGCCGATGTGCGCCAGGAAACATGACCCTTGTCTTCTTTTGCTTTCTTCCAACGATAGGGTCAGGAATTGCTTATTTAAGAAAGCATTCTGTGCAAATTCAGCCTCAAGGAACACAATTCAACATAAAACAGAGAAATCCTTTCCTTCCATTAAAAGAGAGACAATTTTATTTAAAGGATGGCAGCAACACAGTAGACTTACACAAAGCATAAAAGAACGACATGTTCCCAATCGTTTAAGAATGTGGCCAGAAAACTCTTACCACATTTCAGACAGCGTTCTGGGCCTTTTGCAATGGCTCCATGCCCCATGAGGTACTCATTCCATCTTCTGAGTTTGCCACCACCACTCCCAGACAAAGATCCTCTCCCTTCTCAGATGGCATTGCTTGGAGACACAGAAAACTGATGGCCCATACTACAGACACAGAAAGTGGGCAAGACAGACATTTTCCCTAGGAATATAGCTACTTAATTTCTAGAATTTCCAATCAGTGCTTTGTCATACGTAAGACTTACAGACATAGAATCATCTTAATTTACAACATACCTGAAATGTTGACATTCTATCTCAGTAGGAATATAATTTGAACATAAGTTCAGATCTTCCATTAATGAGGCTCATCACAACAGCATGTGACACTTGTCTAGGTCCCAGATTCCGCACCTGCAAATCACACCATCGTACGTACTCTGTAAGTCCTTGCAATAACTACAAGTGGAAATAATTCCCCCAATAGGAGGGACCTAAAATTCTCATGTACTAGAACTAAAATTCTCATGGTTGCCTAAAAGATTCACAAGAGTCAGCTAGTATATTAGAATATTGCATCAAAGGGGAAATTACTGTATCAAAGAATAGGGAACTGGAAATCAATGTCATCCAAGTACTACTTGTTTGATCTTTATGCTCTTTGTAAATTGCCTTGTGAGTAGTTTATATCAATGAAAAAATATCTGTTAAGTGTCTACAGTGTGCCAGTCCTGGCTTAGTTTCTGGAAATCTAATGTTTATAGCCTCAAATGGCTCTTAGCCTAGGCGACTGAGGAGCAAACCTAGAGTGCCTTGTGATAATCTAGGACAATTTCCTGGAGGAGGTGGATATCTAAGTTAAGCTCTAAATAAAAGCAAACCCAGAAAACAGGAGAAGAGTGAGGAAAAATATCCTGATAGGGGGACTAATTTATGCCAAGTTCTATGTGGGGAAATGGACAGGCCAAATTCAGAGATTTGTAGTAGTTCAGCCTGACTGAGGTGTGGGGGATGAAGGTGAGGTTGGAGGTGAGCAGGAGCCCCATCATCAAAGACCTCATGTTCCATGTTAGGGACTCTGCAGCCCCAAGGAATCCAAGCAGAAAATGCCAGGAGACTTGCGGTGAACTCTGTTGCCAGGTAGCAGAGCCTCAGACTCCTAGCGGAAGGTCAAGGATAGGATTCCGGTTTCAGGACTAGAGAACTAGACAATTCAGGTACAACTTGGGCACTGGCTACAAGAGGGCAGAAATGATCATGTGGGGACTGATTTTAGAGACGGGAAAGAAACCCAGAACTCTTGTTTCTTCCAGACAAGCATTGGAGGTAACCTGGAGCGGAGTTTCAGAACGTGGCACTAGTGTTTCTTAACTCTCTCCTTTCTAGAGAGAGGAGTTGGTGAGTGGAGATGGGGGGCTTGGAAGGTACATGCTGAGCTGTTAAGAGTGAGGGTCTGGGCTGCAGAAAGAAGAGAGAAACAGAGGCAGGAACTCACTAGGTCTTTCCCTTGCAGCAGTGTGAGACACTGGATCTAGAGCTGAGTAGCTCTATGACTTTGAGAAAATTTTCTTCTTAACCTCTCTGAGCTGCCATTTCCCTGTTTATGGAATGAGGCAGTGTTGCTTTCCATGCTGGACTGTTGTGTGAATTGGAAAATAGAAGCAAAGTACCTGGCATGTAGAAGGCACTTGGCAATGGCAGTGAATAGTAACTTTTATTGAGGGGGTATATTGATAGTCACTGTGCGGGTCGTGTGTGTTAGCCACAGGGAATAACTAATAATACCTTTATACTAACTATCTGAATCTCTTTTGTAGCCTTTTCTTTCCACTTTACATTAGTACTCATGCAAATTTTACGATAATTTGGTTATCGGTTTGTATTGTATTATGATTTATCCATTTTAGTATTCCCTAGAGTGGACATTACAGATTTATGTGGGCTAGATGCCTAGTAAATAATCGTTGAATGACTAAATGACCCCTTTGGGAATAAAATATGAATCACAGGACCATTCCTAAAAGTTGCTGATGTTATTGGTAATTGTTATTCTTCCACTCATTCAACACATATTTATTGAGCACCAATTTGTACCAGGCACTGTGCCAGGCCACCCCATCCATCACCAATCCCTAATTCTTTTACCAAAGCAGTCAGGATCTGTTTTATTTTATTTTGCTTTCCATTACTGTTACGGTTCCAAGGAAAGATCAGTTTGTGGATTTTGCCAATATGCAGTTGTTAGAAAAAGCCATGAAAACATCCCTAATTTTGTCTGTTCGAAAGGAAAGGAAGAATAAAAAAGGATTTCCCCTGGGTGTTATCATATGAACCCCAATGGCATGATAAACCAGGAATGGAGAAAACCTACCACAAGTCATAGCCAGTGAACCCCTCCTAATACACAGCTCATTGACTCTGTGTCAGACTATTATCTTTGCTTTAGATTCTTTAAATTTGTTCTATTAGAAGCTCAGACCACAGCCCAGAATAATTGTTTAATGAACTGACTTTCCAAAGGCTCAGTACAAGAACAAGAGGCCCTATAAGACACATTTAGAGATACACATTTCATTCCATTTGTAAATGGAGATGTCTTTCTTGGGTGAGAGAGATGTTTTTAAGATTTAGTAAAATTATATAAAAATATTTTTGTTAGTAACATAAAAATTATGTAGGTTAATACTAACCTAATAACAAATTTACTGAGTTAAAAAATAATAAAGTATCCAGGATGATTTTATGTTCGATGTAGTAGGTAAAATACAAAAGGAAATAGACTTGCATATTGGCAAGGCATTACTTTTATTAGTCTATTTTCCTAAATTCAACAGCAGGGTAACTTTCAACTCTCCTCAGCTATTCAGACTCTTTTTGTTTTTGTTTTTGTTTTTTTTCCCCAAATACTTTTATTTTATTTTTTCGGTGTTACAAGATTCATTGTTTATGTACCACACCCAGTGCTCCATGCAATAGTGCCCTCCTCAATACCCACCACCAGGCTCGCCCATCCCCCCACCCCCTCCCCTCCAAAACGCTATTCAGACTCTTATTTGGTGCTTTATTTGATTGGCTGTCTAATCTAAATAAACAGACTAACTTGTATTTGAGAAAAGAGGAGATGGAGAAATAGCAGAGAGAATGATTAAAAAATAAGCTTCAAATATACAAATGAGATAGTTCCTTTATGGGAACATTTCCTTTCATAGCTTTGCTAAAGCCCACGTGCAAAGATACCTAAATAATGAGTTTCTAGCTACTACGTATAGAATCAACTTACTGGTTTGTTTTATCTATAACAATTGCAGATACCCAACAGAACCAAATACAGGCTGGATTTTTGTTTAACAAAATCTGCCTCTTTGACAGAGAAGCAACTAAGAATCTAATTCCTAATAATGCCTTATTTTTGAAGTTCTTATTTTTTCGAGATCTCATAGTTGCTTAGTGAAATATAAATGCCATGTTTTAACAGTAATTCTTTTTGTGAAATATAAACATTCAACAGAAAAGAAGAAATGTACGAATGAATGGTTGTCAAAGCCTCAAGTCAAGAGGAATTCATGAATTTAATATTCTAGGCCCCAGAGATAGGTAACACATGACTAGCATGTTTAAGATAAACAGCCTGATAAATTCCACCACAGTCAGTGCTGCAGGAAAAAAACAAAACAAAACTTAGAATGTAAAAAAAGGGGAAATTTCAAAGGAAATTGAATGGACAAAATAATTTGGCAAATTTGTTATCACATCCCCCATTTAAATGTGCAAAACTTGCATATAATTTTTTCTTTCAGGAACAAAAATATCAGACCTGATTAGCTATTGATCACCAGGAAATTTTAATACCTTGTAAGATAAGCCAAAAAAATGTGTTGCAATTAAAAATGTGCTTATGGAAGGAGAGCTCCTTCCCTACACTCCCTTGTCTCTGTTCCTTAAGTCACATCTGCTTTCCTTACTAAAGAAATAAGCTTGTGGAACAGAGGCGCTTATAGAGCTGAGGAGGAAAAGTGCATTCCTTTTTGTCTGGTGCATCATCAACCAACCTGTCAGCTACATTCCAAATGCAGAATCTTTATTTTGCATGATGATTCTAGGAGGCAGAAAGCACAGCTTGGCTGACTGATCCCAGGTGGAGTTTGAAGTGCTGACAGCAAGAGAACTAATGTTTAGATTTATAAACTGAGTGAAGTTGATGTGGAAATCATTGCAAATGAATAAATATAGAGCCTTGCATTATCATTTTTATCAACTCACTTTGCTCACTATAACCCTTTCTATGTAATTACTTGCGATGAATGTGAGTAGTACCTACAGCAGACATATGTACCTACAACTGCCACATATGTATGAAATATGTAGCCTCTTCAAGGGAAAGAAACACACCAATTTATTCAGCATACAGATTGCAAATACAAAAGGCAAGCCAGCATCCAATGTAATAGGGAGGGAAGAGTCCGTGGCTTGTATAATTCATATCCTTAAATGAGTCAAGGAGTATTCATACCCAGGAGTGAAGATAAAACTGGTATTTTATTGATGACATCATATAAATGTTAAAATGTATATATTTTATATACTAAAAAAGGAAAAAAGCTAAATCAAAGGAAAAAAGCTAAATCAAAGGAAAAAAGCTAAATCAAAGAAAAAATGGGTTGTTAGTACAGTAATTTATCTTTCATATTGACTGGAGTATATATTAAGCTGAGCTATTGAAATTACATTGCCATAATTACTAAAAGTAGATACATTTGATCAAAAATATGTATTTACTAATATTTTTTTATCCATTGATGGCTATCAGTCTTTTCTCTTTTATATCTTTTGTTTCTGCGAATCAATATTTTATACTTCAAAATTTCCTTATGAAAAGCTCTGTATTTTTTTATGCTGGATAAAGCCACTGGTGGCCATATTTTGGTCTGAGAACAGAATCCAGGCACAGAGGACAACGCCACTCATCTGCCATTGGGTTGGGTGTGTCAGTGGCTCAGCTGCTTGAGCGTCTGCTTTGGCTCAGGTCATGATCCCAGCGTCCTAGGATCGAGCCCCACGTCAGGCTCCCCCTCTGCCTTTCTCTCTACCTCTCACGAATAAATAGATAAAATCTTTAAAAAAATATTTTTAAAAAATGTGCTATTGGATCTCTGCCCTTCACATCATGCCCTTTTTTGTTGCTCTTCCTTGGCAACTGCTGGTTTGAAACATTATGGTCAGAGAGCACGATGGCATGTTCACTGCAGTTAGGGGGAGATGCTAATTGACTCTAATTTTGCTTAAAATGCTGCTTTTAGATTGTTCAAAGGTATATCCAAGGACACATTTTACACTATCATCACTAGATGCACACATAAATGCATGTGTAAAAAGTCATTTATGGGGCACCTGACTGGCTCAGTTGGAAGAGTATGCGACTCTTGATCTTGGGATCGTGAATTCAAGTCCCATGTTGGGTGTAGAGATAACTAAAAAAAGTAAACTTTTAAAAAATAAAATAAAATAAGAGCCAACACTAAAAAAATCATTTCTGGGTCACCTGGGTGGCTCAGTCAGTTAAGTGGCTGACTCTTGATTTAGGCTCAAGTCATGATCTCAGGGTTGTGAGATCGAGCCCCACAGCAGCTCCATGTTCAGTGGGCAGTCTCCTTGAAGACTGTCTCCCTCTGCCCCTCTCCTGCTCTTGCTCTGTCTCGAAAATAAATAAATCTTTAAAAAAATCATTTCTTTTTTTCTAATGTGTGTTAACATTAAGTAGTAATATTAATAACATTTTCAATATAAAATTAGATAACTCAGGATGACATAAGGTTTTTACAGGTAGATAGCACCTTATATATAAAGTACATATGCTTTTTTCTGGCCCACTATCAAAGAAGCTCTATACTTCATGAAGGTATAAAAGAAGCTTAGAGGTCTTCTTCCTGAACTCTAATTAATTAAAACAAAATGCAAGTACATGTTGTTTCCAGGGCATCACTTGTGATTTTTTTATAGATAATATTATTCTATACTTCTAATATAGTAAGTTTCACAGAAGTTTGTACTTACTAAGAAACTGTCATCACCACTAATTATTAATATAAATAAGATCAGAAATTATTTATTTGAAAGTGATACAACACTTAATATTCACTTTCTAAATAATGAGAATATTTTTATATTTTTTTTAACTAAAGTAATGTCTTTCCTGGTTTTCAAACTATAAAATCCTACTGGATTTCATGCTGTTGTTTCAAAAGAGAATAATGTGATATCTTAAATAATGTTATCTCTTCCAATCCGAAAAACCAACATGAATGGGAATAACATTTATTCTAGCCAATGCAATCTGGGACTAGACCAAAATCTAGAATGGTTTCCATTTCTAAGACTTCAAAAAAAAAAAAAATTGATTCAGCGAGTCATCCCTAAGTTCTGTCTGATTCTAGAGATTAAGTCCAAGATGGATTAGGGATGTCAATAGTGAAATGTAGTGGAAAAACCGCTACTGTCCTGAAATGGAAGACATTACAGTCCTTCTCCAAGTTTATTTAAGAATGTGGCTTGAATCTTCGGTGTCTTAGTTGCCCCTGTGTAAACCAAAAAGCTGATAAAACTATGACTTCTTCCTTCGCAAGGTCTTAACAACATTTGAATCAAAATGCTACATTGTTATGAAGCATATATATCATTAAACAACTCAGAATAGTTCTCCACCAAGACTTTGTGTAATAAACAATCGAGGAACAATGATTTAACATCATGAAATATGGGTTCGCTGTACATAAATTGAGTATTAATACAAATACACACTATAAAATTATGGGTATACTTTTTCTTCTCAATGGGGGAAGAAAAAAGCAAAATAGTAGACTTGAATTTTAAAACTTAGATTAAAAACCTAAATTTTAAATTATACATCTCTGCTTTAAATTATGTCTTACCTTTTATCTTTTTTTTAAAGATTTTATTTATTTATTTTACAGAGATGGGATATGATCAGGGAGAGGGGCAGAGTGGGAAGGAGAGGGAGAGAGAGAATCCCAAGCAGACTCCCCGCTAAGCACAGAGCTGCACACCAGATTTGATCTCAAACACTGAGACGGTGACCTGAGCCCAAACCAAGAGTCTGAGGCTTAACTGACTGAGTCACCCAGGCGTCCCTGCCTTTTTTCTTTGGACAAAATATGTATATGTGTGTTATGACATTTCATTTTAATTTAAAAAAACCTATCAGGACTATTGAGATCTAATTCTTCCCATTGCAGTGTGAATCATATTTACAAAATACATCTTGGAAAAATATGTGGTTCGTGTGCACTGTTCTTTTGTTTTAATTTTATTTATTTATTTGAGATAGAGAGTGAGCAAGAGAGCAGGAGCAGAGGAGCAGAAGGAGAGGGAGAAGCAGACTTCCCACCGAACAGGGAGCCCAACATGAGGCTCAACCTCAGGACCCTGGGATCATGACCTGAGCGAAGACAGACACTTTACCGACAGACACTTAACCGACTGAGCCTCTATGTGCACTGTTTTGCAATGCGAGATGCTTAAACTTCTCTGGAGACTTTTACCCAGAACCCAACAGATATGAATATTTGCTATATTTTGGTCCTGAGCAAAAAGTCAACAACAAGTGGTTTCGGTGTTTGGTGTTTATTTCGTTACTTTGAAACTCGATTATTTTTTTACTTAACAAATAGCAAAAAAAAAATGGGGGGGCATATTCTTGGGAGATAATACTATTATATTGCTAATTTTACATTCCAAAGCTATCTCTTTGTGGGTGGCCATGGAGATTACAAAACAAGGAGACGCGGGTCTCTGGATTAATGGGCAATGTTGAGAGCGTATCTGTCAGGAGCAGCGATGTTGCCGTGCTGGTGCAGAGTGGAGAGAGAGAGCAGGAAGCAGACACCATGATGGCTGTGAAATTATCTCAACGTGGTCCCTGCCTCAAAAGGTTTCCAGGCAGGTGAGGTGAATAAACCCGTTTAGTAACGATGAGCTGTGTCAGCAAGAATAGGCAGCAAATACCAGGAAAGCTCAGTGGAAGGAGAGAGATTTGTCTGCGGAGAGGTGAGGACCCACACTGCTGAGATGATGGTGTTGGAGGCACAGAGGGAAGGGTTTAGATCAAAACAGCTGGGGATTGTGAAGCGGGTTGAGAAAAAGATGCAGCATATTTTTCAAAGACAGATATTGACCGCTAGTATGATTTCCACTGTGAAACATGTTGGCAATTTGCTCTCTCTCCTTGTTGCACCGGTAGTATGATTCTGTTTCTTTTCTACTAGCCCTAGAGTAGAACCCTTTTGCTTGCTTTCTACTTAGTTATAGGGCAATAAATACTCACGCCAGAAATCTGAAAGTTTCCTTAACTCTTTCCTCATCTTCACCTTCTTGTCCTGATTTCAGTTTCTAAAACTCTCCTGTCTTCTTCATTGCCCCCACCTCCCACCTCAGCCAAACTCCATCCTCTCTCACCACAATAGAACTCGTAGTGGACTCCCCACTCCTAACAACTGCACCCCTTTTATACTTTTCATATAGCTACCAGACAATAGATTTAAAACATTAATTTCATCAGGTCATTCTGCTGACCTTAGGGAAAAGAAGCCAAGGTATTTCATGGTTCTTGAACATATGTATGATCTAACCCCTGCTTATCTCTTTAGTCCACCTTCTCCAAATCCTCTCACCCCTCACTCCTCTAGCTCTTTAGGGCTTTGGGTGACTATTCCTTCCACCTCCTGCCCTAGACCCCTCTAACCTGGATGGCCATTCCACATGCTGCTGCTCATCTCACCTGAGTGACTTTTCTTGGGAAAGCCTGCTTGGCCCCCACTCCTTGGACCTGCAGACTTGGTTGGTTCCCCCATGACACTGTCTTAAAACACATCGCACTTCTCTTCCTCATGAAGCCAATCACAATTAGTTACAACCTGTCTTCTAGATCATGCCTGTTCGTTCACTGCTATGTTCCCAGTAGTTAGTACAGTGCCCATCCCAGAGTGAACTGAGTTGATTAAATGAATGAAAAACCTAACAGAAATACTGATGCTTTAAACTCTTGGCTAGAATATTAGCAGGATTAGCAGAATATTGCATTAAATATACTTGTATATTTCTTTTTAAAATTTAAATTCAATTTAGTTAACATATAGTGTATTATTAGCTTTAGGGGTAGAATTTAGTGATTCATCAGTTGCATATAACACCAAGTGCTCATCACGTCAAGGGCCCTCCTTAATGACCATCACCCAATTACCCCATTCCCCCACCCACTGCCCCTCCGGCAACTCTCGGTTTGCTTCCTAGAGTTAAGAGTCTCTTATGATTTGCCTCCATTTCTGTTTTTATCTTATTTTCTTTTTCCTTCCCTTTCCCTATGTTCATCTGTTTTGTTTCTTAAATTGTGCATATGAGTGAAATCATATAATGTTTGTCTTTCTCTGACTGACTTAGCATAATACTCTCTAGTTCCAGCCATGTCATTGCAAATGGCAAGATTTCATTCTTTTTGATGGCTGAGTAATATCTCATTGTGTATATATACTACATCTTCTTTATCCATTTATCTGTTGATGGACATCTGGGCCCTTTCCATATTTTAGCTATTCAACTAATCTTTGACAAAGCAGGAAAGAATATCCAGTGGAAAAAAGACAGTCTCTTCAACACATGATGTTGGGGATATTGGACAGCCACCTCAAAAGAATGAAACTGGACTACTTTCTTATACCATGCACAAAAATAAACTCAAAATGGATTAAAGATCTAAATGTAAGACAGGAATCCATCAAAATCCTAGAGGAGAACACAGGCAGCAACCTCTTTGAACTTGGCTGTAGCAACTTCTTGCTATACTTGTATATTTCCAAATTTTTTCTTTTTCTAGGTATTATTTATATTCAGTATAAGTACTAAAGTAGTGCATAATGGTTGGAATTAATTACTTCTTTAAAAAATTGGAAATATTCAATTGACAAGCTTTGAGATAGTTGGAGGTTAGGAGCAGAGATTAGGAATTGCTTTCAGTTGCACTTAAAGATCAACCAGAAATATACAATCTGATGAGGTAGAGCTCATTTATGGGAAAAACAAAAATTAGGATGGAAAAGGCTTTTCTCTGGAGTAAAGTGAGGCACTGCAGTTTATAAAAGGCAAATTAAAGGAGATGTAAATAAATTAAAAAAAAAACTAGGAAAACAGATTAGAAGCGGCGCATATGTAGTGAAGATTAGAAGTCAGCTTCCACTTGTTTTATCTTTTTTAAAAAATAGGTAACTGACACTAACACAGCTTACAATCCAGCATTTTCTCTTCTGACCTTAGAAAAAATTTGCATTTTAGAAAATATTTTGTGGAGAAAAACTTTTAGAAAAACTTGTGCACCAACAGGCACGCACAAGACTGTTCATAGCATCAATGCTTACAGTAACAAATGAAAAAAAAAACAACTGGAGACAACCAAAATTTCCATCAACAGGAGATTAGATAAACCCATTGTGGTGTATTCATATAATAGAATACCATACATCAGTGAAAATGAATGGAATTATAGCTATCCAAGTCAAAGGAATGATTTCAGAAACATTAAGATGAGTGAGAAAAGTAAGTCTCAGACAATGTATGTAACACAGTACCATTTCAAATATTCAAAATAAAAGAAAAACAATACATTGCTTAAGGATATATACTTACATAGTAGAAAAGAAAGAAAATGATTTTCTAAATTATGCTAGAGTTATCTCTTGAGAGTTTACATGGCATCCAAGAGAAGTAAGAAGGTTGTTTAAACAATACTGGTATTGTTCTAGGCCTTAACGTGGATGGTCAGTTCATAGGTATTTATTTCATTATTATGCTTCCTAATTTACACATACATTACGTATATTCTTTTGAGCATATCAAATATTTCATGCTTTCAAAACGAGGATAAAAAGCAAGTAACTCCAGTGTATAAAGAGTGGACCCAAATCTCTGTATTAAAATATATGAATAAGAAAAACAAATATCAAAATTTATGGGATGGTCAGTTTGGGATAATAGTCTATGTAAACTACAGGTGCTTTATGCACCAAAGAAGTAATGTTTGCCATGATCATTCATTCTATAGTATTCCTAAACTAGTGAAACTTTTGCTCCCCTATAAGGCCAAGGCAAAAAATATAAATGGGATTTAAAAGCACTAGAAATCTCAGAACTGACTGACCAATGACATGTCTTAAAAGACACTGGCTTGTTGGGGTTACAGCCCTAACCGCTGAGAAGGACAATAACCATTATCATCGGTGATCTATATAAATAGTATTGGATAAATGCTGGCATGACCATGACTCCTGCTGAGGATGTAGGACTTGATTTTGAGTAAAGTGGCATATAATCACTTGGTAAGTATTTACTAAACGAGGGTAAAAAAGTGAAAGTTGCCAGTCTTCTTACTGTGGTCCCCTGTGCATCCCCTGATGCAGTGGAGGAAGCTTCTAGTAGGTAGAGGCCACCTATGTGATTATAAACCTTATTCCGGAAAACAGACTGAGGTAAGCATGACTAGTTCAACTCTCTGTTCAGCATGACCTTCCAACCTCACTCCCTGGCAATCAAGGGCAGCACAGGAATGAAAAATATTGTCCTCTAGCCTGAGCTCCCAGTGGAAGGGAAAAATGCAACGTGCACTTGGGCAGGTGACTGCTTCTTTCCTCTTCTCAAAAAAGCAGGGAGGAGAGGCGCCTGGGTGGCTCAGTGGGTTGAAGCCTCTGCCTTCAGCTCAGGTCATGATCTCGGGGTCCTGGGATCGAGCCCCACATCGGGCTCTTTGCTCAGTGGGGAGCCTGCTTTCCCCCCTCTCTCCCCCCCCCCCCCGGCCTCTCTGCCTACTTGTGATCTAATCTGTGAAATCTTTAAAAAAAAAAAAGAAGGCAGGGAGGAGATGTAGGAAGGTCATAGATGTCTCTGTGTATTATCTCCTAACTAGTATTTTTTAACTGTGGTAACCTAGAACTGTTTTAACCATTTTAAGTGTACAGTTGAGTGACTGTCCGTCTCCAGAACTTTTCTCATATTCCCAAACTGAAACTCAGCACCCATTAAACAACAATATTCCATTTCCCCCTCCTTTGAGCCCTGGGCACCACCATTTCACTTTCTGTCTCTGTGAATCTGACCACTCTAGATACCTCATGTAAGTAAAATCATACAATATTTGTCCTTTCGTGACTGGTTTATTCCACTTAGTATAATGTCCCCCAGGTTGATCCATGTTGTAGCCTGGGTCAGAATATCTTCCTTTTTAAGGCTGAATAACACTCCATTGTATGTATATGTCACATTTTGTTTCTCCATTCACCCATCAATACATTTGTCTTGCTTACACCTTTTGTCTATTGTGAATAATGCTGCTATGAACATGGGTGTGCAAATACCTGTTCAAGTCCTTGCCTTTAATTCTTTGGGGTATATACCCAGCAGTGGAATTGTTGGATCATGTGGCAATTATATTTCTTATTTTTTGAGGAACCGTCATACTGTTTTCTGTAGTGTCTGCACCATTTTACGTTCCTGCCAGCAGTGCGCAGAAGCTCCAATTTCTCCATATCCTTGCCAACACCTGTCATTTTCTGGTATATTTTTAATAGCCATCCCAGGGGTGTGAAGTGGTTAGTCTTTTTTGAATAATAACCACCTATTGGGTGTGAAAACCCCCGACTAGCATTTTGTAGCATTTTTTTTTTTTACAATTATTTCCTTTCTTGTAAACCACTTGACTCATATGCTTCAACTAACCACCCATGCCTGCCTTTTCGTTTTGATTAATTTTCAGTCCTTCACAGGATCACACTTGAGCTTTCTACTGGAACCAAATCACAGTCCAGCCTTCTGGACCTTTCAAGAATGTAACCAGTTATGTCTGGGGGAGATGAATCCTCTGTGGGTGAAGGAAGGAAAAAGAACATGTCTTTCATCCCCAAACTGATGAGGGCCACATCAGACTCTATACAATTTCGCTAAAGCAAAAGGAAACTGTACAATTTTGAAACACAGTAATCTTCAGACTGATGGAAAACAAAACATTAAATCTTTAGTATTAACTAATTAAACTTAACATGGAAATAGGTAAAATGAGACAGTTTAGAAATCAAACAGATATTTTTTTAACAAAGAAACTACTGATTAGAAGACATACATATTTTAGGTGATGTTCCAGGTGTCATATGTTCTATTGATCATATTTATCAAGTCACTTAAGATTTTGTCATTTTTTTCTCAAGTGAAATAATCGCAGATTCCTAAATGAATTACTAAAAATCGGCATTTTTTTTTTTTTTGGTCTGTTACCATTCACTCTTCCATTTCAGTTCTTCCTGTAAGCCAGCATATTACAAAATCAAACACATTGACAAGCAAGAAGCTTCTGTCTTAAATAACCATTATCGTCCAGAACTCTGCAGCTGGTTCTTCCTGCCGAAATACTTATGAGGCTATCACTTAAAGCTTCAAATTTATAACACCACAGAAGGAGAAGAGTAGAATGATGTGAGAAGCATTAACCAACAACACTACAATAAGGGGTTTATAGAATTACAGTCACCTGTTTTGCATTTATGAGATGTGGGATATTCTTTACGGCTCTCTTTAAGGTTTCTAATGAACATGGAGTTCAATTAGATGGGCTTTTACTGCTTGGTTCGGAGTAGCCTCTGACTTACTTACCTTACTTACTTGCCTTTTACTATGGATATAATTTTTGATGACTAAAAGAATTAATTTTGTAGCATAGACTATTATATCATTATACCATATGTCACTGTAGCATAGGCTTTGCCAGATCCCAAAGATTTCTCATT
This sequence comes from Potos flavus, assembly GCA_028534135.1. Classification (NCBI taxonomy): domain Eukaryota; kingdom Metazoa; phylum Chordata; class Mammalia; order Carnivora; family Procyonidae; genus Potos; species Potos flavus. Next base: position 53,483,936 of record CM052886.1, on the reverse strand, counting down.
TAGCTACAAAATCTCACTCTGGTAAAGTGTTGGGTGAGAACCCATCAACAGTAGATGTAATGACTGCCTCGTTTCATGCACTGCCATACTGAAAGAGAGTTCAGCTCTTTCACTGTATTTCGCTAGCTTCTTGTAAGTTATGCTTTGGTTGGCATCAGAAAAAAAAGTATTTTAAAACACAGAACAGGGCTTTCCACACAAGACAGACAATGCCATGAAGGAAGGGGTCTAAGAGGATTGTCGTCACTGTGATCACTGCATATTAGCAGTTTTATTCACACGGAAAAATTGTTCTCCTAAAAATGTCATGAGACATTCTTGATGGCACTGGATTAGCTACTTGGATACAGAAGCTAACTGGTAAAGGTATAAAAATTGCAACCCACTCAATGTATGTCAAATGGGAAAATCGGCTTAGAGCCCCTAGTGCCCACAGAACCGCGGTACCAGGCATTTCAGCCTCAGGCAAACCAACCACTGTTGACTTTAAAGTTTTGGAATTGACAGGGCTCCTTCGGCTCTTAGGTTCCCTGCCCGCACTTCCGGGATGGTGACGGACAGGGTCTCCCCTCCTGGCCCCGCTCCAGCGGGCCAGGCCGCCTGTTTTGTCAGCTGCCTCCCCCGTGGGCTCGGGGCAGGCGGCCGGTGGCTGGAGTCTCCACACCACGAGAGCCCGCCCCTCCTGCCTCGCTGCTGCTGCCCTGCTCCGGCTGCCACTCTCCGGGCCCGGGGAGACCTTTCTAGTCTGCAGATAACACTGGAGAATTCACACTAATCGGTTCAGCTTCCCTAAGGCAAAGGGAAAAAAAGGTTTCTTAAAAGGAAAAGGATTAAGAAGGAAAGTGAGCAAAGGCTTGCCTGGTCTCCACTTAGGGAATCAGAAAGAGCACAATCAATCGAGTTAAATGGTTCACCTAATCATGGGGACAGCAGGGTAGAGGAGAAGCTCTGCTTTGTGGCTTTTTCTTCCTGCAAGGTTGCTTATAGAATCATCTAATAGTGACGAGTTCTGCAGTTTGAAAATAAAGACCTCTTCTAGCTCCTCCACATCCCAGGCCATCGTTTTCCCTTTTTTGTTCTCTTTGCTTTGCTTTCTTTTGAGAAGGCACTTTGTGCTGTTGGCCACAACCCTTCGCTCAGCGTATACACGCATGTGCACACATACACACGTGTGCACACATACACACCCGGAGGTGTCTCACTGTTTGCCCATTTTGAGACTGGAATAGTTAAGATAACAGGTCACCTTAAAATAAAAATGGGAGCTCGGAAGAAGACTAGATGATTTTGAGATAGATCACCGTTAGATTCTATGATGATGGAATTCTATATCTCCATACTGGGAATCTGGTTACCAAAATTGTATTGGGGAAGTATTAGTGACTGTTCCGGCATTCTTTGTGTTTGCCTTTTTTTGATATTTACCTGGGTTTTCCTAAAAGTTCTCCAGGCTATTATATCTTGACTTCCCAAGCCCTCTTCCTCATGAATGATATCTGCTTTGAAATTAGGTGTCCCAGTGCAACTGCTTGCTAATTGTAATTTAATTTGGATCCCACTTAAGAAAGCATTTTCTTTGGCGGGGGAGAAATCTTCAAGGTAAAAATACTTTCAGGTCTTGATTTGTATAACTAACCCCTTGCACTTGGCGGGTCATTAGATCTCACTAGTTTGTAATGCAATCAGAGTCAGCATTCTGCTCTTAAGGGCTGCTCAGTAATTTGCTTGTTAATATATTAGCACACAGCATTGATCAAATGGCTAATCCAATCACACGCTTGTTATTGATCCCTCATTGATCACCCAGCCTGGTGATCACTTTTGTTGGGTTCAGTCAATAGCAGATGCCAAGTAGCCTCTCACACACCTAATTAGCTTATGAAATAAACCAAACATTTTGCTTGGCCTCGAAGGCAAAGATCAATGGAAAGCTTTGGGGCTGAATTCAGATGATTTTTTCATCAACTTTTCCTCGTCTCTTCTGCAGCCACTCAAGTTCACATTAACACTCTCCCTCTGGTTTGAAGACATCTGAAAAGCAGCTGCCATGTCTGAGACACTGAAGCAGCTGTAAGTCATAAATCACAAGGGTGAGGGATTCTGGGTTGCACATTGGCATGTGGTCTGTCAGGCCAGAAAAATAGAGACATAAAAGAGCCAAAGGTCAGAGAGAGGTACGTAGAGTTTAGAAGCCTGAACTTGTGCTATATTTCATGCAAGAAAACCTTGGCGTTGGTGGTTCTTTCCAAATGCTCTTTAACTTTACCTTGCTGATATGGCACTTGATTAGCTCTTTACTCCTGTGAATGAGCTGACTCTAGCTTCTTGCTCTCCACCCTGCTACTCTTCCCTTGATCATGTACCTCCATGCCATCATCCACAAGACCCAAGATCCAAGGGAAGTTGGACTAAATAACAACTTTCCGGTTGCCACAAAAACTCTGATCCTTCTGAAACAATTTATGCTAACTTAAACTTTAAAATGAAAGCACTATTTGGGATCGTTTGGTGATGCGTGCCCATGACTCTAAAGAACTATCCACTCCCTAGGCCCAACACTATTCCTCACTTTTTTACTCCCAGGCTAGACCCCATCATTGAGAAATTGCCCGGGGGCCTACGTAATAACAGATCTGTTTATTGATTCAGAGCAGGAAAGAGAGTAGAATGGCTCTCCTGGAAACTACCAACAGCTAGGCAGTTGATCCCAGAGCAAGATATGGTAACGACTCCCAATGATAGGAAGTTCCAAGCTCCAAAATATAACACCAGGCTGCTGGAGTGTGACCAATCTCTACTGGCAAAATGAAGGATCGAACTGAAGCATGATTCTAAAATCAATCCCAGGGCGCCTGGATGGCTCAGTTGGTTAAGCAGCTGCCTTCAGCTCAGGTAGTGATCCTGGAGTCCGAGGATCGAGTCCCACATCCGGCTCCCTGCTCAGCGGGGAGTCTACTTCTCCTTCTGACCCTCCCCCCTCTCATTCTCTCTCTCTCTCAAATAAATAAATAAACTCTTTAAGAAAAATAAATAAAAATAAGATAAAATCAATCCCAGAATGTTTCTGCTTAAACTGCTAATTTTAGAACAGAAGTCACCAAATGTCTTTCAATTTAAAAAGAAAAGCAAATTTCCAGAGACTGCTGTTCATTTATATGCTCATGGCAATTTTCTTGAGAATTTAGGAGAACAACAAAAAGCAATTAATCAATCAATGGAAGAAACCCACATACAGGGTAGGGCAAACTAACCGTACTCGTTCTTATTTGTCAGGACATACGGACACAAGTAATCTTTCCTTAGAAATTACCTAGAAAATTTCACCAACTTTTCACTTTGCCTTGGAGATAAGATCTATGAATACATTAAAAATCAAATGATTATTTAAAAGTTACCTGTTTTAAAAGGATTTTTTGATTTCCTTTTCCACAGTCTTTCTATTTAGAGTAGTTTTATTTGGACTACCTAGCTTTTTGAATTGTTTCCATTTTGAACAAAAACACTTATCAAAACCAATGATATGTACATTATATAGAATAATTACTTCACACTTAAAAGTACTTATGTGCATTCATTTTCTTTTATAGAACCAATGTGAATTGGAACCAGGCGAATAGATAGTAATCCTTAAGCGCTAGAGCCCAGCTAGCCGAGGTCAAATCCCCACGCTGTTATTTACCGTGACCTTGGGGTTATTTGACTTTGCCTCAGTTATATCATCTGTAGAAGGTGGATAATTGTAGAATCTACTTCTTAAGATTTCTTATGAGAATTATATGAGTCAGTATGTATAAAAAGCCTTAGGACAGTGTTTGGCGCATGGTAAGCCCTCTAGAAGCTCTGGCTGTCCCGGTCACTATGATCTGCCTGAAAATGATCTCCTCCTGATAGTTCTTCAACCCCTCATGTTACCCATCTTGGGGACGCTTCAAAGTAGATTGTCCTGATCCAGTACCACTAACAGGGTTTCAAATGATCTGATGGTTTATCTCAGAAACTCTACCTTAAGCAGTAGACCACAGAAGAAAGAAATCTCACAAGTACCCTTGCAGGTAAGGAAAAGATGACCTATGTCAGTGCAGGATGTCATCAAGGGTTATTTGCATTTAACAATAAGCTGCTCAGAGGCAGTGGTGAAGTCCATTTACATTCCCAGATTTAAGAGCTTTGATTCAACTCTTCCATGCCTGGCCTCAAACCTGACCATTGTCGGGGCTCAAATTTGACATCAGAGTGGTGGGATAAGATACCGAGTGAATTTGGCAGACTGGATAGCCTCCCTTAATTTAATGCTGTGTCCCCAGGAAAGATGGCAACCACTGGAGATACTGTTGGAGGCGAAGAGAAAGTAATGGATGTAAGAAAGTGATGGGTTTTCACTCCTCCAAAAACAGGTTTTATTTTTTAAGTTTTTATTTATTTATTTGACACAGAGAGAGAGAAACAGTGAAAGAGGGAACACAAGCAGGGGGAGTGGGAGAGAGAGAAGCAGGCCTCCTGCAGAGCAGGGAGCCCCAATGCGGGGCTCGTTCCCAGGACCCTGGGATCATGACCTGAGCCGAAGGCAGATGCTTAATGACTGAGCCACCCTGGCACCCCTCTCCAAAAATAGTCTTATGGGGAGATTGGTGTCCTTCACCCAGACCAGGGCAGCCAGGTGGAAAAGACAAGCTTGTGAGCTTGCCACTCAGGTTATTCCTTGATGTATGAGCCAAGGATGGTTCTGTATCTAGTTTCTTCCACACTGAAACTGGAAAGGACATAAGCAAGTCAGATATAATTATTGATCTTGTAAACACTTTAGTTTTAATCAGTGTAACTAAAAATAGTAAGTCATATAATACCTTTCTGTGGGGATCTGTAGATATTGGACAGAGCACTACCTTTGGGAGCATTATGTAGGTACAACATGGCTGAAAAACCAGTTTCCAGAACTTCCCCCCCTCACTCCCTTGTGCTGTAAGTCTATGGTTTTGTCATTTCAAGATTTTGTTTTTCCAGTTTTTCATTCACTGCACTGGTGAATTCAAGCTAGGGGGAAAAACAAAAGCACACTATTTTACAACTATTTACAACGTTTAATCACCCAGCACTAGCCGTCAGTAAATTTATAAGGGTGTTTCATCTTGTAAAATAATCACAGCGTGTCTACCACTGGAAATATTTGCTGATCCTTGGATAAATTATATATTAGTCCCCTTACATCTAAATGACATTCCCATAGGCCACGAGCTGCTAGAGTATAAGAACTGCCAGGAATGGATAAAAATATCAACAAAATTTAGTGAACCCATCACAGCTAGCAGGATTGTAAAAATCTGTTTTTCTGATCTGTAGAATCAAATATATTATGGGTCTTCAACTGTTCTTTTAAACCTAAAATGAGCGTGCAGTCTTTTTGTTACTATTTCCAAATTGGGGTTCGATTTTCAAAAAAATGTAACTAATTTCATTAGTTATAAATTTAGACAATCACTTAAATATACTCAGAGAAATCCATAGGCTTAAAAAGAGTGTACATTTAAAAAACATAAAAAAATAGTTATCATCCCAATGCCAAAAATTATTAGTTTTTGTGTAAATATTTCTTTTAAAACGACAAAATTCACAGATGTGAAATTATATATATTCAACCTACTTGAGGATAACTGTGGCATTGAACTAAATAATGATTTGAACAACATATAAAATACACTTAGACACCAGTTGTCAAATGGTAACTCCAATCATCTTTTAAAAATTAAGAATGTGAATGTCTTTCTCCTCCATAATTATAAATGAAAAGTAAACCATGAAATCTATGCATGTATGAACAACTACAAAATGCTTTAGCATCCTGTTGGATGTTTTTGGTGGAGTGGAGGAGGTGACTTGTTTTTGTTATCTTATTAATAAACTAGCTTTGAAGTTAAAGGATGCAAGTGTTTTAATATACTAATGAAAATATGAAGAAATAAGTGTTAAAATGTTTTAAAAGTTAAATGTAAACATATTTATTCATTTTAGTGAAGACTCATTTGTAAGCAGTATGCCATTATATTTTTAATAAAATTAAAGCAAGCACTTTTAAAGCAATAAAAACTAGACTTTAAGTGGGCAAAACATCAACTTGATGTTTATACTCTCTAATCAAATTGCAGACTTCTTCTATGTGATGAAATTCAAATATACTTCCTAAAAGAGGTCATTACAAGAAAGTTTCATGAACTGTAACATTGTTTTAGTGAATATACCATGTGAATATAATATGCTAACAAGGAGTTAACCAATAGATTCGAGGTTCCTGCTGTGGTACTGTATTTTAAATGTACTTTCAATTTTTAAGAAAGAAATAAAGAAAGTTCTTGAAATAAGGCTTGAAACATACTTTTATCCATCTATAGTTTACTTTTAAGGAACACACGTTTTAAACAAAAAGGAGGTGACATATAACATCAGGTTTGCCAGACCAAAAGTTCATAAAAGTGACACATGATCTGGTGGCACTTTCTGGAAAAGTGATTTGGCAGAGTGTTTATTGTAGGGGCCCTGGAAGGTGACCTTTGTACATCGACCTTCCACCATGGAAAGGATGGCCAAAGAGAGGGACCAGAGATTGGACAAATAAGGCTTTTCCTATTTCTCTTTGTCATGCTCAGCTAAGGGAAGGAAGATAGGGAAGAAGGAAAGGAGGGAGGAAAAGACAGATCCTCTAATTAGGTGCAAACTTCTGGCATTAGCCACTTCACTCTGGAAAGCCATTAAAGTAACAACGCCAATTAGTAAGGAATTTTGTTAATACAAAATAGTAATTTGAAATTCATATTTGTGAGTCAGCTAACCAATCTATCTTCGGGTTACATAGGCATTCGTCAAACTTAAACAAGTTATTTTTGCTCCCTATAAAATACCTATTACATCAGTAAGATGACACACAACATTTTATACCCCCTCAATCCAGATCCAGCTGGGTACAGGAGTTTTAACTGCCCTACAACTAAACTCTCTTTTCAGGAGAAGCAAATGGCAAGAAAACAATTTGATTTGTGTAGTATTTACCCAAAGAAAAGCAATTTTCAAAGTATGTGTTAAGATTAGCACTGTTAAAGAAGGTGTGTCAATGATAACCAAGACCTAACTCAGCCCATAAACTCGGCCAGACATTATGCAAGATGTTAATATGAATTAACATTCAATCTTCACAACATCCTTTTGAGACAGTCATTATTCTTCTTATGGATGATAAAACCGAGGCTCAGGGAAAATTAAGAGCTTGCCCAGTATCAAATAATACCTAAAAAGGCGAATTTAAACCCAATAGGAAGAACTCAGAGAAAACAAATAATAGGTCCATTGGCTGTCATTTGCTACAGTTTTCTCCAGGAACTGCACTCACATTATGAACTCAGACCCCGAGGAGTGCACCCCAGCCAGCATCCATTGCATTAAATCACTTTTTAAAAAACAGTTGTTCAGGGGCACCAGGGGGGCTCAATCGATTAAGTGTCTGCCTTCCACTCAGGTCATGATCTTGGAGTCTCTGGGATGGAGTCCTGCATAGGGCTCCCGGCTCAGCGGGGAGTCTGCTTCTGTCTCTCCCTCTGTGCTCTCTCTCTGACTCTCTCTCTCTCAAGCAGATAAATAAAAGCTTAAAAAAAAAAAAGACTGTTCAAAGACTTAACCAAAAGGACTTTCACATTAAATCTAAAGTCATCAGAATATTGGCTTAATCAGAAGACAAACTTCCTTAACCATTCCTACAGAACAAGACTTTGTTGCCTAAGAACTCAACAAACAACACTGGAAGAAAGAACACTTTATGCATTTGGAATACTTCAGAACTTGTAAGTGAAAAGTTTCAGCAGATGGAGTATAATTACCTTAGCTAAAATTTAATTGCCACGAGCATTCCCCCAGATAAAATAGGACAAATGCTTTGCAAATAGAAGTGCTGATAATTACAGGTGGAAGAAAACGCCACTGGCATCTGTCAGCCCTGTGCCATCAGTCCTATGCCAGCTTGAGAAAGAGGGGGCCACTAGGACAGCCCCTTATGCTGTCATCTGTTACAAAGGAGTGATTCTTTATGAAATCAAATGCAGTTGAGATCAGGGCACAAAACAGTTTGTCCTTTCTGAGACCAAAAAAAAGTTAAAGATGACTGTAAATTGGGGGACAGGAATAAGAAGGGGGTATGGTTGACCAAGAGATTTTCAGATTTTAAACAAAATTTCTACATCTTTAACCACAGCTCTTCCAGTTTGTAAAGAACAAAGTGCTGGAAAGTTGATCTTTGCTCAGTAATGAGATGCAGGCATGGTGGAAGCAGGACGCTTGCAGGCATCGAAGTGGGGCCAGAAGTGGGGCTAGAAGTGCGGCTTGGCCGGGAGAGGAGAGTGCTATTCTGAGATCCTCCTCACAGTGCTACTCTGACTCGAGCCAGCCTCTCTGGGGCCCTCAGCATGGCTTGACTGACTAACATAGGGCAAATTTCATGCTGGCTTGAACCTAATACCTCTCTGCGCCTATTGCATTTTTTTTTTTTTTTTAAATTTACAAAGAGACTTGCACAAAAAACCCTAGAATAAGATTTCAAAGTTTTGCGGGGGTGAGGGTTTAGCTACAAGTTTTCAGGGGAACATAAAACCAAAAAGACAAGACTTGGCCTCATTCTGAGTAATTTCAGAAGAAAACAAGTCTTTTCGGAAATGTACGCTCCTAACACAGCGGGTTGCAATGCTGGCGATACGGATTTGCAAGATGCACTGGAATCAGGCAAACCTGGGTTCATGTCACATTTCTGCTATTTATTAGTTGTTTAACTTTGGAAGATCCACTTAATTTCTGTATTTTTTCACTTCTTCCACCTTACGATGGGCATAATGAGACTGCTTACTTCACAGAAGAGGGATAATTAAGTGAGACAAATTATGGAAGGCACTTTCTGCAGTGCCTACCACGTAGTAACTGTTCAATAAAAGCCAAGTGTTGTTGTTGTAATTGTTTTATAAGGTTTGCAATTTGGCTGAACTTCATTAAGATTCCAAAGGATTCTCTTCCTTCCTCTCTCTCCCTCCCCCTTTTTCCTTTCTGTCTTTCTCACCTATTACAGCTCAATTCTTTGCCACCATATTGAGTATTTGACAATACTGATTTCAAAATGCTTCACAAAAGGATACATAAGTGATTCTGGGAAGCTAACATGGTAATTCAATTACAATTGGCATGTTCACTGGGAAAATGTAAAGACTAAAACATAAGAGATTTGAGGAAAACATGTGGTGGAATTTGAATTCTTAGTGCATCAAGTCATTCCAAATGTTTTCATATGGATATGTTCAGGATAACTTGGAAAAAAGTAAAGACAAATTTGAGAAAGTTATGCATAAAATATGCCATTCACAAAAAAATCTTTTTTACTTCAAAACATTTAAAATGACTCCATGAAAAGATTTTTGGGTTTTTACATTAAATTATTGTTTACTAACTTGCAAGGTAAAAGGGACATAGGATGAAAATATAATTTTCTTTAGGGTGAAATGAATACAAATTAAAGAGTTAAATTCTTAGGTTAGCGAATGTGCTTGACTTCAAAAAGAGTTCTGGGAATCACTCATATACCCACGTTTATTTAATGAAATGGAACATGCTACTGAAACACTGCTTTCCACCAATACTTTATGCCATAGTCTAAGAAAAGCTGAGGATTAATAGCAGAGAAAACAGATCTGTTTGGCTGAATAAACATTGCACAAACACTGAACTCTGTATGGGATCATTAGTTTTTTCATCATACTATTTCTAGAATTGAAAAATCACAAATCCCTCTCCAGCTTAGTTCTTTTATGCAACAAAAGCATTACCCAGACCAGCGAAGATGTATTCTTCAGGATTCTGACATCTCTGGAATGTCAAACAGGTTCAGTAGACACCAAATACAGATTCTCTCTTTCATGTGGAAAGGTTAAGTAAGAAAAGACTTCATGTGAGGAAACTGCCCCATAATTCATGGTTATTTTAATTTAATCTGAGTGTGTTTCAATTTACATATAGACTGGAATGCAGTCTCGGAGGGAAAAAAAATCTATTTTGAGTAAATCAACATTTGGGGGGAATAAAACTGACCATTTTAAAAAACGATGCACATTTTAAAGCTCTATATGTATTTGAGAGAAGCCAGCATCAATATAATGTAAGATTGGCATTATTTAAAAATGAAGTATCCATAAAAACATTATGAGTGTATTCCTTGATTAAAAAATTGGCTCTACAGCCTTCTGAAAATTCGAAAGACTTATGGTCTTTAAGACACCATAGCTTTTAACCAGACAAGCACATTCTTCTGGAGGCTATTCCTTCAGTAGAATATAAATTAACCACAGATGCGATGAAATGGCCAGAGCTGGCAACAATGGGAGAGAGCTGGATGATATTAGAAATTAAATGAATAAAATATGGTGAACCGTTATCAACAAATATTTAACCATCAAGTTATTTTTATTGTAACCTTGAAGGAGGAGAGTACTATCAATAAATAATATTTGTATATCTGCTCTTCCTTAATTACAATTACTCAGGCTTAATCTTATTGACTTGTAAGAATGAATATAACACTATGATTTTCTTGCACCTCTTCAAGAAATGATTGTAGTCACTTTGCTTAGAAGTTCAATTCAAATTATGATTAATTATTTCAGTACCCCTGAGGAGTCATTGAATAACTGTATTTAATTTAACCTTTAGCACAGTTTGTGCTGATTAACCTTTAATATAAGTTCAAAGATGCACTGCAATTAACATTTAGGACACAGATCTATAGAAGGAGAAAACTTGGGTTTTGTTTTGTTGTTATCGTTGTCGTTTGTTTGTTTTCCACAGGGTCTGAAGTCAACTTCATGTACAAAATAATTTAGTGTCTATTTTCACAAATCACACCTGTAAGGTACCTTTCTGATGTCTCTGGGACTTCTTTTATGTCTGATATTCCATCATTAAAACTTTCTTTTTTTTTTAAAAGATTTTATTTATTTATTTATTTGACAGAGAAAGAGAGAGATCACAAGTAGGCAGAGAGGCAGGCAGAGAGAGAGAGAGGGGGAAGCAGGCTCCTTGCTGAGCAGAGAGCCCGATGCGGGGCTCGATCCCAAGACCCTGAGATCATGACCTGAGCCGAAGGCAGAGGCTTAACCCACTGAGCCACCCAGGTGCCCCAAAACTTTATTTCTTTTTCTATGTTTGGAGATGACTTTATTGTCTATATGGAAAATTTTAGAGAATGTACCAAAAATCTATTAAAACTAATAAGTGAATTTAGCAAGCTCACATGATCCAGGGTCTATATACAAATCAATTGTGTATCTATATATTAACAATGAACTGTTGGTAATTGGAATAAAGAAACAATACTATTAATGATGACATCATAAAATATGAACTACTGGGGCGCCTGGGTGGCTCAGTCGTTAAGTGTCTGCCTTCCGCTCAGGTCATGATCTCAGGGTCCTGGGATCGAGCTCCGCATCGGGCTCCCTGCTCTGCGGGAAGCCTGCTTCTCCCTTTCCCACTCCCCCTGCTTGTGTTCTCTCTCTCGCTGTGCCTCTGTCTGTCAAATAAATAAATAAAATCTTAAAAAAAAAAAATAACAGGAAATATTTTTTTAAATGTCTACAAGACACATATATTGAAAAACTATAAAACATTGCTAAAAACATTAGGTAACAACTAAATAAATGGATTGGTATACCATGTATTTGAAGCTCAATATTGTTAAAATGTCACTTCTTCCTGGATTAGAGTACAGATTCAATGCATATCTAATTAAAATCATTATAAGTTTTTTTTTTTTTAAAGTGATAAGCTGATTCTACAGTTTATGTGGAAAAAACCAAAACCAAAAACCTAAAATAACCTAAATAACTTTGGGATGGGAGTGAGATGATAAAGTTGGAGAACTTACATTGTCTGGTTTCAAAAATTACTTCAGTAAGCAAGCTAATGTGAAATTGGTATAAGCATAAATATGTAGATTAATAGAACAGAATAGAGAATCCAGAAATAAACCCAGACCAACATGGGAAATGGGTTTTCAACAAAAGTGTCAAGATAATTCAATGAGGAATGATAAAATTTTTAAAAATGGTGCCAGAACAAAATCATAAGATAAGTAAATGCAAAAATAAATATACCTCACATAACAAAAATTACATCAAAATATATCAACAAAACTATAAGACTTTAAAAGAAAGAACAGAACAAAATCTTTTTGACTTTGAATTACACAAAGATTTTTTAGGACACAAAAAGTATGAATCAAAAAAAGTAATAAATTAGATTTTTTTAATACTAAAATTTTCTGCTCTTCAAAGGGCACTGCTAAGAAAATGATAAGACAATCCATAGACCAGGAGAAAATATTTGCAAAGCATATGTCTGATAAAGGATTTCTATTTAGAATATATGAAAACTCTTTCAATTCAATAAGAAAATGTACAACCCGATTTTGATTTGTGGGCAAAACATTTGAACAGACATTTGACCAAAAAGGAGATATTATTACAAAGAAAAACATGTAAAAAGATGCTCAACATCATTAGCTACTAAGGAATTGTAAAATAAACCAGAATGAGATACCACTATACACCTATTAAAATAGCTAAGTTTTAAAAATAAGAAGAAAAGACCAAGATCTGATGAGGATGCAGAGTAACTGGAACTCTCATATATTGTTCATGGAATGGAAAATGATAAAGCTACTCTGGAAAACAGTTTTGTATTTCTTCAAGTTAAACATACACTTACCGTGTGACCAGCCATTATACTCTTAAGTATTTATTCAAGAGAAAGGAAACATATATTCATATACAGATGGTACCTAGATTTTTAAAACAATTTTTTTGTAGGAGCTGAAAACCAGGAACAACCCGAAAGTTCAACAACAGGTAAATGGGATAGATAAATTGTGATATATACATACAGTGGGATAATATTTAGCAATCAAAAGGAATTAACATGCAAAATCCTGGGTGAATCTCATTAACATTAGGTGAGCAAAAGAAACCAGACACAAAAGATTCATGCTGTATGCTTCCATTTACATGGAATTCCAGAAAAGGCAAAACTAAGCTATGGTGTTCTTTGCAAAAAGAAGAAAACACGTAATTATAAAAATGCAAATGAATACCTTGTTCTTTATTGAAGTTATTAATACTAGGTGCCATAACGGATGATCCCTGAAATTTCCGCGCATCGGCACAGGAAAAGTTCATTTCTCCCTTACACGAAGTCTAATGCAGCCCATGAAGGCTCTTATCTACTCTGTGATGCAAAGTTTCAGATTCTCTCCCTCTGGGATGTTGCCATCTCCACACGTTTCTAAGGTCACTGGAGCTGGGGAGAAAAGAAGTAAAGGAAACACATCAGCTCTAAACTGTCTTCATTCAGAAGTCACAAGTGTCACTTCCATTTATATTCCATTGGGGAGCTTTAGTCATTTGGCTGTAAACTCTACGGAAGACTGGCAAACTTGGGGGACAAATGGAATATTTGGTGAGCACTGGATCTGCCCCATAATTTTTACCAAGTTCAAGAGACAGATGAAAAGTGAAGAAAACTTAAAACCCAAGGCAAAAAAAAAAAAAAAAATAAGAGAGAGAGAGAGAGATCCAGATGCTAGGCTGGAAGAGGAGAGTGGGTAGGAAAGTGCTGAAGACAAACTATCTCAAAATTTTCCTGTTAGACCCAGTCCACTGCTGTTATCATCTCTTCTTGGACAGGTATTGACCATTTGTCTGCTGTTTCCTCGCCTGCAATATGGAGGCAACTCATTATTCCACTAAGATACTGAGCAAACATAGCAGTAGTGCCATGGGGATAAAATTGTCATGAACCTTACCATACTACTATAACTGGGGTCTGAAAAATCCAGTCATGTAATATTTAGTGTCATTATTGCCAGATTAAATATCTGATGAGGATAAACCTGCTGTGGAGGACAGGACCCAAATACCAGTTGCATCAAAGCCAAATTTGTATTATCACAGGAGAGATTATCACAAGGACTCTCTGCATGTAAATGAAGTCATCACCATTAAATTTTGTGGAGAAAAAGCTAGTCTATGAAAGGTTATTTTCTAGTGTCATATTTTTGGATATATTTACTTAGAACAAACTATAGAATGTGCCATAATACAAAAGTATTTCCATACAAATTGAATTCAAATACTTAACTCTCCCCAGATGTCTACTGAATGACGAATGGATAAAGAAGATGTGGTACACCCACACACACACACACACATACACACAGGAATATCACTCAGCTATCAAAAAGAACGAAGTCTTACCATTTGCAATGACATGGATGGAACTAGAGGATATTATGCTAAGCAAAATAGTCAGAAAAAGAAAAATAGCATCTGATTTTACTCATATGTGGAATTTAAGAAACAAATGAACATAAGTGAAGGGAAGGAAAAATAAAATACGGTGAAAATAGTGAGACAAACCCTAAGAGATGCTGAACTCTAGGAAACAAACTGAAGGTTGCTGGAGGGAAAGTGGGTGGGGGATGAGGTAATTGAGTGATGGACATTAAGGAGGGCACTTGATGTGATGAGCACTGGGTGTTATAAGCAACAGATGAATCACTAAATTCTACCTCTGAAACTAATAAAAAAGAAAGAAAAAAAGAAAGAAAATGCTAAGAGGTGATCCTGTTATTGTATTTATAAAACCAAATCATGGATTTGCAAATTAAAGTATAAAATATACTACCCCCCCAAAATAATAATTAACTCTCAATAAGCTTAGTGTTTTAATTAAATGACATTTATTACACATTTACCAAAGGCCAATCATCTTTCTAAATGTTCACATATTATCTCATTTAAGTTCTAAAACTCTTTAAGTTAGATGTAACTGTTTCTTTCCTTCTCCTTCTACTTCTTCTACCAACTGAGACTCAGAGAAATTATTTGCCAGGAGCTCAAAAAACAATAGACAAGATTTGAAACCAGGTCTTCTGACACCTGCACTCTTTCTGCTACAACGCCAGCCTCAGCTGAAGTAATTAAAAGGTTTTTCTTCTTTAATTCCTTCTTTTAACCTTATTATTGAGTCCTCATATTTTACGAAATATGACATACCTGTAAATAGCTACTAAATAGCTGAAGATGTGTTGTGGTACATTAGAACAGGTACTCACTGTTAAGGTACATTCCTCACAAAGCAGGTACGTTGGCACGGTTTGCAGAGGAAGAAACCAAGACCCAGGGAACTTAAGTGACTGACCTGAGGTGACATATGTTACTACTGAGCCAGAATTTGAACTCAATCTGTCTGATTCAATTCCATTTCAATGGTACCCAAACCCTCTCTATTTGTGGATGAAGAGAAAGGCCACAGCACATAAAGGCTCCACTTACATATGTGATAGAATTATCTCTGGAAAAAGTTAAATTTTCTAACATAATTAGCTAAAATGACTGAGTCTCCTGTAAGAAATTTTATAACCTTCATTCCCTACACCATGACATTGGAATACAACACTAGGACACAAACAGAAAAACATAGTGTGAATGAGAGAAAAATTATTCTTAATCAACTGTAAAAATATTCACATAATTATTATAACAAAAAGGTATCTTTAATGGATCAATAGTAGCAGAGTATTCTATTAATATTCATTAAATGTTCCTAAAACATGTAAGGTTATAGATGTTTTACAAAAGGATACCATCCAGAGATGAGGTCAGCCGCCAGCAATTGACTTCTCTTCATGTCAAGCTGACCTGGCCTTAGCTATAATTTCTGATGGAGGAGCCAGAATGATACCTAGTCACTTAGGTATTTGGCAATCCTGTCTAATCACTAAAGAAAATCAAGGCAGCTAGATGAATGCTGGGCAAGATACCTCAGAGAAATTCATTGTAGTCTTCATCTTGTCCAGCATCCCATGAAGTCTTGCTGGCTTTAGAAGGGGAGCCAGCCAGGACAGCTCCAGAATTTCCATGCAGGAGGGCTTATGAGCAAGAGGGGTCTTGCTCAGCTGCACTGGCATTTGCTTACATTTCACGTTCAATGGAGGAAATATTAATTTTTCACATCAAAGGAGGGGTGGAGCAGGGAACCAAGAATTGTGGAAATAACTAAAGGGGCAGGGGTGAGTTTTCCAACGAGAGAACAATTCCCCTGTATCTGAGACCAGAGATCCCCACCCAACACACCACCAGATTTTGTGACACCCCAATACAGAAGCAGGTGAGTCTATATCTTCTGGGGACATTGGTGAGAGCTGCAGGAACCTTGTGTCTGGAAACAAAAGACAGCAAGGGACCAACTGGAGATCTCTGGAGAACAAACTGGACTGAAGATAACCCAGCAGAAACCACTGTGGAAAAACAGACCTACACCAGATCCCCATCCCCACTCTTCTTCCCCCCAGCTTACAAACTGTCACACTACCTGGAACTTAAAGCAACTCTGGGAAGAAGGACTGTTTTCCCTGAATTTACTGAGATGTTTAGCCATGGGGCAGGTGATCACCATAGAAATGTAAATTATAGTAAATATCATTTATAAAAAATAATGAAGTTACCTTTCATGCACATTTGAGTCTATGGAGTAAGTTTAGACCCCACACATCTGTGTTAACTGAATAGTCTGTCCACCAGACAACTGGAGATGAGGTACCTGGGTTCTGCCTACTTCTGTCCCATTCCCATGAATAGTGCCAATGTGTTCACTTCTCGCTTTGCCATTTCTGTAAATCCAACCACCACTCCATCACTTACATGCTGTGTAAGTGTGACTGACAACTAGAGTCAGTCTCCCTTAGTCTGTTATATTTTACAAAAATCCAAGTAGTATTATATCCCCTATCATCCTGAAAATCAAATGCCAAGGTTAACCCTGTTTTCAGCTTTAAGCCAGTCCTACCCATCCACACATAATGAACCCACCCCCAGGAAAGCAAGTACAGACTTTCACTGTGATTGTAAGAGCTCGTCCTAAGCCTCACCACCAGCCCTCAGTCTTAACCGCCTTGCCCCTGGCCTGCCTTTGCTCCAACCTCATCCCCATCTGGTCTCAAACTCTTGATCTCTGACCTTGCCCTCGATCCTACCTTTGGCACCGTGGACTTGATGTTTATACAGAGTCTCCCCGGGTGTGACCTTTGACATTTTCCTATGGACTTTGACTTGACTTGTATTCCCTACTCTCAGGGTCTTATTCTACCCTGGGCATAAAATTCCCTACTCCAAGTTCAGCCCTACTGAATGCAAGTCCTCACTCTGGCAGTTCAAAAAATATCAAGTCTGGCCAGTTCTGGCCTAACTGTAAATGATGAACTTTGGCAGACAAAATGGAGAAGAAAGCTCTTTGGAAGGTTTCAAATATAAAGGTACACTATTAGTAACTACCATTTCTCTAGTAAATATCTAAGACCTAAAAACAGCACATTGCCTGCTCCTTCCCATTGCTGCCTTGAAGTCCTCTGACTGCTATTCCATTTGATTCTCTTCCATTCTGCCTATTTACAAGCAAGTCTCCAGATAGTAGCCCCCAAAGCCCAAGAGGTTATTTTAGGCTTGGACAATGTACGAGAGACAGCATGTGTTAGGATGGCTATGGGCTCATGTGGAGTTCAAATATTTTCTCTAAAACTTACCAAGTACGGACAGTGGTTTCCTCATCTAGCAAACAGGGATGATAGCATGTCACTCACAATAGGATAACTCTGAGGATTAACATGCATAAAACACCTAGCACCATATATGGTACACAATAGGTGCTCAATATTCGTTTTCCCTTACTTCCACCTTCCCTTACTTGGTTGTAACAGTTGGGTTACTTGGCTCCTGAAGGTCTTACTCTGAAACATTATTTTGGAGAGAATAGAGCGGGATGGGTCACCTCAGTGAGCTGATAAAGACTCCCACGTCTCAGTGGTTCCTCGTATCCTTTTATCAATCCACTATCCTCTGTCTACAGTGTTGGCCATGGGCTACTGACTGGGATGTCATGGGAGGCCAATTGCAAAGACCAAATATCACCCAGACCCACTAGTATGCTCCAATTCTGGGATAATTACTTGAGAAATAAATACTCACTTCAAACCTCCTTGTCTGTATTTTTAACTCAGATTTAGATGGTCTTTTGCATGGCTGATAGCTTGTTCTCTTACTTTCCAAATGAACCTAACACCCAATCTCATGGGATATTGGGTCGCTGCCACACGCAGAAAGCAGAACAGAGAGAATGAGCTTGATGCTTTTCTGAGGTCAAGTTAACAATGTACCTACTGAGCAGGTGTAAGGTGATTCACTGTATTTATGGTACCAAAAATGCAGTAGACGGAGAAAGGCAAAAGTTGGCCTATCAGCCCAAAAGAGATTAAGGGGCAGCCATTGTGTTCCTGAAGATTCAAAGTGAAGCCTTCTTTCTAGTTTCTCCAGTTAGGGGCCAGGAGGTCAATCTCTCTTCCTCATCTCTTGGGGCTGGAGTGTTTGCCTTTAGTCAACACAAAGAATCACCTCGAGGTGATAATTATCACATTCTTATCACCTCCACAGCTGCTTGCTACTTAAGGAGCACGAACCTCCAGGGATGACAAAGAGCAAGACCATCACAGGGAAAGAATGTGAGATGGTTGAATGAGAAAATTAAAATGACTTCCACACTTCCATCAGTTAAAGTAAGAGAAAACTCGGAAATACTTCCCTGCTACTCTTGTTCTAACACAGTGTATCCAACATATTTTTTCTACGATTATTTAAAAAAATACTTTTGAAGATGGAAGGAACACAGAATACGAGTATATAATACCTGAACCTGAGCAAGGGAAGGGAGGAAGGAAGGAAAGAAGAGAGAGAGAGAGAGAGAAGGAGGGAGGGAGGAAGGAAAGAGGGTGGGAAGGAAGCAAAGAAAGAAGGAAGGAAGGAAGGAAAGAAAGAAGGGAGAGAGGGAGGGAGGAAGGAAGGAAAGAAGGAAAACAAAGAAGGAACTCAGTATATGGGCACCTGGGTGGCGCAGTCAGCTAATTGACTTACTCTTGATTACAGCTCAGGTCCTGATCTCAGGGTCCTGGGACTAAGCCACATGTCTGGCTCCGCACTCAGCACAGAATCTGCTTGAGTTTCTCTCTCCCTCTCCCTCTGCCCCTCCCACTCATGCTCTCTCTCGCTCTCTCTAAAACAAATAAATCTTTACAAAAAAAAATTCAGTATAGAGTATCTTTTAAAATACTAATTATAACAAAAAAAAAAATAGTGTAAAGTGTTGAAAAGTTTCTGTAGCAGTGTCCTGAAAAGTTGAAATGACTTAAATTATAAAGTGATAGAGGTCCCTATTGAGAGAAGATAATTTACAGTGTTTATACAGGGAAAGACATTAGCCAACTACAATTCATGCTAAGGAGGATTTTGAACAAAGTCCAGATGGTGTTCTAGCAGTAAAATGCAGTTATCCTGGGACTTTCTAGTGAACAACAAAATCACTGAAGTCAAGCTCACTGTTCCTTATAAGAATCAAGCTCAACAGAAGCAGAACCAAAAACAATGGAAAACAGTTGTACAATATTTTTATGTTAGGAATGGCTCTGTTATCTTTATTTTATTGCCTAATTTTTATTTAATGCACAAAGTATATTTGTACTGCAGCAAACGGGGGAAAAGGGCAAAAACTCCACATTCTCATCATCCTAATACACATAATTACAAGCACACATAATTTAACACACCTGAAATCAAAGCACAGCTTCAACTCACATTCTTTTTTTTCCCATTTAACTAAATATGAAATAATCATTATGTATCATCATTTTTGGCAGCTCCATAACATTCTAATTTATGTACCATAATATACTATTCAAGTCTCTTATGAACTTGCCAGTTAGGATACTATCAGATTTTTTTATTCTTAGAAATAAAACTACAAAGCATATCTCAAGCAAACAACTACCGTCCCTTTCTGAATTTTCTTAAGCACCACAGTCTTTTTTAAATGTGACAATATAGCTCCAATATTTCCTTCAAATGAATTTTGGAACTTTTAAAGAAAGATAAATTATTGTTTTTATGTTTAGTGTCTCTTCACATCTGTGCTATCTTCACCTTAAAATTTTCCATTTCATAAAGCTGTCACCAAATTCTACTGAGCTCAGATGACTGCTCACAGTAAGTTCCATTTTACTTAGCTCCAATCAATTACAGGTATATAGATGATTTACAATCCAAATTATTTGAGCTCATACATTTCACATAGGGTAAAACGGAGTTGACAACCTCACTTGAAAATGTTAAAAGGATAGTCCATGTTTTCATGCACTAGTAAGTGATTTCTCAGTTAAATCTGAATGAATTTGAATATGTAATAGAGCCAAAATAGCACACAAGTCTGGATTTTGTGGAAAGCACAGCATGGGACCATTTCTATACTGAGATTAAACATTTCATTAATCACCAAAGGCTCAAATCTATTTTTCCTTTTTATTCTTGATTTGGTAGCTCCCTTCATGCTAATGCTTCTTTTCTAGAAATAAAAAGAAATAATAAGGCTTTTCTTAGAAAAACTATAAAAGTTTTTTTTAAAGAATTATTAACAGAAATCTGCTTGTGACAATATTATATGATTTCTAAATTATCTAGAAGTTCATTACATACTTAAATTACATACTTAAATTACGTACCTAAATTGCTTTCCCTCTGTCCTCCTCAGTGATTTTTTTACTGAAGGAGGGTAAGGGCAGGCAGACCTCACCTAGCTACACAGGTCGAGGGCAGTAGGACTACGCTGGAAGAAAACAGGACACCAGAGAACAGCTTTGAGTCGTCCTCTTCTATAGTAAGTTAGTTGACTCAATTCATATGGGCATTAAGGAGGAATTGGTACTAATAACCTCATCAGAAAAACTCATGTTTGAGTCATTATAAAGATAAAGTCCTCAATTTCCTTAGCAAAGTCTGGTGTGGGAATGATAAAAATGAGTTTAAATATTTAAAAAACATCATATAAGACACGCTTCCAGGTAGGGTAGTAGAAGAGAGACTATGGGTTTTAATTTGGAGCCACAAACAGCAAAGGAATTCGATTCCATTTTCACAGATAATAAACTTATAGTTCAGAATCAGTCATTAGAATAAAATTCACTAGAATGAGAGGAAGAAAAAAAGATAAGCACATTATTCCACACATCCCACAGCTAGATGCGGTACCAATTTACTCATGTGGCTGATGCTAGTCTAATCTTTATGCTTTTATTCTTTATGACGCTATCTCACATGAAATAGAAGAAGAAACAAAATCAGATCCAGGAAAGAAATGTGCTAGACTAATCACTTTAGGAAAGAAATATCACTTCACATTAAAAACATAATTCTGGCAGATTTCACAACAACATAAAAAGAAACAACTGACTTCACTAAGGAGCAAGTTAACAAGTACCAGGACGGCATTACAGATAGCAAAGTGCTTTAGGAAAGACTAAAATACACGACTGCACTCTGAAGGAGGCACTGAATCACATGCCACTGAAGGATTTCAATTTGATGAGTAAAATTTTCGATCCCCATCTGATATTCCATATTCTCCAAAGAAAGGATCATAGAAAACTTCTTTCAGTTATATTTAAGTATGGGAATACAATGATTTCTAAGAATATTCAAATTATGTTATGTATTATATTATACACTCAACTTGTATATTATATTCAAATTATATTCAGATACTATGGTACCAAGCTAAGTTCTCTCTTTCCTTTCTTTTCCTTTTCTTCTTAAAAAAGTTTATATTCTCTGGCTTTCTCTTAGTGTATTCTTTTAACTGCCTTGTTTTATTTTTTTAAATGAAACAGTAGGGTATAATCCATAAGTAAATATACCAGAGAAAAGTTTCAGTGCCTAAACTAATCTCAAAAGTTCATCTTGGTCTAGAAGAGTTCCAACAAACTTAATGGCTTCCAATATGAATTAAAGATGAATATGTGTTTATTAATTTCTAAGCACATGTGTGAAAAGAATAGTTCTGGTTCTAGGGGAAATGGAGACGTTAAGACACAATCTCTACCTCAAGCTGACAATTGAACTCTTCGAACTTTCTAGAAAGGGTAGAACTTTCTACACTTGGAAAGGTAGAATGGCAACTTTGGTTGACACAGTGGCTGGGGGTGCAACTGACATTTAGATCCCAGAAGCCAGAGACACCCAATGTCCTCAATATTCCAGATGGCTCTATACACCAAAAAATGGTTTGATATGAAATGCCAACTTCTCTTTAAACCCAACTGAGAAACCCTGGAGAGTTTGAATTTGAATTTGATACTGTAGACCTCAATGCATTCACTTATTAACAAATGACTGTTGAGCACCCACTGCGGGTTAGACACTGTGCTAAGACTATCAGAGATGCACAGATGAGCAAGGTTTAAGCCTACAATCTACTGAGGGAAAATAATATGAAAATCAACAATCATACTATTTAAAAATTGCTATAGTAGAGTACTAAAGGAAGGAATGAGTTCCAAGAGGATTCCTTCATTCGGCATGATTCACCTGAACCCTTAATTCCTGTGGGCACTATTAGGAAATGTTTCCAAAAGAGATTAACACCTAAAATGCATGCTTTCCAAGTGTACATTTATTTCTTCACAAATATATATTGAGTAAAGGCACTGTGCTACATTATAGCACTGGATCAAGCAGACATGGCCCCTGTCTTCATGGAGCAAATGTTCTAGTAGGGTTGATAGTAAATAAAACACGGATAGTGTGATAAATGCCACAAGAGAGATTGGTTGTTGTAGTAGAAAATATTAGGAATGTGTGGAACTATGAAAATACGGTTAGAGAAGTCCTGTCTAATATGGGGACATTTCATGAAACAATGTTCAACATCACTAGCCATCAGGGAAATTCAAATCAAAACCACAAGGAGATACCACCTTACACCAGTTAGAATGGCAAAAATTAACAAGGCAGGAAACAACAAATGTTGGTGAGTATGTGGAGAAAGGCAAGTGCTCTTACACTGTTGGTGGGAATGCAAGCTGGTACAGCCACTCTGGAAAACAGTATGGAGTTTCCTCAAGATGTTAAAAATAAAACTACCCTTCGACCCAGAAATTGTACTACTAGGTATTTACCTCAAAGATACAGATGTAGTGAAAAAAGGGGCACATACATCCCAATGTTCATAGCAACAATGTCCACAATAACCAAACTGTAGAAGGAGCTGAGATGCCCTTCAATAGATGAATGGATAAAGAAGATGTGGTCCATATATATAATGGAATATTACTCAGCCATCAGAAAGGATGAATACCCACCATTTACATGGATGGAACTGGAGGGGATTATGCTAAGTGAAATAAGTCAAGCAGAGAAAGACAATTATCATATAGTTTCACCCATATGTGGAACATAAGGAACAGCACGGAGGACCATAGGGGAAGGGAGGGAAAACTGAAGGGGAAGAAATCAGAGAGGGAGAAAAACCATGAGAGACTATGGATTCTGGGAAATAAACTGAGGGTTTCAGAAGGGAGGGGGATGGGGGAACCGGGTAACCAGGTGATGGGTATTAAGGAGAGCATGTGTTGTGATGAGCACTGGGTGTTATAAGCAAATGAACCATTGAATACTACATCAAAAACTAATGATGTATTATACGTTGGCTAACTGAACATAATAAAAAAAATAAATAATAAATAAAAATGAAACAGTGACACTTATGGTGCCTGGGTGGCTCAGTGTGTTAAACATCTGACACTTGGTTTTGGCTCAGATCAGAATCTCATGAGTTGTGAAATCAAGCCCAGCCTCAGGTTCTGCTCTCAGGGTGTAGTCGACTTGAGATTCTCTCTCTCTCTCTCTTTCTCCCTCTGCCCCTCCCCTCACTCATGTTCTTTCTCACTCATGAACCTTAATAAAATAAAATAAAATAGAATGGTGACATTTGAGTTATGACATGAATGATGAGAAGGGAGTCATGTGAGATGGTAGAGAGTGAAAAGGATTCCAGATGAAGCAAGCAGGTACCTGAAACAATATGGCCTGTTTTAGCAAAAGGAAGGGCACTGTGACAGAGTGTATTGCACAAGTAGGACAGCAGTGTGAGGTGACCTTGGGGAGGGAGGCAGGAGCCAGGGCCTTCAGAATACTGACGGCCAGTGCAAGAATTTGGGACTTTATCAAAAGTGTAAAGAGAAGGGGTGCCTGGGTGTTTCAGTTGGTTAAGCATCTGCCTTCAGCTCAGGTCATGATCCCAGGGTCCGGGATCAAGTCCTACATTGGTCTCCCTGCTCAGTGGGGAGTCTGTTTCTCTCTCTACCCTTACCTCCTGCTTGTGATTTCTCCCTCCCTCTCACTCTCTCTCTCTCCATCTCTCAAATAAATAAATAAAATCTTAAATCTTTTTTTAAAAAGTGTAAAGAGAAGCCACTTAGGGTTTGTTTGTTTGTTTTTCTACCAAGGGTTTTAAACAGGAAAATAACTTGATTGAATTTACTTTTCTAAAATGTTGTTTTGGTGACCACTTGGAGACTCAGTTGTAAAGAGGCATAAATGGAAGCAAGGAAGCCAGGCAGGAAGGTACTGCATGAACGCATGTGAAAGAAGATGGGGGTTGAACTAGGATGATGGCAGTGGAGATGTGGACACCAAACGCCTGAGTTGTACTGAGAAAGTATAATAGGTGGGACCTAGGGATGGGTCAGAAGTAAGAGAAGTTTCAAAACCTTTTTTATTTCCACTCAAACCTAGGTAGTCGGTGGTGCCGGTTACGAGATGGGGAAGAAAGAAGGAGGAGCAGGGAGAACAAGGGAGGAATTTCAGATGTTCCACTTTGGATGGGTTAAATTTAGGAAGCCAGAGACATCCAGGTGGAGTATGTGAAAGAGCCTTCAGCTGGAGGCAAGCTTAGAAGGCATTGACACATGAGTCCATGACAGAAAGCTATGGAACTAGATGAGATCCCCTAAAGAGGGACTTTAATGAGAGAACAATCTGGGATCATACTTTGAAGAGCACCGACCTTAGGAGTTCATTAGAAGGGGAAGAGGGAGCAAAGAAGGCTGAGAAGGAGCAGTCAGAGAAGTCAGGAAAATCTGTGAGGAGCCAAGGAGAATAGACAAGAACAGTTTATCCAGGAAGAGAAAGGTTGTAGAGAGGAGTAGGGAAGGGGGAAGAAAACTTCAGGCAGAGATGAGAGACTTGAATGAGAGTACACAGGCAGCTTTAGGGACCCAAGCTAGCCCAACAGAGCTGAAGGAAAGGGTCCAATTGAGATGCTGGAGGTTATTTTAGGGAAGGTAGAAAGACATCAGATTATGACAGACCGTACTTCCCATTCTAAAGAGTGTGAATTTTGTCATGAAGTTATTAGGAATCTAGTAGAGGATTTTAGGCAAGGAGGTGACACAGATTGATACATGTTGTAGAACAAACCCTCTAGAATCTCTGAGGAAAGGGGAGAGGAAAAGAAAGGAAGGGAGTCCAATTTTAGAAATTCAGTAACTCTTTGGAAAGACACCAAATTAGGATGCTGGGAATGGGTTAGAGAAGAGAGAACAGATTGGTGATGTATTTTGGAGGTAGAAAGAACAGTATTTGGAAATGGGGGGTGATGAGGGAAGTCTAGGATGATTTCAGATTTAACCTTCCAGATGATTCCAAGAGTGCTCATGCAATTGACCAAAGTGAGGAAAACAAGAATAGTTGCAGGTCTGAGGGAGGAAGGGAATATGTTTGCACATATTGAGTTAGAGGTGCCTGTGGCATATCCACCTGGAAATATGGTCCTGAAGCAAAGGCAAGCTTCAAGCATAAAGTAGATATCTACTTAAGAGTCCTGGGCTCCTGCATAGTAGTTGAAAGCTCTAGGAAGAAGATGTGGAAGGAAAAGACCCAGAACTCAGCATTAGGTAATCCTGCATTCAAAGGTCAAGTTAAGGAAAGACTGGTTAGTAAAGTCGAAGAAAAATCAAGGAAACGGTGCACTAGAAGTTAAGAAAAGAGAGAAAGAAGACAAGACCAAGAGTATCAAATATTACAGAGATTGGGGAAGAAAGTGTATGAATGTATTGGATACATACATAATATAGAGAGATAAATAGATATTATTAGTATGTAAAACTACATACTATTGGGACTGAATGTTTGTGCCTCTCCCTCCACAAATTTGTATGGTGAAAGCCTATCCCTGGCTATGATCATTTCAGGAGATGAGGTTTGGGGAAGGTAATTAGGATTAGATGAGTTCATGAGGGTGGAACCCTTATAAGGGAGTAGGACACTTATAAGAGTTACAAGAAAGCTTGCTTCTTCTCTGCTCTCTGCCAGGTGAGGGCTAATGAAAAACAGCCATCTGTGAAGTAGGAAATGGCCCTTACTAGACACTGAATCTGCCAGCATTTTAATCGTGAACTTCTCGGCCTCCAGAACTGTGAGAAATAAACTCCTGTTTACAAACCACCCAATCTATGGCATTTTGCTGTAACACCCCATGTGCGTGCACACACACACACACACACACATACACACACACACACACACATATTTCCCTTGTTCCATTAAGATGTCAGAGGAATTAAATAAATGACCTTCGAGGTTTTAGAAAATAAAGTAGGAGCTGAGCACAGAAAATTTCAATCATGGACAAGAGGAAATAAAGATACCACTTGGGAGTCAGCTTTTTGTATTGTTGTCATTTAATCTATGAGTGTGGAAATCTTTTAGTGTGCGATATGAATATTATATAATGTATAGTATCAAGGAAAATCAAACATTGATGTCTATAAAAGTACTGGATAAATAACAAAGAAAAAGAGGGAAACTACGGAATATACATTCATTGTGATCTGCTGACCACCTCATCCATAAAACAAAATAACTTTGAGTAATAATTTCATAATAATCAGTAATCATTGTTTTTGAGTTGCTCTTTAATTTCAAGACAAATAATTTTTTAAAATAAACTTTAATTTTAAATATATTATTCCATTTCAGTAAAATATTGCATATACAAGGTAAAATTTTCACCGACCAAACAAAAATGTCACACTTCATAGTTCATACTTTGCTATACTCTTTTAAATTTTAAGCAAAAATACAAACTCCAAGGGGCCACTTATTATGATAGAATGGAAATGACTCAAGTTCTGCCTTATAATCATTTGCTCATTTTGAACCTTCTGCCTAAATTCAGGAATATGAAGTATCACAGGGATTGGAGACAAGACCTGCTCTTGAAGTAAGCTCAAAAGTTTCACACAATCTTGAACTTATTCTTGGAGGGAACATATATAGTAGCTGAGTCCCTATGTGTTGGAGTGACTACATAAAAGAGAATTGCTTCAAATCAACTTTCACATAGAACTGGATGCTCATTAAAGGATAAGTAACTAAAATGTTCTAATTTGAAAGTTGCATATACGGTTAAAACTCAACAGTAATCACAGCAGTTATTTAAAATGTAGAGGAACAAAGGATGGTTTTTGAGAAAGAATTTCTCATTGACATTGTTTGGAATTGCTGGCACATGGTGATAATAAAAAGCAGATCAACTTCAAGTCAGTTTTATTATTGTTTTTAAATTCTATGCTGAAAATGCACACCCTTACTGCTTGCACCCAGGGCAGTTCACTCATGCCCACTCTACCCTTGGTGAGCCACTGGGGATAGGATCGGCCGTCCATAGTTTGGTAAAGCTCCCTGACCACCACCACAGCCATGCTTCACCCCACCCTACGTAGGCCCTGCTGAGAACCAATGCGTGTCGTGGTTCAGAGAATGAAATAACTACATTAAGGACTTGCAGAAAGCATAGGGCTATTTCCTGATTTCTGGGCCTGGAATACATTGGCATTTGGAATGCTATGGAGAGGGTAAGGGCTGGAATGTAAAAAGGTGATCAGCACAGGGATCATATTTTTCAAAAAGCAGTATGTTCTCCAAGGGAAAAAGGATAAGGAGACAAAGGTAGCAACCTGGCTCTGAGGTTTAGGTAAAGCCCCAGGTAAGAAAGAAAAAAATAAGAGAAGACAACCAACCAATGAGTTATCTGAGGAAATAACTGATAGACTAACTAACTAACTAACTAACAACTAACTAACTAAATAACAAGAAACAGAAAACGATGGCTTTACGAAAGTCAAGGGAGATGGGCATTTAGAAAGAGGAGTGTCTGGACCGGTGGATGCTACAGAAACCCGAGGAGAATGGGGACTGAAAGAGAGCCATTGTGTTTGTCCAGGAACTCACTAGCAATTGAGAGGCAAGTTTTAAAAAAGGAACGGAGGCAGAAACTTGCTTCTTTGTGGAATTAGGGAATGAAATAAATGGTACCAAAATGAAAGGCAGAGGATTCGGATCACTCATTAGAGAGTTTGACGCAAAAAAGAAAGAAATCAATGGAATAGTGGTTAACCCTATGACAGTACACAGGAGAGGTTTTTGTTTGTTGCCTTTGATTTTTTTTAAGATAAGAAGACATGTGCAAACTAGAAAAAAGTGAAGAGACATGCAGAGAATACACTGGGAATTACCTAGATTAACACTGTGCCATGATAGGCGAGTAGTGGGTGAACAAGTCAAAGGAAAAGGAGCAAAGCACTGGAGTCTAAACTGAGGCATTTAGACAAAATGGGCTCCAAGGGAGACACTAGTGATAAGTTGGGTGAAGTTGGAGGTATCGAATAACTGGAGACTTGGTATAAATGGAGAGAAGGTTTAATAGTTATGGAAACTGGAAATATGCAGGTTGGGGTCACAGATTAATTTCAAGATTATGGAATTGGAGCCAACATCAGCTGATCTTTAGGCCAGATGGGATTCCAAGCCCTGAGAAACATCTGTATTTAAAGACTATGATTAAGCAAGTGAATAAACAACTGCTGTAGAGATACGCTAATGAATCAGAATAGCAGATACAGCCTAGGGTCACATCCAAGAGTGTGTGGTGGAGCACTTTTTAGATGCATGCTAAACCACACATGGGATTTTGAATCTGGGTGCCTTTGTACCTTAAATAAGGGAGATGTAGGGTTCAAGATAGTTTTCATTGAGATTCCGGTAGCAAAGTCCTTAACGCTTTTTTCCTTATTATCTCTAACATAGCTACTCATTTTGCTGGAGATGAGATTTACTAGATTTTCAGCATGAAATAACGCCCAGAGGCTGACCAGAATTTATTAAGCCTAGTAGGAAGGCATTTACTGTAATTAACTTTATCAAGAAGTTTTCCCTTATATTTTTTAATTATAAAAATAAGACAATCTCAATGAATACACTTTGGAAAAAATACAAAAACTCATTAAGAAGAAAACAAAAGTCTTCCTTAACCCCAACATTCACAACCCAACATTACTCATATTTTTCTATAGGTGTATGTATGTATTAGTGTGTGTGTGTGTGTGTGTGTGTGTGTGTGTGTGTGTCTATGTATTTTAAAGAGATGACAGTTTTGGAAAACTGTAGCAGTTTGCTAGGTAGACATTAAAGCTTTCTCTAAATATAAAAAAAGAAAGAAATTGGAAAGGGAAACAATAATTCTGGCCCTGTCCTCTTCATCAATTTCTGGGTTTCAATTTAATGAAACACTCTGCATATTCAATGTCTATAACTGAAATCAAAATCTTGGCCATCTAATAGTGCTTTTGATGTGGAGGCATTAAGAATTTAAGTGATATTTTATGTTTAAACTATTGAAATATGAATCAACTTTTTAAAACCCTTAAAAACTATTTAAATTTATTAAATAGATGGTTCCCCCTAGAAAGAATTAATGTAGATTTTCAAAGAGCCCAACTTAATGCTGATTTTTCTTGTTGTTGTTCATAAGAAGGAAGATGTCACTAAAACAATAAAAAAAAGGGTGCCTGAGTGGCTCAGTTGGTTACGTATCTGACTCTTGGTTTCAGCTCAGGTTATAATCTCATGGGTGGTGAGATCAAGCCCCCCTTCCGGCTCCTGGCTCAGCAGGGAGTCTGCTTGAAGATTTCCTCCCTCTGTCCCTCCCCAACTCATTCACTCTCTCTCCCTTTCTCTCTCTAAAAACAAACAAACAGACAATAATGAATAGATGTCTTCACTTGGAAATTAGGAAGACCCCAAAAGGAAGCTGGAATAGATAAGAAATAAGGCCAAAGATTCTCAACTCATCAAGGACCAGGGATTAAACATTAAGCAATAATACTTTATTTTTGGTTAAAGATGTATAGTGGGTAAATTCACAATAAAGAAAACCCATAACTTCTCAGTTCCTGTCATTTTAAGTTGACAAGAATGAATATGTCCTATAAAGTAAATGGATAAACAGTGCAGTTATCTGAATAATTCAGGAAAGGAATATTAGATAGAAAAATTTGAACCAAATAGCTCCAAAAACAGAGACAAAAGAGGGATTTTGTCTAAGTGGTTGTCTAAATGGTTATCCAAACCTGTCCTATCAGAATTAACATTCGACGTTTTGTTTTTATTTTTAATCTATTATTCCAAATCATACATCAAAATAACATCAGACATTTACTTTTGCTATTTTGACGAAGTGCTAAAACCTGAGTACATGGAAAATTTTCTCTAAATAAAACCTTTTAACTCAAATCGGAAGAAGTGGACTGACCTTCATTTTATTTCATGCTAACAGCGCTAGCTAGCAAAATTTATAGTAATAGAAATTGGCTTGTTCCTTCAGGCGGCGTCTCACCATAGCTGGAATAAAGCTAACATCCAATGTGCTGGCGGGGCTGCCTGACTTCAGCTGTTTATTCACAGGTAATTAGTACAGATCTTTTATATTCTGCTGAAAGGGTCATTCTGAGAAGAAATAGAAAACACCGGACAAAGAAAATATGAGTCGATCTCGTCAGCATCAAGGATTTCTCTGCAGGAGATCTTGCTGCGGCTTTCATTATTACAACAACCGATAGGTGTTGCTATAGAAACTCTACTGTTAACAAGCTAACAGAACAAGGCAGAGGCAGAAAAATGAAGCAACTGGAGGAGGAAAAAGGAAAGGCTCTAACATTTGGTTCTTGTAAATGAGTCTCTTGCTTTAAAACCTTACTTATCTCTCCTGGTTTTCCCCTTAATACTGCATGGATAATGTATGACCAGTAATAGGAACAATATAATAAATTCACACAGCCTTCTTCAGCAAGGTCTCAGAGAGCTTTATAATTCAAAATGAAATTAAAAGCAACAATAAACCAATACCTTTAAAAATTAGGACTTTGAAGTCCAAAGTGATCCAGACAAGTAATGAGGTATCTCCTACCCCTCAAAGATAGAAATACTACATATTCATCGTCTATGTATGACAAATGTATTTGAGAAATCTAGTCAATGCAGTCAAAAGTAAAATACATCATCTCGGTTCAAATAATAATTAGGCTATCAAAAAAGAAGATTATTCAAAGACGTTTTTAAAGTATATACTTAGATTAAAATGTTATAAAAATCGACCATAGCTAGTGTAAAGGGGTTTGAATTTGACCTTTCCTACTCCCTTCCCCAAATCCTTAACATTCAGGTTAGACAAAAGAGTAGGGAATTAAATTCAAAATATATATGAAGTACATTTATATCTCAACTCCTTTGGGGTGCCAACTAAAAATCTTTTCCCATTTCTATTCTATAATTGCCTCTTTTACAAGCCTAAAACCTTCCCTGCGAAATTCACCACTTTCCAAAGGATTTCTGTGCATAAGGACAAGAGGAAACCTAGCCATCTCTTTTAAACACTGCTCCTCAAAAGAAAAAAGAACACAGCTATACAGCTTCCCTTCCTCACCAGCACAAGTTTGTCAATGGCCTGTGACTATCACTAAAGTTGAATTAATGCTCAATGTTCAAATTACAATGCCTCTTCACCTGATTGATTTCTGTGCCCCTAGAAAACGTCTCCCAATTATTTCTGGATGTCCCCGAAGAGATGATTTTGTGTGCTAACCAAAGGTTCCGCTCTGTCACAATCAGAGGGCTGCCTCTGTCCTCTTATTTCTTTTTCTCTGGGATCCCCGCTCTCCTGCTCACAAGCAACAAGGAATCCTTACTACAGCTTCTGTTAATGGATCTCTTCATAGGACCCCAGAATCCATGAAGAAGGGGAAAGAATGTCCTGCAACCCAACAAAGTCTGCTTTCGTTTATTCAACAAATAATTTGTTGGCAACTCTGCCCCAAAGTTGCCCTGTTTGTGTGCAGTGTTGCACAAAGTGCTTCCTGGCAACAACTCTTTTAGCTTCTATGTCTAAGCTCCAACTAGACAGTATCTGTTTAAAAAAAAATAAAGTAATCCATGTCCACAAGTCGTAACGACATTATTCAGGCATAGAACAGTCTCGAACCTGCTTAGAAAATTTTTTAAAAGACCCACAGAAGCAGAATTTGCAACCATGTGACTCTATTTATCACTCAGAGGATATGGAATATTTTTATCTGGAGCTCCTTGGAGCCACTGACCTCATACATCTTGTTTAATTGTAGTTACTATTTTAAGTTTGCCAAACTATATGTGTCATTCGAAAGCTTGTCCCAGACAAAGACCATCTACTCCAGCCTGTGGCCAACTCTCCATCCTCCTGCTGGGAAGATGGAATATTGCAGCTTTTGAATAATATTTTGTCCTACTTCTAACCTTGCCATCAAGATTTCAAAGGTTTAAGGGCTAAATTTTAATCCAAACTCAAACTCAGGTACCTTATTCCCTCTGAACGACATTTCTTTAAGATGGCAGAATCAAAGCATTTCATGATCTTGATGATGGAGAGAGCACTTGGGGAAGCCCCAAGAAGAAGGAAAAGCCAGACATCGGGGCAGAAAGTTGCCCAAGTGCATCAACTTTGACAACAGGGACCTGATAGCAATGTCTACCCCAAGAATTCTGGATGTCAGGGCAGTCCATTAGTAGTTCTCTCTGCATGAGGGAAGTAGTAGGATGGGCATGTGCTTATGTAGGCTTATAAGAACATGCATACTGGGGCTGGATTGCTTTCAGTTGCAAACAACCCAACTGTTCTCCAGTAGGGAGGTAGGTATATAAATGATGGTAGTCATATAGGACTACAATAGAGGAGTTAAAATGATAGAACAAGATCTGTATATAAGATGAAAATATCTCAGAAATACAATATTGCGTTTAAAAAGCAAGTTTCAAAAAGATTCTCTCGATAGATATAAATTCTCAAAGATGCCCAAAGATACTATGTATTATTTATGTATACAAACATATGCGATCTTTCCACCCTAGTTTTTCTCTCTGCCTTCTCTCTTCAGAAACCCTTGAGCAGCAGCACCATCCCGCTCCCTCCTTATGCCCCTTGTTGTCTTACTCACCTCCTTACTTCCTTCTGATTCTGTAGAGGGAAATCCCAAAATCCAAGAGTGGTTCATCTGTGGAGGACAAGATAGAAACAGAGTGAACATAGGACAGAGGAAAGGAAGGCCTGGACTCTTGAATGTAATATATTGTACCCCATCCTACTTAAGGTAAGGAACGGTAGTTCTGAATCTACTTTTTAAAATTGTGATTAAGGGGCGCCTGGGTGGCTCAGCTGGTTAAACGGCTGCCTTCGGCTCAGGTCATGATTCCAGGGTCTTGGGATCGAGCCCCGCATCGGGCTCTCTGCTCAATAGAGAGCCTGTTTCTCTCTCTCCCTCTGCCTGCCGCTCTGCTTACTTGTGCTCTCTCTCTATCTTTCTGTCAAATAAATAAATAAAATCTTTAAAAAATATTAATAAATAAAAATAAAAGAAAATTGTGATTAAAAAACACATAACATAAAATTTACCTTCTTAACCATTTTTAAGTGTGCAATACAAGTGTTAATGATATGCACATTGTTGTGCCACAGATATCTAGAACTTTTTCATTTTTCAAAACTGAAACTCTGTATTGATTAGATAATGGCTACCTTTTTCCTCCTCCCCATAGCCCCTGGCAACCACCATTTTACTTTCTGTTGCTATGAGTTTGACTGCTTGAGATACCTCATGTAAGTGAAATCATGCCTTATATTTCTTTTTGTGTCTGGCTTATTTTGCTCAGCATATGTCCTCAAGTTTCATCCATGTTGTAGCATATAACAGGGTTTCCTTCCTTTTTTTAAGGCTGAATAGTATTACATTGTATGTATATACCACATTGTCTTTATTCATTCATCCATCAATATGTATTTGGGTTGCTTGCACCTCTTAGCTATTGTGAATAATACCAAAATGAATATGGAAGGACAGATATCTTTTCAATACCCTGTTTTCATTTCCTTTGATTAGATATCCAAAACTGGGATTCTTGGATCATATGGTAGTTCTAGTTTTAATTTTCTTGAAAACTCTCTATACCCTTTTCCATAGCAGCTGCACCATTTTACATTCCCACCTGAAAGCTATTTTTGAGGCACTAAAAGAACATAGAGCTTTTAAAAGGAGTACAGTTCTCCTCCCTGGGCAGGAGTGACCAAAGAGAACATAGCACCTACAAGCCCAACCTTGTAGAGCAAAAGGCAGGAAGAGGAGCAGCAAGAAAACCGCAGGAGCATCTGAACACAGATTCCTAGAGCAGTTAGGGAGAATCATCTCCCTAACCTGATAAAGTCCAGTTTTCATCACCCCTGGGCCAGAACATAACAGTTGCCTTCGCATCCCCACTCTGAGTACCAAACTTTGATTGGCCACGCCCCAGAGCTCAGTTCCACAGCCAGCCTTAGCCTGCCAGTCTACACGGAACAATGTCCATGCTATAATCAGATGACTCCAGGAGGACCATGGCATGGATGCTGCGGAGGACTCTTTTCCTCCCTTCCTCCTCTTGATCATTTAACAATCTTAATCTGCTCTGAGAAAATTTGACCAATGGTGGCAACCTCATAATATATTTTGCCTCCAAATACTCTTACATTTAAACAACAGCAAAAATTTTGTGTGGCAAAATTCTATTCAGAAAAGTATATATATTAGAGTTACAAAACACCTGTTTATGTGTGTTGAGTTTTAGACTACCAAGTAGGAAGAAATGGTTTGATTTATCATATCCATCAGGACTCAGGTTGCTGAGGCTGGAAATTCATAAATCCTAGACTGAGGAGGAAGGGAGGAAAGGAAAGAAAGGAGGAAAAGAGAAAAGGAAGAGAGAAAAGAAATCAACTGACATAACCAAAAAGAAAAGACAGTGATAACCCCGAGCTCAAGAAATCCACTCCTCAGCTCCTCTTTAGCTTCATCTCGGCCTCGCCCTCCCTCTGCAGTCCTGCTTTCTCCACATGGTGGGAGGCAGGCTTAGGGCTGCTTCCAAGCTTGTATCTTTCAAGCTCCATGGACAAAGAGAAAAGCTTTCTTTCCTCCATCGCTGTTTGAAGAATCTCAGGAAAGAACTTTGACCTAATTAACTAATCCGGCAGATAAAATGTTATAATTGGTATAGGTTGAGTTGGGGACATTTGCTATGATAAATCACAGTGGTCAAAGAATGAGAGTGATTTAATAAAGAATATCAGAGGAAAACACTGGAATAGAGGGGAAGAAGGAGTGGATTCTTAAAGATTGGGGCCCAGATAAACTCATGGCAGAATCTCTGTGAGCCAATCAGCAAGCACAACTTGGTTCTACTCAACCCAAATTATTTCCTTTGGAGTAGAGGGCATACTATACAAAAAATTTAAACGTGGAAGGCCTACAAGGAAAGTGTGAGGAAAGCTCATAAACAATTGGTTTATTTAATAATACATTCGTTTTTGGCATTGGGGAGAAAGGCAGTGTTACTTAAAACAC
The DNA here is from genome assembly GCA_028534135.1 of Potos flavus. NCBI lineage: Eukaryota > Metazoa > Chordata > Mammalia > Carnivora > Procyonidae > Potos > Potos flavus. The sequence goes on along the minus strand of CM052886.1, from coordinate 53,448,199 downwards.
AGTTTTAGACCTATCTTTTTTAAGGCTGACCACTTCAAACAAAAAAACCCCAACCAACCAAACAAACAAAAACCCACAAATGAATTCTCCCCCAAACAAAGTACATAGAGCAGGCTGCTTTCTATGAAAATGTAATTTTCTTTACATTACCCCTTTCTATTTCTTAGTGGTATATATGCAGTCCTCTTCACCTAATGCTCTGAATACGAGAATCCATGTCTCAGGAGGAATATCTGAAGAGTAGATATGAGTTGTGGAAGTTAGACTGCTTTCCACAAAAGCATATCTGAATTTTTCTTATCATAAGCTTTGAAGAAAGATCAAAACTACTTGGACAATTTCTTGGACCCATCATGCCACTAGGTCCACAAGCACCCCAATAACACCCTCACTGCAAAAGAAGATGTAAGCTTGCTGTTCAGAGTCCCCCCCCCCAACCCCAAACAAACCTTAAGTTTCATGGAAGTAAAAATCTGAAATAAGTGCAAGTGCATGATCATTTTCTTTTGGTTCTTCCTTCTCAAGTTTTATCCCTGAATTATAGTAAAAGAACATGGGCTAAGAAATAGAACAGATGAGTTCTAGTTCTGGTTGGGACAGACCACTCTATCTCATTTGACAAAGTATTATAGAAAAAATGGAAAAGCAAATTTTAAGTATTTTCAACTTTTTATTTAATAATTCTATATGGTAGGAGACCAAAGTTATGATTACTGCCTATGAAGAGAGTCAGGTTTCTTGTTCCAAGAGTACATCCATATTAGCACGAGATTTCAGTCTTCGCTAAGACTTTATGGGACTCATAGATCAAGCTGTGCCTCTCTCCAGGGCTGTGGAGTGGAGAGTAACAGATAGATGTTGGATAGGAGCAGCAAGAAGTCTGAAATATTCAAGTGCAACATAAATAAACTCGCTGTAGGGTTCAAAGGACACATTTATCAGAAACAGTCTTTTAAGTGACCTGGAAAGTAAAAAATGGAGCCTTGCTTACTCATGGGCTCCTTTAGATGGCCTAATTTTTATGGGACTTCATTTACTCACTCTTTGATTATGACTGAGTTTTCTCCTTTTCCTTGGCTGTCTCCCCACCCTTACCCCCATCTTTTTCCCCGCTGGCAATTTTCCCATTTTCCTTTCCAAAACCGAAAATGTAACATGGAAACAATCATTTGACCAGTTTGTTTGCATCCACAGAATAAACCAAATATGACTTAGAAGTAAAAAACACAACACAACAAAACAGACAAGCCATTGATTGTTTTCACTCACTCAACAAGGATCAACATGTCACATACTTTTCTCACACTTGGGATACCCTGGCAGCAAAAAAGTCCCTCTCACCCTGGAGGTTTACATCCTAGTCAGTTGAATTGAATGACAAACAGTAGACAAATAAATAGGTACTATTATAATTTTACAATATATAATATCATAAGTGCTGTGGAGAAACTTAAGAGCCAAAGGAATTGAGAGAAACAGGGTACTGGGGAGAGGTCTGTAATTTTGAAAGGGGGTGTTCACAGAGCTGGATTTACTTTGAAGTAATGAAACTGAAGCCCTCAGTGATATGCATCCTTTCCAATATGCTTTTGAAAAATTTGCAAATGTATGAAGTTTTAACTGAAACTGGTTACATTGACATCATCTTCCTCTCATTTCCCTTCCATCACACTTTGTCTCATGTGGAGTGGTGTTGGTAGGTCTTGGGCATATTTAGGGTACAGCTAAGGGGGGTTTGAACTAGAAATCCATTTAGTTCGGTTTTGGTGAGATATAGTTATGTAGCTCACTGTCATTACTGCTTATAATACTGCTAGGAAGGTTTCATAGACCAGTAAGCATTAAATCGAGCATTTGTCCAACTCTGATCCCAATTACAACACAATGCTTATCACTTTTCATGTGCTTAATTTTCCATTAAGAAGCTTTCTATCCCTTAACTTAAAAGAATCACAACTCAAAATATTCCTCAGCGATGCCAGCATTTGACAATCATCCCATCTGGCTCCAACACATCTTCATAGTCTTATTTCCCTCAGTGCTCCACCTGTATGCTGCACCCCCCTAAACTGGGCTCCTTGGCTTCACTGGACCCCACATCTGCCCATGACCTTCTCTCAGTCTGAAATAGTCTTGGTATTATTAATCACCTGATAAATTGGACACAAAAAGCTGATGTCAACAAAGACAACATGAAGTGAAGTTGTATACAGTAGCTCCCCTTATCCATGGGAGATATGTTCCAAGACCTCTGCCCACCCAGTGGACACCTGACACTACAGAAGGTATGGAACCCTATATATACTCTGCTTTTTCCTAGACATACATTCCTATGATAAAGTTGAATTTATAAATTAGGCACAAAAAGAGATTAACAACAACAATAACAATAATAACTCATTCTAAAATAGAACAATTATAACAACAAACTGTAATAAAAGTTATGCGAATGTGCTCTCTCTCTCTCAAAACATCTTATTATACTGTACACAGTCTTCTTCTTGTAATGATGTGAGATGATAAAATGTCTAGGGGATGAGATGAGGTGAAATAAATGATGTAGGCATTGTGATGTAGCATTAGGCTACTACTGACCTTCTGACCCTACATCAAGAGGAAAATTTCCTGTTTTTTTTTTTTTAATTTTTTTGAGGAGGGGGAGGGACAGAGGGAGAGAGAGAATCCCAAGGAGGCCCCACGCCCAGCATGCAGCCCGACCAGGAGATCTTGACCCGAGCCAAAATCAAGAGTCAGGTGCTTAACCGACTGAGCCACCCAGGCGCCCCTCATCTGCTTCTTCACTGCAGTTGGCCATGGATAATTGAAACCATGGAAATTGAAGCCATAGATAAGGGAAAACTACTGCGTAACTCACCACCAAAATAAGAACATCAGCAAGAAACAAGTTATTGAGTGTCTCAATAAAAGACTATTTAAGGGGCGCCTGAGTGGCTCAGTAGGCTGAAGCCTCTGCCTTTGGCTCAGGTCGTGATCTCAGGGTCCTGGGATCAAGCCCCACATCGAGCCCCGCATCGAGCCCCGCATCGAGCCCCACATCGGGCTCTCTGCTCGGCAGGGAGCCTGCTTCCCCCTCTCTCTCTGCCTGCCTCTCTGCCTACTTGTGATCTCTCTCTCTATCAAATAAATAAATAAAATCTTTAAAAAAAAAGAAAGACTATTTAAGATGAGTCAATACATAAGAAAATTTGGTATTTCCTAAAATCTTAAAGTTCATATGTTAAAAAAACTTGATGGAGGTTTCCTCAAATTTGACAGTTCTAAAAATTTATACAATATTACCAATTACAAGTTGTTTAGAAGCTGAAAGGAATTTTTATAAACTATCAATGATAAAAAATGTTTTATAACCATGCTACAGAAAAGGCTAGAATATCTACTTTTTTATAGAAAATATAAAATTGTTGTTATGTATTGAAGGGATCAAAGGATATACAGTCAAAATATGGGGGAAATGAGCCTTAAAGAGGTGTGTTTAGTCATTAATTAATAAAGCTTACTGTGCTATTCTTTTTACTTTGTGATATGAGTAGTGGTTATAACAAGCTTCTTAATTGTAACAGGAGGTTTCTCATTCTAAATCAACATTCACTTTCAAATGTAAGTTTCTAATTTGATATTTACAATTTTCTTTCTGTCTCCCAAATGGTGTAAGCTTCAGACCTGCAAAACCAGGATCCATTCCCTGATATCGGGGAAGATCTCAATGATGAGGTAAAATTTAAGCAGAGGCTTGAATGAAGTATAAAGCTCTGCAACTCTGTGAGAAGTGTTTTTCAGGCAAAGGGAATAGAAAGGGCAAAGGTTTCTACAAGGAAGCATGTTGGGCAGTCACTATGTTTCCTAGCATGTCCTATGAGAGTAGAAGTTTAAATTACCTTAAAAGATACCCTATTTGCATAATACTTTACCCTATGGACTTGGCACTGTACCTGTCATTTGTGCCTTGCAAACCACAGCTGTGGCAACAGCACTACTTGCCTATTCAAGGGTTTGTACTCACATAACACTGATATTTGGGGCTCTGATGTGCCTAGCTAAAAATCTATTTTTCCCAGCCTCCTTTGCAGCAGGTCATATGAGAAAGTTCTTGTCAATGAGATCTAAATGGAAGGCCATGGGTGGAGCTGCTGGGGAAGCCCTTAAAGGTGTCCACTCAATTGAAATACTTCCCTTGGCCTCCATATTCTTGCTGGAAACTGTGAGGTGTGAGGGGGGAGCACAGGCAGCCATCCTGAGCATATGAGACAAGGGTTACACCCCCTACCATAAGTATGGCAGAGCCAAAGGTAGAAGGCTCCTCGATCTTTGGTGACACTGTGAAGCCACCACGCTAGCCTGAACGTCCAACCTCAGGAATTCTTTCAGAAAAATATGTGCCCTGATGTGTTTAAATCACTCTTCTGTTCAGATCCAAGTTACAAGTGGCTAGATGCAATTTCCAACTGAAATGCTGAGATTACAGACAACATCAACATATATATCATATATATGCCATAGACATATATAGACATATTATATTTATATATAGACATATATAAATATTAAGGTTTTATATATTTATATAAAAACACACATAAAATACAGTGCAAACTTGTAATCCCAAATCTCATACCACCATAAATGAAAAACATTTTCTTCTACACCTACTTATTTAGACTAGTACACATAGAATCCACATAAGCTTTTGTTTTGAACCTTTAGTTGGATATTTTTTAATGCAAGCAGTGAAGATGTTTTCATTAAAGTCTGTTGAATAGAAAAACGTCAGTACTCAAGACACATAAACATCAGACCGCTTTCTCAAAAGAAGCACAAGTATTTATCATTATATCACCTTAGACAACATCATTATCCAAAAAGAAATGACCTGCATTTTATCCACTTAGTTGTTAATAAACAGTTATTGCTGTTCATAATTTAATTATTGACGGTTTAAAAATTTGGCTACAAAAAATGTCCTTTTTACTCATATGCAGAGCTAACATTAAATACATTTCTATTGAGCAGTCTTGAATAGGGAACACACAGAGAGAGAACACATCCTGTGAATGCTTCAGTATTTCTGGCTTCTGATTCAAGCAAAGACGAAGAACAGGTCTCACGCACACACAGAAGAGAACGAGACAGTAACCAAAATCAGACTGTTTTCATCCGCCACTGATTAGTAACATAACAGTGAAGAGAATCAGAGGGAGTATGTAGCGTATCGGATGCCTTCTAGAGTAGCACAGACCAAAACACCTTGTACGGCCAAAAATGTCTCCCCAGCTCAACGTTCGAAGTAACTAAATGCGGTTTATTGTCAAGCTAAGGAGCTCACCAACAACATGCCTTTGGCTGCCTTACAAGGTACCTCTCTCGCTGCCGAGGAGTGCCTTCTGTAGGAGCAATTCCCAGGCTGCTGAGCCTCTCACATATGTTGTTCTGAAACAGTTAAGGAAAATGAGAAGCGCTGTGAAAAGTACATTTTTGGCTCAGCATAAACCATTCATTGATTTGTGGGCTGCAAGTCCTCCAGGGGGTGTTACGAATCCATATGATAGCTAGATTTTTACATTTGGATCTCTTCTTTAGCTGATGGATGTGTAAAATTTCATGTTAGCCTGGCTACCCCCTATTGGCTACACATCTGAGGAGGTTCAAGTGTATGAGTTATTTCTTCCAAAGTCAATTGTAATTTACACTCACTAAATTGCCTCCAGATCCACCTTTTAAAGATAGTAGACTCAAAATTGCATTCATTTTGGCCCGCACTGCCCATTTGTGTTTAAACCACAGCCCTACTTTGGAGAGCCGCCATCGCTAATGGAAGGACATTATGTGGCCGAAGATCCACATTTTCCACAGGAGAGCAGAATGCTGGCAAGTCAAATGGCCAATGTATGAGCAGTTTTCAGCCCAGCGAAAACTCAACTTTAATAGTGAGCCGACAGACCAGGGGGATATAGGGGTGGAGGCACAGGATATCAGTTCTTGAGTCCACAAAATCAAAAGCACCAGTTTCACACTAGGAAACATTTGCCCGTGGCCTGAAAATAGTCTCGAAATGAAGGAGTATTTTACTTTCTTCTTTTTGTCTTTCCCCATGGTTTAGTGTACATACACGTCTCTGTGCAAAGCGCTCTTGAGCTTAATTCCACTGCTCAGTTTAATTCAACTTACTGATTGGCTTTTAAAATTAGCATTGTTAATGGTTCTGTGTGTCTTTTCAGTGACAACCCAAAAGTAACCCAAGCAGCACACCTTCCTTCCCACAAAAGCCCAAATGCCGAACTACCACTGTGAGTCCCATTTATAATTCTCAATTCCTCTCACTAATTGCCTTAGTGCGGTTTTAGTGAAATCTTAAGTAGAAGTTTAGTGGGCTTGTTAGAAAGGACTGTTTGTTTCAAGACCAAAAAAATAAAATAAAATAAAATTATGAAAACAGCCACGGATTAATAAGCCATCAGTCTAAAACAACCATATTAAGCTCAGATGTAAGCCAGTGTGTACTTGAGGAGATTAATTCATTCCATGGCATTGACCTCAAAGCCCACATACCACTAAAATGTGATGAGTCTGTGAAAGGATTGTTTTTCAAAAGTTCTGTTTCTGTCAATGGGTTTTTGAGTAGGCTTTCTCATTTTAAAACCAGTGCTTGCTGACTGAGCTCCAAATGCACATTTGGGATGATGAGCGGAGTAAATGAGATAAACAATGAGCTTCATCAAACCAAACACCTGATGACTCTCTCCACCAGCCTTCCCTTTTCTCTCCAGGCAGAATCTCTATTAGGCATGCTCTTTAACCCAATTAGGTGCCATCAGTTTTCTACTTCAATCTCCCCATAACCTCCTTCTCATCCCCATCCAGTTTTAAAAATCACAACGAGAACACACCCTGTGTGTTCATCAGTCAGAGCTCAGTGTAAAAATTCACGTGTCCCATTTACAGCATCAAATCCGTATAGCTGTCTTTCAACTTAGGCTATGTGTTCTAAGCGTACTTTTATTTCTGACGGCTATCACTGGCTGTGCAAGGTGATGCTCTGCATCTGAGAGACCCTTCTGCTCCAAGAGACCCACGCTGAAATTTTTGGCAATGCCACACGGTTAAAATTTTGTTCCCGACATGAAGGGGACAGGGTCTACCACTCAACCATGCTGACATTTGCTTCTGGGAGGTCCAATAGTCTTAAACAAAAAGAAGTAGAAACATCTGGAATCTCATGGTCAGCTTGTTTGTTATGTTCAACAGCAGGGGAGTCTAGAGTCCACATCCAACCCCACAGTCAAAGGACCTAGCAGTCAATAATCACTGTTTAATGCAGGATTGGAGGAGGGGAGACATCCCATGTTAGATCAAAATCATTGTATGAAAAGAGGAAAAATTACAGCCAAAGTCATCGTGTTATTTCAGCGAAATTCAGAAATCAAAACTGCACTTTCACTTTGGAAATACGATTTAAAAAAATTCTAATGTTTCATTATCAAATTTCACTTTAATTAGTATTCAGGGTTCCCCAGATATAGTTCACTTGAAATACCTGTAAACAGACCCATAGCCCTCCTATGTCACGTGAAACCCTATTTTGAAGAGTCAGTTGGAATTATATTGTGAATGGAAGCACTTGGAAAATTTTAAAGTATGTTACAAACATAGTATTTCATTATTATTATTATTAAGAAAGCAAACAGTATTACAGTATAAAATTTAATTCTTATTCTGCATGACATATCACTGTTCCTATCTGGCCAAATGATTGCATAGCTAAACTAAGCAGTTCACTTAAATAGATAAAATGAATGGACATGCTATATAGTCTATAGCTTTTCTTTTCCTTTTCTTCAGCACAGACTGAGAATTTGGTCATGTCCAAATGAGTAAATAGAAATGGGAGAATTTGGGAGAATGAGGCAGGAAGCTGTCCTGGGAGTTGTTTTACCTTTTAGCCCAATGAGCTGGAAACCATCAAATTACCCAAATTTGCCCTCCATCAATTAATTATTCAAAGTCTACCTCACTTGTCATGCAAAGATGCCGTTCAAATTCTTCAGAATCTTAATAACAACACTGCTCTTACCAAATGGGGTCTAGCCTCAAAGGAGGAGGAAAGTGGCTATAGTGCATAAGAATGTAAAGTATGAGATCTTGAAGAGCCAAGATAAACACAGAAATCAGTGCAGCCATAGCAAACTGGAGACGGCAATTAGGTTGGGAAAGGGCAATGTAGAAAGAAAGAAAAATAAAAATACTCAAAATTTTTTTCTTCTGGGCTTGCTCCACTTGATATCAAAACATACTCTAAACTTACACTAATTAAAATAGTGTGATGCAGGCACAGAAAAGACAAATACATCAATGGAACAGTATTGAGAGTCCAGAAAAAGACCCATGAATATATGTGAACTTATAAACATAAAAGTGGCATCTTAAAATGTGGGAATAATATTGATTGGCCTAATTAATTATTTGAGTTGAAAATATGGTTATTAAGAACTAATAAATATAAATTCCCTACCTCAAAGATACGCAAAATAAATTCTAGCCAGATGAAACTGCCAAACCAAAATAAATCCAAGGATGTTCTAGATAAAACCCAAGATATTTTTTATACTGTTTCTGGTAAGGAAAGACCCAAATCTTAGAATTTATAAAGAAAAAGATCAATGATTTAGTAATGTAAACATCTTAAGCTGCTATATAGTGAAAGGTACAAAAGATAAAGGACAGACTGAAATATTTTGTAACCCATTTAATCAGCAAAGGGATACAATCTAATACATAAAAACTCAAGAAAAAGCAAATAATGTATTAGAAAAAAATGGGAAACCACTCAAATAAACAATTTATCGAATAGATGCACATAACTATACTCATGCATAAAAACACTCAATTTAACTAACAACCAGTAAACACTAAGTAAAGAAAAAAACTATTTTTTCCGTAAAATTGGCAAGGAGTGAAATAAGTGCCTGCAAGGGTGGAGAAACAAGCAGGTTCTGGCAGTGTTTGAGGTGGTGAAAGTGGGGACAAGCCCTTCGGAGGACATGCTGGGAGACTATTTTAAAATCTTAAATATACATAATTTCGAAGAACTGCCTGTGGAAATACTAGGAAGAATACCTACATCCTTACATGTCAGGTATTCATTGCATCATTGTTTCTAAGAGAAAAATATTTGATGTAGTGTAAATGCCCATCAACAAGCTACAGCGCACAGAATCAAAAATATACATTTATTAAAAAGAAAAACCAGAGCACCGACTTGGAAAGATGAACAAGCTATATTAAGTGACATCAAATATAGACATCAAATATACATATTTGAGGAATCGAAGAGAAACATCAGGAAGAAAACATATCAAATGATTTTCAGGGATTATCTCCAGGGATATGTGTGAGGATGATAGGCAGATGTTCTCTCCTTATTTTATACATTTCTGCTTAGTTCGATTTTGCTGCTGTAGCCTGTTACTTTTATAATAAGAAATATAAATTGGGCTTTTTTTAACGTTTTAAATGTTAAGGTACTATTTTAATCAGGCATAAAGATGCATTCTCACAGACATTCATCCAATCATCAAATTGTATTGAAGCATTTGGGTGCACTGGGAAGCAAAGTGGACCCAAAGCCTTGCCTTCGCGGACTCAGCTCTTATAAAAAAAGAAAAAATGAAAAACACAAGAAAAGGAAATTATAACTATGTAGGGAAGTAATAAGTACTATGGGAAAAAAATCAGAGTGAGGCAAGGAGATGCACAGTGCGGGACATGGTGGATGGGGTTCTGTTGATACAGCTGAAATTTGAAATGGGATGGTCAGGGTAGGCTCACTGAAGAAATGTCTGGGCAAAGACTTGAAGAAGTTGAGGGAGTTGCCTTGGGGATACCTGGGGGAAGACGAGGCCAGGTGGAAAAGAGGAGAGGACAAAGCCCCATGATAAAGGTGCTTGCTTCCCATGTCCTTTGGAGGAAACATAGGGAGGCAAAGATGAGAGCCAGGAGGAGATGAGGAGCAGATGGGTGTCAACAGATAAGAGGTCATGATGGGGGCTGGGTCAGGCAGAAACATAGACATCACTCTTAGGACTTGATAAAGGACATGATATATTCCTAAGAGCATACCTCAATACAGACTTTTTATCTGCCTTCTTGTTTAGCACTTAAAACAATAATTCACCAACAACATTAACACTACCTACCCCCCCAAAAAAAGTGTAGTATTGGAAGGGTCTGTGTAATTTGAAACTTTCTTTCCCTATAAAAATTTCTTTATGTTTTCTGGAAAGTTTTATGAACATTTATTTCTACTTTTAATAGTCTCTTTTGAGAGGTGAAAGTATCAGAACTTGGACTGTCTGCAAGAAAGCTCTTAGTTATCTTACACATGACCCACTGCAAAGACAAAGTCTGCCACCGGGTGTGGTGTCTTCTCAGAACCAAGAAAGGAGATCATTACCCACAGCCTCCCTCCCAGTCACCCTGACACGAAAGTTTGTATAATGCCAATAGAATGAACTTGAAATGAGCTTTTAAGACAACTGCACCAGGTCCTTGCCAGGTGAGAGGACCAAATAAAGAGAGACAGAAAAACCCACTCCCTCAGCAGTTACCAGACAATGAATCTTGGTTCTTAAGCAAAAGAGATTGAGGACTCCTGAAGAAATTGTTTATTCTGGTCAAGTTTGCAGAATGTTTCTCTTTCTGTAAACAGTTTTTTTCCAGTTTTATTGAAAAATCATTAAAAAAATAAAAAATAAATTTAAAATATCATTGACATGTAACATTGCATGAGTTTAAGGTACAATGATTTTTTTTCCTCAGATGAAAACTTTTAAGATCTACTCTCTTAGCAACTTTCAAATACACAATACAGTATCTTTTAAAGCATATTCTTAGTTTTTAAAGCCCTCTCCACTTTTGTTCAGGCTCTGATACATGTGTGTTTTTTGTTTATTGATTGATCAATTGTATTGTAATAAAAAAAGAAAATTAGGGAACTGTATGCTGCTCCTAGATCTTGCTTCTAATTCCTGGTATTGTAACTCTGAATCTCAGTTTCTTAGCAATAACAACAGGACAGTATCCTGCCTTGGTGCAAAAATAAAGAAAGTAACTGGAAAAGCTCTCTTAAATCTACCACACAGAATTAGAGTACTCTAACCATTAGTTTCATTATTCCATAACACATTATAAATACTTTATGCATAAACAGCCTATTTAGAACCTATGGAGGCAGCCAGTAGCCAATCTATCTTATTTTCCTTTTAATTTTTAAAAAATTCTTTTAGGGGCACCTGGATGGCGCAGTTGGTTAAGCATCAACTCCTGGTTGTGGCTCAGGTTGTGATCTCAGGGTCGTGGGATCAAGCCCTGCTTCGGGCTACCCTCTCAGCTCAGAGTCTGCTTGAGATTCTCTCTGTCTCCCTCTGCCCCTCCCACTCATGCTTGCACGTGCGTGCTCTCTCTAAAATAAATAAATCTTTAAAATATTATTTTAATTTTCTTTTTATTGGTCTTTTTATGTTTCATCTCAATATGGGTTTGTCATAAGACCTTAAGTAAAAGTATATTGTATGTAATTGTGTAACCTGTTTACCTGAAGTTTTTATAAATTTAAGTATATGCAACAAAATCTTTAAAAATGTGGGGCGCCTGGGTGGCTCAGTGGGTTAAGCCTCTGACTTCGGCTCGGGTCATGATCTCAGGGTCCTGGGATCAAGCCCATCATCCAGCTCTCTGCTCAGCGGGAAGCCTGCTTCCCCCTCTCTCTCTGCCTGCCTCTCTGCCTACTTATGATCTCTCTCTGTCAAATAAATAAATAAATAAAATCTTGAAAAATGTGATGAAGCTACAGGCAGATCCATTTTATTTTATTTTATTTTTATTTTATTTTTTAAGATGTATTTTATTTGAGAGAGAGAGCGAGTGCATGAGTGGTGGGAGGGGTAGAAGGAGAGGGAGAGGGAAAGCAGACTTCCCACTGAGCACGGAGCCAACAGGGGGCTCAAAGGATCTCATAACCCTGAGATCATGGAGAGCAGAAACCAAGAGTCGGCTGCTTAACAGACTGAGCTACCCAGACGCCCCCAGGCAGCCCCATTTTAAAATGAAAGGATTTGATGCACAAAGGGTGACTAACTCATCCTGGTTCACACAGGACATTCCTGATTTTAAACCTGAAAGTCCCTCATCTCGGGAAGCTCACTGGTCCTGGGGAAACTGGAATGGTTGGTTACCCTAGATGCACAAATTATGAAGAAAATCTCACGGCATTTTGGAGATAAATAATAATAATTTCTCTCGAAGATTTAGGAAGAATATAGTCTGTTGAAAACTATGAATGACACAGATAATAGGATTAAAAATGCTTATTTCTTGGAACATTGCTTTGTGTCATAGAGAAAGAAAGCATGCAAAGACTGATGGGGAAATGTCAAAAACGTAGGAGAGTCAGCTCCAGTGGTCTTTCACCGGCCAAATCTGGGATAATTTGAACATCACAGATAATAATGATGTTAATGGATTATAACACATTTGCTTTTGTAATTGTGCTATATAGGATAATAAAACATAACGGGAGGGAGGAGAAGTTATGTGAGGACAAGCTGAAGAATGCCAGCCAGCTAATAAATTGGAAGGAATGATGCAATTTCTGAAATTACCAATTTATAACCATTCATGCAATAATTGACTCGGGCAAGTATTACTACTGAGTGCTAAAACAGTTAGGTGCGAATTTGCTGGGAAAGTCACTTCATGAAGCCTCGTATCACACCATGTATTACTTACTAATAATTACAGAAGGAAAAGATCATCACAATACACAGTCACCACCTTAGCCAAGTGGCCAAACTTAGCACAACTAACAGTTGCACAAACTAACATTTTATGCCTCCTATGAAACTGCATAAACATTTACATAGTGTTCTCACTGGAAACGTTTAATCTGAATCTAGTCATGAGAAAATGGATGAATCCAGATTGTGAAAATTCTACAAGACAACTGGTCTGGGTTCTTAAAAAATGGCAATGTCTTGAAAGACATTTTAAAAGAAAAGGAAAAGGGGTACCTGGGTGGCTTGGTGAGTTAAATGTCTGACTTCCGGTTTCGCCTCAGGTCAGGGTCTCAGGGTTGTGAGACCCAGCCCACGTCGGGTTCTGTGTCGGGCGTGGAGCCTGCTTAAGATCCTTCCTCTCCCTCTCCCTCAGCCCCTCCCCCACCTCTTTCTCTTTCTCTCCCTCTCTAAAAAAGAAAAAGAAAGGAAAAGAATTGCAGAGTATAGTCTCCAAGGACGGTCGCCAGTAATTGCGGCTCCCTGTACATACATGCTGTTCCCCATCGAGAGGTAAAGTCTATTTCTTCTCCTTGAATCTGCACTGGCTTTTGGACCTGTGATCCATAAAAGGCAACAGACGCTGTGCAAGTTCCAGTACTAGCCGTTATAAGGCCTGGCAGGATGGGCTCCCACTCTGAACCCAGCTGCCATTTATAAGAGGGGCCAGGCTAACCCACTGGAGTGAGAGTTCGTGGTTGGAGAACATGTAGATGAGATGCCATGTAGAGAGAAAGAATACAGGGGAAAGAACTGAGGCACCCAGCTGACAGACAGCACCCAAATCCCAGACGTGTGAGGAGGGCTTCTGGGACCCTCCAGCCCATCTAACCCAGCTGCCAGCTGGATGTAGTTAAATGAGTGACCCCTGTTGATACCATGTGGGGAAGAACCATCTTGTCAGCCCACAGAAATCAAATATGTAAGTAAATAAATAAGTAAATCAGTTAATGAATAGGTATAGTTGTAAGCCACCAGTTTTCAGGTTGATTCATTACACATTAGTAGGTAACCAACACAAAGCTAAATGCAACACCTATAAAGGCCGTACTTGGGACAATTAGGGGACTTTGAAAGGGGCTGTATATTAGATAATACTGTATCAATGTTAAATTTCCTGGGGTGGTTAAGTGTCCTATTCTGAGGACACTTTGCCTCACCTCGTGATCTCAGGGTCATGAGATCCAGCCCCGCCCCAGGCTCCACTCTAAGTGTGGAGTCTGCTGAAGATTCTCTCTCCCTCTGCCCCTCCCCCATGCCTCTCTCTCTCTATCCCTCCCCCTCTTAAAAAAAAATAACATTTTTTTAAATGTTTAATTCTTTAGATATAATAATGGTATTGTGGTATGTAAGTGTGCTTATTTTTAGGACATGCCTGCTAAATACTTGGGGGTGGAATGTCACAATATTTGCAACCTTCAAAGGTTCAGAAAGAAAGCATTCTAGTCTCTCTTTCCCTCTGCACCCATACATACACATCTGTGTGTTTTATATACTATACCAGCAAATGTGGCAAAAACAACAACTGATTCATCTAGGCAAAGGATTATACAGATTTATTGCCCTAGTCTTTCAAGTTTTACGTAGGTTTGATATTTTTCAAAATAAAAACCTGAAGAAGGGAAAATAAATGATTTAAAGATTTATGGTGAAAAAAAGATTTATGGTGAAATTTGTACTTTTAAATAAATGTTTTAAAGATTTTATTTATGTATTTATTTGTCAGAAAGAGAGAGAGAGAGAGCGCACACAGGGGGAGCAGCAGGAAGAGGGAGAAGTAGGCCCCCTGCTTCTCCGATGTGGGGCTCGATCTCAGGACCCCAGGATAGTGACCTGAGCTGAAGGCAGATCCTTAACCCACTGAGCCACCAAGGCATCCCCTATATGAATCTTGGATACAGAATTTTAAATGACCTGGGTATACAAGAATAATAGTTTGGAACAAATCAGTGTAGGTCAGTAGAAGGCAATTCAGATGGAGTGGCAAGATAGGAGGTCAGGAGCACTGGGACATAAATTAGCTGTGGGACTTTGAGCAACTTTTCCCTCCTTTCTGGCCCTCAGTTTCCTTGTCTTTAAAATAAAAGCTAATTGATGTCTACAGTTCTTTTTAGTTTTATGGATCACCAAACTGATGTAGCCTAATTTACTTAAGCATATGCCACAAAAGGGATAAAACTACAAAGAGAGTTGCTAGAAAATCAAGAAGAGGAATTTAGGAATAAAGAAGAGAGAAAAATTTTCGAACACAATTTTCCTAACACGAGTTTCCTTGGAATGATGAAGTGTTATGCAGAGGCAATTGGTGGATAAAGCAGCTCCTGCTTACGGGAAACACCATGATAAACGTGGTATAGCAGGATCTGAGTCAGTGCAGGGGGTTGAAGTGGAATCGAACACACCCAGAGAGGAGCCTCATTGAAATGCACCTCTCATATCCAATACAAAACTTACTGACAAAATGTCTATAAGTCAAAGTTGATTCAAAGTTCTGTAACAATTCAATAGAAAGCAAAGAACGACCCTAGATATATCATATACCTGCTTTATATCAATGCGATATTTCATGTGACAGCTTTGCTTTAAAGGAAAATAAAGCCTGGTTCCTGGCATTTATAGGATGCCGTGCTTTACACCAGGCACTCTCACATGTTCTTTTACTTCAGCTTTATAGCCCGGAGAGGTGGCTACTATTTACCTCGTTTGTAGTCCTAAAGAAATAGAAAACGAGGAATGACTTGTCAGTCATCAAAACTAATCATACCAGAGACTCTATGTCTTTACTAAGGAAACACAGTAAAACAAGCAAAGAAACAAACAAGAAGCAGGCTTTAATCGTGACCCAAGATCGTTGGTTACACTGCACATCTAAAAGATTTTCCATGGGAATCCTTAAGTCCTGGAATATGCTTCTACAGAGATTGCAGGATTCTTCCTTGAGGTCTTTATAGACAGGCTAGCAAAGGTCAAAGGGTAACATGGGAGGGGCGCCTGGGTGGCTCAGTGGGTTAAAGCCTCTGCCTTCAGCTCAGGTCATGATCTCAGGGTCCTGGGATGGAGCCCCGCATCGGGCTCTCTGCTCAGCAGGGAGCCGGCTTCCCCCTCTCTCTCTGCCTGCCTCTCTGCCTACTTGTGATCTCTCTCTCTGTCAAATAAATAAATAAAATCTTTAAAAAAAAAAGGGTAATATGGGAGGTAGTGAGTAGGATAAAAGGTTCACTGGACTGAGTCAAGTCCAGTGCTCCTGGGTCCTCCTTGTGACTCCCTCTCACCTATTAACGTGGGATCCAGGGCATGTCAGGTGGCCTCACTGAACCTGTTTCCTCATTCCTGCAAGACTGAGTTAGGCCCTTTGTCCTCAATCTCCCTTCCACGTCTAATTAATTCCAGTACCTGTGGGTCTTGGTGCACACCTATCCTTTATGAGCCATTGGTATTTCATTTTTACTTTCATAATTTTTTTAATGACATCTACGTTTTGCGAGTATGAACAGGTTAAATAAAATAAACATTGGCAATTATTTTTTCTTATAGGGCATTTAAAATTCCAATCCCAAAGACAGGAGAAAGCCTGTAAGTAGGAAAGAACGGTTTTGAGGAACCACACTAAATTACTGAAATCAAGTCCTCATTCAGTCCATACATTTACCTCTCTTCTCTCTCTCCAGAGACCCTTTACCAGTGAAGTAAAGGGACAAGGAGAGAATAAACTCATAAGGACAAGAGAACTTAAGAGGAGTCTTCTGTATACGAGGGATTTTAATGCACATTTGGGAGATAAGCAGAGCAGAGGGTCTATCAATGGGAAATCAATCAATTCACCCAGGAACCCCAGGAGGCTCAGGGTTTGGAGGTGGGATGAAAGATGTCAATTGAAAGCCTGCATGTACACAGAGTATTTGGACCCCAAGTGCCCTCTGGTGCCCCACACATCTTTAGCCTCAAAGGGGAATCAACTGAGAAACTGAACGGCATGCAATTCAGGATATAGGGACTCTGACACAGCGGTACATTGAAAGAATGTTCCAGTAAGAAAGCTACGTAATAGATTTGAGGGTAACCATCCAGATTAGAGGAGAAGGAAAGAAGACCCATAAGAAAGGTTTCCAGAAGAAAAGGGGGAAAATACTTTATCTGATATATTTGAGCATTAGAGGAAAATAATCACTTGTTTCATTTCAGATCTGAAGGAACATATAGAAAAAAATAATAAGGATGGAAAAAAGAGAAAAGTATACAAGTAAAAAATAAATAATACATAACTATTCATGGCAGCATTATTCAAAATAGCCAAAAAGTGAAAACAGCCCAAATGTCTATCAGTTGATGCATGGATGCCTGTGTCTATCCATACAGTGGTATATTATTTGGCCCTAGAAAGAAACGAAGTACTAATACATGCCTCAACATGGATGACCTTTGAAAAGTGAAAGTAGCCAGACTCAAAAGGCCACATATCATATGATCCCTTCTATATGAAATGTCCAGAATAGGTAAATTTATAGGGATACGATACAGATTAGTGTTTGCCTACATCTGGACAGGTTGGGAGGCAAGAAAGGACAGTGTCTGTTAATTGAGTTTTAGTTTTCTTTTTTTTTAAGATTTTATTTATTTATTTATTTGAGAGAGATATAGAGAGAGCATGAGAGGGGAAAGGGTCAGAGGGAGAAGCAGACTCCCTGCTGAGGAGGCAGTCTGATGCGTGACTCGACCCCGGGACTCTGGGATCGTGACCTGAGCCAAAGGCAGTCATTTAACCAACTGAGCCACCCAGGCGCCCGAGTTTTAGTTTTCTTCTGGGGGCGATGAAAATGTTATAAAACTAGGTGAGGGCAATAATTGCAAAACCCGATAAATCTGCTAAAAACCGTTAAACTGCACATTTTGGGTGAACTTTGTGTGATATCTAAATAAGTCTATTACAAACAAATAAATAAATAGAAGAATCAGGAAAATCTTGATTCCAAGTTAAAAAAAAATGTTCAAGAGAGCAAAACTAATTGTATCACATGATATGGGTGAACTTGCATATCATCACAATGTGCATTATTGATTTAACCAAAAATGTCTATATACTAGTAGTATGGAGTGTTGGGACGGGGAAGTTAGGAGAGGTATAGGATAATTCCTCATATTGCATTAACAAGAAATTAATAATAGGTGTGCCTAAAATGGACAAATCAAGAAATATTAGAGAAATAAGCATGTTATTTACAAAGTGAAGGTAACTGTGCCCAAAGAAGCTCTAAGAATAGCAAATTAGGAATTAGGGCAGGGTAGGGTGGGGTAGGAGCTGCAACTATTAATAGGAGCTTCTTAGTGCTATCTTCTGCTCTGTTAACCATGTGCATTTATGTGCACATGTGCATTTTACTAAAAATAAAAATTAAATATAAGGCATGTTCATTTTTTACTGCCACTTTCGCCTGTAAAGAGTCACCCTGCCTTGAGCCCTTGCCTGGAAAAAAGCAGCCACCTCTCTCTACATTAGCCCAAGACGCTCAGCAAGCAGGTGCTGATTCCGAAACTGACTCCTTTCAGTAGGACGATTCTGACCAGGATTATTTGCTAAATCTGCCTCGAGGGGAGAATTGAGGAGGATCTGATTTCTTTGGGGTTTTGAACAGAAATTGACCATGACACAAGGCACAAAATTATACATGTCCTCCCCCCCAAAAGAGATTAAACTTGTGAACAAAGTGGCTTGTCCTTTTCATCAGGCATCTTCAGGATGATGTTGCCCGTGGATCATACTCAGTCTTACTTCTGTTTAAGATGAGGAAAGTGAGGCCAAGGAAAGGTGAAGGGTTTATCCAAACTCACAAAGTCAGGCAGAGGAAGAACTCAGACGTAACAACTCTGGAGACTTAAAATGTTGCCACGGGAGCACAGCTACTGCTATGAGCCCCTAGTCTTGGGCACCATAAAATGCACACCACGGGCTCCCAGACTGAAAAGTAACTGAAACTGTGCACATTACACTCCCCAACCTCTGCCTATCTTAAAATATGTAGTGGAATGCTTTCTAGATCCTCTCCAAATTTGAAATAAAATATCTGAAAAAATTAAGCCAGTCCTAAATCTTTTTATATATCTTATCATTTCTTTATCCCTCCCCCTAATTATTTTTCAACCACCATGTCATGTAAAACCACATTTGTGTAAATTAGATACATATGTGGAGAATCTGACACCGAAAACAGAGTTATTAAGTGATACTTTTTAAGCGATGTTTTGGCTTAGAAAACCTCACATCAGATCAATTCCCTTAGTTCCAAGGTCCTGCCTGATACATTACTGTATCAATTTCACAATTTCATAATTAAATACTCTTTCAATATTGCTATATAAGCTCTTATTATCCACAGAATATTATTTCCTCTGGGTCGCATAAGAAATACCAGATATACAGATATGGGTGTGGATCTGGACATATATATATCAGCCATATAGATAAGGATAGAATTATGGCTATAGAGGCAGATACAGATAATCACATTTCTTCTCATATGATCGTCATTTAACAGAGGAAGGACAGGCTCAGGAAGGTGTTGGATGAATACACACTGACTCCAACTGAGGCCACTCTAATTAGTTTCCTCGGTCCTCTCTATGCAGTCTGGATTTCCATGTTTTTATTAAGGGCAGCCTTCAGATTGATGCAGAAAAATGCTGCACAGACCAAATGTTTTGAAATGTCTTTTATCAACAACACATGTACATTTACACCCCTGACAGCAACAACTCAATTTTAGATCATAACTCTGTGAGCATCTGCAGCGATAACTACCTTTTTTATGTTGACAGGTGGCTGATTAAGAAGGAGGAATGTATCTTTAGGTTTGCCATCATGAAAAAAAAAAAAAAAATACATGCCACCCTCTCCAGTGGTTCCGCACCTTGTGATTCCTCGTGGTCCTTTTCCTTCTGAGCAGTTCAATTAGCGGGAAATCTCTCTCTGATGGACTGAAGCAGCTTGAGTGAACGCCCGAGCGCTCAGCCAATTAGGCTCATTTGAAGTTGCAGAATTGCCTTCTTTGGTGTTAAAACCCCATGTCAAACACTGGGTCTAAGATCATTTGTGCTTCAAAATGAGATTGACAGAGCAGCTGCAACAGGGGGCATGCCTGCTGGACGACTTAATTGTGGAGCCTGAAGGGCCATCATGAACCGCCGTGCGGAGACCGCCTCGCCACTGCTGCATTACAAATGCTCTTTATTAACAGCGATCTGTAATCAATGGGCTCAGGCTTTTTGCCAGAGCCCCCAAATCAGACAGGCGGGCCTCTGCGTCAGGGTGGGCGGAGCCACGGGGCCCGGCTATCGAACTGAGAAGAGAAAGCTGTGTTGTCCTGCTTGACTCTTGGGTGTGATGCTAAATCAGAAAGGGACCCTCGTGATCATTCCAGGGGCGCCCTTCTCTCACTACTGGTTGAATATTCATTAGCCCGGGTGAGCACGGCTCACTATACATACAATTACATGTTATTGATGTGAATGAAGCGAATTACTTTTGTTTCAACAAAGGCAAATGTTCTAAATTAGTTCAGCATTAGGGGCAGGGGTAACTTTTGATCGGAAATACAAAGGCTTAGAAATATATATCTATTTGTAGATACATAGATAGAGACACACAACTCCAGGAGATGTAGTAGGAATTAGGAAGGCTTTTGTTAAATAGACAATAGGTTAATTTCAGAAATTTAAAATCTATTTATTTGGAAGCAATCTGTAAATTCTAGTGCGCAATTTCCTTTTATTGAAGAGAAATCATTACATGACATTCTTTCTGGCAGTGTATAATGGAAAAAGCATTGGACTGGGAGTCAGAGACCATTGCCAGGGAGCTGTGTAACCTTGGGCAAATCATTTAACCTCTCTGGCCTGCCTAGCCTTATCTGTAATACCTGAAGGACAGATGAGTTGTAAGGTGCATGAAGTTCATTTTCTATCCATCCTCTCTTAAATGTGTTTAGTGTTATTTCTTCCACTCTGTAGGTCAAGAAAGCCATTTATTCTACTATTAGGAGCACAAGAAAGCAAAAGTACAAATGGGATGGCCAAATTACCTTGCCTCAGCCCCCTTAGCCTAGTCTCAAACAAATATTATTTGCAAATATTTTTGTTGCAAAATCCTGTGTTTTTAGTGCTATGCAAGATAGGGCAGGGCCAGCACCATGTGGTGCTGGCCAAGAATTCAGAGTCTATCAGAGGAAAACAGACCAATAGACAAAGAAGTCAGCAGTCCTTGTGTAAGTTTGCTTCTCTGTTCAATGATGGATCCACCTGCCTCCTATCCAGGGCCAATGCGTATGACCACCCCACCCGTGCACAACACAACTTCAGGGAGCACCGTACACAGAGACTACAAGTTGGACTGATACCTTCTGAAGTTGTGCAACATGGCAGCCCTGATCCTATTAGATCAAATCAACAAGCATCACATTCTATCAAGTTCTGAAAGAGATAGCATAAGCTCCCTGATTTCTGGTTATTCTACTCTAGGAAAAAGCTCATGGAAAGTATATGAATTAAGAAATACAGAACCTGTTATGTAAACAAGACATAAACTACAAAAGAAGTAACTGACAACATCAATAGAAAATCACAGCCATAATTCACTAGTAAGACTATACTATGGCCTAAATTAAATGAAATTATACATGCAAAGTGCTTAAATTGGGCCTGGTACATAGCAAGCTCTTAGTAAATGTTAGTTTTTGGCCTATTCAGTTTTGCAATATTGTGCACAATGATAACATATACTAGAAGGGAAAAATTATTTTAGTTTGGGATACCCAAGGAAGCATTTATAGAGGAAGCAGGATTTTTTTTTGGGGGGGGGAGCTGATTTTGAACTGAATCTTAAAGGGTAGGTAAAATCCAAATAAGCAAAATATTAAATTATGACTTTAATTCAGATTCCCACGAAGTGTACCTAGAATGGTGGGTCATCAAGGTGGAGTACCCTGGGGACACTCAAAGGTCTGGCCATTTCTCACCACAGGATTCAGAAGTGTCCAAATCACCAGCTGTGTCACCATTCATCCAGCTGCCAGTTGAAACAGCTGGTCACGAGTCTATAAGTCACCCTCATGTCCCCCATTTTTCTCTTCCACCAAGCAACTCCAGTCCTTCAAAGCAGGAGGGCTCCGCCAAGCTGATTCTACATTCCTGAGGCCACCTACAAGCTAAACTGGCTGCTAGCACCTGTTCTTAAAAGCAGATGACACAGTTTTGAGTCGAAGACAAGAATATTCCACTTTCTACTGGGACCTCTCTCACCATGGCTGACCATTTCTTAACAGATCCCTCAGGTCCAACGGGAACAAAATTAAAACATCACACTGCAACCCAATGAACTGTGGAGATTCCAGTGTGAGGTCTTAGGAGAAAAACAAAGGTAATTATTAATGATAATAATAGCAACTTATAAGTCCCAAATACTTTACCTGTGAATAACAGATAAACATTATTGAAACTCAGTTAGTCCTCACAACAACCCTTTGAGGTCAGTACTTTTCTTATCCACATTTCATAGTGGCAGAAACTGAAGCACAGAAGATAATCTGCCCAGGTCATAGAACTGCCTCGGGTCACAAGCAGGAAAGCCAGGACCTAACCCGAAGCAATCGACTCCAGTCTCGACACCCACACTGCATTGCTTCTCTCCTCATGGTTGAGAGCTCCTGCTCAAAATGGTTGAGATGTCATACTGGCCTACATCTTCTCCAGTTACGGTCATTTTTATGACTTTCCCATTTATATTTATTAGCATTTCAGTCTAACTCCATACTGAATCCTGACCAATATACATAATTGCCTACTAGAAGCCTGATCCTTCCTACTCCTGCCATCTCGGCATATTCTTTTTTTAAAAAGATTTATTTATTTGAGAGAGAGAGAAAGAAAGAGAGAGCATGCACGAGTGGGGGGAGGGGACGAGGGAAAGAATCTGAAGTAGACTCCCCAATGAGCTGGAAGCCCGAGTGGGTCTTGATCTCAGGACCCTGAGATCATGACCTGAGCTGCAATCAAGAAATCAAGAGTCAGAGGCTTAACCGACTGAGCCATCCAGGTGCCGCTCGGCATATTCAAATAGACCTCACTGTTTCCCTTACTGTCCCCACCACCACCCTCCTAACCCGCTCCCCTCCTGAATTCCCAAGATAAGGGAATGACACCAGAATCAACTTGAGCCAGAACCCAAGAGTTATTCAAGATGTTTTCTTCCCATCCATTCTCCAAACAGGTGACAAAATGATACATTCAGATTTGAGCACATTATTCCTTTGCTCAAAATTCAAAGCTCTCTCTTAACCTACTGGATTTAATCTAATCTCCTTGCAAAGTGTACAACATTTTGCATGATTTGATCCCAACTTGTGCCAGTCTCTCCTTACATCAGACTCTGTGTTCCTGATCACAGGGAACTTTGTGTAGTACCCAGCATGCCGCCTTTTCTCAGAGCTCTGCCCTTCAGCTTCCCTGTCTAGTCTGCCCTATCCTTATTGGTGTACTAACCAGTGCTCCCTAGTCCTTCACTATCAGCTCCTGCCTGAAGTCTCCCTGCATGCAGTTGTCCTGCTGCCCTTTGTAAGTGAACCCCTTGTAGACCTATGATAGTATATCGTAATTTTCCTCTCCTCATCAACCTGATGTGCTTTCGTCTTCAACATCTAAGCCATCTAACCCCTTTATGTGCCTAGTTGTTCTTCTCAAAAAGCATTTGCTTAATGAATGAATTGGCATTTCTAGAATTTTAAATTGTGATTAATATTTTTGTCCCGAATGTATCTTAGGAATATAAATAATATAGGTCACAGTGCTCTGTCAACTGCAAAAGTATAATAATAAAGTAAAGGAGTATTACTGCATCCCTCCACTGACTATATTCTAGCTATTCCACAAAGTATTTGGAGAAAAGACCTGTGGTCCTATTCCTAAAATCAGGGTAAGAAATTTGAATCCAGGAGAAAACCAATTGTATGGAATTTTCTTATATTCAAATTAAATTTTCTCTCGAAAGTTTATATTTAACACAGCTTCTAAAAATAGGCAATGTAAATCAGAATGTTTTCTTTTTTAATAATTTTCATTTTAACAGAGGACTTTACCTTTCTAATTCCTCAGAAGTCTCCAAAGTGTGTATTGGATTTCTTTTTTTGTCATCTTACAAGGCAACATCATTTGTGCTAAAATATATATGTCTGCTAAGGAATGAAGTTATTTCTGCTTCTTTGGAAATAAATGCCTTTAGCCTATGATCCCCAAAGTGAACAAACTTGTTTTGTAACACATATGCAACAATTTTAAATGTTATATTCTGATTTTATTCAACAGCTGCATTCTCTGTAATCTTGCACAAGCAAAAGAAATCTATGATTAGATGTATATCTATCATCTTTCTAGAACTTTCTAGAACTTTCACTCTCCAAGGGCATATCTTAGCTGATCACATAGCTGTTTTTCAATCTCTAGTATCTATCACTTAAAATAGTTGAATGATTGCTGTCCTTAAATAATGTCACAGTAATAAAAGAATTAGCATCGATACTTGACACTGTTCATGCTAATATTTTACGCTCTGGATTTTTCCACAGTATGAAATCAAATTGCACATCCTGAGAGAAATGCACATGCCATATTGTCATGCACAGTAGATCAAACTAATGTAGTAAAAACCCTAAATGGAAAACTTCTAAGGAATTTTAAATACACAAGCTACATCTGCAAGATATTTAACTATTGCTCTCTCACCAAAAATTAATGAGATTTAAATTCAGCTTGAAAGATAGAACAACCAAAATTTAAAGTGCATGTTAAATTTGTATCCTGGGTTGGTCCCTCAGGACTCTCCACAGCCTGCTTTGGACAAAATATTTCAAGTTCACAACAATGGTGGGTGGGGGTAGAGATTTTCACTTCACCTTTCTATTTGTCCACGATCTCGATGCAATTCCCTATACCTTTTAATCAATATATTAAATATCTTGGCTTATTTGTAAGGCATACATAAAAGGGGAAATGAAGGAGCATAGCTACAGTGTGCTGGTCTATTCTCACGTGGATAATTCACACTTGGAATTTGTCAGATAAAAGAAAGCACTGGCAAGTTGAGTGTACTTGGCAAACTAGTGATTGCTTCCGTCCAACATATGACCGGGTCAAGCAACTCTGCCGCTGTAGTTTATTTCATGTGACCACCAAAGATACTTTACTATATACTTCCAGAATCCTAGAAATTAGAGGAATAATTTCTCTCTTTTTTTAAGATTTGATTTATTTATTTGTCAGAGAGAGAGAGGGCACAAACGGGGAGCAGCATGCAGAGAGAGAAGCAGGCTCCCAGCTGAGCAAGAAGTCCCACGCAGAACTCGATCCCAGCACCCCGGGATCATGACCTGAGCCGAAAGCAGATGCTTAACCGACTGAGCCATCCAGGTGTCCCTAAAGGAATAATTTCTAAATATACACGCAAAATGACATGTATATCTATTTTTAGAAGAGAGAGTCAAATACATCTTATTCATTCCCCTTGCTACACAGCATCTTCTCTATTCTTGGAGGCAGCCACTTAAAGGACACTTATCCCTTGTGAAGAATGCCCATAATTGCAACTAAACTCAAAAGAACACACAGGCTCACCAACAAATCCACAAAAATATTCAGCCACACTATTATTTCTTTGGCAGCTTGTGTTTAATAATTTAATTCAATTCCAATATCACAGAGCATAGCAACACTTTTTTTTTTTTTTTTGAACCAGTAAACTCTGTGACTGTGACATGAAAGTCATAATGGAGTATGAGTTTGCATGCTGAGGTATCATTTTCATAAAACAGCATTTTCACCAGGGGCACACAGTGAAAAAGCAGAATCTTCAGATCTGATACTGAATGGTCATCAGCCATTAATTCATTACAATGCTATTTTTCCATCTAGGCAATTTATGATTTGTCTGAAATACAGGCAAGTAGTTTACATTTTTTTAAAAGACTGTTAAACAGGAGCACTAAAACTTAAAAGCTACTGAAATACAAATAAATACTATTTGCAGGCAAGGCACTTCCTTGAAAAATCCACAGGTGCAAGTATTTTCAGTTATTGAGGTTTTTAAGACAAGACAATGAAGCCGCAGGTAGTGAAAATGAAATACGTTTTGAAAAATTCTGTATTGGCCCATTTCTATTCCATATAAAAATACCTATACACAAAGTCAAAGAGAGCATGGTTCATTTACTTATCAATTTACTAAATCTGGATCTTACCTATTATGATAAGCTTGGAATAAAACACATAATCATCACTTAATGGAAAAATCTTTTCAAATTCCTTTACATGTAACATAGGCAAAAGAGCACATTGAATGATGGTTCTTTTTAAACCATTTGCAATCCCCAGCATCTGAATGAGACATCCATATTGTGAGGACTTGAGTCCTATGGACCAGAGAAAACTCCAACTGTGCATCCAACCACATCTACCCCTCGACCCGGCCCGGCTGTGTCTGCAGCACTTACTCACTGTTTTCCCCCACTGTCGACGTCCCCTGGCAGTAATGGCCGGCCTCCCTTCTGACCCCAACTCTCAACCTTGCCAAGGCGGCGATGGCAAATATATCCATGTTAGGGAAGCCTCTGGGAGAGGGCGGTAGAGGGGAGGAGGGGGAAAAAAGCTGTTCCCCAGATGATTTGAATGCATGCCCTGACATTTGCCGCTGAATGGAAGTATCTTTTAAAGCAACTAATGGCCACTCCGCTTTGTTTTGCTTTGTTTTAATGATTTACGTATGCTTCACATCCCAATGTACCACCTAGGATTTGCCTGTAGGATATAAAGAATGCCCAGGTCTTTTAAAATGCTAAGCTTGTATCTGGGAGAACTACCCTTTTGTTGAGATGGTAATTGTTTTAACTTTGATGTCCCTCACTCTGCACATCTGTTTCAGCTCTTCCACCAGACACACTCATGAATTTATCATCTCTGCATATGTTCCTGGGTTCAGACTGCCTTAGTGGCAGAGTGCATCGGTAAATTCCACTGCTGTATCAAGTTTGTTATTCTTGGGTTTGTCCTGAAAGTACAGTGTTTATTACCTGACCGGTTCACACTTACAGAATGAAGAGGTACTAATATAGCAACATTTTGTTACCTGATCTGACCCATAGAGCCAATGCCGCATTCCTGAGTTACATAGTTTATTGTGTGATCAAGCAGATTTTTTATTACTTTTTACTTGGAAGCCTCCGCCTTTCTGCCGGACCACATTGCTTCCGTAAAATATCAGGTTCGCACCCTGACTCTATTAATTACTGCTTGTGTAGCCTAAAGTAGCACATAGTTTTTTTCACTTGCAAAATGAATAAAGAATGGTACCAATCCCTCAAAAGTTTTGTCGAGAAATTAAGGAACTTCTAACACCATAGTGTTTAGCGTTCTTTATAAAACATTTCAGTGTTAATATGCATGACTTGGAGCTCATCTGGGCTTTTATTGTACCTAGTGAGATTTGAAGAGTACTAATTTAATCCACAGTAGAGATGAATTCATACAATAATGAACCATATTCTAAAATGCGTTAGCCATATCTTACACAGCTCACCCTTGAACAACGTGGGTTGTTCAACATGTGGTTAGGGGTAGCCACCCCTGTGCAGTCAAAAATCTTCATATAACTTTTATTTATTTATTTATTTTTTTTCATATAACTTTTAACGCACCTAAAACTTAACTACTAATAGTCTACTGTTGACCGGAAGCCTTATCGATAACATAAACAGTCAACTGACACAGATTTCCTATGTTAAATATATCATATACTGTATGTACTGTCTTCTTATAATAAAATACGCTAGACAAAAGGAAATGTTATTAAGTCAGCTAGGGAGAAGGAAATGTTATTAAGAAAATCATAAGGAAGAGAAAATAGACTTACAAATACACTTACTGTATTTTTCAAAAAAAGAACACATATAAGTGGACCCACATAGTTCAAACACATGTTGTTCAATGGACAGCTGTATAACCAAGCTAGGTCTTAAACCTCAAACATAGGGCATTGTGGGCCAGTGGCCTCTACGTAACTCGGGTAAGGGCGGAGTTGGCACTAAGGTATTATTATATGTCCCATATCATCTGGACCAAAGCAAATCATTCCAGATGAGGAGTCTAGTAACAAATCATGTCCATATTGAGCTCTGAAAATCTTTGAGCCTTTTAATGAAAAAATCCTATACGTCTGTAACATGATAGTTATAATGGAGCACGAGTTTATATGCTAACAGTAGTTTCATGAAACAACACTTTCACCACGACCATATAGGAAAAAATCAGAGCCTTTGTTGTCAAAAATAAAAATATAGAAGAGTGTAAGATAAAAAATTCCTCCTCCCCTATGTCATTTTCCAGTTTACCACTGTTACGATGCTTGTTTTTCTGGACATTTCCTATGCTTTCGAAGTCTTTCAAATATATATGTTTATAAAAACTTGTTTTATAATTTTACAAAAATTGAACATTTTTGGTCATTCACTCTATTGTGGACATCTCTTCGTGCCGTCACATTTAGCTAGATCTACATTATTTATATAATAATAGAATCATAGTGTACCTAAAAAATCCGCCACAGACAAACATGCAGCTTGCTTCATATTTTGCTGTTACAAAGGATGCTGCATCCACGCATGGACATCTCTGAACACTTACGGCCATCATTCTGTACCACAAATTCCTAAAGTTACAAGTGCAGATCAAAGGGTATGTGTGGTTTTATTTTTATAAGTACTGTCAAATTACAATGTAAAAAATTGGTAGCAATTTATATTCCTTGAAACAATACGTGACCACCTGTTTGCCCAAACAGTAGCCAATCCTCAGGATCATCAAACTTTTAAACTTCTGTTAGTTTGATAAGTAAAACAATGCTTGCATTATCATCATTTTAATTTGCACAATCACTATTGAGTGACAACATCTTTTCAATGTGTATAGTTTATTAGTTTTATAAATGAGCTATTTATATTACCAAAGTGTAACCCACCCTGTTTTAGGAAACAGTAGTAGAAAACCAGTTCTAATCTATAGATTTAATTGAATAAGATTCTACAGAATAAGAGTGTTTTACTAAGTCCTTTGGCACCAACTTAATGAAATAATTGTCCCACAAAAACTGATTTTTATACTCAATTTACTTTGTTTTTGCCATAACAAAAACAAATGCCAAAAAAGTGCCCCAAAAAAGCATTTCGTAATCCGAAATGCTTAAAATGGGACCAGTGGAGGACAAACTCTGTGGTATTTCTTGAACAAGCGTGTATACGTGCCTCCCACACGAAAGCTTCGAGGTGGGTACTTGAGGGACACAACCCCATTCTTCTCTTCAAAGGCACTTGCTCTCTAGTGGGGCAAACATACATGCACAAAGAAGAAGTGATATTTTATGGGCAAGGCTGTATGAAAATTAGCCGGCTCAGGTTCCATATTATAATTGCATGAAGATGTGATCTTCCTTAAATCTCCTATCGATGTCAGAAGCCTAAATGGAAAGCTTCACAGCTGACTATGAACTACAGATGTGGTTTGTCATGCACGGTGTTCTTTAAATTTTTGATTTGGTTACCAACATTCTAAATTTCTGAGATTTTACACTAAAGTATTAAAATTTCAGGCTTGTCCAGATACAAATGGGAGGATCTGGCAACATCGGGCTATCATTACAACATGGTAATAGATCAGATGGCGCTGGGTATTGGCTTTCCCTTTTAGACTGGGTGTGTACCCTCCGGCTGACCACAGTCTGTACCACTCCCCATTGATAACCTGCTCGGCACATGTCTGTTACCTGCCGGCTCCTTGTAGTCATTTATGTGCGGGACCCTTGAAATACAGGGTCAGGGTTTGTGCCAGAAGGTATGGCTTGGTGACAAAGAAAGAAACCATCTATGGAATAGAATGGATTCAAACGTACAAATTAAATTAATTTTTAACAGAATATTAATTGAAATGATCTCGACCAATGTGTTCCCTGATTGCTTAGCAGAACTCAGAATATAATTTTCTGGGCAAAAAAGATAGAGGGGCATATAAAACAGTGTATCTTGAGTGGTACCCCTTTCCATCAAATATGCACCGTTTCCAATTACACCATTTTCTGATAATAGGTCACAACAAAGGATTAGGCCTGAAATTCTTATAATAAAGCTGCAGAGGAAAGGGTTGAACTGTGATGAAATCATATCAAAGGCCTCAGTCTATTTCATTGGCGCTCTGGTGCTGGGATGGCCTTCCAGGATTTCACTATCTTGAGACAAAGGGGCTTGGGTTTTATAACAATTTGTTCACCAGTCACTGAATGCGGGCTACCCCCAGGTATGACCTTGGCCACAGGACTGTCCTTCTGAAGGCTATTCCATGAGTGACCCAGCTGAGAGCTGCGAGCCACCAGCTCTCCCTTAAGCTGGGGGAGCACGTGTCTCAGGCATGAGGGAGGGTCTGGGGGACATGCCACACTATCCTCTACAGTTGCTACTTTTCAGGGAGGCCTCCCTTAGCCCCTCTCACTAAATTTTAGCCATCTCCCTTCCCTGATACATTCCATATTTCTTGGCTCTTTTTTCTCTTCAGCTCTTAACACTAACATGTTATGTACTTTTCTTATTTATTTTATTTGTGGTGTCTCCTCACTAGAAAATCAGCTCCTTGTGGGAATGAATTCCTGCCTGTTTTATTCTCTGATATATATGCCCAGTGGTTGGAACGTGGACTGCCTTGCACAGAATAGAATGAAGGAACGATGTGCCCGACCTTGGCAGCACAGTGTGCAGAGCTTTGGTTTGGAGGGTTCCTGCCTTCACAGAGCTCTTCTAAATCTGTGTGGGTTGCCTGTTTGAGAGGGGATCCTCAGCTGGGTCATAACTGGAACTTCCAGCGATTGAGCCCTCTTCCTCCACTGGAAAGTCAGGAACTGCGCAGAGAATTCCCTTGCTTGAAGGAAAGCCACGTTCATGAAGGGTATGTCACAGGTCCTCTCAGTGGAAAGGCAGATTGTATTCTGATTATCTAATAGCCAGAAATGAAGAGGCTAGTGAACTACAGAGACAATTAGAAGGGATTGTAAGTGGCTTTATATTTCAAATATCTGAATGAGTTTGCTTAGCAATGTACTCCTCCCACAAAAGAGGTATCAAAGTGAAGGCACATGAGACTCAAATAATACATTCACAGTCACCATATTTTAAATTTACAGGGAGAAATACCTTCATGGAAATCAGATCGGATCTTTCAATAATGCAGAGGCGAGAAATCTGAGGAGTTGGAGGGCCCTGGCAGGTGTCTTCGCAGCTGTACAGCTAAAATCTGTGTTACGTGTCGTCTGCAAGTGTTAGATGACATTACATCTCGGGCCAAATTCTTAATGGGGCCTCAACCTTACTTTCCAGATTTGCGACAGTCTGGGTGGAGGCAAACATATTCTCATGTTTTTATCTTTAGTGCACCACCCAAATTTTTAAATATTTTCTTTTCTTGCCTTGTTTTTTCTCCTTCTTCCCCCTCCTCTCCTAAGACCCATGCTGTTCAAATGTGAACAGCCTGATTGGCATGAAAGAATGGAAACCACTTGAGGAATTTTCTTTCTCCTATCTCAGATAAATAAACGACTTTTCTCAGTTGCTACATGTCATAACTTTTTTAAATTATCAAAACATCTTAGAATTCACATATGCGTCCAAAGTGGAGAGCTATCAGCATTCCTAATAAAGCCTCCTCTTTAACTGAAATATATTCTTCATTAGACAAAATTGATTTATATTAACAATTTCAATGCTGATATTTTAATCTGCTTAGTCACTCCTAATATTCCTGGATGTTACACATTTTAATGAGGAATTTGAAAATACAATGAATGTTAAATAGTTTTCAAGCCCTCTTACTACTTCATAAACAGAAAAAAAAAAAGCATTGAATTTGGTGGATCATATTCTAATACTACTGTTGCATTTTGAAGTTGTAACCACAGACATTATTTTATTTAATTTGATGGTTGTCCTTTCTCTCTCTGCCTCTGTTTCTCTCTCTCTTTCTCACACACACACACACACACACACATATCAGCTGTGACCATGCCATCCTTGGCTCTACAGCAATCCACTTTTCTTTTTTAAAAAGATAGAAACTTTATCTATGATTAAGTCTAGTATGGAGGTTACAATCAATCTCTAGCATCTCTGAATCAAGCAGATTACCCACTCAGTCACAGTATGACCCAATGAGAGTAAGCTGTCACCCTATTCAGGACCAGAGCCCATACCTGTGAGAAACTCATACCCAAGGGAAAGAAGGATATAGCAGTACTAATCAAGCATTGCCTTTCAATCATTTCCAAGTTTCCTTTGGTACAATTAGTTAAAGGGGGTCTTAGAGGGAGTACAAGTTATGAGAAGAGATTTTTTTTTTACTACTTGGAAAGAACTATTAAGAAGAGAAAATAAATAATGCCCCCATGACCATCCATAAGCTGTTTTTTCTTAACCCATTGGGTTTAACCGTGATCTACCAAAGAGGAGGTTATTCATCTTGTTATAGGTGATTAACAGTCTACCAGCATAAGCTTGGGATGCTTGGGTGGCACCATTGGTTGAGCATCTGCCTTCGGCTCAGGTCATGATCCCAGAGTCCTGGGATCGAGTCCCACATTGGGCTCCTTGCTCGGCAGGGAGCTTGCTTCTCTCTCTGCCTGCTGCTCTCCCCTGCTTGTGCTTTGTCACATTCTTTCTTTCTGACAAATAAATAAATTAAATCTTTAAAACAAACAAACAAACAAAACAGTCTATCAGCATAAGCCTTATAGCAATCCACTTTTTTTTTTTTTTTTTTTAGAGAGGGAAAGAGGGGTGAGGAAGGCAGAGGGAGACAGAGAATCCCGAGCAGACCCCGCTGACCCCGCCAAGCGTGGAGCCTGACATGGGCCTGGATCCCACAACCCTAAGATCATGACCTGAACCAAAACCAAGAGTTGGATGCTTGACCAACTGAGACACCCAGGCGACCCTGTAGCAATCCACTTTTATCTCAACTTTAATTCTTTGTTCTCTTGAACTAACTCTTAAAACCTCAAAACATATTCTCATCAAGTAGTTTCTCATTTCTGCAGATATTATTTTCTCAGAACTCCATAACCAGACAAAACAACCCAAGATACGCACTTTTCCCGGTTAGGTCATTTTCAAACCAGAAGAATCAGCAACATGTTGTTGACAAGTCATCAAAACTGTAGTGTGTGCGGTAAAACCAAGGAGCCTTCATATTCTGTGTGCTGGTTGGCGTTGGGTCGCAGAGAATGTGACAGCATGTGGTTGGAGTCATTAGAATCATACTACCTAAGTAGACTTAGGTGCCTCCTGAATGGTTTCTAGTTTCTCACCCTCACATTTCAGATAGTCAGCCCCAGGAAGAGGACACCAGGTGTCCTTTTTCTGGATTTCTGGATTTCTTTCGATGCATATCCCATCAAGTTCTTCTCCTTCTCTGGGAATGACTCTTCCATTTAAGCTCCAGTTTTACAGATGTTCAAAAGTTATTTGAAACATTGAAACAGGAGCAGGCACAGAGAAGATTTTCCCCACCTCTCGGAGGTCAAGGACATATTGAAATAATTTTTAAAAATTAATTTATATCTCTTTTTCTTAGAAAAATATAAAACATTCAGCTCATCTGCTTTTTAAATTAAGGGCAGGGAAACTGAAGATTTATTCAACAAGTGAAACAAATATTTTTAAAAGATCTCCCAGGTCCATTTAATGTCCAGTTTGGGACAAAGAATAAGGGAGGAAGGAGCGATAGTGAAGAAAAAGCTTGGAGGGGAAAACAAGCTGCATGAAGAGAAAGTGAAATGCAGGTGGAGAAAGACAAAGAGAAAAGGAGAGACGATAAAGCAAAATAGTTAAGAGGGGCAAGGGAGGGCAGAAGGCTTTAGTAGGTTGTGAAATATAGATTAAAAGCTGCAATTCACTTGGACCATAGATTCCAGAATGTTATTGTCATGCATTAACTCACTCATTGAACATCTACTATGTACCAGTCCTTTTTCTAGGCATGGGATATAGACTGTTGAACAAAACTTAAAAGTATCTCTCTTTTGAAACAGAGGTAATAGATAAGAAAATACGTGTTAGACATACGCTATTAAGATAAAACAAAACAAAATGTTTAGCAACTGAGCCAGCTATTTTAGATTATGTGGTCAGGAAATCTCTGCGGAGGTGAAATTTAAGCTGAGATCTAAATGGCAAAGAGGAGCCAATTAATTATGCGACAGTATGACAATCATTCCATGACAAGGGAAGAGTGGTGCAATGTCCTTAAGGCAAGAGGGGGCTTATCAAATTCCAAAAACAGACCAAAGGTGAGTGTAACTGGGGCATCCAGAACAAAGAAGAGCCATCTGATGTAAAGTCAGAGGCATAGGCAAAGGTTGCGTTGTGAAATAGTGCAGAAGAGTCAATTAGCTTGCTAAGGGATTGGAAGTGAATGATGAGGGAAAGAGCAGGACCAGAGATGTTTACTGGGATTCGAGATTCGAGATTGAGGACAAAGTGGTTGAAGATGCCATTTACTAAGCTGAGGAAGAATAGGAAGAGGAGAACTTTTCAGGTTTTGACAAATGTCGAAACGTTTGTTAAATATGGTATGGGGGTGGTGGGAGAATCGGAAGGTCTCTTTTGGACCTGTTAAATCTATCATGTCTGTTAGACATTCAAGTGACTGTGTTGAATAGATAGTTGCATATAAAACTTTAGAGTTCTTATTAAAATTCTTGATTACTGGAATTGACTTCCCTACAGATTTTCTACCACTCAGATACTTCAATCTGTGAAAAATTAAACAGGGAAATTGGTGAAAAAGATTCACTGCTCTGTTATATTGTATATGGTACTACCAGCCAGAAGACCTAGATGAAATAAAATTCAGGGTAAAACTGATCACTGAATCCTGAATTCCCTTGTCCTAGCAGAAAGGAAACACATTTTACATTTGGGAGGTTGAGACACTGGGATCCTGGAATTGCCCACAATACCTTGTCTGTGAA
This sequence comes from Potos flavus, assembly GCA_028534135.1. Taxonomy (NCBI): domain Eukaryota; kingdom Metazoa; phylum Chordata; class Mammalia; order Carnivora; family Procyonidae; genus Potos; species Potos flavus. The sequence goes on along the minus strand of CM052886.1, from coordinate 53,413,267 downwards.
TACAAATTCAGCCAAATAAAGGAAAACAGGGAAAGGGGTAAGCTTAATTTGAATAAATTAACTTGATGGGAAATTCTTCTTTCAGGGATAAATATTTTCTGTATTGTCTCAGGATTGGTAACATTAATTACAAGTTACAAAACGTGTAGGTGTCAAGCACATTTGTCCTTTTGCTTATGTTAATGTATAAAGCATGTTGGTGTGTATTTCTGGTGAACTCTTAGATTAATATAAAATATTAAAACTGTGGGAAAAAATTCAAAGCCACAACATTTTATTGTGAAAGAGTTGCCTATGTCTCATTTTTACCATATTTCATATCAATAGCACCTGATCTCTACAGAGTCAATTACAGATGTGGCTTACTGATACAAGCTGTGCAATGTGCAATGTCCAACTCAAGACAGAAGCTTTTACTAGTCATATTTTCTTCATGGTGAAAATAAAATACAGTGAATAAATATTAACACGGTAATAGCAGGTAAAACTGGCCTATTTTATTTCTATGCAGAAAACATTGCTCCGTGCAATTGTATTTAAATTTTTTCAATACTTTAAAATACATCTTAAAAATTTCTCCCTCGAACATTCTGCTTCATTGAGAAGCTCCACAACTGGAAGAAATGGAAGATCTTGCTACTTGAGTGTAATTTTTAAAATTTGTATGAAAACAAAATGAAACAACAAACGGGCGATTTTTTCCACCTACATGCCTGTAGTAAGAAATAATTACCTTAAAAGCAGAGACAAATGTGTTTCAAAGTATTTGAGGTGAGGTTATTTTTAAAAGTTCAGTTAGAAATAAGTAATTCAGTGAGTTTATTTTATTGCATTTAAATCTCTTCCATTGGTTGTTCCTGAATTGCATCCTTTATAATAGACCAATAAATGCAAGCAAAGTGTTTTTCTGAGTCTTATGAGCTGTTCTAGGGAATGATCTGAGGAAGGGGCTGTGGGAAACCCCTCAAATTTGTAGTGAGATGGGCTGTAGGGTGGGCAATGGGGCACACCACTAGCAGCTGGCATCTGAAGTGGGGACAGTTATGAGACCTTAACCTGTGGAGTCCGTGCTAACTCCAGTTACTCAGTGGCAGAAGTGAATTAAATTGCTGGTTACTTAGTTGGCTTCAGAGAATAGAATAGTCTTTTATATTTATTTCATTGCTATAGACTTAATGTTGGCAGAGAAGATGGAAGTATGTGTTCCTGACACCTCCTAAATCCAGAATTGATCTTTCCTCCATATACTTTGATATAATTTGATTTCTTTTTAATGAAAATACATTTGTAAATTACTTATAGAAATGAATGATGGACCAAACAATGTATTTTCAAGATTTTTTAGTTGTAACACTGGTTTGTAAAAGCGAAAATTAGAAATCAACCCAATAATATGCATACATACATACATATACATGCACACCTACATAAATGGCACCCTTATCTAAAATCTGCATTTAAAACTAAAGGAAACAACAAAAATATGCCTTTGCCTTCACTAACCCCCATTCTCCTCTCCTCAAATAACTACTATTATTATTACGGTATCTGTCATTCCAGACTTTTTTTAATATGCTTACATGCTTCTCATTGATTGTTGAGAGAGAGAGAGATTAAATAGATAGATAGATGATAGAATCTAGAAACATAGAGCATTGTTGCATGACTAGAGTGTAGATGGGAATAAGTTCATACCATATGGATTATTCCAGAACTGTCTTTAATAAAAAACATGTCTTGATATTCTCTCCAGGATGTTATTATCTCATCCTTTTTAACTGCTGACTAGTATTTAATAATATGGTTATACCATATTTGTTTAGCCACTACCTCATTAATGGAAATTTAGGTTGTAACCAAATGTTCAGTTTTATGAATAAACCTTTAAATATCCTTTAGAAGATATTTAATATGCCTTTTTGAAAACATAGCTAAGTAGCTTTACCATCTAAAAATCTGGAAATACAATTGTTAGGTTAAAGAACCTAAGATTCTTCTCCAATTCACATTGATGGATTATGAAAATGATTTCCAAAAATGATTGTCCCAAGTTTACATACCCAACAAAGTTCATGGAAGCAGTGAATATTATGTCTTCTAAAAGATTTAAATCTTTGTATTATACGTTACTATATGTTCTTTCAGTATTGTCTTGCTTTTTAACTTGAACATCTTTCCTTACACCAAAGTGTTTTTACTTTTGATGTTAAGATTTGTTTAATTTAAAAAGAATTTGTGGACCTTCACTGATATTTCAAGACATGCTAAGCATGCTAATTAGCAGTCAGTAAAACACAAAAATAAATTTGTTCATGTTTTAAGAGGACTAAATCATATATTTTCTAAAAGTTATGAAGACATTTAAGTTATTTTATTTTCAATTGTAACAATAGTTAAATTGGCATATATTACATCAAAATGTTTTAAGACAAAGAGGCACCAGGGCTCAGTTGGAAAGAGAGGGACAGTGATATGCCATTTGGAAAAAAGTTCTATTTAGATTCTCACCTCACATTATATATAAAAAGAAATTCAGACAAATTAACAAATTAAAAGTTTTTAAAAATAGTCAAGCCATAGAAAAGTTATAAGACAGATGAGTATGTGATCTTGAAGTAGGGTAGGATTTTCTAGGATTAAATACTATGGAACATATTACAGAAAAATAGAAAGACTGATAAATTTGATTTATAAATGACTTTTTTTTTAAGATTTTATTTATTTATTTGTCAGAGAGAGAGAGAGAAACAGCAAGTGAGCACAAGTAGGGAGAAGCAGGCTTCCTGCCAAGCAAGGAGCCCGATGCGGGACTCGATCCCAGGACCCTGGGATCATGACCGGAGCCGAAGGCAGCCGCCTAACCGAATGAGCCACCCAGGCATCCCTATAAATGACTCTTAAAATGTTAAAGTAAACTAAAAATTTGAATAAATACACAGACAAAAGACTAACATTTTTGGCTTATAAAAACCCCATGTAAACTAATAAGAAAATATAAATATGCCCAAGGGACAAGTGGATAAAGAACTTAGACAAATCACAAGGGGGGAAACATAGATAATGAAAAAGTCAATTTACAGTAATCAAAGACATTAAATTAAGGGGCGCCTGGGTGGCTCAGTGGGTTAAAGCCTCTGCCTTCGGCTCAGGTCATGATTTCAGGGTCCTGAGATTGAGCCCCGCATCAGGCTCTCTGCTCAGCAGGGAGCCTGCTTCCCCCTCTCTCTCTACCTGCCTCTCTGCCTACTTGTGATCTTTCTCTCTGTCAAATAAATAAAATCTTTAAAAAAAAACAAAGACATTAAATTAAAACTGCGTGACCCCTATTTTTGGTTTAAACCAAAACCCCTATTTCGGTTTAAAAATGAGTCAATCCTGGTTGCAGTGAGAATTGTAATTGAGGTCAGGGTTAGAAGAACACACTGCTTCATGGTTGATACAAACAGTACAACCTTTCACAAAAGCCAACTGGCGTGCGTTAAGAATGTTAAGATGCTCAGGCTCTTTGGTCTGTAAGTTTTCATTCCAATAATCAATTCCAAGGAGATAATTCAAAATGCAGATAAAAATTGAAGCACACTTTTTTCATATTATTAATAAAAGCCCAAAAAAGGTAAAGAGGAATAACTTAAAGTTTCGATATTATTAATTAATTCAATAAATATTTACTGATTACCTACAATGTCCCAAACCCACAAGAGGGGCTAGAGATTTAGTCTTGAACAAGACAGATAGCTCTTATTCCAGGAAGACCAAAACCCACAGTGAATGAATGATTCCATCAGTAGTTCCCCAGCATTTTCCTGGGGCCTGTCTCTGCAAATCTGGCAGAAGAGTCCTGTAGGGAGAAGAGATGGCAGTGCAAAGGCCCTGAGTTTCAGGAAGAAACTTGATTTTTGAGTATTTGAAAAAAAAAAAAAAGAAGAAAAGAAAAAAAGGGAGGGAAGGAGGGAAAGAAGGAAGAGAGGGAGAAAGGAAAAAAAGGAGGGAAGATGGAAAAAAGAAAGATAAGAAAAGTAAAAGTAAAGTAAAGTAAAAACTAAAAGCCCATGTGACTGAGCATACTACTAAGGCTCTTCCACTGTAGGAGAATGACTTAACAATGCATGCATGCTATAAAACACTGCTCAGCATTAGAAATGATGTACATTTGCAAAGGGTGTTTAGTAATATGAGAAATGCTTATGATATACTATTAGGTGAAAAAAACCCACAAAAATTGCATATATTCTATTGTCACAATTATGGCAAATATGCATAGAAGACCCGGTGGGGGGAAAAAATTAGTGTTAAGGATAACTGTCCCTAAGAGGGGACATTTTTTTCTCTTAGGTTAAGTTTATTCTTTTCAAATGCTCTATAAGTAGTCCATATTAATTTAATAAGCCAGCTTATAATTTTATAAGCCGTATAATTTAATAACCCCCTTAAAAATGGGAAATAGAGAAAATATAGCCAGTTAGTATTTCACTCAGCTCACTGAAAAAAATCAGCTTAAAGCTATGTAACTTAGCATTCCTTCACATAGACTACAGAGACTTTTCATTACCTGGGGCTAGCAGAGCGCCATTTTGCTTTTCCTGTCCTGCAGTCCTGCTGATAACATTTTACTAAAGTCAGATTTACAAAGGTTCTGGAACAACACATAAAAGCAAGCTTCACCCTGTCGTGTCTATCTTACTCCGATCCATCCCAATCCCACCCCACTAAATTTAATATGCTGAAATATGAGAGATTTTGAATGCCAGCTCAGCTTGGATGATGGAAGATCTTGACAGCAACTCCATCCCCTTGTACAAACTCTCAGTCAGCATGAGCCCTACTTAGTATAATAAACACCACAGCATGAACTATTTTTGCAGGTGAGTTGTCCTGTGGGCAGCCCACCCATAAATTAAGAGGGACAGACTGGAACAAGAAAAGTGGCTCCAACAAGAAGACGGGGAAGTGGAGTGGAGCCTCAAACCCCCCACTGACTGAAGGTCACAGGCCTGTTGAGACTGACAATTCATTATAATTTATTAGTGAGAGCATTTTTCCTTAAACCAGCAGGAGCATTAGAATCTGACACATTACTTTTAAAAACTCAATAAAAACTAAGGTTTTTAGAGGACAGGAAATACATGGAGGACCAGGGAAGGAGGGAAGGTTTATGGCTTGTCACCAAACTTAGATTTTCTCGTAGGCAAAAGGACATTCAAAATGTTATTAGTGGAAGGTATGATAGTGAAATTAGAAGCCATCAGGAACTTTATTCTAACTTTGGTTGATATTCCGAGTTCCTAGCATTATTTATAAAATATTCAGCAAGGATTAACAGCTACGTGATTGTTAATGGGAGTAGGTTCTAATTTTATTTCGAATTGCCAGCTTGAAAATAACTTCTCTGTAATTTGATGTTAATCTTGCAACTATCCAACAAGCCTTCAAAAGAGCATTTTAGAAAATGTATCCCATATAACGCAAATATCTGGATGGCATTCTGTTGGGGAAAAAAAAAAAAAAAGAATTCTGTGGTCAAATAAGTTTGGGGAACTGCTGAGAGCTATTTCTTCTCCCCATGCTTACCCCTCAGATTCTCGATGCACAGTAGCATAAAAAAGACTTTGAGAAATCCAGGTGGAAAGAAAACTGTTTAACTTTGTTTAAGCCAGCACCAACTTTTGAATGTTTTCGTACAAGGTATCTTTTAACACTAACGCCCCCGGAGACATTTCCTTAAAACAATTTTGCCCGCCTATCAGCATGACAGTGAAGAAAAAATTTTTTCTAATCCGTGAGTGGCCCAAACATCAGATGCTGACAAGAAAACTGGGAGTATCTGGACCAGTATTTGGCGCCATTTATTGCCCTTCCAGAAATTCTAAAGTCTTGGTTCTAAACATGAGTGGGAACTCAACATAAGCCGGAGCAGGCCTGAGTGGCTCATCCAGCAACCCTCCTCTCCCCGCTACACCTCTCTTGCTTTTTCTCCTTCGCTTCTGTAATAGGTCACATGATGGAAAAGGGCATTCCAACCTACTATAATAAACGCCATGATATTCAATATGTGTTTCTCCGCCTAGGGTACACTTGGTATCTAATCAGTAAGACCAAGAACCAAATCATTTCATTTTTGAATTCTAGAGTTTGTGCAAAATGTGAAGTCCAATAAAAACATCATAAAATAGTGAATATTTTAGTTCCCCTGGCTGATTTCAAACCGATTTGGCCCACAGGACATTTAAACATTTACCAGGATTGACTAATGTTCTTTGTTCTTTCTGAATCAAAACTGAAATGTAGTTACAATGATAGCAGAAACAGAAACTGAATCCAAGAATGAGTATCATCCATAATATGGGGATAGTCAGGTAGTGAGTCAAGTCAGATATGCTTTTCCGAGTTCCACCTTCAATGTATTTTGATGAAAGAGTCTAAACACGTGAATATAGTACACTGTCTATGAGTTTATAGCAAATGGAATGGAAGAAGAACACACAAAAGTATTCAAATGCATGACTATTACTCCAAATACTAAAGCTGCTGAGAATAGTTGTTCATTTTCTAGTTTGCTGTCTGTTGTCATTTCTAGGTTTAACACATCATCACAATTTCCAAGGTGTTTTCCTCCTTAAAACTGTGAATAGACCCAAGGGCTTCCTCTTAAAGTGGGCAGGCTAACCACATGTAAAGTTTAGAGGAAAGTAATTTCTAGAACTAGTTCTAAAATGTAATATAGTTTTCCTGATGACGAAGGAAGAAGAAAACCATTTCTGAATCAGCAAAACATTTGACAGTCTCGCTCAGTGAGGGAGGCAGAGAATAGAGCCCAAAGACAGCTGACTAATGGCTTGATTTTATACACGGCAGGAGGCGCATGCTTGGCTCTCTCCCGCTCAACGCTGTTCATGCACAACCTGCTGGAGGAAGGTCTCAAGCCAGACAAATAATAATGACCGTGGATGACAAAGAAAGGATGGGAAAAAGTGATGAAGACCTTGCTAATCGCTTGAGGACCAGTCGATCACCTCGGTAACCACTGACAGGAGGTATTGCTACCTAAGAAGAAAAAGAAAAAAGAAAAAAAAGTAAGGTGAGAGCAATGGTAACAGCATGGGCTATAGCATGAGCCTGAGTTCAAACCCTGATTTAGCCTCTTACCAGCTGTGTGGCCACGGGCAAGTCACCTAATTATTCTAAGTTTCAACTAATGAGGGCATTAATAGGAATTATCTAATAATTATCTAATTACAGTGATTGGATGTGGCCATTCGTGTAAACAGAGAATGGAGCCTGGCTTGTGGTTGGTCTTCAATCCCTTATTATTGAGAGAATACAGCTTTTCTTTGTGTGTTCTATGAAAAGAGGTGTAGATTCTGCTATGTACCTACAAAGGGCAAAACTAGGACCAATAAAGGGGGTTACAAAGAGACAGAGGTAAATTCAAAAGAAGGAAGAAATCCATAAAGCTTGAAAGTGAAGTTGTAAATGAAAAGTAGGATGTGTCTTTTCTGTATCCAACTTTACTTCATCTATGGAATGGAATGTCACCCAAGCAGTGTGATGACGGTATCCCAGCAGAAGACAGCGTGTACATTAACGGTTGTGAAGGAACTTTCTCTATTAGTTAGTACATCAATTCTGTGCTCTACTCTAAATTTTTATGCCCAATCAATATTACGACAAAACACTCCTAAAAATGAATAAGTATAGATTCCTTAGATGGGAAAGAAAGCATAAAAATGTATTAGCATGCAGGTTTGATGTGATTCTCTAACAAATGCAACACACACATGCACACACATCAAGATTTTGATGAGATAGAAATGTGTTTCTCTTTCACTTATCAGCCCAAGTGTAAGCATTCAGAGCTGCTCTGCTTGCTCCTTCTCCCCTGTGGTCTGCCATCCACACAACGTCTTCCAACTCGTGGTCCCAGTCTGTCGCTAGAGCTAGGCAAACTTTGCAGCCCAAAGCCATAACAAGATCTTCTAAGAGTTCAAACTTTTAATAGTGCTAAAATACTGAGCATTCTGCAGAGACATCACCCTAAACGACCATCTTGTGTTTTTCCCCTGTACCAACATTTCTATTCTTTTTTGAGTAGAAGCAGGATGACCAAGACTGGTGCAGAAGGGAAATATAAGGTTCAGAAGAGGATGAATAATTAGTCCACAAAGCACAGTATCTGGAGTCAGGATTGGAACCCGATGCTTTAGAATCCCTCTGCAGTCAGGGAAGTCCTCTCAAAGCCCCAAAGCTGCTTGGGTTCTCTCATCATTGTCATTGTGGAGACACCTACCACCCATGGTCTAAATTTTGAGAAGCACAAGCCCTCACCAAAAGACTATAATGGATAAAACTGTCTCCAGGCAGCTGTAAGCAGCTGCCTACTTGACATAAAATAAGACATGTGGCAGCTGGGAAGACTGACTAGCCAAAATAATGCATTTGACTTTCATTGCAAGAGGTACCTCTCCATCAAGAGGGATTATGCAACAGGGGCCCATATCGTGCCCAGAGCCAAGGCAAAGCCTAATATGGAAGTCCTGTTGGTCTATAAACTATTGCATAGGTTTCCCAGGTTCTTCTCAGAACACCCAGGGTGTCATGTAAATGAGATTCTGCAGTAATCTGTATTGACTGTCCTTGAAATCCCAGCTCGAAGTGTTACACACACTCTGGCAGAGGATGCAAAGGGAAGCAGGTGTGTTCTCAGTTCAAAAGCAGGCCACTGGCCTGGATGGTTATTACCCAGGATTAAACTTAACTACATTACCTCTTTTTATTCTGACACACTTAAATATTTACTATCCTGTATTGATTCAACCAGACTATATTCCTATCTCCAACCCATATTTCTAAATGCCCAAGAAAATAACAAAGGCACTCTCTCAAATTGCTTTAATACTCAGTATAGCTTAAATCCACTTCTGGAAATCGAATCATTAATTCCACATGACATTATCCTAGATCTTCATAGGGGCAGGTTTCTGATGTAATGAAATTGTATCACTTAATTTTACACAGATATGAAACAGGAGACCAAGGCCAATGCATGATTACAATAAATTGACTTCAATTTAATCCAAGTGATACTAATATTTGTCAATGTGATTTGTATCTTCTTTTATTCCCCAAGGAAAGGACAAGGAAAAAAATCAGGTATTTAACTGTTCCTTACAGAAAAATCATATTGGAAAAAATTAAAGCTACTTTATATAACTTTCCATTGAGACTAGACATCCCCCCCAAAATTTCTCTAATATCTTTTAGGGGGAAAGGATTGAGAATTTCTTAATAATGAGGCATTTCAGGGAGAAGAAATACATAAAATTCCAGCTAATTTTTATGAACACCTTTCTTCTTACTTAATATAAGGAAAGATTTGTAATATATACAATGAGACGCCCCTGAAATTGGATTTGCTAAAATATTCGAAGTCACTAATAACAGCCTAAAAGCAAACTCTTTTAAACAGTTGGAGCAGAAACCACTGCTCACCAACAACGTTGGTTGTGACTTTCACTGACCCCTGACATTTCCAAATGATGTTTTTCATAGTGTGGCCTCTAGGCAGCCCCTTTATCCCACGTCACGACAAAGCCTTTTTTTTTTCCAGTTAAGAAAGAAGACGAAGTTAGTTACCTAGGGACTGAAAACACTCACCATTTTGAGAATGTAGTTTAAAATCCAAAATTTGCATTCAACTTTAAAAATACTTGAAATACTGAGTGAGTGCTTTCCAAAAAGTCACACAGTTGCATTTTGGGACTGATTTTACAAGTGTATTTCAGGATGAAAAGTTAGTAGTTCTGATTTGTACAGTTGCCATATTCGAGTAGATACCTTATAATGGCATTTGGGAGCTCTCGGGCACCTGCTGCAAAAGCTTAAAGACACAGTTGGTGAAGGTAAATGTCCAAACCTTATGCTTTTAGAACCATTCAAAATTAAATGCAGAAGGCAACTTTTAAAAACTTTTAGGTGGAAAAAAAAGGAGAATATATAAAGAAAGGATTTCTTAAATCTCAAAATGTGCAAACCATAAAGAAAAAGATTGATGAGTTTGGCCAAGAAAAAACTAACAGCTTCTTTTCATCAAAAGACACCACAAATAGAGTGGGGAAAAAAAGAAAAAAGGAAGTAACAAATTGGTCAAATGTTTGTGACACATACAACCAAGCAGAAGAGAGAAGGATATATCCTGAAAATATGTTTTTAAAAAATAACTCACACAAATCAGTAATCAACAGAAAACAAAAAATGAGCACAAGTCATGAACAAGCATTTGACAATTGAGACTATTTAGATGTGTAATAAATAATAAAATATACTAAAATACATATTAAAATGTAGTAAAATATATTACTTTACTAGAATTAAAGCCAAAATAGGATACTATTTTGCACCCACAGATTCAGCAGAAATTTGAAAGCATACATGTGGAGCAAGGAGGATGAGATTTCACTTCCGGTGGGAGATAAGCAGGTGCAATCACTTTGGAGAACAATTTGGCATCATCTCATAAAGCTGAATTTTACATAACTGTTCAAAGTCACACAGTCAAAATTCCCCCTGAGTGGTATGACGTAGTGTCTGGGCCAGTCTTTTAAAATATCTCTTGATTGAGAAGATACTTTATATGTGTTTTAATTTATTAACCGCAACAACATCTGTTTGTATTTGCAGCTTATCAGTGCATGTTTGTGAATGTTTGTGAATGGATCTGGCCATCAGGCGAGCCTGATTGAGCACGTGGGCTGCAGCCCCTTTCCGTAGCTCTGCAGCTCCCCTCGGGGCTTCTGCCCAAGGTTAAGGAACTCTGATTGTCCCAACCTTTGTGAAAGCTGACATCAAGTAATGTCATTGTTTCCCTACTCTTTCTGAAAGGAAGGGAAGGAAGAAGAGTGAGAGATCATTCACTCACTAGAATAATTTAATTTACCTGATAAATTAACACTCTATATGCAATTAAGTCAAATGAGAGCAGATGTCAAAAAAAAATATTTCTTTTCATGTTCCCTCTCTAGTTGATCTTGTAACTATGTACCTGATTTTCCATATTGTACGAAGCTTCCGATAAGCTACATCTTCATCGGAGCTGCAAAAATGTCCTTGGTCAGGGCGATCGCATCTATTTAATATTTATTTGTTCTACTATGTGTCAGTTCTACTATGTGTCAGTTCTACCAATACATCGTGAGCATATATTGGTGGTATTTTCTAAATTTTTCAAGTTAAAATTAACATTCTTGCTCTAAAGCTTTCAGTGGGAAGTTAGATAAGTAGATAACTCTGTATATATATCTAATATGAAGTGTAACGAGTTTCATAAAACAAGCTGTGGGTGTGGTAATGAAGGTACAGCTCAAGAACGGTCATGTCTGCATGGGTGAGGTGGTCTCTGAGGACGAGCCCTTTAAACTGAGATCTAAAGAACAGCAAGGAGCCCGCTGGCTCCAGGGGGTGTCCAGAAAAACTGCAGTTCCGCTCCAGTTCCTGGTCTCTTAAATAAACATATCACGTCGTCACTCACAGTGCTTGCTGTGCAATTCTAATTTGGTGCTTCTCTCTGTAAGGGAAACGTTAGGAATGCAATGTTACCCTGTCTCTTTTTTAAGCATAGTAAAATACAGAATTTTCCTAATAAAAAAATTAAAGACCAATTATTTTATTAACCAAAACTAAAATCCCCTTTCCCCACAGAAACACCTCTCTTCCTAACCACCCTCAACTCTTTCAGAATGCTTCCCGCATCTGCGCAGATGCCAAACCCCATGGAACTCTCTTCCCGGATCTCTTACATCCACCCTTCCCATCATTCCTGCCACCAAGTCAGCTCTCTCCCTGACTCCTGAAGTTGTCTCCTCACTGGCCCCCAGTCCCCTGTCTCTTCCTTGCTCCATGAATCCATGTGGTTTCCACAACTCTTATCCTGCCATTCTTCCAATGACCTTTACCGAATCTCTAAGACAAATCGAATGAAAAGCAAACTCTGTACTGTGGTGTTCAAGGAGGTCTTTGGTGACCTGGCCCCAGCATCTCACAGAGGCTGAGGTCACTTTGGCATATTCTTCTTTCCCCAGATGGGTCCACATTCACATCCTCCGTGATTGCTAGCTGGTTCTCTACATACAACTTCCTTCACACACACCATCTCTGCCTACTTGCTCTTCAAGACGAGGCTCAGATGCTTCTTCTGTTCAGACGCTGAAACCAGAAGTTCTCCTTTGTTGGAACCTCCAGGGCACTCGGTTTGTGCCTTTACTGTAGCATTGATCACATTCTGCCTTGCAATTTACTTATCTATACACACAGCTCTGGTGGATTGTGATGTCCAAGGGAGGAGTGACAATGCCTCCTCACCTTACCACCACAGCGCCATTTCTGTGACTTTCTTGTTGCCGGCATATAAATACTGGTTGACTGAATCAAGGTTATAGGTTAAAAAAATATGATTGTCTTTCTCAGTTTCAAGATTCCAATGAACTTTAAAAGGGACCAACTTCAAATATAAAATCTCTTTCTCTTTCAAGATTTTTATAGTCAAATGTATCTTTTGAACATAAAAAACAGACTACTTTTTCTCTGAGAATATTCCTCTATGATTTTGAAGCTAAAACTTCTCAGTAACTATCCTTATCTATGAGAAATGTGCATATCACCTTCTGCATGGTAAATATTCTATAAATGTTGCTAACTTCTGGTGTCTATGCATTAACTATTGATATTGTGTTCCTTTTCAACGGCACAAAAAAGCAAGTCAGACAAAAGGTCAAACGAAAAATACAAGACAGAGAATGACTTAAGAGGGGGGTGATGGATTTCACTTTTACTTCTTACACATTCTTTTAAAAACGTGGTCAACACTGTGTCCTGATGCATCTCCAGCATCCCCTACACTCATTACACACAAGCACGCTGGATACAGTAGGTTATCGGTCAGTTACAAATTAATTCAGTTTGTTAACCGACTATACCCCAGTTTGAGATATTTAAAGGAGAAACAGGAAACAGAAGTGAGCAAAAACATCGTGATAAAAATACAGGCATTTGTGAGAAGGTGAGAATGGAAATGGAAAGATTTGGAAAGAGAATAAAATATGAAGGGAAATAAGGGGTATGTCAGCCTCTCATCCCCTTAGTAATCCTCTTCCATATCTTAGACTCGGGAGATAAGCTATAGATACTATTTTCATTTCCCCTCTCCCTTTCTTTCTATCACCACTGTGCCCAGAGCTCAGGGTGGTTGTCAGGTTTCTTTACTCTTTTCAAAACTGATTTCAGACATCATTGGCAATAAGAAACCTGGCCTGCCCCCAAGAAGTTCCTTTCTGCAGGGTGTTTGTTCTGGGCTCCTGTTAATGCCAAAGGGGTTGCTGCTCAGTCTCTCCCATCCCTCAATCCTTCTCCACTGCAGTGTGCAATCAAACTAGCTCCCCTTTTCTGCCACCCAATGCCTCTTTCTTGCAACGGAGCATGTTTTCACTACTGATATTTCTGAAATGCTCAGAATGTATACGCCATGTTTCTATATATATTAAAAAAAGCTCTTTTCAAGCATCTACTTCATGCACTATATGTGTATCTTTCAAAAAATAGGTCTCTTTGGAGTAAGGGTAAGTCTTCCCGGGCTGAGAGATGTTACAGTATCAATGCTGTAGGTTAACTTCAAAATACACTAACCCATGCTGGTCAGTGGCTAGAATTCCTGAGATTATTTGATTGGTAAACATTCATCACTAGATGGTAAACAAAATGAGAACAGAGATAAAGTCTATTTTGCTCACCATGATGTGTTTCCAGCATCTAATATATTGATTGTCATGTAAAAATTACTTAATAAAAAATCTGTCAGATGGATGGATAAATGAATGAATGAATGACAGAAAGCTTAAAATGCAAATTGTCCTGGGATATATAAAACATTGGCTAACAGACCTGGATGATGGCTGACAGAGAACCTTATCACAGTTGACTTTGATAGGGAGGGCAGGGAGAATGCAAAAAGGCTTTCGAAGGTTGCTGAAAAGAAAGAAAGAATATAGAAAGCTGAAGTCAAACTCAATAGGGTTTTAACGTGTAATTGGCAGTCAACTATGCACTATGAATACCCATGTAGTAAATATTATTCTGCGAATAGACTATAAAGAAGGTGGTTTATGAAAGAAAAATAAGTCCTCATCACTGAGAACTGCACGGCCTTGGTGTTAGAATATTTAACTGGGCTTATACCTTCCCCAAACAGAGTACATATTGATTTTCCAAAAAGGTTATTAAAACTTTCTGCCTTTCCAAGTCTTAGTTTAATTTTTCAGGTAACTGACTTCCTGCATTTCTCTCAAACCTTATTTGAGACTAAGTCAATATAACTTAGTTATTTCACAGCTTCTTAAAGAATTCTATTAGATTTTTTTTCCACTTCCAGGAAAATACTACTAACGGTATTACTTCTATTTGTGGCAAGCTAATTTGCTGAACCATTAATTTCTATTTTGCTACCTCTCTGCTTTTTCCCATTTCCAAGGAGGTGGTGAGATCTTTTGAGACCATTAGGGAGAAATGGTAGAACGGGCTATCCCAGGAGTAGCTAAAACAGTTCAACTACTATATCGATTCTCTCTGCAGCATAACAAATTGCCATCAACATAGTGGCTTAAAACAACACACACTTACCAACTCAAAGTTCCCGAACACAGCTTAACTAGGTAGGTCCTCTGTGCGGCAACTCACAAGGCTACAATCAGGGTCTCCACAGGCTAAGAGGTTCTCATCTGGAGGTTCAACATGGGAAGAATCCACCTTGAAGATAATTCAGATTGTTACAGAATTCATTTCCTTGCACTGTGGCTGAAGGCCTCAGCTTCTTACTAGTTTTTTTGTTATTGTTGTTTTTTGGTTTTTTTTTTTTCTTTTTTTTCTTACTAGTTTTTGACCAGAGGTTTCCCTCAGATCCTAGAGACCACGCACAGTTCCTGTCACGTGACCCTCTTGCATGCCCTCACACAACATGGCGCCTTACTGCTGTAGGGCCAGCAGGAGAACATCCCTCACTCCAGTCCGCTGAGTCGGTGTTATACAACTAAACATACTTATGGGAGTGACATGCATGAATAAACTTTGCCACTGGTTAGAAGTAAATAACAAGTTCCCTTTGCATTCAGGGTGGTGGTGGGGGATTTTACAAGGGTATCACTCACTGGAGGTCAGCATATGCTATGTCTGCTACAACCACCTCATTTCACCTAATGTCCAATTTTCAAGCTGAGCATACAAATTCCTCTGGTGGAAAAATGTTCCTGCAGTCATTGATGATTATTATAGTGACTTTAAACACCAATCTTAAAATTCCCAAGTTGTTATTAGAATTTTTGGCTAATCCCAGCATTTCTTCATATCTTCAGAATTAAAATATCTAGGGAAAGGGTGACATCATAAAGACACTTTGGTAAGTTGACTAGGAGCAGCAATTGTGGCAGATGGGGATAATCAATGACAATGTTTTACAAATCTTTTGCAAAGTAAGGAATATTATAGCTCTATAAGTTCTATAAGTAGCTTACCATTAATAAGAGTTTTTCATTTTCATATTATTCCTAACCTCTGTTTTAAATTTTTTTGGTATGGATCCCATCTGTAAGGCTTTTTCTCTAACTATTTTCTCTGAAGTCGAACAACAGGGAAAGCCAATTACCATCTTCTCTCCCCATGGAATTTATCCAAATAAAAAATGTCCTTTGGGGGTGCCTGGGTGGCTCAGAGGGTTAAAGCCTCTGCCTTCAGCTCAGGTCATGATCTCAGGGTCCTGGGATCGAGCCCCACATCGGGCTCTCTGCTCAGCAGGGAGCCTGCTTCCTCCTCTCTGTCTGCCTGCCTCTCTGCCTGCTTGTGATCTCTCTGTCAAATAAATAAATAAAATCTTAAAAAAAAAAAAAAAAATGTCCTTTGGCTTCCATGAAACAAGAAGTGAAGCAGTGGCTTCAAAACCAAGAAACAGGCAAGCACTTCAAAATCCCACCCCATTATCTGACCACTACCACCAGCTTCTCTAATTTGTTCTTTCTCTTTCTAATGCCAAAAAAGCTTTTACAAATGTCTCACTAGTCTTATCCCATTGTTTGGACACCATTTTGACATGGTCTTGCCCCATTATTTTGCCTGTTCTTTCCTTTAAAATGTGGGCAATAGACAGGGAGGGTGAGAGAGGGAATACTGGGTAAAATCAAAAGTAGAAAAGAGATTACTAGTTCATCAAACATCTCGGACTTGCTTCCAGGTTTTTTAACCTTGTTGAAATCTAGAATGTATTCTTTCAAATATCCTTCTCTTAATTAGAGTCAAGATCTGTATTCTTAAAGATGAATTCCATATGTTTCCATTCACTTATGCTTAGTTTCATAAAGACACTGTAAAGGTTATTTGAGGTCAAGTCTTGTTGGAGTCTTTTTTAAATTTGTTAAACTTTTAGGCCACGGGTTAAAAGGAGGACCAGAAAAGAAAACCTCTTTCCTCCCGAACCCTGCTATCCATCTATTCTGCACAGAACTATTTGATTCTTCACAAAACTAAACACGTTGGTTTGCTGAATAATCAAGGCAGAAAGTATTTCAATGAAACTCATCGTCTTAATTTAATATTATAATTTTAAAATAGTCCAGAAATAGACTTAGAGAACTTTTTTGTATAAGGCTTCTCCACAAATCCAGAGCAAGAAGCACATTGTTTCAATATGATGCTTCCGTGGAAGAGCTTCAGGCTTCGTCAGGATCTTCGAGGAACATACTTTCCCTCCTCCTCCTCCTCCTCTACATCAAGGTTCAGAGAAACGTGGCGATTATCAGAAGCATGCTTGATAATTTTGATAATATATGCTTGGGACTTCAACTCCCAAGAAGTACAGTGGTATCAGATTACCCTGCAGCGGGGGGAACTTCAGTCTGTATGTTGGTGACACTCCTTTGCCTCCATTTTAAATGAGTGCTCTGGAGGCCAACAGTGGCACCCTAGAGGAGAGAGGCGATAGAAAGCCAGCTACTGTTCTTAACCCACATCTTCTTGGAGAACTCCCTTCTTTAGGTTCCTGAAGGCTTCACCATCACCCTAGACTTCTGTGTGAAGCAGATTTGTGCAAATCTCAGTGAGATAAATCTCTTAGTAGTAAATATTCTGGAAGCAAAGGGGAGGTGATTCTTATAGGGAATAATCCACCATAAATTAATGCAGGTCCGCTTCTGGTAATCGGAACTGTGTAGCTTTACAATTTCTCAGACGGAAATATCCTCCAATGTGGAAAGAGATCCTAGGAAAGATTTTTAACTCCCAGCTCTTTTCTGGTATTTACTATGGGTTTAACAAAGACAATCGTGGGAAACAAAGATCTGTTCTAGTTTTACGTTTGATCTCAGAAAGTGAAAACTATCACTCATTATTGGTTCTTTACTTATGTCCTACTTGTGCTTGAAGGGGATTTGAGCTAAATTTACAAGAGTGCAGCATAAAATATTTAAATAAATTCAGTAAATTTGACTCTTCATCTTCCTAGAAATCCAGTAAATAAGAAAAGCATGATTAGTTATAAGATGTATAATATCTTTACGTAAAAGCAAACTACCGTAACTCTCAACGGAAGTGCAGATCTTCAAGACCTTGGTACACTCGGTTGTTAGATGTGGCTTCTAACAACAACAACAATATGTAAAGGAGAAAGTTCCGCAAATTTGATTCTACGTTTTAGCCAAATGCTCCAGATTTTTAAAGGTTGATTTGAGTTATTTATTCCTTCAGCAAATATTTTTATAACCACTTTGCCAGGCACTGTGCTAGCCACTGGCAAATCAACAGTGGATGGCATAGTTGCATTCTCCGTCTTCATGGAGCTTGTAGGTGATCGGGAAGTCAAAAAAAATAAGTTAATGAAAAATTAACAAATCTTATGGTAAGCCCATGAAAACAAAGTACAGAGCCCTATATTTAAAAGAGACACTAACCTGTTGGTTAAGTCAAGGAAAGCTTTCCTGAAAAAGTCATGTTCATGCTGAAAAACAAAAGATAAATAGACAGTAACTAGTTTATAAAGGGAGTTGAGGAAAAGAGGGACAATGCAGGCAGGGGGAAGAGCACACATGAAGGCTTCGGGGGTCTTTAAAACGATTTTAAGGACATACACACACATGCACACACACTAAATTGTTGTTATATTGTATTAGAATATGATATTAAATGGGAACATTCCAGAAAGAAAAGGTACTATTACTGTCAACGGTTGAGTTTTGCCTTGCCCAATATTGTCTTTCAGCAACAGCACCTTACTTTTCCTTTGAGGTACCTCCCTTTCTTCAGACCACGTAGTCTGGGTGGTGACTACCAGTGGGTAGTGTGGGTGGGCGACTACACCACGATCTCCTACCCCATCCAGACGCAGCCCATCATAGAGTTTCATCCCTCTAGCAGCATTCAGAGATAGGTTCGTGACTCAAACAGGGGAATCCAAGTCACCCTAGGAATTTCCACCAGCGTTGCCAAGAGGTTCGCTGGGTTAGCCTGGAGTTTCTGGGGTCCATCTTACCACCTTCTGAACAGAGCCTGCCTACGGGGAAAACAACATGAAGACAAGCAGAGTCTGGGATAGAGAGAGACCAAGTCATCTGAGTCCCTAAATCTAGATACACCAGACTTTAGTTTAGTGAATAGATTTTTTTCCCCTCCCTACTTTTTTTTTTTTTTGCTTAAGCCTCTTTGAGTTATCACTTGCAACTAAAATAATTTTATATTAAAACTGCACAAAGCGTTTATTTTTGTCTTAATGGATTCCACATGTAATTATAAAAGAACCATTGGCTTACTACCACTGCTCTTTTTCCTTCCTAGTTTGGTATTATTTATTCTAAGATATCCGTATTCAGTATACCTTTTCTCATCTTCATCAGGTCCCAGAATACTACAAATATGCTTGGTTCTGCCAATTTACAATTAACACTTGCTTTAAATTGGCAGCCCTGGTTCGCCTTCTCCAGGAAATTCTCCTTGATTCTATACTCACCCATTTCTATTCCCCACTCTGCAAGGCGTTCTTTGTTCTCTTTGCTCTCCCATGCCACCAGTCTGGCTCCCTGCTCACCTCCTACCAGACTAGCAGCAATTTGGTGCCAATACTTCATTTCATCTTACCTTTTCACTCTTCAGCAAGTACCATATACCCCTGTGCCTGAAGGCTACATATGAATGTGTATTAATTAACTCAAAATCTTCAGAAGGTCTATTTTTGCTTATTGTTTGTTTGTTCTTTTTTTTTTTTTTTGCTTCCTAGATCCCACATATAAGTGAAATCATATGGCATTTGTCTTTCTCTGACTTATTTCACTTAGCCTAATACCCTCTGGGTCCATCCATGTTGTTACAAATGGCAAGACTTCATTCTTTTTTAACGGCTGAGTAATATTCCATTGTGTGTATATATACCACATCTTCAAATTGTGGCATTACAGGACAAAGCAAATAAAAGGAATTTAAAAATCCCAGTGTTTTTTGTTTGCTTATTAAAGAGGTTGTGGGACGAGGTAACTTTTCAAGTAACTTTTCAAAATTTACCATTTGAATCAATAAAATCATTCAACTTTTCCTGCTTGTTATTTCAAATTTTATCCACTATTTTTAACCAATGTCATAGGTGTCACATAAATTATCTCAAGTATGTACCTCCACTGAGGCCAAGCTTAGGTTTTGTAGCTTGTGCTAAGTACAGTCCTAAAAACAGCATTTCCCACTTCCGGCAACAGTTTCCTCCCTTAGCAAAGCATTTAAAATTAATTCAACAAATCTCAGGGTAAGGCAGACTTCAGGGTTTGAACTCCAGCCCTGCTGTTTACCACCATAAGTAAGTTACTTACTTCTTCTCAGCCGCAGCTTCTCTCCCGTCAAATGGAGAAAAGAATGGCACCTATCTCAAGGGGGGTTATGGGTGCTCAGTGAATGTCCTCAGCGAGGTGCCAAGCCCTGTGCTCTGTGCTTTATGAAGGTATTCAGTACAGGTTGTGTTTCTATTCCTGTCCTTGGGAACTTTACCCTCTAGCCAGCCCAACATCAAACTCTCTTATAGCTGAGAGTAAGAAGAATGAGATTGCCCCACTATAAAGTCCCAGAGCTTTGGAGAGCATGTAAGGATGTACCTGGGGTTTCTGATTAAATTCCCACTTCACAGTAAAGCCTAAAATGGTGGCCATAGCAATGAGAAGAGCCCAGGGGGTCCTGTGATGCATGCCCTTGGCCCTGAAGCAGGACACTGCCCTATATTAGCAAGGAACCTCTACAACCAACCTAGAGCCCTGGAGAGAGGGGTCCTTAGATAAGAGTGCCACTGAAGTGTTCTCAATACTTTGGAACTCACTCTTCTCCAATCACTTCCTCTGCACCCCAGTCCACCCTCCTCTGCCTGGCCCGTGGGTCTCGGTCTTGAGCAATCAGACTGAGATCAGGCCCTTCTCACTATGGAACACTTTATCTACCATTTGTCTCATCTGACCACCTTCCAAATATGAGGGAATTTGGAACTTATCTGATTATTACTCAGTGCAAACTCTTTCTGCGCACATCTCATTTGCTGTTCCATGACTTAGTCATTTAAACAAGTCACAGATCCCTCATGAGATTTCTTGTTAGTGCATGCTACCCAACACTCACAGCATTTCCTAGCTTTAAAGACATGCCAAAAAATAAACAAGTAAAAGAGGAAGATACATTTGGAGAAAATGGTGGAAGAAATTCTAACTTGCTAGATATTCCCCACAGCACTTTTTCTTTAACCATACCACCTAGTGAGGACCACATCCCTGAGAGATTTGTTGTGGAAAAGTTTTTATGAGTATGGATTGTTGTAGGTGGGGCTTATAAAGAGAAGATTATTTGCCAAATTAGATGTATTCATATAATTTCACCTCAATATCCTACCTATAAGGATGAGAAAGATATTAACTAAAAATGTTAAATACAATTTAAGGATTAAAAAATGCCCAGAGAGAAAATTATCTATAGAGCTAAATTAAAAACTATCTGTGAACACAAGAGGCCTGGTTTTCTTTTCTTTTTTTTTTTAAAGATTTTATTTATTTATTTGACAGAGAGAGAGAGAGATCACAAGTAGGCAGAGAGGCAGGCAGAGAGAGAGAGGAGGAAGCAGGCTCCGTGCTGAGCAGAGAGCCTGATGCAGGACTCGATCCCAGGACCCTGAGATCATGACCTGAGCTGAAGACAGAGGCTTTAACCCACTGAGCCATCCAGGTGCCCTGGTTATCTGATTTATGATAAGGGTGAACAGCAGTGTGATGGTGAAAGGATAGCAGATCCAGTGGAAACACATATGTGAGAGAAGTGAAGAGAAGAGGAGAGGAGAGGAGAGGAGAGGAAAGAGGAGGAGAGGAGAGGAGAAGGGAAGGGAAGAGAAGAGACCAAAGAAAGGAAATTTGACCCCTACCTTACAATACAAAGAAAAATCAGTTCTAGATTATCACAGATGACATTAATAGAAGGAAAGAAAGGCAAAAGTCCTCTTACTTAGGATAGGCAAATATTTTTTAAACAGAACACAAAAAGCATTTAGCAGAAAGGAGAAGATTAATAAAGTAGACTAGTAAAATTTAGAACTTCTGTGACCCAAAAGACATTAAGAGCATGAAAGAGATGCCACAGATCAGGAAAAGCTATTCCCAACATAGGTCCAATAAAGTATTTGCCAACAAAGGACTTTTATCTGGAATATAAAATCATTTCCTAAAAATCAATAAGCAAAAGACAGACAACACAATTTTTAAAGACTGGGCAAGAGATTGAATAGGAACTTTACAAAAAAGGATATCCAAATGGCCAGCCAGCATATGAAAAGGTGGTCAACATTATTAGTCATTATCAAAATGCAGAATAAAACTATAAGATACCACAACATAAACATGGGATTGGCTAACGTTAAAAAATCTAAAAATTCACAATTGGTGAAAGTATGCAGCACCTGGATCTCTTGTTTAGTGTTGAGAGTAGTGTAAACTGATAGAACCACTTTGGAAAACCGTTTGATACATCCACTAATGCTGATCATATTTATAGCCCATGATCCAGCATTTCGAATAGAAATGCATATATATGTACACCAAAAAACATGCACAAGGATATTCACACACTATTAATTAAATTAACACAAAAAACAAAAACAACCCAATGGGCAATGAATAATAAATAGGCTAAATAAATTGTGATATATACGTAAAGGCATACAATTATGGCAATGAATAAAGAACAGTTTATTTCTACATCTGATAACATAAATGTTGAATAAAAGCCAGACCCCTCCAAAAAAAGAGTAGAGTATGATTTTATATAAAATTCAAAAACAACTAAAACTAACCTATAGTACAAAAATCAGAATGGTTTTTACCTTTGGGCTAGATCGAACTCATCATTCAGTCACCGCCTAAGCAAGTTTTAAATCTAGCCTCTCTTTTCCATTCCCATTTCCATTGCTTTAATTCAAGTTCTAATCATAGCTCATCAGGGTTATTATGATCATGTACGACCATCTTTTAACTCATGTTGCCCCACTGCGTCGAAACCTTCATTACTTGTCTGAACCAATCTTTCTAAACTACAAATCTAACTATGGTGTCTCCCTCACTTAAAATCCTTAAGTGGTTCCCTATCACCTTCAAGCTTAAACGGTATTCGAGGTAGTTTATTTCACAGGCTCTGGCTATTTCTCTAGCTTCACTTCCCATGCTCCATATCCCATGCTGTAGCCATGAAGTTTCCAAATCACACCCCGTTACGTGTCCCTGTACCTTTGAATGTGGTGTTCCTCTGCCCACAAGATCCCCCATCCTACCCATTCTCTGCCTGGAAAACTTTTACACATCCTTCAAAATGTCTGTGGCTCAAGGATGCCCTCCTCCAGGAAGCCGGCCCTCAAACTAAGGAAGTAGGTGATCCGTTCTGTGAATTCACATTTGCCTCTGATCTCGTCGTGCTTGTACTGCATCCAGTTATCTATTTACTCAACTGATTCCCCAACTGGACTACAAGGAATTGAGAGCAGGCAGTGTGCCTTTTTCTTCTAAATATCAGTGATTCACACAAAGCCAGCAACTAATAAATGAAAAAAAGTATTCATCTCCATTTGTTCAACTTGCCCCAGTTAGTTACTGCAGCTTCTTTCTTGAATCTAAAGAGGACACGCAATTTATTTTTTCTGTAAATGCAAAGCCCATCTATAAATAGGAAAAATAATAAGCAACTAAAATCGTTTTTCAGAATTTTACAATTTTTGCTCTTAAAAGTGGTTATTGTATAAAACAAACAAAAAATGGAAATTCAAACTCCCAAATAGATTTGAATTCCATATCTGTGGAAGGTAAAGCATGGACTCTGGTGTCAGACGGCCCGGGTTCCAAATTCCAGGGCTATCATTAGCTAGCTGTTACCTATTAGCAATGAAACTATTGCCATGTTATTTAACCTCTCTGTGCCTTCACCTCTACATCTGTAAAATGCGATAAGTGTTTCCGTCTCATACAGTTGTCAGAGGATTAAATGGGATAATATATATAATGCATTAAGCAAAGTGACTGGAAAAATTAAGTGTTTGATAATATCTACTGATAGTAATAATATCGATAGTGCGGTAGTGTGGCAATGGTAGTGTGGTAATTTAGAGAAATTTTGAGAAATTTCTAATTTAGAATAATAGCAACGATAGTGTGGTAATTTTAGAGAAATGGCTACAAAGCGGAAGTATTCTAAAAAGTTTTATGACAGAAAGTTGTGGCTATGAGGCAAGAAAAAAAGTCACTCTGTTGACGCAATACTTCCTGAAAAATCTCCAACCAAACCATCATTGCTTTTAAAGTATAACTTGAGACACATCTGTATAAAAAGTGTTGAATCGCTGTTACAGAAATTATGCAAAGTAAACCATAAGATGTCTCAAAAATTCTTATGTTTAAAAAAAGATGAAGGGAAATTGACACTGTAAGTTTTTTACTTTTCCGTTTTCAAACATTTGAGTCAATTAGTTGCTTTCTCAATAGTGTAATATCAAAGTCTTGGAAAGTATAAAACTCCTTATTGATTTAAAATCAAGATCAAGCTAAAGATGCTGCTCCAAGAGTTTGACTCCTTTTTAAGAATAAAAACCATCCTTTTACTTTAAAAATTAATTCATAGGGAGTTTCATAAAATGATCTGCAAATGAAATAACTTTCTAAACCCAGAATCATAAATACCTTTTTCCTCCTGCACTTAATACTAATCTTTGTGTCTTTATATTGAATAAAATTTTCATAGACCATAGTCTTAAAACCATTTCCAGCAACTGAAGAACTAGACTTCATTTAGGATTAGGAATACATAATAGTAAAAAAAAAAAAAAAAGTCTCGGTGATATAGTGCTTTCTTAATGGTGAATGTCCTTCAATTTTCACTTTTGGTGATAAGACTTTCGAATCTCTGTCGTATTATTTGTTAGATGTACAAAGAACACAGTGACTTATGGTTCTGAAGGAAGCAGAAAGTATAACTTCCAACAAAAATGCATAGCAAAATGGACCTGAACTTAAATGTGATCTGTTTATTATTTCCCACAGGGCCTTTTATGATAGTACAAAAAGTTGAAAGCAAAATATATATTTAACCTTAATCTTGGAAATCTGCATATCTATAAACTTAAATCTTCTGCCATAAAATCCAAGTAACAGTCTTACCACACTCTCATTACCTATGTGATATGAAATTCTTCCACCAATTATTTTCTGCATTCTGACTGAGATAGAAATAAACTTAATAATAATCTTATTTTTATTTATTTTGTAGACTAGATTTTATATAGAAATATGTTTTATTATTTACTTGTTTTATTATTGCTACAGTGAGATACCAGAAAAACTCCTTAAAAACTGGAATATTCAACTGGCCAGTTGTTTTGGCTAAAAATTTTCTGGCAGTTGTTTCAAATGATTTTGTTCCCAAACTTATTGCTTTGGCATCTTTTAGACACAAGCTAACACTACATAATTCTGTCTTCTTTTGCCAGCAACAGATATATCTTGGAAGTAAATGAATTATTACCTCACACATATGTAGTTCTAGCTATAGGGGTTGGTGAGCATTATCTTTGAAAGTTGGCATTGTTTTTAATTTTAAAAATCCTATTTTAGCATGTGACAAAATTAAACAATATTCCTTCCAGATACTAAACGTATAGCGATGAAATGGAGAAAGCAAGAAACAATAGTAGATGTTATTTAATGACATCCAAATGGACGTTTAGACCCAAAAGACACTTTATAGTATCCACGGCAGATCTATCATATTACATCCAAAGTCAGACGAGAGTGATATGCTAAGCAAACATAACTTTCCAAATGAAACAAAGTTGATAGAGAAAATCCTATCTCTTTAAGGGACACCAAATACAGGCAGTTCCTATAGACTTACACATGACATTGCCACTTCTGCTTGGTAGTGAGTTCTCAAACCCATGAGGAGCATCCAGGCAATCTCACTGAAAGATCTTAATATTAATTTTTTTTCTAAAGAACGGCAATAGAAAAACAACTGCCTCTAAGTCAAGCAAAGCTCTGATCATCATAAATATCTAGATATGAAACTGTATAGCAAGAAAGAGAACAAAAGCAAGTGACAAACTCAATTTAAAAGATATATTTGACCCTGTGTAATGACTCTTTGATCTGTTCCTAAAAGCCAAGTAACAAGGTGGCCAGATTTCAAGCTTTTTAAAAATATACTTAAATCTCCTGTAGTTGGGAAAAAATTGCTAGCCAAAAAAATTGTAACACAGGGAAATATAAAGAAAATAATACATAATTCCATCTAGTATATTTATTTTAATCATTGACTTTAAAAAATAAGAGCAGAAAACACATAGTTTAAAAATTCCAACTATTCAGAAGGGAAACAAAATAAAAAGTAAACATTTCCCTCCTCGCTCACCGCCAGCTACCCCGAACTTTGCCTAAAATTGTTTAAAACTTTCTAATATATCCATCCAGAAATGCATGTTTTTATTTGTACTCACGCTTACGAATACTCACCTACCATTGTACAAGCATATGTATAACGTTCTTCCATTTCAGAGCACAAATGCGACAACTACTCCACTCTATGCATTAGAGAATACTAGTGTAGAAAAACATAAACATTTTCTTTATGATTACTTTACTACACTTTTTAAGAAGCATGATTCCGAAATAAATTTGTCAGTTGTTTGTGGTTTGTTTCAGGCTGTCTCAAGTCCCTGTCACTAATCCTTAATGACTCATAATAAGCAGCACGTCCAAATCTCCACTGAAAGTGATAGGGAGAATTATCCACATAACTCTACATATGTTCAAAGGAGAACGGAACAACAGCAACAAGAACTTCAAATACTTATATATTTTTTAAAATAAAAATCTTGAAAGAGAAGTCATAAGGAAGACCTATGCTAATTTTATGATTCTAAATTTCTTTTATAAACCACTACTTAAAGCAATCTGAAAAACCTAACTTTAACGACCACTGCTTAGATTGAACATAGAAAGATACAGAAATTAAGAAATGCAAATGTTTTAAAAATTGATATTCTAAAATTCACATTTATCTTACATCATATGTAAAATAAGTAAAAATCTCTTGCCAAAAGCTCCCATTTAGATTTTTTAAAAAGTAACTCAAATTTTAAAAAGCTTCAATATTTCAATTTGTTTTGAAATTTCATCAGGTTGAAACTTTAATAGTTGCCTACTACATTTAGACATATTTTTAATATTTTTAATTAAAATAATTAATGGCCCTGTTCCCCTGTTCCTTATTTTCAAGTTCTTTAAAAAAATCCCAATTCTGTTCATTTATACGAATAAGAAACAATTCCTTCATTTTAACATATTCTGACCTGAAATCAAATTTTTATCAAAAACTTCATTTTTAATTAAGGATACAAATCGTATAATTCTCATTTAATTCTTTGACAACACAGTTTCTCTCATATGAGAAAAAATACTCATCAGGTAAATCTGTAATTTTTTAAATTATTTCAGTATTATTGATCAAAGTGTCTCCTAACACTAGCAAATCTTGCCAATATCAATAACATGACTCACGATAGAGTGAAAATCAAACTTCTCAATCAGCACTCATATTAAGAAATGCCTGGGACAGAAGTTGTAATTCAAATTGATCATCTAATAGATAAGGCCTCTTCCGTCAAAGGGAAGATACAACTCTTCCAATGGAAGAGAACCTTGAGGTTTATAATAAACAGATAATAAAAATAAAAACACTGCATTGCAGAGTATGTTTGGGAAGCAGATTACGTGTATTTGGTCTGCAGAGTTCAGGAAGAGATTTTGATATCTCCTTCATAATTAGTGATGGCTTGCCTTCCATCAAAATGCCCTTGCTGTTGGCATACAAGTGCACCTGAAATTTAGAACACTTGCTTTTAGAAGTGCTAACTTTTTCTCCCTGGTCTTGTCTCTCTGGTAGCCAGATCCAGCACCTCCCTTCCATCCCTCCAACTGCCCCCACCAAGGGCCACAATGAAAAGGAAACTACAACGGGCCAAATTATTTCGCCAACTTGACTCCTCTAGACACATTCGTCATGATGAATCCTGACAACTTCTTACGATTAATATTGTCATTTGTAGTCAATGAGATCTAATCCTTCATCACCTTCAAAGCTGTACGAAAAGAAGACCAGGAGATGTATGGGTGGTGGGAGGTGATTTGTCTTTTATAATTTACAGAAGCGATAAATCCAGCAGAAGAAAGGAAATATTTAACAGGACGTTAGGGGGCTCTGTCATAGGGCAGACTGAATCACCAGGTGTTTACAAAAAGTCCCACACTAACTCTGCCCAGTTATGTGACAAAATATTTCCAGTTTTGATCCAGTCTCATACCGATTCCTTGCTGCACCTTGGCTGATCGCATTCCACAGCAACTTAGAGACTATTTGCTCAGTATTTACAATGAACCATATGTTGTGGGTAATTTGTCATCATCGTTTCAAAACATCAATCTCCTTGGCTTCTCTCAAGTAGACTTGTGAATTGAGGGAAAAATCTCTAACACCATAAACCAACATTGTCTGCTGATAATCTGAAGTCTTTGCTAATCAAAATAATAATAAAACCTAGTGACCAAAAACAAACAACTTTCCCACTTGCAAAATTACTTCCTCCCTCACCTGTGTTTCCTCTTCGGGGACATAAAAATCTTCTTTCAGGTTTAAAGTTGTCAAAAATCAGCGCTTAGCTTCATTCTTTTGCCTTCATTCTTTTGCCTTCATTCTTTTTTGTCCTAAGTGAAAAATTCCTCTGGAAAACGACATTTTCTGCCTGAATTGATAGCCCAACCTTTTAATTCTAGCATTTCAATACATGGACTAAAGGAGATTATATATGTGTCTTGTGTTTCATGGACTTAGGGTTGTGATAATTTAGGTCTAGATTGCTGATAATATTGGGGCATTATACAATATATAGTCTGACAGTAGCCATAAAATGGACATTTGTTACTGCACTGTGCTTCGTGCTGCTTAATGGTGTCCACAAATATTTGCAAAACATAAAAAATACTGATATTTTAATGATGCAGTAGGATTACATCAAATAAAAAGCACTTTAGCTATGGCTATGTGACAACAAAATTTACTGCACAACAATGGCAACAGAATTTAAATGAAAAGTTCTCTGAAAAAAAATAGCCTCCTTTTTCGAGGTTTATACGTGTGTGTGTTTTTATTGGTGTGCTAAATTGATTCTATACAGTAAATGGCATCATTGCCTTTACATAGCATTTTGATAATTTCCAGATGGTCTGTGTTTTCATTTTACATTGGAAATTATGAACATAGAATCATTTTCCAAAGTTTTAAAATGTGACATGGTTGCAAATCTCAACCCTAGGTAAACCCTATGACTGTGAAAACAGTTTTTCCTTATAAGTGTAACATCTATAGATGTATTTTCTATTAACTATACAAAATCCCTGTGTGCCTAAAACTTGATAGAACTGTTGGCAATGACCCTACTGATGACAGCCATTGGTGGGCAGATTATTTGATATACCACCCATTCACTAATATCCCTTCAATCAAAGCTAAAACGTCAAAAAAAAAATTTCTTTCATTCTTTATCCTCTTTCCCTTCCCCACAACAATACTCCTGGCCTGAAAGGAATTTTTCCATTGCATCTGATTTCCCAGAAGTCCACCTCCATGGCCTATCATTTGATATTAAATCGCAGTGTTGCTTCTGCCCACCCTGCTCGTTGGCGATCCCGTTTCAGCCCAGTGCACAGCCTGCACTGCCGTCCATTCTCCACACATGTCCTCCCCAAAGATCTTGTGTTGCAGACAGCTTTTCCACAGGGTAGGCAGCCTGGCTGAGTTCCAGGAGCACGTTGTGGGTGATCCTGCTTTGTGTTTCATGTTAAGTAGGGCTGGTGGATGATGCTGAAGGAAGGGCTCAAGAAGCCAGATGTGACATCTAGTGAAGGTTAGGCGCTACCGTCATACCAGAGAATTTTCATTTGGTGTGGAGCTGGATGCCATGTTGGTTTCTGGCAGTCTTCTGTTTCACGAAGCACTTGGCTGCTAGTGTTCTTGATGTGATTATCTTTGTTGAGGAAACTGAATTAATTCAGGTAGCAAAATTCATACTGTGTCTCGTATATGCTAATTAATAGCATTGGTTTCACATTTGCATTGTAACTCATAAAAATAATATGCTTCGAACACACTGAAAACTTTTATTCAACTAATATATATTGAATCCCTGCTTAATGTTGGGACCTGTGCTAGGCATGAGGGATAGGGTAGAGAGCAAGGAACCTACAGAGATTACCACTCATCATTGGATTATATCTGCATTTATTTCTCTCTTCAATGAATTGGCACTGAAGAACTGATTCCAGAACAGTATTCCATTCTGCTATTAATGAAAATGTTGGGATACCTGGAGGCTCAGTTGGTTAAGCAACTGCCTTCCACTCGGGTCATAATCACAGGGTGATGAGTTGGAGGACCGCATCAGACTCCCTGCTCTGCTGGGGGCCTGCTTCTGCCACTTCCCCTGCTTGTACTCTCTCTCTCTCTCTGTCAAATAAATAAATAAATAAAATCTTTTAAAATAATCTTTTTTAGGGGTGCCTGGGTGGTTCAGTGGGTTAAAGCCTCTGCCTTCGGCTCAGGTCATGATCCCAGGGTCCTGGGATCGAGCCCCGCATCGGGCTCCCTGCTCAGCGGGGAGTCTGCTTCCCTCTCTCTCTGCCTGCCTCTCTGCCTGCTTGTGATCTCTCTCTCTCTGTCAAATAAATAAATAAAATCTTTAAAATAATTTTTTTTAGATTTTTTTTTATTCATTTGAGAGAGATACAGAGACAGAGACAGAGAGAGCATAAGCAGGGGGAGAGGCAGAGAGAGAGGGAGAAGCAGATTCCCCGCTGAGCAGAGAGGCCGACATGGGGCTCGATCACAGGACCTGGATATCATGACCTGAGCGGAAGGAAGATGCTTAACCATCTGAGCCACCCAGGCTCCCCAAATAAAATCTTTAAAAAAAGAAAAAAGAAAATGTTGAAGATTTGGGTATATACCAGTGTTATATTGTAACCTTGAGTTCACTGAAGCTATATCTAATTAAACCTTTTCTTTTCTGTTTGGGGGTTTGTCATTTACCTAAATACCGTCTTGCAAAATATTCAAACAAAAAGAATCATACGGTACCAAACATGTTAGTTCCCGTTTCACTGCCGCTCATGCCACCCGTCAAACACACATACACATCCATACACACCCGCGCGTGCTCACACAGACTCGCCTATTCCCCTCCCAGAAGTAACTTCTGTCCATAGTTTGGTATGCATGTCATGCATTTACGTACATGTGTGTTCATATCGCAATTATACTTCATGTCTTTTTTTTTATAAATGCGATTATACAATATTATTGATCCATGCATTTTTTTACTTAAAAATATGTCTTAGAGATCTTGCCAAGCCAATATGTATAAGTCTACCTCTTTCTTTTCAACAGCTGAATAGTATTCTTTACTAAGGATGGACCATGTTGGATCTAACTCAGGTCCCTATTGATGCTTCGTGGCACCATTTCTCAGCTTGAAGGAAATAGCACTTTATTGCCAATTTTTTTTCTTATTTTAAGGAATTTCTGCAGAAAAGCTACACCATACATATGATCTCCATTTTCAATATGCTATTCCTTTTCATTTGTAGTGTTTGAAATGTATCAAAGCTCCAGAAGAGAATTCTGGGTCTAATTCTCTCAGGAGTCTTCTCTGAAGCACTTCATTGCTTGAAGGCATAAGTTTCAAGTTACATATTTGGTGGCAAGGGTAACCTCACAATTACTTCACACTTTGTATATGTTTTACGAATATTAATTAGTTTATGGTATTATAAGCCCAGTATGGAAATTTAAAACCCAAAACTTGGGGCAAAAATAAATAAGCAAAAAAGCAAAGTGGTTTTGCCTTTATTTAGATAATTTGGAAAAGGACATATCTCAGAAAACTGAGGATAAGAGTACAAGGCATTGTTCGTTTGATTGAATTTTGAAAATCTGGTCCCAATTGAAAAAGAGGACGGATCAGGATTAAATCTGCGTGCTCTGATTATGCCGCTCACATAGACCAAAACACATAATTTGTCCCTTCAAATTACTTTTTGGTAAAGATATAAATAAATGTTAATGAAAAAGATACAATAGTGGGTAGCGAGGATGGTGTGGTTTCAAATAATCCCAAACAGCAATTTCGTCCACACCGGCTGCTACTGGTTGACCTTCGTCCCCCATCACAGATGATAAGCTGTTCAAAAATCACTATTCTTTGGCAATCTCTCTTAGGTTGTGAGCTTTCTGATAACCCATTAGGACAAAATATGTCAGCACACACATAAGCATCACTGATGCTTCAGAGAATGGAGCACGACTGGTTTTGTGAGAATTTCTAAATTGAATGTCGTCATTTTTACCATCTTGTGCTCATCTTTTAAAGCTCACCTGACTGAAATTATGTCTCCCTCATGTCTCTACACATTTTACCCAAGTTCTGCATAAAGCGGCAGGTTTAATTTTCATGGTATAGCAGATTAGCTGCACAAAGATTTTAGACTCAGAAATAAGCCCTTGACCATCTATGAAGCATATTGGAGACTGAGGGTTTGGAGCATGATTATCGCTGATTCGGGAGTATTGTCTTTTCCTTGACCCCTGTTCAGGCTAGCCAATAGACTGGCGTCGTCCTTTCTACTCCCACAGACCTAATCCAAATGTTATCCCAGCACACCAAAGCTGAGCAGAAATTGAAGGGGAGATCATTGTCCGACAATGGTAAATATTCAATTCCATCCCCTTTGTCCCTGGGTTTAGGAGGCGAAAGAGAGAGTCAACCTGGGAAGCGGCATTCTGTATTTAATAATGCAACCTCTATCAGCATGATGAGAAAAGCAATCATTCAGCCTCGGTGCCCTGCTGCAGGAATGTTTGCCTGCTACTACAGGCTACCTGCAGGATTCCTGCCTGTCTCAAGCTTTCCCAAGCTGCTCGCAGAGCTAACGCTGCCTCCACGGCCCCATCTCGTGACGTCTGGTGGTCTGTTCATTTCAAACAAATCAAAATGGCCATACTTTGTGAAATCATCTTACATGATAAAGTCTATTTAATGTATTTTCATTTCCTGTGCAAAGTATGGGTTTTTTTTCAGCTTCTTTAATGTCCTTTTATTTTCATTACAAAAAGGGAAATTAAATTTCCAGTATTTCTTTATCCCATTTACTCTTATTGTTGATAGAATATTAGAAATTAAATTTTATAGCCTGGTTTTTACCCAAAAACCGTATGTAACAATCATATCAAAATTAAATGACCAACCACAGCGACATGCCAGTTCACACCTGCTAGAAAAGTTAAAATTAAAAAGACTGATTATACCAAGTGTTGGCAAAGATATGGAGCGATTGGAACTCCCATCCACGGCTAGTGAGAATGTAAACTGATAAAACCACTTGGGAAAATAGTTTGGCAATTTTCTAAAAAGTTAAGTATTTGCATCTCATATGACCCAACAATCCTACTCCTAGGTATTTACCCAAGAGCAACAAGAATGTGTGTCCATATAAAAACTGTATCCAAATGTTTGGATCAGCTTTATTCATAACACCAAAAAATTAAAATCAACCCACATGTTCAACAATGAGTAGGTCAATTAATAAACAAGTTGTGGTATATCCATACAATGGAATCCTAATAATAAAAAATAATAATAATAAAAATAAAAAATAATAGTAATAAGAAAACCCAAACTACCAATACACATATGTATAAATCCCAAATATTATGCTGAACAAAACAAGGCAGACAAAAAAAAAAGGTTCAAACCATATGACTCCATTTATATGAAATTCTAGTAAAACTAGCAAAACTGATTTACTGAAAGCAGAGCAGTGGTTGCATGGGTGCAGGATGGGAGGTAAACCGACTGCTAACGGGCACAAGAAAATTCTGAGGAGCAATGGAAATGTTTTATAGATTGATTGTGGTGGTGGTTACATGGATGTCTGCAATTGCCAAGATCCATTGAATTGTACACGGGTGCATTTTATTAGACATAATCATAATTCAGTGAAGCCTATACTTAAAAAATAAATCGCCAATATTTAAAAATGGAATTTCTAAAGCTGGCAAGAGGACCCTGAAATGAGAAGATGAACACAACTCACACTGTTGGTCGGGGTGTATATTGGCAAAATTTGGGGGAAACAATTAGGTCCAAAGAAATGTTTGTACCTTTAAGCCAAAAAACATTATGTAATCATTTAAAAAATCCATTTATAAGAAATTGTTAACTTTGCTAAGAAAAATTCATGTTATTTACAGTAGCAGAAGTAGAAATTTTAAAAAGAAATCATTTAAATTCTTTTTTTTTTTTTAAAGATTTTATTTATTTATTTGACAGAGAGAGAGAGATCACAAGTAGGCAGAGAGGCAGGCAGAGAAAGAGGAGGAAGCAGGCTCCCCGTCGAGCAGAGAGCCCCATGTGGGGCTCGATCCCAGGACACTGAGATCATGACCTGAGCCGAAGGCAGAGGCTTTAACCTACTGAGCCACCCAGGTGCCCCGAAATCATTTAAATTCTTTAAGACGGGAAAATGATTATAGAAATTTTAGCGCATCAATTCAATAAGATCTTCAACCATTAAAAATAACTGAAGATCATGAAAGAACATGAAAAGCATGTATCATGTAATGTTAAAGTACACAAAATTGTGTCTGTATGCATTACATATCTAAAATATTTTGTTTCATAGGTAGACAACAAGTGAAGGGAACTGTGGGAAAATAGTTATATTTGTAGAAATAACGATATCAGGGGAGGCTGTTTACTTATTTCTGCTTATGTGACCCTGTTCATAGAAAATGTAACGAGTAAATGCTAAAGGACTGGGAGTGCCTTCTAGGTGTCTTAGAAGCATCATAAGCTATTTTGTGGACCCCATGCTGCTCATACAGCTGGGAAAGGGACAAATCAATGTGTCCAATGGCATTTAGGATACCGTTTGTGTACATTCATCCATGAATGAGAATGTAAGCCAGCCTTTATGGTCTGATGTCCATACTAGTTTATTTGTTACAAGCTTTTTCTATCATTCTCCCCCCTATCATTTATGATTTAATGGTAATTATATTAGTTTTCTTTTGCTGCATTACAAATTATCACAAATGTACCAATTTAAAACAAAACACACTTATGACCATCTGTCATGGTTCAACATAACTCCCATGTTCCTCATTAAGTCTTTTTGATTAGCTAAGTTTGATGTTGACCACAAGTAACCCTCATATCTCCCATATGTTTTCCAAGCCATCTTTCAATTAAATATTTATAGGACACACTAAGTATCTGTGCTCTTTTCTGAAGCTTGGGCTCCTCTTCCAAGCTCATGTGACTGTTGTCAGAATTTATTTCCTTGAAATTGTAGGATTGAGCTCCCTACTTCCTCGCTGACTTCATTTGGGGTCTCCTGTGGCTCCTAGAGGCTGCTTCAGTTCCATGCCATGTGGCCCTCTCACAACACAGTGGCTTACCTACTTTTTCAAGGCCAACAACAGACTATCTCTTGGGTGCCTGGGTGGTTCAGTCAGTTAAGTGTCTGCCTTTGGCTCAGGTCATGATCCCAAGGTCCTGGGATCAAGTCCCATGTGGGACTCCCTGCTCAGCGGGACTCTGCTTCTCCCTCTTCCTCTGCTCCTCCTCCCCCCTCATGCTCTCTCTCTCTCTTTCTCAAATAAATAAATAAAATCTTAAAAAGAGAGAGAGAGTATCTCTCTTTAGGAAGGGTCCAGTATGTTTTTAAAATAAATTGGGCCCTCTCCCTTTGGATTAACTCAATCAACTGATTTGGGTCTTTAATTACATCTGCAGAATCCCTTCACCCTTGTGAAAATGTGACATCATGGTCAGAGTGATATCTCATCATATTGACAGGTCCTTCCCATGCTCACGTATACAGTGCCCCAGTGTTAGGATCTTGAGGGCCACCTTAGAATTCTGCCTACTGTCGTCTTTGATAAAGAGATGATTTCTACAGAGATTAAACCTAACCCTATATGTGTCCACTATATTTCCTGAAAGTATTGTCTGAAAAACAACAAGAACAACGACACACACACACACACACACACACACACACACACACACACGAGAAAGAAAACCAACAAATAACAAGAAATGTTTCCTGGTAGGGTTGACTCACCCATAAGCAAAGAGGCCACTCACCTTCATATATAAACATAACCAGCCTCCACGGAACTTAGAATTCTTTTCATTCAAGAGGTATGTTCTTGGGTTATGATGAGGATGCTGAACACTAGCAGTAGTTTCAGCAACCCCCATTCCATGTCTGTGACAGATGTTGCTGGTAGCCACAGCATCTTCTCACGCTGTCCAGCGGGCCTTGGAATCCTTCTCAGTGCAGATCTTCAGAAATCCATAATGATCAAGTACATGACACCCCAGATTAAACCTATTTACTATCCCTGGGATAAAGTAATGTTTTCAGAAAGCACCTATTAAAATCAAACACATTTGAGTACCAGATGTGGGCAAGGTACTTTTAAGAGCTTACACTGTACTTGGGGAAAAAATAAGGTTATTTCATAACCCATGTGGCTTTTGTCTTTATTCATATTAACATTTATTGGGTCTCTTGAAGAAAAATACCTATTTCCTACCACTTAGATCACAAACTTAATTTGACAGAAAAAAAATAGGAAAAGTGACATTATTTTTTAGCTACTAAGCGTTATCAGCAGATATAAGTTTCTTTTAGTGAAAACCACATTTACCATCCACCAAGGAAGGTGTGAGACAAGGACTCAGACATGAGAAAGTGCTTTAATAGAATTATTCTTGCTATAAGTAACGCCATCTCAAACTGGCTGTAAATAATAATGTACTTCACACAGGATGTTATATTAGCTATTTTGTCTATTATGTTCTCAAGGACTCCGTTTCTTTCCATCTGCGATTCTGTCCTCAGTAACAGCTGCTCCTAAAATTGGTTTCCCTTTGTGGTCAAAGATGACTGCGACAATGACAGAGCTACGCCTTCAGAGTCACACGAGACCGTAAAGCTGTTCTCCATATGTAGAAAGGACTTTGCTTCGGTCCTATTGGGCTTCTAGGGTCATGTGTCCATTTCTGGACCAATAACAGCTATCAGGAAATGCCATGTGCTGAAATGGCTTAGTAATCGATTCTCACCGGAACTTGCCGATGGAGACAGCTTCCGCAGGTGAACATCCCTTGGTTGGTGAGAAGAAATTAGAAAAAAATATGTTTTTGCTTGGGTGGGAGGAAGGGAAAACAGAAGTCAGGTTGGCAACTAAAGCTGTCTGCTTCGGATGGAGCTCTGATTGCGCCTAAATCTAACCTCCTTCCCCCAAGCTTATAGGACCTCCTCTTTTTCCGGGCCGGGCTTGATGTTGGATCCACGAAGCCCAAACATGGTGAGTCATGCATCGTGGAATAGCAGCACCAGGCAGATTTGGTACAGGGTCTAGACCCTCCGGGTGTTCTGCCTAAGTTTTCAGCAGAGGGTCCTCCTGGAGCCTCAGACACCATCTGCAGCTAAGCCCCTCCCATCGGCCACATAGTAGCTCCCTATTGTTGCCGTGGCAAAAAACCACAAATTTGGTGGCTAGAAACCACAGAAATTTTTTAACTGATAATTCTGGAGCTCCTAAGTCTAAAATGTCCCGACAGGGCTGAGCTTCTTCTAGAAGCTTTGGGAGGGAATCCATGCCTTTGCCTTTACTACAGGCACGCTCAATTCCTTGGCCTGTGACCCCCACCTCCATCTTCAAAGTGCACCCCTGCAACTTCTGGTTCAGTCTTTACATGGCCTTGTCTTTTGTCCTCCTGCCTCCCTCTTACAAGGGAGGCCCTGTTACTCTATTGGCCCTGCCCAGCTAATCCAGGATAATCTTCTCATTTCAAGATCCTTAATTTAATAACATCAGGGGGAAAAAATATCCCTTTTGCCATGTAAGGTAACATATTCACAGGTTCCAGCGACTACAACATAGACATCTTTGGGGGGTCATTATTAAGCCTGCCATACTCAATTCCACCCACACCCGGGTACTGCGAACTGGCTTGCGAATGAGTCTCCTCGGGATGGGTGTGGCTCCACGGTTCCGGTAAGCTACGCCCCTCCATTCCCTCAATGGACTACAAGCCTGGGGTGCCAAGGGTTCCTGATGCAGACCAGGTTCAGGACAGGTACCACAGGTACCCTCACCACCACCACCAGAGCGGGTACTGAGAAGCCAGAGGGCAGTATGAGGGCTGGGATGGAAAACAAGAGGTATAACTGCTAAATTTACCACCAGCACTGCTTTGCCTTCTGGAAGGATGCACAATCAGTGGAAAATAATCCATAGATACCTGATACTCCATGGTTCACGATGTTTTTTCCAAAACTCGGAAAACCACACACCACAGATGTTATTGTTTTTTTATAGTAGTATGAAACTCGCTTTTTTAAAACTTAAATACACTTATTTTAAAGAAAACTATGCATTTTCAAAGAAAACAGCTATTTAAGGAAAACTCTATGTGGCATCATAAAAATGAAAAGTCGGTACCATAAACAGAAAGTGTCCATAAAAACAAACACAACTAAAAATGTTTAATGTCAGTAAATTCTAGCTAGATGCCGTAATCTGTCAAGGCTCTGAGCTGAA
Source organism: Potos flavus (assembly GCA_028534135.1). Classification (NCBI taxonomy): domain Eukaryota; kingdom Metazoa; phylum Chordata; class Mammalia; order Carnivora; family Procyonidae; genus Potos; species Potos flavus. The sequence continues at coordinate 53,374,975 of CM052886.1, read as the reverse complement.
GGCCCAGTCTCTGTTTTATTAAAAAGGATCATTAGCAAGGTTAGAGTCACTGTAAAGGCATGCTAGCACCAGGCTGAAACTTTCCCTTTACTATAACTTAACTAGAACAAATTGAAAAAGGAAAAATTTTCTCTTAATACAATTCAGTTTTATATAATGCATGTTGGGGCACAAACATAATCTCTCGTGCCACCAGCAGTAAGACACCCACACTTTGGGGGCGCCTTTGGTGGCTCAGATGGTTAGGCATCTGCCTTTGGCTCAGGTCATGATCTCCAGGTCCTGGGATCCAGCCCCATATCAGGCTCCTGGCTGGCTCAGTGGGGACCCTCTGTGCTCTCTCTCTCTTTCTCTCACAAATGAATAAATAAAATCTTAAAAAAAAAAAAAAAAAAAAAAAGACAGCCACACTTTGGGAGAGGCTGGTTGCAGATAACAGCGGCCAAACCAAGCTCTGTAGAGGAGCATAGTGAGGGAAGGGGGTCCTACTATGCTTGGATCTTATGGACTATATCACGTTCATTCCACATAAACAATAGAACCTCACTAATAGAGGAACTCGCCTTGGCTTACACGGCTACAAAGTAGCCTAAAGATCACTTAACCCCAGGGGTTCTGACTCCAAAGCCCTGGCTTATTTCATGTCTAGGTCACCGGAGAAGACCCAAATAAAGAAACAACTGCTTTAGGCTTTGGGCTAGAGTGGATGCATTCAGGTAGGTCCTTTTCTTCGAGCATGCGCCTGTACACACAGCCACACGCAAACAGTCTCTAGAACCCAAGGAACTTGAAAGCCCTATTCCGTGCTTTCTTATAACGGGGAGTGTCAACCTGAGCTGCCCATTGGAAACGCCTGGGAAGTTTTAAGAACTCCTGAGGTGTGGCCTGGTGCTTCCAGTGATTCTAACGTGTGTATTATTACCTCAGTTGCATACAACGCATTCTTCGCTCTTATGGAACCATGAGCATGAGAAGCAGAAGGTCAGATTCCTCTGCAAATGACAGCAACCCGTACAGAAAGCTTATGCAGGCCCGGCACAATTAGGAGACTATATTCAAGAGCACATATATTAGTAGAAGATGCACATTGCATAATCCGTAACAAGTAGGTATGTAGTACATAATACAGCTAAAGAGACTGATACGTTAGGACCCTGCCAAGACTGGCCGGTGGGCTCCGATCCCCAGCCCAGCAAACACCGGGCAGAAAGGACAATGCCCACAGCCGGGCACCACACTGGGCGGCCCCTCACCAACTGACTACGACCCCAGGAGAGAGACTGTGAGGGGAGTTCTTGGGGAAGCAGGAAGGGAGAACAGATAGAAAAGTAAAGGGGAAAGGCCAAGTCCCTGGAAAGTCACCACTCCACCTGATGGAGTTGCCATCCCATTCTAGAAAATGTCCCAGTCCTCACTGAGGTCTGGCTCTTTAATTCTGCCTTTCTCCCACAGACTCTCCAGATCAACGCCACCAGCGAAGGTCTCAGAACATGTTATTGTTCCTTACGACTTCAAAAAGCCAACCCACTGATCTTATGATGTGGTATTAAACTTTCTCTAGGTTCACCAGAAAAATCCAATCTTTTATAATTGAGAAAGAGATAGTCACAATAATAAATATCAAATGTTTCCTTATTGGGAAGAGATGGTTTTTTCCTGAACAAAATTCTGTTTTCAATTCCTGACAGAGAGAAAAACCTTCAAACCAGGAAAGAGGAAGCGCTTTCAGCTTCCCCTCTCTTCTGCAGCCTCATTCAAATATCTGTGAAGCCAGTAAAGCGAGCAAAACCGTGTTTGCCAGAAACGGACCAAGTACATGACGTCTGTGCCATGTGACGGATTGGGCAGTTCTACTTAGGCCACTTTTGGTTTTCATTTTAAACACATCACATTTTATTTATTTTTATAATTATACTACAGTGCTGCGAAATGTACTGGGTCTACACAGAGCCTGCAGCATGCCAGGATCTGGGGCCCGGTATTAAGTTCAAGTACCTGGCAAGTGTGGCTTGATATCCTGCGGCTTACAGACTGAGTGTTACTTTTCCAATGCAACCCACTCTCTGAAATTGTGTTAGGATGAGCGAGTCAGCTCCTGCTTTGTGAAGCCATGCTTTATGTTAAAGTCACCCTCAATGCTTTGCTGTCTCTGGAGGGAAATACATAAATAAATATAAATAAACAAGTAAGTAGGGACTAGACTGCCTTGTAGCTAAAATGTATAAGACCCATGTGTGTGTTTTTCTTCTGTTCCAGCTGGTTGCATGTATATTTGGAGTGTGTGAATAATGAATCAAGAAGCGATAGTTCTTGTCTTAAAGGAAGAAAAACATCACTCCTCATCGGTGCCAGTTTCTAAACGGTTATTGATCTATAAAAGTTGTTGCCACTTAGTGACCCCACGACGGCAGGCAGAGTGTCTCCTTCTCCCCCATCCATACTCACACCTGCATGGAGTAAGCTCCTAAGTGCCATTAGTAGCAAACACAGTCTCTGTTTAAAAGATGATAACTCAGTTATTCCAAGATAGGAAACTCTCCTGTGCCCTCAACACCTGCATAAAAGTGCCAAGGGGTATTTAAAACAAGTGGCCTGGTATTTCTTTCCAAATACCAACAGTATGACTGCTGCAGCTAGATAAATATCACATGACATGGAGGATAACAAACATTCTACCACGGTCTTCGATAGTTCTGAGTTCACAGAGATGAAGGCGGACAACATTGAGTAACTCAGGCAAGAAAAGAACTTAAGATGTGACTTCCTCCCGACAGTGTGAAAAGCAGTGGGAAATTTCAGGGGAGAAAAAAAAGCAGATGTCAAAAGCTTTGTAAAAATAACTTGGGAGAAAATAATAATACAGCTATGAGTGTTTAAACACGTCTGGAAGTGGATTTTGACTCAGACAATGAGAAGTGGATTTTGGAACTAGCCCACCGAGACCAGTCTTTAAAAGGACGTGAAATTGGCCGTAGCAGGCTCAGGGCTGGTAAGATCTCAGGGCATTGCTAGCTAAAAGGACCTCTCTGATTTGCTGCTAAGTAAAATTCCTCCATCGCAGCCTTATTTCTGTGGCTTATAGCTCATCTCAAATTAACAGGCCTACATCTCCGAGGAAAGCATTATTTACACTTTGGTGAAAATTATATTGTTATTCCCCAGGATGACTTTCAACTGGAATGTAAAAAAAAAAAAAAAAAAAAAAGAAAGAAAGAAAGGAAGGAAAGAAAGGGATAAAGAAAGAAAGAAAAGGAGACTTTGACAGCTATTATTTAAGCAGAAACATGTCTATTTTTACGTGGGAATCCCCAAAATAGCCATCATAGTGTAACCATGTAAACCCATTTTTACCAGAATTTCCATTCTTACTGATGTACATCCACAATTTCTGTTACCACCAAGAATGTATAACACTTAATGGAAACACTGAAAAAATTAAATTAATTGAAAAATTTTTTTAAATAAAATAAAATAACCCCTCCCAAAATAATACTTAATGGAATGCAAATGCATAATGAAATGAAAAAAAGTAAGAATACATTTTCTGGAGAGCTAAGATTGTCAGAGTATGGTACCACAAGTTAAGAGGGGAAAATCCAAAGTTGGGAGTCAGGGTCCTGGTTCTAGTTTCAGTTTTGTCTCAAAATGACCATAGGCAAGGTTTTTGATGTCCCTGAGGAAGAACCATCTCCTATGCTTAAAAAACAAATAACTACATGAGACTCATATGTCATATCTACTCTACCTCTCTCACAGGATGTTGGAAGAATAAAAATTAATATAGAGTCACAAACCTTGAGAAGTGAAAAATACTATCCATATGCAAAATGACTTTTTTTTTAAATTTTCATTTATTTATTTGAGAGAGAGAGAGAAAGAGAGAGGGCATGAGTGGGGGAGAAGGGCAGAGGGAGAGAATCCTCAAGCCGACTCCACACCAAGTGTGGAGCCCAATGTGGGGCTCAATCCAATCACCCTGAGCTCATGACCTGAGCCAAAACCAGGAGTCGGACACTCACCCGACTGAGCCACCCAGGCGCCCCAACATGAAAAATGGCTTTTATTAGAGTCCAAAAACCATAACTTGGGAGCACATGCTGTTCTAGACGGCAGTGTTCAGCTTTTATGTTCCCCGTTGCCAAGAGACAAAGATGACATAGCTGTACTCTTGCAAGACAGCTGAGACAGACCAACATTTTCAGACATTGGGTGATGATTCCCTTTTTTTAATCTGTTCGGTTGGGAAATCTAAAGTATTTGAATTTGATTCAAAATCTTGCAATTTTTTTTTTAAGATTTTATTTATTTGTTTGACAGAGAGAGAGAGATCACAAGTAGGCAGAGAGGCAGACAGAGAGAGAGGGGGAAGCAGGCTCCCTGCTGAGCAGAGAGCCCAATGTGGGGCTCGATCCCAGGACCCTGATATCATGACCTGAGCTGAAGGCAGAGGATTTAACCCACTGAGCCCCAAATCTTGCAATGTTTTAATTGACATTAAAAATCTACACAAAGCACAGCTTTCATTCTTTCAGGGAATGTTTTCTGAATGCATACCATGCTCCAGGCTTGATGCTGGGCACTGGAAATTCAAAGACGGTGTAGGAGGCATTCAATGAGCATTTGTTGCCGATTATTTGAACCAAACTAGGAATGAAATGGGGTTAAGACATATTGCGAATCAGGAAGATCTTCACTGAAGACTATTTTTTTTTAAAAAAAGAATTTATTATTTTCAAATAGGATAGTAACTCAGATTGAGCTAACAAAAGTACCATTACCTGTTAACAAAATTAAACAAGTATTACACACAATTAGGAACTCCATTTTTACATGTATACAAATCCTCTTAAAATATTCAAAAACCATTTTTTTCTCAACTACTTTCCTCGTCCACCATTTTGTTCACACTATTAACTTACATAGTCTTATAATTGACTGACTAAAAAAATTTTTTCAACTGTTTCTACATAAGTAATCACAGTTTGTATGTAGGTAGAGACCAAACCAACTCCACATATTTTGTTGGGTTTCCGTGGCTCTTCTAGCCTCTGCTCACGTCACATTTAGAACTTTGTTCTTAGTTATGGTTATGATTAACTATGAAGCTCTCTGGACATAAGAGGTGCTCCCATTGGAAGATTTCCTTGCGGTCCCAATTATAAACATCAACATTCTCACTTAGAAAATAGAAGCCGATGAGTGAGAAATGCAACTGAAAATAACTTAGAGCCTTCGGGGTTTTTTAAACATTTAGTAGTTTTAATCCTGGTGTTCACAGAGATCTACAAATTGTGTTTATTAACACCAAAGAAGATCTTGTCCTATAACATCATCATCTTATGATTAATAAACTTGTGTCTGTTGGAACTGTTTCGTGTAAAAGTAATAAAGACACAGCATGCCACTTGTAATTTTAGTAGAAATTATTTTGCTGGCGGAAGCTTCTGTCAGGATGTGACCTACGCCGTCACCACAAGGGCATTTTTTTGTTACCAGAGGAAGTGGAGCAGATATGTGCTGGGATTCACCTTCTCGTAGAGCCCAAAGGAGTAGTAGGAAAGAGTTGTAGTGGCTCCGAAGTTTGAAAGCAAGCAAAACAAGCTTTTCACTTCCCAAAGCATTCCTCTTGTTTAGAATATGAAGAGATTCAAATTCACTTCCCAGAATATAAAATCAGATCATTGAAGAGGAGGGGGAAAACAACTCAAGGAAGAAAAAAAAAAAAAAGACTGAAGGAAGCCATGTGTCATTAATTCAGTTATAAATTATTAGCCGAAAGCAGCCTCTCAGCATTTGTATTTGATGAACAAAAATTGATTGCTTCAAGGGCATTTCAGTCCTTTTGATGTTCCCATCCTTTAGCCCACCACAAATCTGAATCCTTAACAGAATGATTATAGCATTATAGTAATCCTGAGAGCCAATACGAAAGGATTTGCAAGAGCAACGGAGATCAATAGTTTGAAAAAAGAATGTCTTTTTGAATTGACAGCGCTGTCTCGCCTGATCGTGAACCTGAACAAAATAAGTGGGGCCTGAGTACACAAGCCAGGGCGCGGGCCGAGCCCAGCGGCTGCGCGGTGCCTGCCGGGCCGGCGTGCTTGAATAGGCCTGAGCGCTGAATATTTCTAAAGGATTAAACCCCAACTAATGGCAACCCAAAGATATTTTGCAAACAATCGGCCTCTCCCCAAAATAGTTAAGATAATACACGACTGGTCTTGGTTTGGCATTCAAAAGACCGGGTTCAGCTATAGGTTCAACATTTGCTTTTGCACAGAGTTTGAGATGATGGGAAATTGGATTAGAGGTAACATCGCCTTAATGGCTATCTCCTCTGGGCCACTTCGAAATCGAGAATCCGCCGCCCTGTTTCAGAGTGGACCGGAGAGAACCTTGTCCTGAACACATCACATATTAGAAAACCCGATGGGCCCGAATTGTTTAAAGACACCATTGCCTGCAGCCAAGTTGTAACATCATTTGATACCTCAAAAGACAGAGAAAGGCAGCTGACCGTTCAAGGCTCCTGGAACAATCCGGGGATTAGCATAAAATTATCCATACAGGAGGGCAAGGGAAGCAGCGGCACTTGCTCCCCACAGTACGGGCATTGTTAGGGAACGCAAATGGACTGGAGCAAGTGTGAAGGCGTCTTAACGTTGTCTGAGGACCTGCATGCTTTAACGTTGATGTATATATTTCCCAGTTCTTTGTTTCCTCAACAGGAGGCTGGCTTCGCCCGCTGGAGAGAGGCGTCAGCAGACTTCAGATGGCACACATCTGGAGAACATCCCATGGAAAATTGTGATAAGTAATCTCTTTCGGTACCAAGACAAGGAGTGGTAATTTATGGTTTAACAGACTACGAAACCTGACATTAATTCTGAGTAACAAACCTTAAACCGAATGATTGGGCAGAGTAGAGTATACAGCGGCGGTTAACAGAAGGAAAGCAATTCCTCCAAGTGACATGAGTTCCACGTTGTCTCTAAGAGGAAGAGGATCTCCCTCTCCTCGACAGAGCTCAGGTTTGCAGCCCCTCCGCGGGACGGCCTCGCTGGCATGGCCCCGAGTGGTGGCACCGGTCCCCAGGTCCCTGCGCTGCAGGCATTGAGAATGGTGGCTCCAATTAAAAGCATGTTAAAGCCACAATCCCTGAGAGGTGTGCTGGAGCCGATCACACATTTTATTTGGAGGCTATGCATCATAACATGTGATCCTTAAAGTTAACCTTTTTTTCGAAGCTGTTTAAAATGTTTTGTAGCTGTTCTTGTCCAAACGAATCAAAAGAAGGATAAGCAGGAACTGGCATAAATAATAGCTGCCTTAAAAGGGGGGCAGCAAAATTGATAGCTCTACAAATGGCAGCCACCTGTACCAGGAAAACTCAAAGAATGAGAATAAGTATTTGAAGAGAAAGAATAATTGGAGATGTGACAGCAAAGAATAGAAATCACTCCCCAGAAGGTGTTTAAAAAGCTCTTCTCTCTCCTACTTAATCACTGTTCCCTTACGCCCATAAATTAAAATGCAGGGCATATGTTATATGCATTATAAGTATGAATACTTACTTTATCTAAAGCATCTTAACTTTGCCCAGCTTGTTTTCATACTACCAGACTCCATTCCACTAATGATATAAAAACAACAGGATCTTACAGGGAACTGTTCTGCATCACATTCTCTTACAATTTTATTAAATTATCATATTGATGTTCTGCAAAGGCAGAACAGATATTTCACTAAATTTGAAAGAAATTTGTAAAAAAAAAAAAAAAGTAAAGCACTTGCTGGCAGTCTCTCTCCAAGAATTAAAATGGTTCCCCTTGAGGTAGCCAGTTTAGCTACATTTTTGTTACATCAAAGCTAATGTTTTAAAGGAGTCTGTTGTTGGAAAAAGAAATGCAGTTTCCTAATTGTTGAAAGAACGAACAATATTTAATTCTAGATCTTCGGCAAATTAATAATTCAATTTGACTGATATAATAGGCATCCACAGGCCCTGTCATAGAGATCTGAGGATGAAAGAGACACTGCAAGGATTTTGTAATTGAGTAGGGGTCATCTATGTGTCCCCAGATGTGCCTTTAGGAGTACTGTTTCATTATTGCCACTGTCACTAAAAGCTGGTACCGATAAAAAATACCTGTGATTCCTAAGGGATTTTGGCACCATTCATAAATGATAGAGCCATGTGTAAGCAATAAGAGAGCGGGAAAAGCCAAGTGACCCCAGGCAAGGCTAACCTTACCCAAGTACTTCCCCCACGACAATACACCAAAATATGTCCCATGGAACACTTGTCCTCAAAAACGTCCTCTACAGAAAAAAGATTCCATGGTCAATTTGTTCAGGAATGACTACAACTCTACACCAAATGGAGAATCACAATGTATATCATTGTATAAAGTCTTTAAAACGCTTCAGTAAAGAAAAGGGCTGAACTGTGTTTAGATTCAGTATTTCACAGAATATTTGAACATGGACCTTTTTTACTCATACATTCATGGACATCTGAGAACAAGAGTCCTGAGGAATATACTTGGGGAAATTTTGTTATAGCCACCCTCTAGTCTGGGTTTCCTGGCTGCCCAAAGTGTGGATTCCTCTGCTCTGAGATTCGACTTTAGTTGATACCGGATATGTTACACAGTTTCTTTCTTAAACATGAGTTAGCACTATTACAAACATTCTTTACAGAATTAGAGGCACCTCTCAAACACTGGGTTAGAAATAAATGAATGTAATCAATCATCATTTTTAAACTTTGAGCTCAATTATGAAATTAGACTAATTCCAAATTTCTATAACTAAACCAGATGAATTATCCTGTGTTCCAAGTGTTAAAAAACAAACAAACAAAACAACTGTTTGAGACATACATGGAGATCAAGTCCTACTGCACCAAAAATAAATAAATAAAAGCAATAGAATGAGGGAGGTCACGGGTGAGTGGTAGAGGCCCGTGAGTTGATGGCAATAGACTTGTGAACTTGATTTGAAATCATCACCGATCAGAACCAAGAGTCTTTTTAATTTTTTTTTTTAAGATTTCATTTATTTATTTGAGATAGAGACAGTGAGAGAGAGCATGAGAGGGGAGAAGGTCAGAGGGAGAAGCAGACTCCCCAGGAGCTGGGAGCCCGATGTGGCACTCGATCCCGGGACTCCGGGATCATGACCTGAGCTGAAGGCAGTTGCTTAACCAACTGAGCCACCCAGGTGCCCAGAACCAAGAGTCTTTAAGGTATTTGGTTGCTACTCAACTACCTTAAGTAAAAATAGAGAATTGATTAGATAGACAGAGAAGGCTTCATAAAACTGAAGGGCAAGAATATACCTGGAACTGCCAAGCCACCAGGAATTCTGTAGGTCAGTTCTCTTCAATCTCTCTGAATCACATCTTGGCTTCTTTTGTCTGCTCCCTTCTTTTCTCTCTCTGCAGATAAGCTTTCCCTACTTCTCTGCAACAGTGGCCCGATATGGCGGCCCCATGGCTCCCAGGTTTACATGTCACAGTACCAGCCACATGCAGTGACTAAAAGTCTTAGTTCCAAAGCCAAATTTTTGGGAGAAAGAATGTAACCGGTCCTTTTTAGCTCAGGTGTCCTGACAGCACTGGCTAAAGAAATAGGTGAGAGCATATAAATATGACTGCCCAAGGCCCACCCTGTTGAGCTGAGAGATAGTTCCAAAAGAGCCATAGGGAGCACAGGGGTTAAGGAGTTGACATTGTGCCTTGAGAAAACAGACAGACCATACAGTCCCACAGATGTAGGAAGACTGTCAAATGCCATTGCTAATACTAATAATGAAAAGGTCTAAGCTGCAAATTAATGGAGCAGAATTGCAGTGGTTTGTAGAATATCATAACCTCACTTCAGTGAAGAAGATGCAATGAGAGACTTCTTCCCCTCTTGTCTGACTACATGAATTAATTTTTTAATAAGAAAAAATGCTTTTAAGGTTATTTTTCAGATATGGTCCCCCTTAACAATAATAGCTAACATTTTCTGAGATACCGTTCTAGGTTTTTTAGGCGTAATAACTCAATTAATAATCTTGACAACCCTACAATTAAGTCCTAGTTTCAACTCCACTTTGCAAACTATGAAGCTGAGGCTTAAAAAGGTTAAGTAAATTTTCAAAGGTCACACAGCTAGCTAGGTTTTCAACCTAAGGCATCACCGTGGAGCCCTGAGAGTAATCAGTCTGTCCAATCCAGAATCCGGGAGAAAACTGACGCCGCCCTGAGCCGCAGTCCCATATAGCCCTAAGTGCCTCCTCGATGTCATCTCGATATCACCTACCTTTCCCATAAGACAAGGTAAATATCTTCAAACTTAAAACTGCAATCTAAATCAGTGCACTAACAGAGGCTAGAAAACATACAAAATTCACTAACAGCACAAGACTTGAGAAATGATTGCTTCCGAAAGCAGTCCGGCACGCTCCCTGTACACCATATGTAGAGAGACGCTCAACCCACGGGTCCTGGGAATTATATTTTTCCTTACTCATGAGAGTTGGGGAAGAATTAAAAGAGTTTGTGTTGGGGGTAAAAAGCTTCCCCACCAGGTTCGTTCGCTGGAGTTAAAGGACAGTTAATTTTAAAATATGTGCACTTAAGAACAGCGTTTGATCTGCCAACAAGTAAACCAAGAATTTTCAATAAAACGGAAAAAAGTTTGAAAGTCTGGAAGTGATATAAAATTGTCATGAAAAATAAAATGTTTCACTTGTGTGATAGCAGCTTGGTGCCAGGTCTGAGAGACACTAGGATCCAGAGATTTCCCAAACCGGAGGCATCTGGCAGACAATGGTTTTGTACGCCAGTCAGGTCTGGTGGCGGACCGGCCTTTTAGCGTGCGACAGATAGACAGGAGGTACTTGAGTACCAGTTTCCATCTAGCTTCAGCTGGAAGGGGGACAGGTTCAAGTCATCCTGAAGCGGCACCAGTAAGGCTCCCCTCCTCCGTGTTTCTCATAGTCATGGCCGCAACCCTGGACACACTGCCAGGTGACTTGGGCGCACTCTCGCACGGATGGCCTCGCGTGGCTTTCAGACAGCACATGTGCTGGCAATTAACACCCTGGTTTTCAAAGAGGTGACTCTGCTCCTAACACAGAACTGCCGGGGCAACCAAAGGTTCAACAGCTGGGATGGAAGAACACAAGTTGAAAGATGAGGAGAAAGGAGGGCTGGTAACAAATTCAAGGAGTGTTCCTAGGACAACACAGAGGCAGCATGGGGTGAGAGCAGAAGCCTGGGGATGATTAGCACAGGCCCCCTCCGAGGAGAGCCTGACCCATGCAAGAGGGACAAGAACGAAACTGTGGCAAGTCCGAGAATACACTTTTCCTCTCTGGTCCTCAGCAAAGGAGCCTCGACATCAACCCAGAGAATGTAACTAAGTACTCCCGAAGGGCTCCACTTCAAGATGAGAAGAAACACGAGTTCGAGAAACTCAGAGTTCCTTGAGTATAAACTATTTGCAGCCTGGTCAGAAATGAAAGTCTTGTGTAAGGAAATACCTTGGTTATCATAGACATATGCCGTCTGTGGATTATCAGTTTCCAAAGATACAACTGCAAAACATTACACTCCCTGCATTAAATGAGATAACCTTCTTTTTCCCTGAACAGTGTGGGAGGCCCTTGAGAATCTCGTTCTGCTTCAGGCACATCATTTAACACTATTTATCATTCAGCTGAAGATGTGTGAAATTGCTAGTTAACATGATTCCCTCTGAAGGCCTGTCAGATTAAAAGAAAAAACCAGCTTTCTCTGTTTGCAATATGTGTTCTATATATAAATTAATATCCTATAACTGGAGTCAAACCCACAACTAATATTGACTTTGCCATGGTCATGGGTGAAGGTCCATGACATGCTCTCGGGAGCTCTGTGCTTCAGCCTTACACAGATGACATTGACGCTAACTGGCTCCACGGCTCCCTCCTTCTCTTGGCCCTGTCACCCTTTCTCTTCCCCCGCGAACCTTTTCAGTTGTCTCCCACGTTACCTCATTTGAATTTGGTCTGCTTTCCTTATTATGCCTTCCTTACATCCCTGGGAATCATGGCATATATTCTCCAAATATGAGTGTAAAAATCAGTCCAGAAAGAATCGTTTGATAGAATTTGATAAAACTACTACTGGAAAGACCTGGGTGGGGAGAGGGGTGAGGGCGGGAGGGAAGGGAATGATTTAATGATTTGCAGAAAAATCATCCTTCTCTACGAGCAGAAAGTATAACCCATTAGCATTCCAAACAGGCTGTTCAAAGCTTTCAGATGGCAAGACTGAGCGGGTCTTGTCCTCTCCCCAAGCACACACATCCCAAGGGTGCCTCGGACCTGGAGCCTCCACACACGGCTGGCACAGCATCTGGGATTTTATCACCACTGCAGAGAGTGAGTCTGGACAGACCCACTGCTGGTTACTCCAAATTTTTTTCGTGACTGAATGGCTTGATATGCATTAACTCACATGGTATTCTTTGTAGTTGTTTTTTGCAGATATTCGCTCTTTCGACACATTTGTATTACAAAGAGGAACATATGGCCCCCAAAAAACTATTTCTATATGTATAGACTCCAGAGTTTTCAGATCTTTTTGTTTCTAATTTAGCTTTACAAAAAGAAAGAAAGGAAGAAAGAAAGAAAGAAAGAAAGAAAGAAAGAAAGAAAGAAAGAAAGAAAGGAAGAAAGGAAGGAAGGAAGGAAGGAAGGAAGGAAGGAAGGAAGGAAGGAAGGAAGGAAGGAAGGAAGGAAGGAAGGAAGGAAGGAAAAGAAAGAAAGAAACTTTTTTTTAACACTTTAAATGTGTTGGTTTTTTTGTTTGTTTTTTTCTGAAAGGACCACATACAATCATACTTAAAATTCCTTAAGGTCAATGGAGTTTGTGTGTATACATTTTCCTTAGGAGATAAATAATGATCTTCAGGAGGCTTAACAGACAAGTACAAAGAATGGATTCTCATGGAACAAAAATGTACAGAGCTACACAGAGCCATCTTGCCCCTCATCTGGCATTTCTCCTGGTCCCCACCCACCCAAACTCACAGAGACTACCTCCATCATCATGATTGGACTTGGCCATTGGGATTCAGAGGCTATGCTCCCTTGACAGCTAGGGTGCAGAGACAGCATGGGGATAAAAAGTAATCCTGCCAAATCAAAAACAGAAAAGTGGGTAGATTCTCTTGTGTAATGTCTCACTCAGTTGAGGTATCCTGGTCCAAGTGGAAAAAAAAAAAAAACTGTAAAGATGATGCATATCTATTTACATTGTTATAAGTGATGAAATAGGTACCAATAACCCAAGGACTGAGATTTTTCAGCTATGAAAATTATAGTTACTTGTAGCTACTTATCGCAATATTTTTTTTATGATGACTAGGGCAAAAAATTATTTGAAGCTCACTCCACCCCATGATTTAACTCTACAGTGCAAAAATAATTATAATAAATGATATATTTCATAGACAATATCAAAATAAAATGTTTCAGTGTATGAACTTCAAGATCATTCTACCCAGCTTTTAATCCTGGTTCTATCGCTTATTAACTTGTGACCTTGTGACCATTAGCTAGTAACTTATCCTCTCTAAGCTTCAGTCCTTGCATTTAATTAATATCCAGTAGATGCTAGCTAAATTTATTACTCTGGGCCATTTCTATGTTGATAAAGAAGCATTTATACCAGGCTTTTAGTCAGGAAAAGCAATGTTAGCTGGTATAACAAAAAAAGTCCAAAATTTCAGTGAGCTTAACACAACAGAAGTGTTTTTCATTCACATCACAGGACAGGGTGTGGGGGTAATTCTCCTCACAAGTGTGGGACCCAGACTCTTCCTATCTAGTAGCTTCTCTGTAATCTATGGCCTTGGAATCCATCACTGGATCCTTTCCTAGGATCCTTTTCTAGCCTGCAGAAAGAGAGCTCAGGTAGGTGCAGGAGATTTGGGGGGGTCAGGCCTAGAAGTAGCCTGTATATCACTTTAACCACTTATTGACCAGCATTTAATCATACAGCCCCACCTAGATGTACACATTTCACATCCTCCCTTTATTGTACTCAGAGAAAAACAGAATATCCTTCACAGTAAGAAGACAAAATCAAAGTCCCAGAGCAATATTAAGTCTTATGTTTTCTAGTAATCCTGCTACTTATTTCTCTTAGACCTCATCTTAGCCTCTCTTAGTTTTGTTGAGAGTATTGAAAATGGAAAACAGTAATGGTGTAAGGTTAGTTTATGTAACCTGATAACACCATTATGTTATTTAAGAACACGATCTTCTTCATAATTTATGTATCTCATAGCTCTCATTTAGAAATGATGTAGAATTTCACCTGTTTTGTAGAAGTTCCTGAGAATCAGTTAAATTGGGGGTACCATTTTATTTATGTTTTTAAAGATTTATTTATTTATTTTAGAGGGAGAGAGATTGAGCATGCAGTGGGCAGGGGCAGAGGGAAAGGGAGAGAGTCTTAAGCAGACTCAGGCCTAGCACGGAGCCAGATTCAGGGCTCACTCTCACAACCCTGAGATCATGACCTGAGCCAAAATTAAGAGTCAGAGCCTCAACCAACTGAACCACCCAGGCACCCTAGGAATATCATTTAAAAAAGCAATAAGCTGGGGCACCTGGGTGGCTCAGTGGGTTGGGGCCTCTGCCTTCTGCTCAGGTCACGATCTCAGGGTCTTGGGATTGAGCCCCTCATCGGGCTCTCTGCTCAGCAGGGAGCTTGCTTCTCCCTCTCTCTCTGCCTGCCTCTCTGCCTACTTGTGATCTCTCTCTCTCTGTCAAATAAATAATAAAATTTTAAAAAACTACAAAAAAAAAGAGCAATAAGCTTATACCAACTAACCCTCACAAAACATAAACCCACAAAGAAGAAAATATTATGTGATTAAAATCTAAAGATGACTTGTGTCTGTCAAAATATCAAAATATACTTGCAAATTATTTCTTCCTTGGTGATACCCTATGACAGTTAACTCAGAAACATGTCAGAAATTATGTTTATTTTATAGAAGCAATGGTTATCAATGGGGGATGATTTTCACTCCAAAAAAGAGCATAAGTGAGTTTTTGGAGAAAATTTTACTTCTTGAGTCTAAGAGAATTTGTTTCAATCATTTTCCAGTGTGAAGCTATATAACGTTGACAAAATGGTATAATGAAATAAAATTGAATTAAGCTTCCTAATACCTTATGATAAGAAAATACCAGCTAACACATCCTGAGTATTTACTACATGTCAGATAGTTTTTGAGATCCTGTGAAGTAGGCTCTATTATTATCTTCATTGTGCAGATGGGAAAATGGAGACCAAGAGAAGTTAAGCAAATTCCCTTAAGGTCCAGGTGCTGGTTTGAGACAAAGCTGGAATTTGAATAGGGAACCTTTGTCCCGGGTCCAAATTGTTAACTGCTACCAGTCCTTAACAATAGTCAATGCAATGTGTTAAATATTTCTCATGCCATTTCTGTGTTGAAAAATTACCAGTTGATATTCCAAACCAATAGTTAGTCTCTAGTCCTGAATAAAGGCAAAAGAGTGATGTGACTAAGCTGCTTATTTACTAGTTATTTCCTGCCCCTCTCCTCACCAGAAGCACCTCCCTCTAAAAGTGACCGCATGCTCCAAGCATCAGACTAACCGAAGGGTGTGGCAAGTTGGCGAGGGCAAAGAGAAACTAAAAACCCAATGGGGTAATCTCCCAAATTCAGACTGGGCAGGAGATGATGACAGTACCAAAGGCTCTTCAGAAGTTCATGATCACATGCATCTTGAAAACAGTGTTTCCTCTCCCAGATCCATGATCTTAATTCCCATGGCCAAGATTGGCTTTGACGTGAAGTTGCAAAGCAAGCTCCTAGGAGCAAGAGCCCCACACAGCCAGCCTCCTGGAGAGGGCTGTGGGGTGGGGACTGCTTCATGGAGGATTCTGTCCCTCCTCACTACTCCCAACCCCTCCCCACCCCAAACCCCAAGCGTAAGCAAAGCTCAAGCTTACAGGCAAGCCACACGGAGGATGCACATTCTCTAGCTCTTGCAGTATCGGATAAATGGATAATGGATGGATTGTAGAAAAGGATATTCAAACGTTCTTGGTCCTTATTGCTTTTCTCAGTTGGTGCTTGCCATGAAAGGAGTAAAAGCTTGTTCCTTTTTATTTTTTTGCACATCGAAGGGTATTAACCTTTTATGGAGAGGAGATGGATTGGTCTTTTTGAAGTGCTTGCTTTGCTATTATAGCTCAAAGAAAGAAATCAGTTCCGCATTAAGCCGAGCCTCGAGTCTCATAGTAGCCTGGGAGGCCAGAGGGACATCATGTTTCCACTTTCTGGACTTAAGACACACAGCTCAGAGAAAGTCATGGGATATCTCAGGTCTGCTTAGAGCCACTTGCAAATTAGTAGCTATAATTGGATCAAAACTAGCTAGCTGTTGTTTGTTGCTAAATGGGTGCAGCAAGGAGAAGCCCCTCCGCCCCCAGGGGGGAAAATGGCTCAGTCAGACACAGATGAAACATGAGTGAGACAATCTCTCAGGCCGTAGAGAGTCTGCAGCTTTTATTCAACTTTCCGAATTGTGTAATGAGAAAACTTGGAAAACCACTTTAGAAATGCACCCAGACTCTCAGAGTGAATGAGGAAAGTCCTCCATAGGTCTTTTTGTCTCCATGGCTGAAAGCTATGCACACACAAGTTCCACGATGAGACACAAGCTCTTCCTGTTCTCTCTCCCATACCCCTACTCTCCCTCACAGCTCTCTGGCCACCCACCTCACATCCCCAATCTGATGTTCTCCTCAGGGAAGCTTCACAGCTGACTTTTGCTCCTGGGCTCACCACTGCTCTTAGTGCCCTCGAGGGGCAGAGGCTCGCCACCCTGATTCATGTCCGCAGCTCTATCCATAACCCAGTTGTGGTAGTTCATCTCTGTTACAGAATGGGAAGTGACCTAGAGCAAGTCATTTAAAATCTCCGTGCCTCAGCTTCCTCATCTGTCAAAGGAGGATAATCAGATGGAGGGGGAAAGCGAACATGAAAAACTATGACCAGTTTCCAGGCTCATTGTAGTTCCTCTTCCTTTTGTCTATCACTATGGCGATTCACATCGTGCTCTGAGCACAGTTGAGTTCTTACCTGCTGGACAGTTATCCAACCAGAAGTGTTTAGAACCATGAAGGACACCCGTCCCCACATCGTTCCTATTTAAACGAACTTAAATGTTCCCTTGTGGTTACATTTCTTAAAGTTTTTAATTTCAACAATAGAGGAATATTCCATGAAGGTGGAAAATGGGTTGATAACATCATTACCCCAAACTTCATACCCTCAAAGGGTTTTGTTTGCTGTTGACCTCTTGACCAAAGAACAATATGCTCTTTAGAGCACTAAAGAGAGAAGAGGAGGAGACAATGGGAAGTGACCCACTGCCATTTCCCCCACTTTTCCTTCACGATGGCTCCTGGTCCATCTTTGGTGGCAGGCTACCTCCGGGACCCCAAGCCAAATCATATTATTAGAGGTAGAAAACAGTCCATTTCTGTTTCCACTCAAGGTATCAGAGCAGCATATTTTATAGTGGGCTGCAGATGCTAAATTATTTGAATCTTCTTTCAGATGTTCCTAATTTACATTGTCTGTGGCAAATAAAAAGATAAGTACAATCCATATTGCAAATGCATCATACTATGATAAATCTGTAGCCTTCCTTCTCTGGGCCTTCTCCACCTCGTGGAATTTATATTGCAGTCATAATAATGTCAGACCTACACTATGAATATCTTCCTGCTAATTATGCCTAGTTTTTAAAACAGTGCCCATTTATGAAGACAGTATTATGGCATTCTTGATTATACCCTAAATAATTCTGTAAACATAAAACATGCTGAATAATATTGGAATTCCACTAAAGAACTACAATAAAATAAAACTATCGCATACATTCCAACATTTTTTTCTTTTTATGAAGAATGCTTTTGATGGGATGCAATGTCCTTTAAAACCCATGAACTAAAAATATCCATCAATACTAATTCTAACGTCAGTTTAATCCTAGAAATACAAATTACAGAATTTAGCTCAAAGAACAATATCAAAAATAATGATTACAGTAATCATAGCACGAATCATAATAAATAATATTGATTGAGTACTGAGCTAATTATGTCCTAAGTACCCAGTGTTTCCATGCTTTGAAGATATTATTTTTTAATCCTTCTATCAATTCTTCTTAGTAAGGACTCTTCCCCATTTTATGGTTGAGGACACTGAGACTTGGAGATCAAGTACTTTGCTCAAGGTCATATTGCTGTTGTGGCAGAATATAATTAGCAAGACTTGGCTTCGAGGTCATTAATTAAACTGCTTGTTTTTATGCTTTCTCAGGTTCCGAAAAAGCTAGGAGCGGAGATAGTGGAGTATTTCTCCAGCTAGGCTTTCAGCCCATCTCATCAACTTGTGTGTGTGTGTGTGTGTGTGTGTGTGTGTCCATTTAAAAGACCTAGAAAGCAAACTTACACTATTGGGTCTTGTAGGCAGAATCTCAGTGGCTACAGTAATCATGTAATGTAAATGTTCAAGAATTGGGCTCCGAGTCAAGATCAGATGCGTTGGTATATAGGACACAATTGGATGACCCATAGGATTTGGCTTGTTGGTTTCTCCTAGTGCTCCTGACAACCCAACCCTGTCTTACTTCTCATCCTGTCGCTGTGTTCAGTTTCTCCACTGTAGGAGTTTCTCAGAACACTGGCAGCAACAATAGGGTCCCCCCACTCCCCCACCCTTTAAACATAATCTTATAAAACCAAGGCAATTGATGGGGATATTCTTCTGACATTTTAAAATTTTGCTTCAATTTCCAAAGCTTAATTTGCATCCATCTTGGTCAAGTTTATGGTTCTGAAGAGCATGTCCAGACCAGCAACATGTGACAGAGTCTGGGGGTGGGGGTGGGGATTGTTACTCCTGTTTCTGTGATGGTCACTTATATTTATGACATGCATGTGAATTTGGAACAGTGCCATGGTTTGATGGTAAAGTGGAGAGCCAGGTTCTCAGTACTTGAAATAAAAGTATTCAATTTCATTCAAATGAATGATCTTAAACATAGTGAACAAAATTAATAATTAAGATACACTTATGCTAGGGACACTAAAATGTAATTTACTCACTTTGACGTAATAAAAGACAAAACAAATTTCTCTATAATATAAATTTTAAAATCAAGTGCAGTAAAAAAAAAAAACTGAAAGGTTAATAGCCTCGTTAAAAATTACATTTATTTCCCCCCCCCTCAAATTATCTCAAATCTTAGAGCAATTAAGTGATCTGGCCACTTCTATATATGGCAATTTGAAGTTGGATGAATAGCTTCTGTGCTACCCCACACCCCAGGACATCACCACCAATAAAATCTCACACTTAACAAAAAGAAAATGATTCCATGTGCCTTGCGGAAAATTGGAAACATTAGCGGAGATCTGTGCAAATGAATTTTTTCGGATCAATGATAACGTATTAAATAGGACTTGGTCTGAAATGAATATTTTAAAGTTTGGGGTACACTAATTTTTCTTAATACTACAAAGGTTTATGTTCTTTATATCCTTCACAGATTCTTTCTTCCAGGGGATAAATGAAAAAGAAAATCCAGTTCAATTCATTTCCTCTGATATAGCACACTAGGACTTCCTCATTTAAACCACAGACAATGTCCTCTCTAGTCTCCTCCTCCTCCCCTGAGCCTGAATAGGGGGATACTCTCTCAATGTATGCTCAGCCACCAGCCACCACAAGTCACTTAAGTAAACACGGAGGCACCTTGGTGAAAGCAATTGCATGGTCTGAATACCATCAACTGACACTTCTATTCAGTGACCCTCTCAGGTCTCAGAAATGGTCTTTTCAAATTCCGGGTCTTGAGATATTGATTTCAATCAGCAGCTTTTCCTAAGAGCATCATTTCAAAAATAGCCCTGTCGCAATTTCTACGATCTCATCTCAGTTTCATCTGGGCTTTGTATTCCTATTTGAAACCATTCAGTGAGATGACACCAGAGGGCTTTACTGAGGCATTGATTCCACGTCATGCATAGGCAATAGAATGTGTTCTTCTGTATATGAGAAAACATTAATATTTAAGTTTGCAGAAGGAGATTTCAGGTTTAAACAGGCCAGTTCCTTTTTTTTCTCTTCTGGTAGAAATCAAAAGCCCAAATTAGACCATTCTCATTATGAAATTCTCAAGCTTCCTGCTAAACTGGTGACTTAACAAATCAGCATCAATTCTACCGTCTTGGAACATATTAGAGATAAACTGGGGGGGGGGGATGGAAAACACACATAAGTAAAGTAGAAACATGAAGTGACGAGCTATAATTTCAACATAAATGTCTTCCAAATTGCCCCCTGACACCTACCCAATAGTAAGTTCTTCTCAAGTTGTAATTATAAGCTGCCTAACAAATATTTATCTAATGCCAGTAATCAAAAGAAGGTTGACATGTGTCATTTCACTTTGCAGTGAGAATGTGGAGGCTCAGGGTCACCCATAACCATGTCTATTAAAAACTCGTAGGTTGCCCCGATAACTCTCCCATGATGGATAAATTCAGATTATTTTTCTATTTCAAAGGGAAAAGAGAAAGAACTGATCTTAATTACTTTCTATGCTCTGAACCTTGTAATAAATACTTTATATATGTTCTTTCATTTAATCTTTCCATAGGCCCTCGGAGGAAGTAACATCACATTTAACAAATGAAGAAACAGATTGATAGTAAGTGACCCGCTCACATCATTAGAAAGAGGCAGGATTGGGATTTGAATCCAGTTCTTCAAAACACAGATAGAGGCAAGTTTTAGCATTTACTACGTACCAGGTGTTCTGTGAGATGAGGGATATTTACAGCTGAACAGCATTCGGTTCCTGCCGTCAAAGAGCCCATATTCAAATAGAGACAAACACAAGAAATTAATGACAACTGAAAATATAGAGGAAAAATTCTCAAGTTAAACATTAACACACTGAATACATAATATAGTAAAAGAATAATTTTATCCGGTTTTGGCCAGGCAGGCAGGATTTTTTGACACTAGGAAAGAATGCTTCAAATTAGGAAATTAAGAAGGAAACATATTATCATCTTGAATGCCAAAATGGCATTTGATAAAACTGAGTATCTGTTACTGAGGTTTACAAACTTACTAATATAGAAATAAAAAAAAATTGTAAATATAGGAAAATAAAGATTCTTATCTACCCAGAAAATCCAAAGGAACCAACTAAAAATTATTAGAAGTAACAAGAGTTAAATAAAATGTCATTAGTATAAGATATACAAAAATTAAGCACTTTCTTTACACGTTATCCATACCAAATTGCAAAAAAAAAAGCTATATAAAAAGATCCATGTGTTAGTAGGTCACAGAATTATTGAGTACCTAAGAATAGAGTCAAGAAATACACAAAGACTATATGAAACTTTATCAAAGGAAAAGAGTATAGTCTCATATACTACTGGGGGGAGAGTCCACTTTTACAATATCTTTGGAGGGCAATTGGGTAGTATTTATCAAAATTGAAGATAACCTTTGAGTCAGCAATTTTGCTTCTAAGAATCCATTCTACTGAAATTCAGTGACAGATGCAAAAGGATCTATTTGCAGAGATGTTCATTATATATATGTATATAATGTAAAATAATAAAAATTGGAAAGAAGTAGGTCTCTATCAAAAAAAGGAATAAATAAACCATGGCACATCAATACTATAAAATGTTACATATCCATTAAGGAGAATAAAAGTGATATATAGAAACTGACATGAAGGATGCCCATAATACATTGTTGAATGAAAACAAAAGGTCACAAAATTGTATGTATTCTCTTTATGACTGTACACACTTCGGTATTGTATCAATTTTGTAACTAGCCTATTGTTTTCATAATTTAAGAAAGATCCTACAACTCCCAGTATGTTCTATAAATATTGTAACAGAAATATGAACCAGGTGCTGTGCAAGCCCAGAAAGGAAGTGTAAAACTTTCCCAAAGGGGAGTCAGTCTTCAGGCATCACATGAGAACTCCTTGCCCTGAAGGGCGAAGAGGAATTTTCCCAATAAAAAATGACTGTAAAGAAGTCCAGAGAACAGCCCGTGCCAAGGCTGAGGGGAGCGAAAGGCATGACACATTCCAGAAAGAGGGAAAACTCGGTGCAGCAGAACCCCAGGGTGCCTGGGGGGTCAGATGGGGAAATGACCAAGGAGGTAGTTGGTGGCTCAGTTGTGTGACAAGGGATTTAAATTTCATTCAGATGTAATAGGGACACAAAAGAGCTTTTTACGCAGGTGAATGGCATAAAATCTGTAGGAAGAAGACCCTGGCAACAGTGAGGGAGATACATTGTGGAAAACAGGAGAAGGATATTAGAGGGGGAAGAAAAGGATTTTGGAAAGAGAGTAAGGAAGTCCAATTGTGGTGATATTTCACACAGAAACAGGGTAAGGTCTAAGAAAAGTGTTTTTAAAAACAGATCTGTGTCATGTAATAGCATCAGAAATACCTCAGAAATACAGAAATCTAAATCAAGAGACTTAGGGGCAAATTAGGGGAAAAAGTGGATTTGATATGGGGGGCGGGGAGGAGGGGAAATGTGGAACACACGGGTGCTCATACAGTAAGCCAGGAACTGATAGAAAGTGTCACATACATATCACCTCCTTCACTATATAAGTAAAAGGAAAAAAACATGAACATGGATGAGACTGTTCAGGTCTCAAAATCAGAATGTTGAAAACAAGTTGCAAACCCCCTCGCCCAAAGAAACAAGAGAAAAACGTGAAGCCACGATCATCATGTTGCTAGGATCCAGAGTATTATTTTGGGTAGCACAGGCCACAGGAAAGGTAATGATATGGATCGTAGAACAAAATGCAATGACCGAAATACCTCACCGTCATTTCTGAGGGACCATTTATTCACTCTTTCAACACATATTTACCACATTTCTGTGGTGCATTGGGCATCTGGGGACCGTTTGCGGTAAGGGAGGGTGGGGAGCAGGGACAGAACAGTCCCTGCATTGAGGATCTTTGCTTCGAAGGAAAGAGCCCAGACAAGCACACTGGAGAACGTGAGGCGGTAATCGCCAAGCTGGCTCAGGACATCAACAAGGGGAGTTCAGAGACAAAGTGAGTCCTGAGGTGGGAGGGGGTTGCGGGCGGTGGGGTGGGGGGGTTAGTCGAGGGAGGCCATGAGCGAAGGCTTGGGTGGAGGCGCAACGCTGAGGGAAATGGAGGAGTGGAGGGCTGCTAGAGTTCTCCTCCCCCAGCGCCCCAGCCATGAACCTCTTGAGTCAGGGGCCCCATGTGTTTTATCTGCATTGCTGAACATCGTACATGGAGGCACTTGGTAAGTATTAATTGGACGCTGACTGGATGATGAATGAGGGGAAGTGGAAAATGGCAGGAGCCTTTCTCAGAGCCAACATCACAGAGCACTTGCTAGATGCTGAGGGCATTGCTTCTTCGGATGCTCACAACAGTTTTTTGGGATAGGGAACCTGCACATAACATCCTCATTTGACAGAGCAGAGTCACCTGGTTCATGAGGTAGGTAGGCAGGAAAGAATTGCAAAGATACAGAGGTATTTTGAGATGTTGGGAAGAGAAATCAAGATATTTCGGGAAAGCAAGGACCCCAGAGATCGAGGGCTCGATCTTCAACTCAGGGTAGGATTCAGGTTGCTCTCAGGATTGAAAAGAGAAGCTGGGAGAATGGAGCCAAGACTAGCTGAGCAGGAATGAGGCTTGAGGCACAGAAGGCTGGGCTCTTCTGGGAGCGTGTGTGCTCGCACATGTGTGTGCATGTATATGTTTATAGGCCTCAGTATGTGTCCAAAGAACACTAGCACATATAAAAATCTTGGGGAGGAGCTGAGAAGAGCCAAAAGGGAAAGGAAGGAGAGAAGGGCAAGTAGATGAAGAGAGCTGCGGACAGGTGCAAAAAGGGTCCAGAGAGGCATCGGGACCATAAGACAAGGACAGAACTTCATGACTGATCTCCATCTCCTCCTTTTAAAAAGTGTCACATAAGAAGTTATCGTTAGGGGTGCCTGGGTGGCTCCGTGGGTTAAAGCCTCTGCCTTCAGCTCAGGTCACAATCTGAGGGTCCTGGGATCGAGCCCCGCATCGGGCTCTCTGCTCAGCGGGGAGCCTGCTTTCCCCTCTCTCTCTGCCTGCCTCTCTGCCTACTTGTGATCTTGCTCTCTCTGTTAAATAAATAAATAAAATCTTAAAAAAAAAAAGAAGTTATCGTTAATTTTTGTAGGTGTGACAGTGGCATGATGGCTATAGATGCATATTTTTAAAAGTCCTTCTCATTTAGAGATGGTCGTTGAAGTAAAATAACATGTCTGTAAGATGAGGGAAACTGGAGAAAAAGGTAAAAATTTCGGAGCAATACAGTACGACAGGAAGTCTCCAAAGAAGGAGACCTGGCCATAAACCAACCAAAGGGAATATGAAAGAGTGTTAGAATTGTTCAGCTATCTTATTACCTTTTGGGGACATTAAGTGGAACAATAGCAGTACCCATGAAAGAAAAATGAATTTCAAAAATAAAACATTCTATGTCTTACATTAAAAGACACCTTCTACAGAGAGACCTGTGTGGCTCAGTCAGTTAAGTGTCCGCTTTGGCTCAGGTCATGATCCCAGGGTCCTGGGCTCAAGTCCCACATCAGGCTCCCTGCTTAGCAGTGAGTCTGCTTTCCCCTCCCCCTGCTCTCTCTCTCTCTCTCTCTCAAGTAAATAAAATTTGTAAAAAAGACACCTTCTACATACTTTAATTTTATGCAGAAAAAATATCAGGGTTAATTATATAGCAGATGTAGGTATTTAAGCAAGGTACACAAGTGCCTGAAAGAAGTTTTTAAGTAATGTAAAAACTTCCTAGTTTTTCCACTTCTTCTCCTCACCACCCTGAAAAAATTTCTCAGCTATTGGTAACTTTTAGTTATATAACAGAAGTGCAAATGTTTGTTAAAAATGTGTCTCTGACCTTTTAGATGAAAAAAGGTTTAGCATGCCACCATAGATAAACCTGTCTAGCCTAACTAATGACTAACACAAGGCCCGAAATTAGAAATTAGAAATGTAGAAATGCACCCCAGAATAATGAACCCCAGTTACTGCCTGGATGATTCTTCTCGCCTTAGATCCCAATTACACTTTTCCAAGTCAACTCCGGAGACTTTATCCATAAAAGGACTCCTTGGGTTCAGCTTTTTAAAAAATATATATACTACACAAAGCTATCAGAAAATCCTCACCAGAAACTGAGAATGATTTCCTTATGGCTCAGGAGATACTGCCAAGATTTCCTTTAAGGTTTACTTAGATGGCACTCCAGTAAGATTCCCATATGGAATTACTCCCCACACAGGAGCCTAACCTGGGGGAAGCCGAACAAAGCGAAGATTATTTACAAACTCCCAAAGCAGGGGCTGTTTTACATTTCTCCCACCCTGGATCTAATTCCATCGGTAAATACAGCACATGTTAAGTTATAAAGCATAATTACGAAAAGGCCAAGAAGTGCTACAAAGGATCGACCCTCCTGATACTGAGGCAGAGACCAAGGGCCAGGGTTGGCTAAACACGCTGCCCGCGTTGCTGGCACCCATGAGTTACCACAGTCCCCAGGGCAGCGAGATCCCAGCAGGCTCCTGCTGTTGCTTAAAGACATCTTATAGGAATCACCTATTTTCTGGGGGGCAGACTGCCTGTCAGGTAACTTTTGAGCAGTTTCCTCCACATGAGGAAAACACATAATGTGTAGAGTTTGCAACAGTCCAGGAAGCTCTACCCTCAAAGTACCCTGGAAACCAGGCCCTTGAATAATACAGGCAGTGCTGACACATCTGTTCTCGGTGGTGTGGGCTCTGATTGGGCTTTCTGCAAAGAGGAAGGGAAGTTTGCCATGAAATAAAGCAGAGTATTTAACGACAATGATGAAAAAGCAATATTTGTTTTGGCACGTATCCTGAAAACTTTGGGTAAAAAATGTATAGCTTTTTTTTTTAAGTATAGTTTTCAATTACAGTTTAGACCACTTGTATTTTATTGAGAAAGTCTCAATAAAAAAAAATTTTCAAATAATAGGGATCCTGTTAAGATACTCTTACCTGTAATTAATTGTGCCCTGGACTTTTCTTGGTATCATGTTCATATAAAAGAAACACCAGAACTTTCATTTGGCAGGAAGCAAAATATTATATAAGGGGGTGGCGGACCTGGCCTCTGTCTCCCTCAGACGGGTCATCATGCGTCAGTGGAATGATGGAGAAACAGCATCCCAAGCCCTGAGACCATACAAGGGGCTGCTGGAGCCACCCTTGACTGAACTGAGTGATCTGTTTTATGTAACCACCATGCAGACACTATTTTATTATTTTTTAAATTACATAAAGAAAGCAGAATGAAGTAAGGTAAAGTTTTGGAGTAAACGTGCCTGTGTTCAAATTTCATCTCTCTCCTTGTTGGCTGTGTCATAAGTTACTTAATGACTCTGAGTCTCACTTTCCTCATTAGTGAAATGGAGCATATTGGTATTTCCTTCAGTGATGGTCTATTCAGACTTTCGTGATCATCTAAGCTTGGTGCAGTGCCTGTTGTATGCAACTCAATAATGCTTGTCACTTTTATGATTATCTAAAGAATTTATACTTTCAAAGTACAAAAGGGAAATCAAAAACTCTATGTGCTTTCTTAGAATGTCCTACAGTGAAGATTCTTGCTTTCTATCCCATTTGAGGCATACGTATGTATTCAATAAATGTTGTAGATTAAATTGAAAGAGCAGTTATTTTGAAGTATGAAGTAGTGAAAACAATTTTACTTTCAGAAACTAAAGCACTAAAACAATTATTTATAGAATCATGTTAAAAATATCTGATAAATGTTATAATATTAATGGTTATGATATTTGGGGCAGCTTTATCAAAACAAAGTTTTATGAAATACAAACATTTCCATTGAATTAAAAATATATTGTGTTAAGTTTGTCAAATCGGCTAATGGTTGACAATTTCTAGAATACATGAAGGTATATCAAAAAACCCTGGAGGAAGAAAAAAAAAACATGTTTAGTGCTACGAACTACCTGGAAATC
Source organism: Potos flavus (assembly GCA_028534135.1). Taxonomy (NCBI): domain Eukaryota; kingdom Metazoa; phylum Chordata; class Mammalia; order Carnivora; family Procyonidae; genus Potos; species Potos flavus. The sequence goes on along the minus strand of CM052886.1, from coordinate 53,347,768 downwards.
TATTTCTGTTTGGCCTAAGTTACTAATTCTAGACTTAAAAACTACTTTGGATTCCAAAATCTAAATTATTCAAGATGTGGGGCTCCTGAGTGGCTCAGTAGGTTGAGCCTCTGCCTTTGGATCAGGTCATGATCTTGGGGTTCTGGGATCAAACCTAGCGTCTCCTAGCTTCTCCCTCTCCCTCTGCTCCTTCTCTCTCTCTCTTACTCTCCCAAATAAATTAAAAATCTTAAATAAATAAATAAACGATTCAAGATGTGTTTTTTAACGTGTTTTTGAATGACAGCAAATTAAAAAATACCATATTATAGGTTTTCTTTTCCCTTGGGCATTAAAAAATATAATCTGTACTTTTACATTTTTTGCTTTATTTTAGCAAAGAGGAGATCGAAGGAGTCCTTCCTAAGATGTTCTAAATTGAGAAACCATTTTCTAGTATCCAGTGAAAATCAGACCCTTACTTAATAAAGTAACAAATCAGACCCTTACTTAATAAACTTAAAAAATCAGACCATTACTTAATAGTTACTGTGTATATGTGTAAGCTTCTAGTGCTACATTCTTTAAAGTGTGTGCCTATGCGTGTGTGTTACCTATTCCAACAGAATCTAGAGCTAAAATGGTTCTTATTTCTTTACAGTTCTAGTCTTCTAGGGGACAGTCTGTTTTGTCCTATAAAGACTTCTCATTCAATGAATAATTCAGACTCAAACTGCATATTGGTAACTATATTTTAAACCAAAAAAATTCCTCACATAATAAATACATTTTATGCACATTAACTTCAAATTTACTTCAGAAAGCTATTTACAATATAAATAATTATAAATGGGAACACTTTGCAAGATTATCATTGACATAGCTAATATTTTCTACTTTACATTCCAAAGTAAAAGTTCAAATTACAGATTTATACTATGATATCACTAAAAACTATACATTGCAAGATGGTATTTGAAATATTGGCAATCAGTATCTTCTTTCACAAATATAATCCTTTTTATAGCATGTCAGTCAAAAAACAAACATAAAATATTTTTATCTTTTTTGAAGTGCCTACTCATAAGTTTCACTTTTTGAAATATTTCCCTTTGGAAAAAAAACGGAAAAAAGTTACAGTACTTCTAAAAATTTTTCCACACCAATTTCATTTCTTTTGAAATGTAAACACACCAGGGTTGTTGGTATAAATTCTACTGTGATTAAATGTGTTCCAGATCAGCAAATTAGGACAAACTCTCCACTGTATAGGTGTATGAAAGCAAAGTCCCATGCAGCAAAATTTTTGCAATAAATTAAATTATAAGTGTTTGGTTCAAAAGTATTAGGATTTCTTGTGTGAACCATCAGTTTTTAAGGAGCACAGCAGAACAGAATCTTGTTACTTGCTTTACAACTGTGTGTGTTGTATATATATATACACATATATATGTGTATATATATATATATACACATACATACATACATGTATAGCCTTTCTGCATACAGTCCTAGAGAAGGAACTCTGAACAAACCCCTATTTGAATATGAGCACAATATCACTTTTTGAGTTAAGCACTACCCGTACAACTCTTGTACACAAGAAATGAGCACCACATGGTAATTTCCCCCAAGAATGTTTTCTTCGTAAGATACCCTTTGCATGTGCCCATAGTTGTCCTGTCATTCGTTTAAAGTTTAGAATGATCTTTTATCCACAATGCACATCCCAGTAAGAACTAATCAATAGGTTCTGCTGTCTTAGAGTCAAATCCCTATTCACAAAAACTAACACTTACATGAAAGTTGAGTCACTTATTTGGAGAGCCATAGGATTTACATTCTTTAAATCATTCAGAAAATAGAATGTATATCTATGTTCTATGGTTTAAATGAACTGAGGAACCAAAGCTGGGCATTCAAACTTGTTTTAATCAAAGAAAGTATATTAAAGTGTAAGCTATTCTACTGGGCAAGGTAAGCAACCCGCAAATAACCAAATCGTCAGTTTTCCAAATATCAGCATTCACTCTGTCACTTCCAAATATTACTAGTACTAAGAGAATTGCACTGAATATCTTAGTAATGTCCTGCTCTTGAAAGAGAGAGTGAGCTATAAAATAACATATCTGTATTCAGAATGTCTCTTTAGCTGTAGTGTCTTCTATCAAACTTATTTGGTCTAGGTCTTGGGTGGTAAGAAGCCTTTCATTTTATTTTAAGATAACTATGCATATTTTCCAAATGACCTTTTATTGAATAGATCCTTATCCCCCATTTAAAAAAGAAAAGAAAATGGAGCATATTATCCTTTTCTGGAAGATCCCATTAAAGCTTATTTTAAGTGGGATTCTCTGCCCAAAGGCAGCATGTGGCAGCAGGGTGTAGAGAGAATTAAGAATAGTACCCGATGGAAATATTCTAGCCCTATAAAATATAATCAAGAGAGAATGAGTGGGTTTTCTGTATAAACACTGAAAGCTAATTACTTATTGCATCCTGTCTCATTTTGAATGTCACATCAGCACTATATCATATTATCCTAGATCAGGCAATTACAGTTTACAGAAGCTAGCCCATTATATTCAGCATAGTATGTCAAAAGTCTTGTGAAACTGAAGGACACCTAAATGTCCGACCTGTAGTGATTACGACATTAATATTATGCATCCAAAAATAATACATCAAATCAGTATATTCTCAATAGTTTTAATAGAATTTTCTCAAGGAACATTGGGGAAATATTTATTTATTTCTTTGGTCATCCAAATTGTTAAATTAGGTATGACAGGTAGATAAAATGGGTGATAAAGATATTCTTACTATTACTAGAAAGCATGAACTTTGTATCATCTAATAAATTGCTATATATTATACTAGCAATTGGATGTAGCACATTTTTATGAATCCCCAATGTGATATAAAAATCATACTTCTTTCTCTATTTCTATCGAGTATCATGATTCTCAACATTTAGCAAAGTTATGGAAATCAAGGATTAAAACTAAAGCCAATTTAACTTTAACTAAGTTATTGGGAACATATGCATTTTACATCCTATATTTTAAAAAGACACAGATGACATCTTCGTTATGAGGAAATATGTTCCTGGAGAGAACGAGATAATATAGATTATAAATACATTTTAATGCATTTTTGTGTATATTAAAAAGGTACTTTGTCATAAATCGTCTCATCTTATTTTGGGGTCATTTTGTAATAATCATGCCACATTGCAAAAAATGTAAGCTTATAATACTGTGGACTTGGAAGGCATTATATGTAATGTAATAAATCTGCGACTATAAAATTATTGACATGTAAATTAAATAAATGGTTTGTATTTAAAACTGGGTCGGCCTACCAAAATTTTTAATTAGGATGTAACATAGTTACTTCTGTCTTCGCTTAAAAATATCAGTCATACCATTTTAAAGAGCATTATTTCTTCTGATTACCCCCTATTTGTAGAGTTCATAATTTATTTTTCACCAATTAACTATCTGCCATTTTAGGATTTCACTGAAGTCTCTTCAATGACATTCTTTTCTTTCATATCAGCTCCTTTTCCTTGATTCCGAAGATTCTATTTATTTTATAGCATCTGTCCCTGACATTTTTGGTAGAATGTATATCCATCAGTAAGACACATCTGTATAGATTTCCTTTCCAAAATACACCATATTCTTCATATACTTGTGTCTTTGAACCATTTCCCTACCTACAGAATTCCCCCAAAACTGTACCATTCCTAAAACCTTACTTCGTGTTTCAAATTGATCAAAAACCTATTTTAAGTATTTCAGAGATTTTTCATGAATATTTTTCTCAAAATCACTGAACACTTTTGCTTCTGTAGTTTAATATGTAGTTTTTCTTGTTCTTTGAACTTTTTTGGAAGTATATATGATAACCACTAACTTCCTCACTTGCACTTTTTCCCTTTAGGACACAAATGTCGCTATGCCATACCCAAGAAATACTTATTTAATTTCATGTCGCCTCTCTTGTCATATACGAACGACCCCCTATTCATCTCTCAGATTATCATCATTCAGATTGTCACCTACCTATAAACTGCCAAAGAACTGTGTTAAATGATGAAACTAGAGTACTAATCCCTGAGTGCTCAGTGTCATGTTCTGTCTTGAAAATCATGAGTTCGTTTTTTCCAATACGTTCCCCTCCTTGCAGATGGCAAGGGTTGCAGGCATGGGACGCCTAGGAAATACTGCCTAACAAACTTCTCTAATCACTTGTGTGATTTAATTTTGCTTTGATTACTAGTGACTAGTGCATGAAATAAATCATCCTTATTTTCCTACTCTTTCACCAGTTTCTACCATCAACATTCTGGCTGGACCAGAAAGTTGACTATAACTACACATGCCTAAAAGAGCCCATGCACCTGTGCAAGTTGCAAAGGAGCTGGACCTCTGTAGAAGTGAAGACAAGCCAGAATGATCAGTCTTGACAACTGACAGCGGAGAGGTAACCGGTTAACAAGTGTCATTCTGCCGCACCGATGATCCACAGAACCGCACGTCCGAACGGCCATACAGACAAAGAAACTAGGGCCCAGGCACGGTGAGTGATACATCAATATTCCCAAACTAACTTACAGGCGGGGCCAGGACTGGAACCCAGAGATCTTGCATTCTAGTCTGCTGGTTTTTCTACCGTATCACACGAACTTAAGACCGAGTTTGTTGTTTCCAGCGTTCACAGACCATAAGGAAAACGAACACTTTGCGTGTTCCTTCAGTTGAAGTAACTCTTACCCTTTTAACCACTTGTCCATCAGCCCGAGCTTTTATCTTAGGCTCTCCCTCAGGCTTTCCACATGTTGTCGCATTCACACATCTGTGCTCTGAAATGTTCTCGCCCACACGGCTGCCATGTAGCCCTCTGCTGACTTTCCTTAGTTCTTTTTTGCACTTATTAGGCTTTTTTTTTCTTGGTGAATTGGTTTGAGTCTTTTATTTGGTTGGTTTTATAGCCCCAAATATATTGATTACGTATTTGGAGGCTTAAATTTTTGTGTTGAGATATCATTTATTTCTCTCTGTCTCTGGCCTTTCCATCTTTACTAAACTATTTCCAATTGGGCGCACCAGGTTTTTGATGTGTGTCCCAACATCTCGGTGCTTTTACTTAGAAAACCCTTACTGCTATGTCAGTGTGATCCTGTTCCTCATCTAACTCAAAAGTAAGGTGAAAAATCACCACTTCCTGATTGCTTATAATGGATACCAGGTGGAAACTCATTCTTGTACCATACTCGGAACCATTTCCCTAATTTATGACTGAACCAAATGGGCTGACTGGTTGAAACCACAACCAAGAAACCATTTTACAAGATGAAGCTCTCTCTTTCTTAGTTATTTTAGGAATGGAAATTTCTTTAATAAGCTTAACGTGCTAGGGTTAAGAAAATTTACCCATTTGGGTTGTATTTAAGGTATACAGTCGACATTTCTGCGTGTAAAGTGTACATAGCAGTTTGCGGATAGTGATCTGTGAGTGTGAGGTTTAGTGGAGCATCACGATGCAATGCTGACTTCTACCAGTCCTTTCATGTGGTATATATGCTCACTTAATCTACACGAGTACTTCTCAATTCAAAATTTATCTATTCTGGTTCCCATATAATTAGAGGGGCAATTTATGTATTCATTTAACTCCATTATCTGTGTGTAACCCTGAATGCTAGTGCTCTTTGATTTCTCAGGAACACATGTCAAATATCCAGTAACTTTAATTATCCTCTCTAACCATCTGTGGCATAGTAAATGCTGGTAATGGGGCATTAAACTATAAATATGTTTCAGAGATCCTTAAAGAACAAAATATTTTAGAAAAACATCAGCTTCCATTGGTTATTATAACAGATGTTCCCTTGTGTCCTTGTGCGGGGTCTGGCTGCATCCTTAGATGGGAAGTTACATCAAAGTGTGAGCCATTACAGCCCAAGGAATAGTTTCTAATGGTTTCACTGTCATATAAGTGCTCCAGGGCATATCCAGTTAATGTGTAAGCATGCTTATCAAAATACTGCCGGTGAGAACCAAAGCAGTTTGGAGAGACGGCAGGATGGTCTCCTGGTGTCTGATGTGGAGACATATCCGAATGTAGATAGTCTTTAGCCAGGATCAAACTGGATTTTGAAATGCGATCCGAATTGGGACTACTTATTCGAGACAGTGCAGTGGGACTGTTGTCATAGTCATTCTCGTGGGGGCTCAGCATCTTTCCCTCTCTCTGCTGGACGTGGTCACATGGTGAAGTGTTGGCAAGAGCCAAGCCGTGGCAGACTTCCCCTGTTGGGGGGGGCTGTTGGTAGTTTGCAAAACAGAGGGAGTGTTTTTTCCCAGCTCCGTTAATGGAAGCCAGTTGGTCTGGGGGGGGCTTCCTTAGCTGCAATCTGTTCTCTTCTTCTTTAATCATTTGCTGGGTGGCTCTTATCAGAGTTTCAATTTTGCTAGGTTCGTGTGGGCTACTTTGATACTGCTCAGTGCGGTACCGGTCACCTGATTCGCTGGCAGACCCAGGGTCTGGAGAACTGACCACACTATCTTCATCCCAGTGACCTCGCCCTAGAAATTAGAAAAAGTACAAAGTAAGTGGTCTCAAAATTCACCCCCAAACCCGTAAGTGTGTTTCTTTTTCCTATTAAAAGAAACCTTTATCTTTCATTTTAAATATATGCACCAATATTTGAAACAGACACAGGCTTGCATGACAAAGCGTCAATGTATTGTACTGACATTCATAGTTTTCAGTGGCTTTTAAGTGCAGATGAAGTTTATCGCAAGTTTTTTAGAAGGTAAACCTTGCCCACGGGTCCTGGATGCCAATTCACAAAATGGTAGAGTGTTTAAACTTCTCTGTGTTTGCATATCATTGGACCCGTCTGACTGTAAATAAAAAAAATAAAAAAAAATGCATAGCATTTGGTTTATGATACTTCTAGAGAAATGTTATGTTAAACTGATGCTTAGAAAATGCTTTCCGTTGGGTTTAAGGAAGACAATGATAGAGACTGGACTACTTCCCCAATTCCAAATAAATCATCTAAAATGTTAAAATTATTAAGTGTATCATAAGTAGAATTACAATGAAGCTCTAGTGTTAGTTTTAAAACCATTTGAGGGTTAAATAAATAAATATATATATATATATTCATAAATACATATATATGTATATGTATGCATGGAGATATATATATATATATCTTGTCCCAATCAAAAATATAAATATTGTCACCTCAAATCTAGAGATAAAAATCTCTGTTTCACATATACTCATATGGTAACTCTGGTATCTTAGTTTCTGAAGTAAGGTAAAAAATAAATAAATATTTAAAATGTTAATAACAATCTGTTCTGAACCAAGGAGAGAGACGTAATACAGAGGAACAATGCAACCAAAATACATTCCATAAGCTACATTATTCTTAAAGCAGTGTGAAGTCAATAAAAAAAGGGAAAAGAAAAGCAGGAAGGGACATATGAAAGCTGTAAACTGCTTAATGCAGGAGAGAAGCCTTGGATCACACTGTTCATTGCTTTCCTTTTCTTCTCTCTTCTTATTTTATTTCTAATATTTTCTTCCAGACCATGTAGGTTAAGCCAGGGTTTTCGCTTCACTCCATTCTTTGGCGAGCAATTGCCCTTTGCCCTGGGTTTCCATTACCAATCTACCATACTAGAGAAACTCAAAGCAAAAGCAGAAAAATAAAAAGCAAAAACAGAAACAAATTAAAATCCTTCATGGAAGGCAGTCAGTGCCTGGGCGGCGTTTGACAGAGACTGGGTGAATACGACATTGTTTAGCACATTTCCCACCCTAAAGACCCAGCAAGATGAGTAATATTACCCTGTTAGATCAACCTTAATGTCACTGACTTCTAATGAAACGGAGAGAGTGTCAGAGACCCGCCCCGGCCCAAGCCTGGAATGGACAGAACGGGCTCTCCCTCACCAGTTTGAAATGAACAAAGAACATTACTGACACTAAAAGCTTCAACCACAGTGCCCATTTCTATGTGGTCATAAAATTGCACAATAATCCCAGGGTGAAAATTTCCATGGGTTCTATATATCGTTCCATCTTTCACCAACAGAAGACATTGCGGGTTGTCATAATAATGGGGGAAGGGGGTGGTTACCAGTATTTAATGACCAGAGGTCCAGGAGGGTTAAACCACCTGTGACAGACCACAAAGCAAAGCCTGGACTCCCCAATAGGTCAGTGGTGCCCTCATTGAGAAGCACTGCTAAATGAGCACCCAGACTACAGAGGTCCTACTTTTGAAGCATCAGAATACAGAAGAAAATCATGCACAAGAAATTTAAATGCATACATATTCCAAGTTCAACAGTCTTACTCAACAATTGACTTTAACTTAATTTCTATAGTTTTATGATGTTTACAATGGGAATCATTTTTACTCACATGTCAAAAATAAATGCATTTGGCAAGCATGAGCAAGATTAATACACTTAAAAAGAGTGGATGTGGTTTGTAAAATCCCACTGGCGCCAGTTCCTGATTTGGCCATTCAAAGGAGAAAACCACTGGGTCGATCCCTGCAGCGTCAAACCTAGAATCTTAGAAACCTGCCCGGGGGCCCAATGCTGCCAGCTCAGGACTCATTTCAACTGCCCTTACCGTGGATCCTGTGGATGGAAGCGATGTGAGGCATGCTGTTTTCATAGGCTTCTCTGCTTTCTGGGGAAGACTTGGTCAGGGGCAAGGCTGCGCGAGAGCCCCACCAGGGCTCCCTCCCGGCCTGCGGCGTTCCCAGGAAGTACCTGCCTGCCTCACAGCGGCCTCCCTCGCAGGCCTGGGTGTGGAAATGCCTCTCCTCCACCAGCCTGGAATGGTCCAGCGCAAAGCCGTAGCAGAGAGAGCTGCGGTCAGAGAACTGTCTGTAGGCGCACGACGCGTCATGCTGAGAGCCTGGTCTGTCCGCGGGGTCCAGGAGCTGCGGAGAGGCCGTGTCGGTCAGGGGACTTCCACCCCACTGGCTGTCGTGGTCGGATTCAGATCTTTCCGTGTGAAATCCCGAATACTGAAACCAAGAGAGTGAGAAAAGTACATTTCAAAAAAAAAAAAAAAAAAAGCCTTTTTACTCAGCCAAACACCACGAAGGTCTTGTTGGGCTTAAGGCACCAAAATAAGCTCTATAAATTCTTAGCACCACGCTGGGCACCCCTGACTGGGAATCACTTAATTAGTCATGCTGCCTCAAGAGGAAATCCTGTTGGCTGCGGAAAGGAGGTAAACATGGTAACAACGGGGATGGAGGAACTAAATACCAGGCACTGCTGAGGAGCATCACGCGAGCGACCTAACCTCGTTCTTCTATCAACCCTTTAACGAAGATATTAGTAACCCATTGCATGAATAGAGAAACTAAGGCCCAAGAGAGAAAATGATTTGCTCAAGGCCCCAGGTGAGCAGGTGGCAGAGTCAAGACTCAATCCCAAGTCCTCCATCACTTCCCACGTGGTATTGCCAGAGGGAGAGTCCAAGAAAGCTCTGTGTTTTATTCCAATTCGCTGTTCGGATTTTTTTTTTCTTAATTTAAAAACAAAACAAAAATAAGGTGGAAGGCCCGAAGTGCTGCACCTTCACTCTTCACACTGGACTGTTAACTCTCTGAGGGCCATGCTAGATATGCTAGGACAGCTAATGAAGGCTTAACTAATTCAATGGCAACATAACTTTTAAAAAGACTTGCCCAGATAGGCTGAACCCATTCACTAGGAGGCGTTTCTTGCTTCCCTAAGTAAAACTCCAAGTATGCATGGGATCGTCAGGATAAAACAGCCGCAGCAATACTGTGCCTCAGTGGAATCATACTGCTCACCTGCTGCCAGAGTTACTTGATCTGATGTTGAGAGAAAACGCAAAAGGTCTGGCAGACCTCCCTAGCGGGTATGCTCAGTCTGAAGTTCCTCATGAGCCACTCAAATTAGTAATATAATTTCTATCAGTTTTTGGTTACCTGAGGCTCAACACAAGTCTAGGTCCCATTCAGAGATTACCTGCTACAATAATCAGAGATGCCATTTATTGAGATCTTACAGTGTGTCTGGTGGTTGCTAATCATGGTGCATATATTATATCATTGAACCCTCACAACCCCCTGGACAGTAACAGAGCTCCATTTTACAGATGGGGAAACTGGATCCCTGAGAGCTTCAATAAGATGGTATGGCCACCCCACAGTCTATCTGGCTCAAAGCCTGACCTCCAACCATGATTTCATACACAAGAGAAAACACTGTCAAGGAAGAGAGGAGAGAAAAAAGGATCCAGTGTTAGAGACATTTCCAGAAAATCGGCAGGAACCAAAATACAGTCTCTGGAACCAAAATAGGAGTCCATTACATTTTTTTTTTCTTATCCCAGGAGAAAGAGGTATGGATGTGTGGTGCTGTGGGGGGCCCAGGAGAAATTCAGGCAGCTCTGCTTAGAGGGTCTTGGAGCCAGAGAGATGAGGTACAGAGGTTCTGGGGGAACTCTGAAGTCTGCTAATAACATAGCATGTTCAGGAAGGAGCTCTACACAAATTCCAAGCTCGAGATCTTTCTGTTACCATACCTCATTATTACTTTAATTATTTTCCAAGTGTATATGTGGACTATCAGTATATTCCACCTAGAAAAAAAAAAAGTAAATGCAACTTTTTTCCCTGCAGAACCACAAGGCACCCCAAGCGCCATTTCACTACATCACACTTCCATATGCCATCAGCCTTTTCTCCCCATGAACACTGGGCTCTCATTTTATGAGACACCACCTTTACTTTCATCGAGTGAATGTTGGCTCCCCCTTTCCTTATTGAGGGGGGATCAGAGTGCTATACATTTGCCCTTTGGTAACACCATTTGTGCACCTGCCTAGGAAAATTTCAGATCATCAGTGCTCTTCCAAGCTAGGAATTGCCCAGACTCTGCTTGTTTTGATAAAAGTATAAACCAGGCCTATTTCTGAAGTACTCCAGTCAAGACTTTTGAGCCTTGTTGAGAGGGGAAAAAGCTTTCCCTGAGTGTATATGGGAAAGTGCTATTGGCGCAGCAGAGAAGAACATTCTGTCCTTCGCTCACGAAGAAAATTCAACACAAGGCAACCCTGGCATACATGAGGTACACATTTCAAGAGCACCCAAAGAAGAATTTGATGGATAAGCCTCTTGTCAATAGTCAGGAAACAAGACAGTAAGTACACTGCCCTTGAAGCAGGCGGAAGTTGGGTGGTTGAGTTAGACCAAGAAGATCGGTACGGGGGAAAGCCTAGATGCAAACCTTTGTTTTTCAAGACCTGTAAACTTGCACCTGTGTATCATCAATCCTCTGAGCCACATTCACCCCTTTAAAATGAATGGCACTGAGTGTAAACTCTGTTGAGAACCCTAGAGACCCATACATTGATCTGAAAATTTTCAGGTGTTCGTCAAGTCTTAGAGTGAAGAGAGAGAGCAGAAAGGAAGGCAGGCGGCCAATACATGCAGAACGTGCCATACAATCAGTGAGTGCTGCTTAAGAAGGCTCCTGGTTTTCTTCACACCTACCTTTGCTGCTTACTACATATACAACCTTGGGCAAGTGATTTAATTTCTTTTGTCCCAACAGGAAAAGGGTCCTGATGATACTTAACCTATCAAAGGCCAAACCAGAATGGGGGCCATTTAACAGAAGAGGAAATAGGGACAGGGAGCCAAGAGAACCTGGTTCCAGGTCCACCCCTGCTAGTAACTCTCAGGGTAACCTGGGCAAATTACTTTACCTTTCTTAGCCTCACCTATAGAATGATACATTGGATTAGATTAGATGCTCTCTAACTTTTCTTTCAGCTTTAGCATTCTATATGATAGAATCATTATTTGGTATCCTTTCTGGTGTTAAAACATAGGATTCCTATGCCTGTCCTTATATTTCACTGATTTAAAGGAGATGAATTATTTAGAACTATAATCCAAGTCCAAGAATTTTTATTATCATGGTTATAAAAAGAAAGTTGTTATGTAAGTTTTATTTTACTACTATGTAAATTTTCCCCCAAGTGTCCCCTTACAGCCCAAGTTTTATAGGGACTACATGATGCCTTTTGGTCAATAAATTATTATATTCTAGAGGCTTCTGGCAGGATAATGGTAGCCATTTGAATCTGTACCTCTTCACAAATACTACCCTTAGAACAAAGAGCACAAATGGCCAACACCCATGACCCATGCTATTGGCATTACTGGGAGGCAGAGAGTATGCTAAATTTCAATTTATAAAAAATAAAAATAAAAAGTCAAACAGCAAACACGATGAACCTGTGGGTCCAGAGAGTAGGGTAAGGGCAGGCATAAGAGACTCCAAGAGAGAGACAGAGACAGAGAGGAGAGAGAGAGAGAAGTCTGAGAGAGGGAAAGAGAGAGAAGTTTAGGACAAAGGCAAAACAGACAAAATTGTCTGCAGAAAGAAAAAAGACACCACAAGTAAATGCCAAAATAAGAACAGAAGTCAGTATCTGGTAGTTCACGATACTGGCCACAGGGCTCAAAATCAAACAAAATCTAAGGTAGCAGCCTGGGACGAGTATCATTTTCATGAGAGAAAAATGTAAATTGAGAATGGGCTGTGTCCATAAAAGAGATAGCAGTGAAAGGAAAGGAGGAAAAGGGGGGAATTAAGGATCCAGAAAATAGGAAAGAAAACCAAAAGACAGGTGAATCCCTTCTTTCCTCTCTACCACCATCGTCATCCATTTACACAACTGTATTTCACAAAATTGATAAGATATGGTGCTCTTTAAATAGTAACTCAACCCATGAAATGCTAAGGAGTAGGGGAAAAAAATAGACTCTCTATAAAAGTCCTGTAGGAAAAAAACACGAAATGTAAATATAGTCATCTCAGCTAATAAAAATTCTCATCAGATAACCAACTATGTCACAAAGGAAAGTTGTAAGACAACACACCAACCTAAAATAAGTACCTTTAACAAGCACATGTGATGTACTTGGGCGCACACACTCAAAACCAGAAATTTTAAAATTAAGCAATGGACCCAAAAACTCCCCCTAACAACAACAACAACAACAACAACAACAAAACAGGAAAAAAAATGCAATGAAAGCTGACCAAACTCACAGAAATTGAATAAGTGAAGAATAAGGTACAAGTTGTGAAAAAACTATAGATTTGAATGAAAATTTAATGAGGGAAATTGAAGACAAGCTGGAAAACATGTAAGGATACAAAAATTGGATAGAGAAAATTAATAGGTCAAAGTAGCTGAAAGAAAATAGAAAAGATTCAATATATGCAGTGTTTATGTAGAAGGCAAAGGAACTAGAATTGACAGAACAATTCGAAAAAGAATATAGTGAGAGAGAAAATCTGTCTATGCACCTTTAAGACTTACCATCATAACTGTGTGGTATTGATGGAGAAATACACGTTCAGATCAAAAACAGAATACAGAACCCATAAAGGAACCCATACAAATATGCCCAACTGATTTTTTACAAAGGTGCAAAAACAATTCAACAAAGGAAAGACAGACTTCTCAACAAATGGTTGCCGAAATAATTGGACATCTACAGGTAAAAATATATGAATCTCAACCCAGGTCTCATACCTTATATAAAAATTAACTCAAATGGATCACAGACTTAAATATAAAATATAAATATATAAAAAAAACTTAAATGAAAAATATAAATATAAAATTGTAAAACTTGTAGAAAATTACAAAAAAAAAGAAAATCTTTAAAATCTGGGACTAGGTAAAGATTTTTTACACTTGATACCAAAACACAATGCATTAAAAATTTTTTCGATAAATTGGACTTGATCAAAATTGAAAACTTTTGCTTTGTAAAAGATTTTGTTAAGAGGATGAAAAGACAAGCTGTAGACTAGGAGAAAACATTTCAAAACCACATATCCATCAAAAGGACTAGAATCGAGAATATATAAAGAACTCTCAAAACTCAATAATAAAAAAAATGGGCAAAAGACATGAAGAGACATTTCACCAAGTAGATAATAAGATGACAATCACGTGAAAAGATGTTCAATATCATTAGCAATTAGGGAGATGCAAATTAAAACCGCAATGAAATATCACTGTATACCTACTAGACTGGTTAAAATTAAAAATAGTGACAACAACAAATGCTGACAAAGATGTAGGAAAACTGGATCATCCATACATTGCTGGTGGGAATGTTAAATGGTACAATTGCCCTGGAAAATAGAGTGGCAGTTTCTAAAAAAAAAACCCACCAAAACTAAACATACAACTACCATATGCAATCCTGGACATTTTTCAGATAAAGGAAAATTACATTTACAAAAACCTATACACAAATGTCTAGAACAGTACCTTTGTTCCACATCCTGGTTCTCTTTCTTTTCACTAAGATTTACTCATTTATTTGAGAGAGAGAAAGAAAGCACAAGCAGAAGGGGCAGAGAGAAAGAGAGAATCTCAAGCAGACTCAGAGCTGACCTCAGGGCTGGATTCCAGGACCCTGAGATCATGACCCGCACCAAAACCAAGAGTTGTATGCTTAACAGATTAATCCACCCAGGGGTCCCTCTGGTCCTCTTTGTTATTGTGCTCTTTCTTTTTTTATTTATTTTTTATTTTTTATTTTTTTAAAGATTTTATTTATTTATTTGACAGAGAGAGAGATCACAAGTTGGCAGAGAGGCAGGCAGAGAGAGGGGGGAAGCAGGCTCCCCGCTGAGCAGAGAGCCCACTGCGGGGCTCTATCCCAGGACCCTGAGATCATGACCTGAGCCGAAGGCAGAGGCTTTAACCCACTGAGCCAACCAGGCACCCCTCTTTTTTTATTTTTAACTGTGGCAAAATGCACATAAAATTTTTAGTCTTACCCATTTTTAAGTGTACATTTCAGTGACAGCACATTCACATTCCTGTGCAACCATCAGCACCATCCATCTCCAGAACTCTGTGTCCTGCAAAACTGAAACTCTATACCAATCAAACAATAACCCCCCATTCTTCCCTCCCTCAAGCCCCTGGAAACCACCACTCGACTTTCTGTCAAAGGAAAAATAAATGAATCCCAGGAACCCCCAAACTGCCCTAACACTGGGTATTCCCAGAACCTAGCCACCTCACAGATCTTTCTGGCACTCCTATCTAATCATGCCACTCTCCTGCTTAAAACCACTCTTTTTTTATGTCTTTCTGTCTATGAATCAAATAACAATCAATACCACCTACGTATAGAAGAAACTAGAGAAAATGCAAGGAGAAATAGGAGACTAAGAAACAACTCTCAGTATAAAATAAGTAAAGTCAATTAAAAAAAAAAGACTTAAAAAACAATCAGTTAAAAACTTTAGGGCTATCAATGGAACTTTACACACTGATAATAAAGGATAAACCTTAATGTATATGACTAATCATCAAAATTAATCAAATAGTAGGTCACAATGAGAGCCTCAGGTAACTTCACAAAGTATAAATATTATAAATAATACTCTGACAGCAAGGAATAAAAAATAGAAATTTAAAAGAATTTTTTATAAAGCTCTTTCACCAAAAATAAACCCCGCAAACCATTATTAAACAACTCTTGGGGAAAGTAAGCAAATACAAGCACAAATAGAATACAAACTATAGATTTTCTGGGAAAAATATAATGAAGATATTACATGCCTGGATTTATAGGATACACAGCTTTAGACCTTAAACTAATAAAAATGAAAGAATAAAAATAAGTTCAAGTTTCAATTCAAAAGCTAGAAAGACAAAAAACCAAAAGAAAGTGCAATGAAAAATGATTAAAAGATATAAATTGACTATTCACAAAAAATGTAAAAATAACTCCTAAACATAAGAAAAGATAGTTAATTTCCTAATAAGATAAATGCAAATTAAAACAGCACCGATATACCATTTCTCAGCCGTCGATTAGCAAAACTTCAGAAGCTTGGCCATACACTGTCTGGCAGAGTGTGGGGAAGCAGGGCACTCCCACATATTGCTGGCAGGAATGCAAATGGATACAACCTCTACAGAGAAGAATTTGGCAATTCTTAACAAAAACTGGAATTTTCACGGCCCCTGGGTGGCTCAGTCAGTTGAGTAACCGACTCTTGATTATGGCCTAGGTCAAGATCTCAGGGTCCTGGTACTGAGTAGGCCTCCTCACTCAGTGGGGAGTCTGCTTGACAATTCTCTCTCCCTCTTCCTCTGCCCCTCCCCTCCACTCTCTCTCTTTCCCTAAAATAAATTAATAAATCTTAAAAAAATTTTTTAAAAACCCTGCAGTTTCCCACTTCTAAAGAATCATTAGACCAAGCAATACACATGGAAGTATTAAGGCTTAGGTAAAGAGGTATCATATATGGAACCTACTATGAAATGATTTAGAAAAAAATAATGAGGAAGATGGAGAGGAAAAGAGAATGAAAATGATGAAGCAAATATAGCAAAGTGTTAAGTACTGGTGAACCTAGGTTTAGTATACAGCAATAATTTCCTATTCTTGCAACCTTCCTTTATGTATGAAATCATTTCAAAATATTTTAAAACCAAAAAAGCCATAGAGTACACAGATACCTTGTTTATAGAATAGAGACAAAGCCATTAAATGAAAATATTTTTCTGAAGAAATGGGAACTTGACCCAAAAAGCTGTAACTTAATTATATAAATATCTTTGTTTTTATTACTGATTATTAATATTTTGTACATAAAAATGTAATATTAAGTTATCAACTAGGGATTCCGGTAGAAACAACATTGGACTCAAATATGGGAGGACCCTGGTTTGCTCTCATGTGATTATGCAGTAGTGAACCTCTACACTACTGCGTGACTTTACAAAAGACCACTTTCCTTGGGTCTTGATTTTCCCATCTGCAGAACAGGAACAGACTACCAACACTGTGGGATTGCAACGGGGATCAAATAAATACTATAGAGTAAAGCACTCTTAAAAATGAAAACATGTTACAGATACAGATGTAAGATGTAAATGTCCTTAATTAATAACTTGCACTTGGGTGAACAGGAATGGTTATCATATCACCATCTTGTAAAAACTTTTTTCCCCAGACCGTATTATCTAGAGGTCATATCTTTCGGTCCCACCTGATAGGTATGAAAGAGATAAAACATATATGTTAAAAGATTAAGAAATCAGCCTTCCAGCTGCAAAAAAGAAATCAGGCCACTGGCCAATCATCCAAATACTAGGGCCTTTTTTTCCAAATACTCTGATTTTCAAAGCAGAAATGCACTTTGGTACCACTGGTTCTTATTGCTTAAGCTTTAATTGATGAGCACTGGGTGTTATATGCAACTAATGAATCATTGAACCGTACATCAAAAACTAGTGATGTACTATATATGCTGGCTAACTGAATATAATAATAATAAAAAAAGCTCAAAGGTGTGTTTGAGCACCAAAGGGTGGAGAGAGAATGGGAATCATGATAGACTGGAACACATGTAAGCCCTATAGATGATTCTTCCAGCAATTGTTGGCATCCATACTAATTTCAAGGAAAACAAAATAATGTTTTAGGAGCTACAGAATATCTGCTATTCTTTGAAAAGTTAAGGGCACTTTCTCCTGTATTTTATGCTAAGAAACTGAATGATTTAATTCCCTATTTTAATTAGGTTACATCAATCAAAGAAAGTTCACTGAAAATTAATTTTTGGTTAAATTTTGCTGAAACCTGTTTTTCTTCCTTAGAAAATAACGTCGTCATTCTGAATACTCTGCACCTTAATTTATCCCTATTTTTTATTTAAAATTTAATTTTCAAAACAGGCATTCATGTTGGCAAATTAAAAAATAAGTCAGATGAAAGATGCCCTTGTTCTCACAAAATACAAAACCAAATGCCACCCACCAAAGGTGGGCTAAAGCTGGCAGTCAAAGAGCTTGGATGACTGCCAGAAATAGGTGTCAACGACATCCACATCCCAGCTCCCCTTTGGGATTCAGTTCATGAAAGAATCATCCCTTCCAGAAGACACTGATACCTCATCTGGTTATAGGTCTCAACCATCAGCTGGGGCTTAATATGCATCCAATGGGAACTTCTTGCAATAATTCATCCTATGATTCAGTTTAATATTTATCGAGTGCCTACTATTTGCAGAGCAATATACCTGGTAATATGAGAAATGCAGCTTCACCTTCACACTAGTGAGCAGAACATAAACAGTGCACAGAACATAACTTTAATACAAGTTAGAAAATGGCATTGGCCTGAATAGAGAGAAAACCAATATAGTTTAGGAGTTCGAAGAAGGGAGTCACTTCTCTCTCTCTCTAAACACTGTAGTTGCTTGGGAAGGTAAACAGGAGTTTATGACTGATTAAGAGGCAATTGATTATATGATTGGCATATGCTAACTAATACCCATACCAACAATAGCTACCATTAGCAAATACTTGCTACGCTCTAATCACTATGCTGATCCCACAGACACTATCTTTTTAAATGTTAACATCTTAAAAGTATTATTTAGGGGCACCTGGGTGACTCAGTTGTTAACTGTCTGCCTTAGGCTCAGGTCATGATCCCAGGATCCTGGGATCAGGCCCGCCCCGCATCAGGCTCCCTGCTCCATGGGAAGCCTGCTCCTCCCTCTCCCACTCCCCCTGCTTGTGTTCCCTCTCTCGCTGTCTCTCTCTGTGTCAAATAAATAAATAAAATCTTTTAAAAAAAATAAAATTTGATTTAAAAAAAGTATCACTAATCCCTTTACAGATGCAGCAAGGGAAGCTCAACAAACAAAGTTGCCCAAGGTCACATGACTGAAGTTTAAGAGGAGAGATTCAATCCCAGAGCCCTTGCTCCTTCCAGTTCCCCAGACTCATCTAGACGTGTGTACTTGGATACCAAGGACAACAGGATCCTACTCTCTAAGCAGTAATGGATGCCAGGTCCCCAAGCCTGTTTTCACAAAGGAGGCTTTCTCCAAGCGCTACACTATAGTAAACTATCTCCACACACCCTTGGGTGACGTTCTCCCATCCCAGAAATGTTCTTGCACCACAATTACACTCCCAGATAGTCTCCCTTCAGTAACAGTCACGAGGTTCATTCCTGCCTCAACAGTATGTTCCAGGCAGGTGCTCTGCACTCATCTAGAGGTGGCAGCAACCACCCAGCTCAGGACAAATGCCAGATGTTCCAACAATAGATGTTACAGTTATCTCTTTTTATTCTGGCAGCTCATTGAGGTTTTTATCATTTTTAGCGGTAAAACATAGAGAGAGATCCTCTTATGGCAAAGTCCTGTTTTCCATGAAAAACTTTCACTCTATCAGGCATGAACAGCTTTCCTCTTGATTTGTGTCTGAACCATGAGAAAAAACATCACAGATGCAGACTGCCTTGGACCGAGAACATATGCATGCTTTTAAATCACTTTTATCTTACTTTTTACTAATGTAACCCTGAAACATAAAATATGTTCTTTTTTTCATTCACCGTTACGGGAAGAACAGATGGTAAAAGGGTTAGATTAAAGTAATACGGCATGTCCATTAAAATAACCCCCACTGCCGGGGATGCTTCCCTCAAACAGGAGTTGTGTTTACTATAAAGAATGACTTTGGCTTACACAAATTGGAGATTGCCAGGGGTTTTCTCAAGGATAAACAGAAGGGTAAGAGGAAAATCAACATCAAAATCGAATGCATTTTTAAAAAACAATTATGCAGGTAATTTTGCTAATCTGAGAAGCTGAGTGAAAACACGTGCCCGTGATAATGTAAGAGAACAGCAGTGAAATAATAATAGAGTCCGTTTCTAACTTGAAAAATCGTACTACCTAAAAATCAGAAGTAACTGAAATTGCAAAGAAGATATCAAGAAGACATTATCTTCTACATTCCTGAACTCCGCTAGTAGTAGGAAGAGATTTCTTGCATCACTTATTTCTAACTTATTATCTTATTAATCAACACCAAAAATAATTCCATATAGACTACACATTAAAAGAAATTAATTATAATATAATTTATACACAAGTAGCAAAATATTTAGCATTGGAAAAGAATCCTCTTGAGTTTTTTTATGAAATCCAGTTTAATTACATATAGGTCTTAAAGAGTTAAGCTTTAAAAATAATTCCTCAAGAAAAATTAGAGAATGCATTTTAAAAGAAAAAAAAAATCAATTGAGTCACATCCCAGAGTCAAGGATGGTTTTGCCAAAAGAACTGAGCAATAAATATGTCCATTTATACCATAAACAATTAGAAAGCAAATACAGACTCAAAATTAAACTATTCGCAATTTTAAATATTTTGGCCATTTCTTCTTTCATCTAGAAAACGGTATTAATTGTCAGCTTCTCATAATAACTGTTTAAAAATGTGTTCACAAGATTTTCTCTCATTATTTTTATGATTCGCTTAACTTACAACTATTATTTATTGTGACATTGTTTTTCACTTTAATCTACATTTTAGTTATTTTTAGCTCAAAGAATATTCTGGTGAGAAATCTTTCATATCTCCAAGTTCCCTAATATATTTCATGAAGTAGAAACATGGAAAGTTTTTTAATGTGCCTCAAGTATGGTTTGAAATGTCATAGGCCTTCTCTTAACCCACCCCCCTACAGTTAAAGAAATGTTCCTGGGATCTGGTTCACTCATTTTTCTCACAGAAAAGTAACTATAGTTGATGTCTCATTAGCCGTCAGGGTGATATGCAGCTGGAAGGGAATCAGCACTCCGGCCCCACGGCTAGCTTTCCTCCAGTGTAATTCTATAAGGAATCTTCTATAGGATTCCATATCGAGAGAGCCGTTCCAAAACCATGAAATCCACAATTCACATCCTTTTGTAAATCCAAAGGTAAGGTTCTAAAGGTTTGCAGGCATTTTCATTGTAGCAAAGATTTTGAACAGGTAATGAACACAGAAGGAGAATTTAATTCAGCCCCTGATGTCATGGCATTTGCAGCTGTAATGATCAAGAATATCCCAACTTGCATAGACAATACAGAAACAGCTCTGGCCCATTGGGTAAATCCTGGGTTTCTGGGACCAGTAACATTAGTTTCAATGGTGATGTTTTTCCATAATGGGCTTCAGGCATGAGCAGGACCGCTTCCATTCTTTCTGCAATGCTCTAACTCACCCTCTGATTTTTCAGAGAAGTGGCCAGTTAGATGGGCATGAATTAGATGGGTGCAGGGGGTGCCATGGGCTCCAACCCCTTATTGCAGTGTTGTTGGGTCTTCTGCTGGCTTATTCTGGGTCTGGACAAAGGACTGGCCGCCCAGGCTACTCTTGGCAGTGTCCTAGAACTGGGCCTACAGATTGGCAGCTATGTTACCTGCTTTCTGCCTGCTGAAAGAGAAGATCTATCAGATTTGTAATTTTTTGAAAAGAAACTGGAGCTCAAAGGCCCTCTACCAAGTTAATCAGTTTCAAAGTGGTATATGTAAAAGCAAAAATGGTTCTATCTTTTCTTCTGCTAAGTCAAACACGGTAAAATAATGAAGAAAATTAAAATAGCACTATTAAACAATATATACCAGAACCTTGACTTTTCCAGAAAATAATAGCAATTCCATGTAGTATAATAGGCAACAGGAGTTTCCTAAAAATTGTGAAAGAAGGAAGAGTTCTATCTAGATTTCTTAAAGATATCCAGATCTAACTCTCTTAACTCTGGAAGGTTCTCATTATGAGTGGGTCAAATCCCACCATGAACTGTCAAATAAGGCATTGCTGTGTTTAATTTCACTCTTTAGTTTTAATAAATTTTTATTTAAACAAATTTTTTGTTAAAATAAATTCCCCTGGATACATTTTGGTGATAGATTCAGCCATTCCCCTCTTTCTGTTCAGCTGAGGAGCAGAATTGGTAATTCCAGCTATCTCTTCCACTAAGCCAAAAGCAGAGGCTTTCCACTTGATTTAGCACTGCCGCTTTACCTGGTGCCCAATATTTTTTTTTTGACACTTAACTCTCTCCCAGATTCACACTATCCTATGTTTTGGCACAGATGTGTGTAACATGAATTATGCCTTATAACCCAGAATCTATGGGGATGGGAGGCAGTCTGCAGCTGTGCTTTTGTGGGTAGGTGGGATTTGAGAGGCTCCACAGGCAGGGTGTCTGTGAGTACACAGTGGAGTCCAGCTTGAGTGGAGAGCTGATATAGGGGAAGCTGGAAACGGTGCAGGGAAGGCAGGCAGGGGCGGAGATTAGCCTGGACCACATTTAGAGATTGGACCTCATACTAAAACCAACAAGGAGCCTCTGTGGGTTTTTGTTTTTTTTTTTAAGATTTTATTTATTTATTTATTTGAGAGAGAAAGAAAGAGAGCACACGAGTGGTGGGGAGGGGAGTGGTAGGAAGGTGCTGCTCCCTGAGCAGGGAGCCCAACATGGGACTCAATCCCAGGACCCAGGGATCATGACCTGAGCCGAAGGCAGATGCTTAACCAACTGAGCCACCAGGCACCCCTTGTAGGTTTTTAAGTAGGGTCAGGGGCCGAGGGTAATAAGGTGGGTATATGCCAAAAATGATTTGCTCTGGCAGGAATGATCAGAGACTGAAAGAATAATAAGGAGGCAAAGGAGGTAGTCCAAATGTGATGTCCTATTCCAGAGAGCCTGGAACCAGACAAAGACAGTAGGAATAGGAGAAGAAGGGCCAAGGGACAAGAAATATGAAGCAACATGACCCTCACAAAACCCTTTGTATTCAAAGGATCAAAAACCAAACCAAACGAGCAAACAGAAAAACAGTGTTTTAAGAGAATTTCCCCTTTCTTGTAGAAGCAATTTATCCCATATAGAGCATAATATTACTAAAGGTATAATGGCAAAAGTGCATATAGATTAGTAAAAGAAAAATAAGAGAGTAATCTAGAAAGTACTGATCATGGGAACTGAGCCCTAGAACTAGGGCTATATCTATAAACAAAGATGGGTCTCTGAGATGGAAGACATGCCAAATGGCATTTCATGCACAGACACTCAAATGTCAATGCAATTATTTTGTAATCAAAACACACACACACAGGGACGCCTGGGTGGCTCAGTTGGTTAAGCAGCTGCCTTCAGCTCAGGTCATGATCCCAGGGTCCTGGGATCGAGTCCCACATCGGGCTCCTTGCTTGGCGGGGAGCCTGCTTCTCCCTCTGCCTCTGCCTGCCACTCTGCCTGCTTGTGCGCACGCGCTCTCTCTCTCTCTCTGATGAATAAATAAATAAAAAATCTTAAAGACATACACACACACACACACACACACACACACGTGTGCACACAAATATCAGCTGTCACATCTCTCCACTGTTGCACTGAAGATGCAGTGGGGACACGGAGAACAGAAAGCCCACTTGAGATGTGGATGGTTCCTTGCCCCTAGAGTAAGAGACAGAGAAGGCTTATTCAAAGTTTTACTCTTACAACACACCTAATTCCTCCTCAGCACCTGGGTTTCTGATTTGTGCTGCAGGATTCTGCACCTGTGAAACCCATCCCCAGGCTGTTTCGGGTGTGTATCTTCTGCCTCTTTACAAAGGTTATAAATTCCTTTGTAGAATGTTTTCCCTCCTTGGAGTTTTTATATTTCTAAAGGCAACCAACAAAGTATTCTCGCACTTTTTAATGTAATCATTCATTCATTCATTCATTCATTCCTTTAACATTTGGTGAGTAAATATGTGGAAGACACCATCCTAGATGCTGAGGTGGGGTTGGGATGGACATGAAATAGACATGGTTACTACTTCCAAAGAGATTATAATCCAAGAGAGGAGACACAACGTATCTAGGAGGCAGTAGAGGGTAGGTTATTCTAAATAGAGAATCGAAAGGGAAATATAATCCAGTTATATTTCATGAAAGTGGTAGCATTCAATCCAGGCCTTAGAAGATAGGCAGAATTTTGAAAAATAGAGGCAATGCAGGCAAAAATAAATGCACAAGCATGAGCATGGAAGCAGGGAAGGACAAAGGATTCAGCAAATGGTGAGCAGACTGATCTGGCTGCATCACGGGGTTCAGGCCATTTAGGACCCAATAAGAGGTGACCTTGTGTAATAGCTAGGGCCCAGGCAGGTCTCCATGCACTGACTTGATTGGTGGTCTTTTAAGGTCAATCTGGGAAACAGGGCAAACTGTAGAGGAAAATGTCCTAGAGTGGAGGGAAAATTAAGATACCATTGCAATCCTCCAGAATGAGAGAACTTCTAGGACACAGGAAATGGGAGAAAGATAAATGGGTGGGAAGGAAAAAAGCACAGCTGCTAGATCAAGTATGGGGGCTAGTCCTTGAGGAGCATCCACGAGCTAAAGGGCTTTATTGACTGTCATTCCATAGCCTCGCTGCAACTTTGCGCACAGGGATAAATTTGCACTTGCTGATAACTCCCCATGACATATGAGGTCTCTACGCCTCGAGGCCATTGGTTCCCTCACTGTCAGCCCCCAACCCTAACCTCTAGTCCACTGCTGGAAGGGCAGGTCAGCCCCCAGCACATGCCACCACACTGGCCACCACAGGCCTTTATCACACATATATTACACTAGGTTTCAATTATCTTTTTACAGTTTTTTTAAATCCTTTTTAAAAATTATTTATTTTTTTTTAATTCTCTATTTAAATTCGAAGTAGTTAACATATAAGTGTATTATTAGTTTCAGTGGTAGAATTTAGTGATTCGTCAGTTGCATATAACACCCAGTGCTCATTTCATCAAATGCCCTCCTTAACGCTCATCACCCAAATACCCTATCCCCTCACCCACCTCCCCTCCAGCAACCCTCAGTTTGCTTCCTAGAGTTCAGCATCTCTTACGGTTTGCCGCCCTCTCCATTTTCATCTCATTTTATTTTTCTTTCCCTTCCCCTATGTTCATCTGTTTTGTGTGTGTGTGTGTGTGCGTTCTGTTAGTCACCATACAGTACGTCATTAGTTTTTGATGTAGTGTTCCATGATTCATTGTTTGTATATAACACCCAGTGCTCCATGCAATCCATGCCCTCCTTAATACCCATCACGGGGCTCACCCATCTCCTCACCCCGCTCCCTTCTAAAACCCTCACTTTGTTTCCCAGAGTCCATAGTCTCTCATGGTTCATCTCTCACTCTGATTTCTCCCCTTTCATTTTTCCCTTCCTTCTCCTAATGTCCTCCATGCTACTCCTTATGTTTTGTTTCTTTGAAAAATTATCGTTACTTTTTTATCTCCCCCAGTGAATCTGTAAGCGCTCCGGGGCAAAGAATATATCCCCAGAACTTAATACATCTCATCGCTGCCCTATTTCTTTCTCTACCTCCCCCACACCCTTGATGGGCTCATCCATCCATTAATCCTGGACACCACTGTGCCCCTGCCTCAACCATGTGCCAAGAGAACAAAAAAGCAAAAGCTGTGGCCTTGAGGTCCCATGACTGACCACATCTTACAATTCCTCTCTAAAATGTTGCCTTGCCTCCCCAACAAGACCATGCACGTGGTTCCTTAAGAACCCACCTTTAGCACTGTAGTGTACATAATAGTTATTTAACTAAATATAAGAATTAGTAAAAACCAAAGAATAAACCCATAACACAGAGGTCTCCTCTTACTGAGTAGAATCTTTTCTAAAATAATACTCAGAGTTTCATTTATGAAGCTGGTTTTAAAAGACCATAAAGGACCACTTTAATAATCTCCTGACATTTCTGTAGGAGAGGGAGACTAATCTCAAGTTTATACATGGCCAGAAAATATAAACAAGCTATGTAGTACAAAAATTTCTGAAAAGAAAACCTCATTTATTTGAAAGCTGCATTAAAAAGTTTTTTTGTGGTTAGTGATCAAGGATTACATGTTTTCATGCTACACATAAACATGAAATGAGAGGATGTCTATCCTGATAGTCATAAAAGTTCTATACTTGAGAAATCATTGGCCTTTCTTTTCTCTGGAACTTAAGAAGTTAGACTCTTAGCACAGTAGTCACTGGTGTACTTTTTGAGGCCAGAAAGAACCTTTGCAGAAACAGGGTTTTTACCTTACCAAAAGGAAACCAGATTGCTGGCAGTGAAAATTTAGAGGGTTCTGTGGGATTATCTAAGGTAACAGATGTGGAGTAAAACCTGCAAGTGTTACAGTGTATCTGTAGCAAGTGATTAAATACCTTCAGGTTTCAGAAGCACAAGCGGTCTTATGCATGCGCTGTTATTACAGAATTATATGGTGGACTGGTTATTACACACTAGGGAAAAAGCAAGAGGAGGGCAGGATGATGCAATAAAACAAGAGGGCACGCACTGTCTATAATAAGCATAACAACTATAAACATGCCATAATGAGAAGTTTAAAAGGAAACTGGAATCAGGAGGTGGAATGGGGGGGGGGCTATGGAATAGGAAGGCAATTTATTCATGATTGACATGATTAAACTATAGCAAGATAACATCCAATTATATTAAAGTAGCCATGACTCCTTCCATAAAGATAGGTGGAAAATATTGTAGCAATCGCTAATAGATAAGGTCTGAAAATAAATTCTACAAACTCAACATTTCTGATTCAACAGAACTATAAAAACAAGTTGCTATTTTCATGAATATAAACCCAGTAACAATAAAATACAACTGTCATAATGTATCCCCAGGCCTCAACAGTTTTGCCGTAATATAGAAAAGCACAATAGCTCTGTGCAGCGTCTTTGGAAATCAACTATAATAGTGCCTACGACAATTTTTCCAAAACGATTCAAAAACAATTCTGCTTTGACCTTTCTTGTCCTGAGCAATACATAGAGGTACAAAGGTGATTGAGTCATTCATTAAGTGGCTATAATATAATCAAGTCTAAAATCATTCCCAAGAGCATCTCATATCAGAAGGGGACCTGCAGGTTCATCTATTACTGCAAACTGGGTGTGACAGCAAATTACAATTTGTGCATGTCTCACATGTTCAAAGAAGGGTGCCTAAATAATTCCAAAAAGCAGTGTTACTATTTGCCATTCAGCAGACATCTTTGAGAAATTTCTAGATATGCCCAAAACGTGATACAGCAAAGAGCCTAATAAATAACATTGATAGAATCATTAAATCACCATTTACATAACTAATAAGAGGAGCTAGACATACCCTGTGAGCTCAGCTTTGCTCTGGAAACTGCCTCTTGAAAATTCTAATGAGAAAAATTTGCATGCTCAAAGCATGTAACCATGGAAATAACAGACCTAAGATTTTCTTTTTATTTTTGAGAAAAGGGGCAGAAGTATTTAAAATTAAACACAAAAGCTTGATCATTTAGGAACCAAAAATGCATTTCTTATGTATCTATTAACCTATAAAGGAATATTCAGTACAAGTTTGTCATTGACTACAAAAAATAAGCTTTCCAGTATAATTTCAAGATAAATCTTTAATGATCAAAATAACTCTATAAGAAGAATTGGTGCAAGCAGCCAAGGATAAGAAGGATTTCATCCATTTTTCTTCTATAAGGCCTTTTACTTCCGTAGAGAACTTTAGTTCAGACCTTCACAGATGCATACCAGGACTATTCACATGAGGAGTCTGCCTTGCTTCAACCACCTTACTGCTCTCATTTCCTGTTCAAAAACCTTTACTGGCTCTCCGCAAAACAAACTCTAAATTCCTTGGCCTGGCAGATATTTGGCACCAGTCGATGCTTCCCAGTGTATCATCCCTAGTCCTCATACACAGGGACAAAAATCTTCCCCACTTCACTCCAGTTCCAAACACAATGCATCTCTGCCATTTCTTCATAATCTTAGTCTTCCTGAAGTGTCCTCATCCTTTCCCTTATGCCTGTATGCCTGAATCCGACTCTCAAAGTCAGGTCAGGCACAATGCCTCTCATAAAGCCCTTTGTGTACACCATCTCTTTCCTATGCACTACTGATTCTAAAGTGTAAATTATCATTTCAGCTGTACTGTAAAACTTAAGGACATTTCTTACACCACTTGTTTATATTCTAGCACCTTTCACCCAACCCCTATCCTCATTCACCACAATGACCAGAAAAGCATCTTTCCAATGCGGGTGCTCAGCGAGCATCTACTGAGTCAAAGACACATAATAGCAGTGATGCATGAAAATTAAAGGTTAAGTATCCCTTCATAATATAAGGACAATTTGAAACAAATGAGACTTCTGAGTAGCTAATTTTTTTTCTTTAACATTTCTAGGGATTTGGACCCAAGATGATGCTACCCAATTGCTTTCTTCCAGAAGATAGAGTGATAAGTTTGCCCTAGATTTCATGCTTTGCCAATGTGCCCCCAGGAGGCCTTCTGCTCACCCCATGACAATTCACTACAAATGCCTGTTCCCTCATCTGTCTATAGGAGTGGCTCCTTGAAAGCAAAGACAGTGTGTTCCATTTCTGATCTCTACATATTAGTAGCCTATGTAGTAGGAACTCAGTCAATGATTGACCTAGCACCACAATTGTCTAAAGTAAACACAATTTAAAAATAACCTTTACTAGGCACATAAATGCTAAGTAAACTTAATTCATGACTGTGTGATTTCAAGTGAGACATACAGCCAAAGTTCTAAGGACTACATATATATTAACTACTAACCACAAAAATGGACACACAAACATCAAGAGAAATCCTATATGGACATATGTGTGGGCATGTGCATGATTTTTATACATCCTAGAATATTTCCAGAAGAAAGCACAATTTTAGAGAGGCAAAATAAGGGAATAGAGGTGTTTTTTTCTACTTTCCACTCTTCTGTATTATTATTTTTTTTGGTACAAAAGGTGTTTTTTTATTATAGCTCAGGACAGGACCCATGGGCAGAAAGGGCTGCTTTGCGTTGTGAGAAGCAATTGATTATTTGCTTTGGAGTTGAGGAAGGTAAAGAAAAAGGAGAGCTTCCAAAAGAACATTCATATGCTAAAGAAGATGCACAGGATCCTGGGGGCCTTGCTATTGTCAAGCTAAGATTGTTTTTCCCCTTAGCAAAGCATTAACATTAAGACTAGAGGAATGTCTATTCTACCAGCCTCAAGTATTTGTCTGTGGGCTGCAGGTTATAAGGAAATTTAATTTCATCTACATTTCTTTCTTGCCTTTGTTCTCCACATAATTCCCCCTTAAACAATTTTGACCCTTAAATCTTTAAGGTTGTTGAGGGTGGAAGGTCTTATCTTTTGTAACTTCTTCCTGCTAAATAGGGGCATAGAGATGTCCCTATCTATGGGTCAACATTGGTATGTTGGAGAATTTATATATAGGAGTTACCAAAGGCAGAGGCAGCCAGTCCAAGGTAGACAATCTTCTGTATTTTTTTTAAACTAGGGAACACGTAGGGCACCTGGGTGGCTCAGTTGGTTAAACATCTGCCTTCAGCTCGGGTCATGATCCCAGGGTCCTAGGATTGAGCCCCTCCTTGGGCTCCCTGCTCAGCGGGGAGCCTGCTTCTTTTTCTCCCTCTGCCCCTCCTTCTGCTCCTGCAAGCGCTCTCCCTCTCTCTCTCAAATAAATAAAATCTTATAAAAAACATGTATGACTTTCAAATTAACTCCTCCTCCTTTGTGTATGACCACATGTACAAAGAACAGTCTAATGGCAGTTACAACATTTTTTAAAAAATGAGTCATCTAGGGGCGCCTGGGTGGCTCAGTTGGTTAAATGTCTAACTTGTGATTTCAGCTCAGGTCATGATCTCAGGTGAGATCGAGCCCCACATTGGGGTTTAAGATTAAGATTCTCTCTGCCTTCCCCCACTCATGCGTGCTCTCTCTCTCTTTCCCTCAAATCAATCAATCAATCAATCTTTAAAAAATGAGCAGTCTACCATTAGAGCAAACTAATAGAAATTTTAGATGTTAGAGCTGTGCATGAAAGAAAACAGAATTAGTGAGTTTTGGGAAGTCCAACAGGGAGATATTTCATGGCTTAATTTCTGCATAACAACAGATAAATTCCTTCTTAACTTACTATTTCCTAATTTAAATTCTTCTTTCATCTATGTGTTCAACATTCCTGTATATTTTAGGATAAAATTACCCAAAGGCGTAATCAATCTTTCCAAGTAATAAAAAGAGACAGTAAAACTTTTTCCCCAAGGTACAAGATTGTAATAAGAACAGCTTCTCAGATGTTCAATAAAAAGAAGCAACTCCTCCTCCACAGTGACTTTAACTAAAATGCACTTTTTAAGTAAAGTGTTCAGTCCTCATAACAGAGGGTGGACACTGAAAACTGTCTAGGTATCACATATCAACTCCCTCCCTTTTGTCGGAGTAAAGAGGTCTAGCCTTCTGCGGGAGATTTTAAACTGTGTGTCATAAATCTCTTGGGGGCCATGATCTTCTCATCTTTATATACCAAGCTGCTAAAAGAATCTAGCAAATAGTAGCTTCTTAGTAAGCATTAGTTCAATGAATGACATTTCCTCAAATAGTATATACATTTGTAGAAATCAACAGAGTAATATAGCTCTGATAAGTAAGGAAATAACAGTTTCTATAACCAGTAGATGGCCATTTTTAGTTTAAAAAATATATTTAAAACATAAATGATAAAAACCACTTTGACAAAATAACTCCAAATCCAGTTTGGCTTTATATAAGCCTAGGAATCATCTCCTGAGTTACTCTAGTGACGTGGAGCCTTAAGGAAAAGGATAGAAGTGAGATGGTCACAAGATCCTAGGAGCGGAGAATCCCCAATTCTGTCCTACTTCTTTCAGGCCAGAAGAGAGTTGTGCCTATATCTTGGCACAGCCTAGTTTCTATATCTCAGTGACTGATCAGAAAAATAATTTTTTCCTTCCAAGAATACAGACTCATCCTGTGCCTCGCAGTATTTCTGGAATACCTCATCTGGGTCTCATCAGCTCACCACTTTGTCAGGATGAGAAGAGAGCTGCTTTTCCTACCATTCCTCCCAACTGGTAGATTCTATTTCCCTCCTTCCCCAGATAGTCCTCCTATGCACACATCTCATGACAAGATGTATCCTTGATTCTTGGCCTCCACCTCTTCATTTCCTTCTACTTCAGTTCCTATCCTAGGAATAGATTTTACCATGTTAAGCTCTTGTTTTCCATATTTTGCTATGCCGGCTACATCTTTTTGGTCAGGATCAATCTCCTTGAAAAAACAAAGTTATGGCTCCAACTGCAACTGAGGCTCTCACGATCTTCGTATAAAAGCAGCAAACCACAAGATCATTTCAAATTTTTACTAGCATAGTTATTTTAAAAAGAGACAAGCAGGAAGAAGATCGTTTTAGAACGCTTTGCATTGAAGTTTTAAATTTATTACAACCAGATAATGAATTCCAAACTGTTGTAATACTTCCTCAACTTTGAGACCAAACCAAGTCACCTCCACACACAAAAAAAGAAAGTTGCAAAATGGCAGTGCACCTACCTGAGGATATGGGGACGTTCTGGATTTTGACTTTGAGCTGGAAAGCCTGGACTTGGCCCCCTTCCTGTTGTCAGTCATGGTAGGAGTGGAGCTGCTGGTGTAGGAGAAGGCTGGTTTAGAGGCTGAGATCTGATCCAGGGAGAGCTGCAATCCTTTGTATTCTGTGTCCCTGTAGGGTGAGAGGACACAGCCCTTAATCTGCCACCACAGGAAATGGGTACATGTGTTCTCTCACCAGGATTGGCAGTGATCCATATTTGAAAAGGAAGCAAGCAAAAGTTAGCCATGTAACTGGTTGCCAGAAGCACCTTGATTATTTTAGGAATGCCTAACGTTTAACTAATGTATACAGAGGTAGCTGCCCTGTATACCACAGCCACATTATACGCTATGCTCATGAAAATGTCTTGATTTTAAAATATATTTTTGATTATTTTTATAAGTAGAAAATAAATCCATCATTCAACTTCTCTGAGCTTTTGTGTTCTGATCGGTGAGGTATAGATTATAAAATCTACTCTAACGGATTTTCTGTGTAGGGTGAACTCAACAGACAACTGACCATCTGATGCTATCTGATTATTGGCAGGAAGAATGTCAGCTGTTCCAAGATCAATCATTGTGGTAAACATTCCTAATATTTTTATAGCTAGCGAACCAGTGAAACAAGGCTTCTAAGTAGTTAAAAATCCCTTTTAATAGGCTAACTAATTCAGTTACATTTGGGTACATTTTACCACCAGTTCTTTCCACTCCATCTTCAATAAATATCTATTAAGCTCCTAATACATACCAGGCTTTGTGCTATGTGGAGATGAAAGAATGAGTAAGTAGCCTAGAATCCTTGCCTTTCCACAGATTACAATCCATTTCCAAGAAGACACAGTGAACAAATATTAAACATAATAACTGCAGACTGTGATGCAAAGAGTATAAAGAGTATATCTTGGAGAGTTCGTTACAAAGGCATGGCTTGAGGTATTTAGGGACTGAAGATGACAGCTTGGCCCTGCCCACAGCTATCACCTCAGACCACTCCAGGAGCAGAGAATCTTGACTGACTCCTCAGTTTTCTTAAGAAGATATCAACCCTTCCCACTGGCAGCCAAAATAAAATGTTTCATTGGGAGAATTTCCTTTCGGGTTCCAGAACTAGTTGGGCCGCTCCTGGGTAATTGATTTCTTTTTATCTCACAGACACCATGAATGATACAACCCATCATGTTTCCCTCATTCCACTGGAAGTCAAAAAGCTCTGAGCCCCAAATCTGATTTGTAACCACCTCTAACAAGTATAAAAGACCTCAGGGCAGGCATTTTTGTGCAACACTGGCTTCTTTTATTTTTCTTCTTTTCTTTTTCCTTTTCTCTAATGTGTTCACCTTTCTAAAAAATTTACATGCATTTTTAATACTCTTTGGAGTAAGATAGGTATATTAAATGTAATAAACTAATAAAGTTAGATATGTTAAAGTGATTGGTAGATTTCCAGGGATCAGCAAATATTCATTTACCTTCTCTTCTTTTTCCCTATTTGTTCTTCTACAAAGAGATCAGGCAAAGGCAAAGGATAATTCAGGCAAGGAGTCCCTCAAGTGACGAGGGATAGAAATCAGCTAAAACAGATTCAATAATATCACTGCCACAAACTACAGTATAGTGGTATATGTCAGCAAATTACAATGACTTTATATCAAATAGTCCATCTACTCAGTGAAAGTTAAAAAAAGTTATCCTATGCAAGCAAAAAATTTAGAAAGTGGGCATGCAATGTCTTCTAGTCTTGGGAAGTTGAATCATATGACTGATCTGCTTTACTACTCTAATCATCTCCCAAGGAAAACACACAACACAGACTCGCTACACTCCTTGGTCAGAAACTCAATTTCTAATTGAAATTTAGAAATGAAATTTAGAAATTGAAATTTAGAAATTTAGAAATAGTTCCCACCTATTTTTCTGACAGTATCTGAAAATTTTACTTCATCAGC
The DNA here is from genome assembly GCA_028534135.1 of Potos flavus. Taxonomy (NCBI): domain Eukaryota; kingdom Metazoa; phylum Chordata; class Mammalia; order Carnivora; family Procyonidae; genus Potos; species Potos flavus. The sequence continues at coordinate 53,314,384 of CM052886.1, read as the reverse complement.
TCCTCACTTCACCCAAAATCATTCTCCCCAAACTAACCTTATACTTTCCCCTCTTCCTCCTCCAACACATACCTATAGAACTCCTCTAATAAAGAACTATCTTAAATCCTACTTGCCTCTGAAGCCCTTCCCAACTGCTAACCCCATTCAATCCTTCAATATATGTTTACTGAGTGAGTGTTGCTGTGGAGGTCCTGGGGAGACATCAATGAACAGAAGGACTAAGCTGCTGTACTCATGAAGAAGACACCAGTGTCAGTTCCTGAGGGAAGTAGGGAGGGGACCAGAAACTATCCTTTTCCTCCTCCAACCTTATTTTTCAAGCGATAATGTCTAATCTTTCCTGGAGGTTCCAAGTTCCTAGAGGGCAAGAGTCAAGAGACATTTTGTTATGTTCCAATGGCAACTGCATAATATTTCACACATTTGGAAGAGGAAGAAGATAAAGACGCTACTCAGAAAGGACTGTTTTCCTCAGTGACTACTAATAACCAACAGTCCAACAATATTTCTCTGTTGGAAAAGACCCTTCTGGGCTGTGAGTCTCTGACCCACCTGCCCTGAGATTACGTGCATGCGACAGAGAGCAAGGTGGGCTCTGACAGGAGGTAGAGCTCCCATGCTTGGGCATCTCCTGTGTCAAGTGGATATTGGTATATCCATTCAGTTCCTGCCTGACAGGACCTTAGACTGATAGCAAAAATCCTGCACCCCTGAAAATTTGGCCATATAATTTTTAAAACACACTCTTAATGCAAAATTTTAGCACAGTCTTCACGGCAATAAGTGGAGAGTAAACAAGGATTCATTTCTCTCATGTACATTATCAGACCCCCCAGAGAATGCATCTCAACTACTGAAGAAGTCTTCCCAAAGTTTTTCATAGTTTCCAATGATAGAAATACTCCAAATAGGCTTAAATAAAATTTCAAAACAAATAAATGATTTGAAATTCTACAGTCACATGAAAATGCTAACAAATATAAGAAGAGTTATGCAAATACTTTCGATAAATAAAAATATTCATATTTTGCTGCACATCTAAAAAGACCATAAAGAATTCACCAAAATAGCAAAAGATCATGAGGTCAGATAGACCATGGTTTGAGCCACTTACTGTGTAACAACCCATCTAGACCTCAATTTCCTCTTTATAACTCATAGCAATGGATGTGCTAAGGTTTAGAAAAATATTATATGAAAAGTTCATAGCACAGTGCCTAGGACATAGTAAATGCTCAGCAAATACTAAGTATTATTTCTTTACTTCCATACTTTGTGGTGCTTTTTGGCACTTGATTTCCCCAAAACAATGGTTCCACTTTGGTAGTGATGATAATACACTTTATTACAAACAACTGCTTATGCTATATTTCTTTCCTCTCTACTGCTAATTCATATTAATTTGTTCTGTTGCTTCTTAGTCTCTAAACTCTATTGCAGTATGGCCAAAATACTTATTAAGGTAAGCTCTTCATTGCTAAGTAAGCAAATGGGGACTTTGGAGCAGCACGGACCTGATATGCTGCGAGGAGCTCAGCCTTCCTATTCCTCTAACAACTCAAAGATGTGTTAAGATGAAAAGCACAATAAAAAAATACCCACTTAAAGACATTTCAAGTACAGTTGATGTGCTGCCAAGAGCAGCTCTGAATGACAGATTCACTAAGAACAAAGCATTTGTTTTACTTTTAGAATTCTATTAAATTGGAGCATTTCATTTGTATAGATTAAAGGTCTAGATGCTGATGGGAATCACATTATGAGTTCCATTTCCTTCCTCCAAACCCAGACACTCCCTCCCTTCCCCGAAGTGAGGCACATTCTGGTATCTCTCTCTCTATCTCTCTCTCTCTCACACACACACACACACACACACACACCACAGTTAGTAAAGCTGTTCAATGTTCGCCTGTGGACCAGGACAAAATAAAATACTTGGGTGCACAGCCCTTGGACTCTGAAATAAGTATAGCGAGGAATTTGACTTAGCTGACTTTGTAAAGGAGAGACAGGACACAGCCCTACTCTACTTCTAAAGCTTTCCTGAAAAGTGCCACATAGACCATATTCAGGACTCCACAGGCTCCCCTCACTAGGGCAGCTTACTCTGTTCTCCCAGATACAATTGGCATATCAAAAGGGGAACTGTGGGCATATGCCCTTTGGCATATTTTTCAAAATGGCTATTGATAACAATTTACATTTGTTTTTTTTTTTTCTCCATGGAGTGACTTGTACTAGAGCTGCAGACTTCCTCAGGTACTTCGGCTCCGAAAGCAATGTGAAATGGGTAATTTGCAATCACTAGGACTTGCAGCTTGTCAATCTCACTCATATTTGCACAGACCAAAGTAATCCTCTTATTGCATTAGGGACAGTCAGAAATCATTCAATTTGCAGAATTAACCATCTGAGTCTACTCTAAACTTTATAATAGTCATGTACATATTTGGAATTACTCAAATTCCAATAGAATAAAAGGGGCCATTTTTGCATCATTGGCCTTCCCAGCCTTCAGCAATATGCCATGACCACTCACGAGGTAAGTTCCAACTTGCCATAGGGGATGCTCAGTGTGATGCCCTTGCCAAGCAAACAAGAGGTCTCTTCACCACTAAGAGGCACTTTTAGCTTCAGAGAAATTCATTAATATAATTTCTATCATTTTGACTGGGATACCGGTGTCCGTGACACCAACAGCAGCACAACTATATCTGCAACCTTCAAGTGTGTTGGAATGATTGTACAGATAAGCAATCAGCAGCATTTTATCAGTTCGTGTTGAGTCAAGATTCTTCCGGAAAAACTTTCCTCTTCAACTCTGCCATATCCTAGTGCACTTCCACTGTAGACAAGGACTTTTTGCTGCTGTCAGTTTTGAAGCTGGACATTCTGAAATGTCTTTGCTGGCTTTATGTTATGTGGCAATTCTTAAAAGATGTTGCCAGATTTCCCAACTGAGCTATTTAAAAAAAAACAAAAACAAAACAAAACAAAAAAACCCACCTGAAGGTGATCAAATTACAGAGGAAAACGTGGAAACAGAGACATACAATTGATTTGGCTCCAAAGGCGCTGACCGCAATAAGCAGAGGATTGCATTAAAGTATGATCGGATTAAGTAGGAACGACTGCGTCTTACACTAAACTTTTTAATTGGATTCTCGAATCACTGTCACACGAAGTGCATGACCTTCTTTATATTCTGGCAGAGTTACTGCCTGGCCACTGGGTAAACCTCTGCAGCAGAGAGACCTAGTTTATGTTTCATTTTCAGGCTCCTATGGAGCCCAGTGGAGATAGCTGATAAGGAGGATTCCATACTGTGAGAGGCTCACAAACGAAGACATCTGCTGGGAAATTAGGCTAAGGCACCCTTGGAAATATAATAGTCTCATACTAATAAGTGGATTTGTGTTTGCTCCTTGTGGTTTTCTCCATTTGCTTTGGTGATTTCAGTAGTTCCCCCAAAGTCTTCGATTTTACATAAACACTGCCTCTGCCTAGAAACATCTTTCTGCCCTATTTTGTAGGTCTCCTCCAACATGCAGTGGAGTGGATGGCACGACAAGGGGAGGGATGGCTTAGGCACAAAATCTACCATCAGATCGTAATTTCAAGAAAGAAAGACAGGGGGTTTAAACAAGAGGCAAATAATAACTAAAAAGGAAGTAAAAAACTGTAATAGTTTGGTAAGATGTAGCAAAGTCAACCATCCTCGCAGCAGGGATTACGGAATACCTCTGCACAAACCCATGACACAAGCTGAAATATAGCTAAGTCCAAACCCGCCACAACATGCATCTGTATTTGTTTCTTTACCCACACAGGCCACAGTGATTTCCTGCTTCCTCCCTCAGCTCCTACGCTGGCCACGGCCTCTAACACTCACTTAGCACATCTAGTTCCTGTCACACAGTGTGGCAAATGGTGTATCTGACAACAATCTCCTAAATTCCTTCTCTTATGTAGTCTCCATTTACTGTCTAGCACCATATCTTACAGAGAGCAGATGCTCTCTTGCAAGTGATTAACAAAATAATTCTCAATGCAATAAACTTTTATTCATCTCAAATCCACATGACCAAAAATTTTAAAAAACTGGCAAACCTTTCTACGCAAGCAAGAAAAAAATACCTACTAAGTAAGCAAGTTTATGTGAGGGATTTTTAAATTCCAAGATTATAAATAATAATGATCAGATATTCTGTGAAATCCTAAATTAAAGAAACAAATCATGTTACCGTTTTAGCATTATGCATATTAAGAAAATGCACTTACTTTTTGTCAAGTTACAATTCAGGCATGACATAGGTGATACTTAAACTAGAATACTAAATTAATTTTATCCCCAACCATTTATTTGGAACTATTACAACTGTACTGAAGGAGTGAGGAGGAATAGTACTTTAAACCCCCAGAGAAATAACTTCTACAAATCGATAATACAATATCTCTGAAATAGAAAAATAAGAAAAGGATGTAAACAATGTACAAATTGCTGAGGAACAATTTTTTTTAACTTTAGTCCACTTGTAATAACCTATATGAATTAAGACAGCTATCAGATATTTTTGTCATTCTTATCTTTCAAATTGACAAAGATTTTATTTTAATGACAATACAATCTCAATGAAGAAAAGGTGAACTAAATGGGCATTCTTATATAATAATGCTAAAAAGAGTAAACTATTAGTGTTTATCAATAGTCTTAAGAATGTTCATTCCTTAAATCCAGTAATTCCACTTCTAGGAATATATCTTATGAAAATAGTCAGAGATAAGCATCAAAAGTCTATATACAAGGGTACGTAGCATAATTTCTTATATTTAATTGTAAATAAGTAAATAAAAAGCAACAATAGAACCATTACTTAATTAAGGTATACCCATGTGATAAAATATTATGCAGGCATTAATTTTTTTCACTCTAATGATGTGAAAAATACTAATGATAAAGTGAAAAATTATCTCTTTTTAGTTAACATGTAACATATATGCATGTATTTGCACATACATGTAGGGTGAAGCAAAAAATTAAAATGTTAACAGTGACTATCTGGAAAATAGATTAAAGAGGTTCTTTATCTTCTCTTTATACCTCTCTGTATACCTTCATTCTTTCTATAATAAATATGTATGACTTTCATAATCAGGAAAATAGATCATGAAAAGAAAACTCTAATTGAGGCAAACCAGGTACTCCCACCTGATATTGAAATGGTTCCCCAATTTCTCTTCCTTGTATTTCCAGGATTTCTTTTTTGTGAGTAATATTAAATTATGGAAGGGACAACACCACGAAACTACTTTTCCCATAGGTTCAACTTCTCATGAACACCATTTATAATTTTAAAATGCCCAAATGTCCATATGCTCTCTCAGTGCCTATACATTTCATTTACTTTCTGATCTATTTTCCACCCTTCCTACCTTACAGAATTATCTGTCTCTAAAGACTTTCATGGGAACTCTATGACTCTATGTTTCCTTCTTTGGAGAATATAACTTTAAGTTATTACTTATAATTGAAAAAAAAAGAAAGTCTTGCCATGTAGTTTCTTACAACAGTTCAGCTTCCTGTGAGTTATAGATGGCATATTTATCATTGTTTAAATGGAGTAAACCCTACTTTGGGGGCCACATTTTTTGTTCTGAAAAACTTAATTTTTTATGCTCAGAAATTCATTCTATATCTATAGCTAGTAAAGTTTAGGTGTATTTGTAAATCCTACAGATCTAAGTTCCAAATTTTATTGATCTTATAGCTTTTTTGTTTCTTATTTTCTCGAAGTTGGGCCAGGGATGGGGGGCAGTTAGGGAGGTATTGGTCTTTAAAAGTTAGATCCAAACAAAGTCAGTGCAAAATGTGCTGCCTCTTTCACCAAAGGCATAAATTTAAAAATGCCAATCTCCTTTTCTATCAAGACCACTAATTTTAGCCCTCTTCTAGGGGGAAAAAAAAGGCCAAATATAAAGAAAGAAAAAATGAAAAATGATACTAATATTAGCCGAGTTTTTCTTACTTTTAAAAATGTTCGCAAATAGAAAATAAAGTGCACACATGTTATTCTGGCCCCAGCTTTCCATGTCTTTCCATTCTTTCTCACCTCCCCACACTCTGTACGCAACCCCCTCACCTTCACTGTCATTTTATAAAGCTGACACTTTTCAAGTGTATGTTTCCTTTAGAATTTTGCCAATACCTAAGATAGAGAAGTAATAGGGTAACCTACCACCTAACAATTTATATTTGGTTGAGGTTCTATTCTCCACAGGAATAGCTTTCTCACCTAGTTCTGACCCTTACAAAGCTCCTTCCTAAACCCTAAAACTAACCCCTGGCAGAGAGGGTGAAAAGGGCACACCTCCTATTTTCAACTTCACACAAACTCCTGGAACAGAAAAAAATACTTGTAATCACAAAGAAATAATCTTCCCACAACACTGAGAAATTTGCATCCTATATTCAAGACCAGAGGGTCTCAAATCCCCCACGGTATGTGGAGACACCCCACAAGGCTAAACCTCATGGCACCTTGAGAGTTCTGCCCTTTTCTACACAGCACAAAGGCACTGGCATTTCTGCAGATAATAGAAAAGCAGAACCTCAGGCTTTGAACTCACCAGGAAAAGATAGCAAAAATGATGGCATGATGCAATGCTTTCAAATGCACAAATCTTCATTTGTTTAACTTAAATATTTTAAAATATGTCCTATAGCATTTATTCTTGATTAAACCTCTTCTAGATAATCATTAATGGTTTCTTTACAGTTGCTGTGCAAACAGTTCATTCATACCTATGACATATCAAATCTCACAGACGTGTTCTTTAATTGGATTCATTTATTTCTAATCTCCCTAAGCCCTTACTACTGTAATGCTTGACTAAATATACATTAAACTCTATTATTTAAACAGCTAAAATAAATTTGAGGTGTATTTTATGAATAAAAATTCACAATTCAACAAATGTTCTGCCATGATGATGATGATGATGATGATGATGATGATGATGTCGTCGTCTTGTTGTTGAGGCATTATATAAAATTGCCTGGTAATGTTTAAATAACTTTAAACAGGGATGCCTGGGTGGCTCAGTTGGTTGAGCAGCCAACTCTTGATTCAACTCAGGTCATGATCTCAGGGTCCCAAGTCCAGCCCCAGGGGGAGCCCTGCAAGGAGCTCCAATGGCAGTGGTGAGTCTGCTTGAAGATTCTGTCTCCCTCTCTCTTTGCCCCTCCCCACTTGTGCATTCTCTCTCTCCCTCTCTCTAAAATAAATAAATCTTAATAAAATAAACAACTTTAAACAAAATAAGTGTTGAAACAAAATAAGTTCTGAATTATCTCTAGAGTTTTTTGGATTGCCCACTAAAATGCCCAAATTGTCACTGCCTTCATATTTGGACTCAGAGAGCTTATATAATACTACACAGACTATATAGTTACCGATAGGGTTCATTACCAGAGATACAATTGGCATCTGCCTCCATTTATGACTCGTAGGGCTTCAGAAGTTTCCTTGGCCCCCACAAAGATGTCTCAAGAATGGCCTACTCCTTTATGCCTAAAATTTACTGTTAGATATTTATTTCTTTGGCTTTAGACAGATGGCTCAGAAAAGGTTAACAGAGTAAGTGTCATCTGTTATTTTTCATTGGTTTGGTTTATCAGCTACTTTCTTTAGAGCAGTGGTTCTCAAACTTCATGCATCAGAAGCCACTGAAGAGTTTATTAAAACTCAGCTTGCTGAGCCCCACCCCTTAGAGTTTCTTATTTGTAGGTTGAGGGTAGAGTCCACAATTTGCATTTTTTTCTTTAAAGATTTTATTTATTTATTTGAGAGGGCAAGTGAGCACATGGGGGTCGGGGAGTGGCAGGCAGAAGAGAAAGAGAAAGCAGGCTCTCTGATGAGAAGGGAGCCTGATGCGGGGCTTGATCCCAGGACCTTGGGATCATGACCTGAGCCAAAGGCAGATGCTTAACAGGCTGTGCCACCCAGATGCCCCCACAATTTGTATTTTTAACAAGCTCCTGGGGGGGGTGCTGATGCTGCCAGTCAGGGGACCATACTTTGAAAACTGGGGCAGTTTTTTTTCTGGGATAAGAAAAACTAAAGCAATCAGATGAAAGGGTCCCACAGAGAAGATGGAAAACCACTAAAGGGAGGGGACATTCCAAAGACAAAGTTCACACTTTCCCCAGGGCCCAGCCTGACTGCGTATCTCACCAGACTATTCCCATCCCGATCCCTGTTGGCTTCCTTTCAGCCTCCTCTGGGGACGCTGCCTGCTCCTGCAGATCCCACAGCACTGGAGAGCTACACGGGTTGGTCTTCAGGCTGCATCTCAGTTACAGCTCTCTCTCCAGGGAGCTCATGCTCTCTTGCAGGCTTTAAATCCTATACATTGATGACCCCCCCATCCCCAGCCAGACCTCCCCACTCCATGACACCCAGATCCAACTGCCTGCCTGACAATTCCACTCAAATGAATGACAGGCATCTCAAACTAAATATGCCCACACACAACCCTTGATTGTTGCGCCTGCCCACAAATCTGCTCCTTCCCACCATTCGCACATGCTGCTCAGGCTAAAAACTTAGTGCTGTCCTTGACTCCTCATTTTTTCGCAACTTCTATCTAGTCCATCTGCAAATCCCATTTGTCTACCTTCAACACATCCTAAATCTGACCCTCCATCACTACCTCCCTCTTTCAAGCCATCACCTTCCCTCACCTAGGCGATGGCAATTATTTCCTAACTGGTCTCCCTCTCTCTACCCTCCACCTTTCCCAAAGCCTATTTTCCACATCAGCCAGATGACCTTTTCATAGCTTAAATTAGCTCATGCCATGCCTCTGCTCAAAACTCCAGTGACTTCCTAAAGCCTTCGAGAGCCAGCATGGTCTGACCCTTCCTATTCTAACATCAACTTCTTATGCCCCACCCCCTTCTCTGCTCTCCAGCTACAGTGACCTCATTCATTGACTTACTTACCTAGTTGGTTTCTACCTCAGGGCTTTTGCATTTGCTTCCCACTGCTGGGAATGCTCTTCTTGCTGGTCTCAGCATGGCTGCCTCCCTCCCTTCTTTCAGGAGTCTTTAGAGAGGCCCTCCCCAACCACTCCCATCTCTTTGTCCTGCTTAATTTTTTCCTTTCATTTCCTGACGTTATAGGACATATTTATTTGTTTATAAGTACTCTCTGTTTCTTCCTACTGAAATTTACCCTCCATGAGGGTAGGACCGTGTCAGTCTTGGTCACACCACAACCCTCCTACAGACCCTGGCATCCATAAGGCACTGGTGAAAGACTTGCTGAGCAAATGCAAGAACTGTCTCATTTGCTAAAGGAAGGACTACACTCTACAACACTTCTTACCATCCTCTTAATCATAACAACAAAAATTCAGCTAATTCTAATGATAGAGATTTGTTTATAATGAAGGTCCTATTGAGTCAACTGGGAAGAGACACAAATAGAAAAGAGATGATAATACAGCATATCTAAATATTTCCCCCTGATTTTCAATTATCCCTCACAATAAAATGCTACCCTGCATTTTGTTATTTCTTTAACTGCTGTAATTGGAGGAATGAAATTGACACTCACTCTGCCCTCTGCTTTGTGGGCTTCATCCTTCCAGCATTCCTGAGCCGGAATCCTGCAGGGTTCCATTACCCAAATCTAGCACAACAAACGCTTTGCTTTGCCAGGACTATAGTAAGATTTCAACAGCTAATAGAAATGCTATGACTTTCAACAGTCTTAGTGTCTGAACAGCTTATAAAAATTAAAATTAAAAACCTTGGTTTCATTTGGTTTGTGTCAAAAAAAAAGCTGCTCTTTTCCTGTCGTATATTTGGACACCAATATCAATTAATGGGAGTGTTGAAAGAAGTAAATCTCCTGGGTTCTTACCTTCAGCCACAGGAACACATTATAGGCATCACAAGTGCAGACAGTAAAATGAATGACTGAGGAGCAACACTAAGCTACAAACACCTAAAAATGCTCAGAACCAGGGATTCTATTTTTGTAATGGTTTTCAGTAGGAGGAGGCAAGAGACAGCACATTCTCAGATTGTATTACCAGAGAATGTTGCTATTCTCAGAGAGCTGTAAAAAGTGGCAAGGGACTTGGGTTTAAAAGTACAAACATAGAGAGAATCCCACCTTAATGGGTACCATTATGACATCCAGTTCAATATAATGAGGCTATTTCCACGATCTGGCCAGCGGCCCATATTAGCACGGCTTTACTGATGTGGATACAACAAATTCTGTTTGAACAAGAAATCCCCAGGAAAAAGAGAGAGAGAGAGATTCTTTCACAGTCTCTATCCATTTAACAATCAAAGGGAAAAATATCCTTCCAGTAAAGACAGCAATGCCCATTTGAATCCTGGTAAAATACTAGATATTCCAAATAAAATAGTGTTCTATGGGTATGTATTGCTGTCCTGTGAAAATGTCATAACTATTGATGACTAAACTGGCGAAGGGAGGTGGGGTCGGGCCCAGGGGTTAAGCACATGGCGTGGCAGCTGACTAGGTTCTGAGTACACCAAAACTTCTGTGAAGCTATTAAGTCACTAGGTGGAGACCCCGTATTGAACTCTTTTAGTAAACTAGCCATAGACTGCTGCAAAATCTCTTCAAAGTGCCATACTACTTCCCAAATATTAGGTGGAATCATATGCAATTGCCAAAATTGAACTGCTTTAATGCACAGAAATGGCAATTACATATGGTTCAACCCAGTACAATGTTACCAACTTAAAGACAGCATGCCAAAGAGGAAATCAGGTGGGCCCTGGATTCCTGTCTCTGGGTTGGCATGTCCACTCAGTAGCTGTGTTGTGTTGGCTAAGTTACTTGGCTTCTCTGAGCCTCTGGCACAAAGCAGCAGCCTCTCGAATGTAAGTCCTTCTTACCCCCTGACCTTTCTAAGTATGGCAACAAACAGAGCACCTTCCCACCCCTCCTTCACTTGCAGTTGACAATCACACAGTCTTTCCAGGGCAGGGCAACAATGCCTGGGAATTACCCCTTACAAAAGAAAAGTTAAAAATATTACAAAGACCTAAAATCATTAGAAACTTTTTTAATGTAATAAATCTGCAAAGACTATTTTGACTCTAATGTGATTCTTCCATTTAAAACTCACTAAGATTCCTAATCCTATTAGCAGTCAACCCCACAAAATACTGAAAAACTCCATTCAAAGCAGAACAAAAAGGAGCTCAATATCATTGCAACAGGATAAAAATCAGCTTGGCACACACAACTGCTCTCTCTGGCTGACATAATGAGATACTCAGGACCACCTTGGGCAACAGTGTTTTCATCAGAGTTAAGATGGACTCCTTACCCTGCAGCCAATCTCGATCTCCCTCACATGCACACCTGCACAGTCCTCCCCAGGGGCTCAGCCCCTCTCACTGTCTCCACTCCCTCCCCACCATCTAACCAAGGGGAGTCTGACCACACCTGCAAGCTTATTCCCCAGGTGACCTTAACAGTGCCAAGGCACTTTGGGCTTTCTTCTAATTGTGGATGGAAGCACTTCCCTCCAGGAACGAATCTGTCATCAGCAAGCCTGTAGGGAAATCAAGCTGGGATAGAGCTTGTACTTGTGCTTATTTCTTTTTCCAGCAGGTACTGTCTCCTTCGTTTTGATATCTCCAGAACTTGGCACAGTGCCTGACACATAATAGGTGCTCAAGAAAACATTTATGAATGCTTAAAGGCTTACTGGTCCTAATCATCTGAAGTAGGATCTAACAATCCATTCCAGATGGATCAGCATGATTGGTGATTTCTCATTCTTGGCCAACACTCTGCCTTCCTAAGACTCATTCTTTCCCTCCTTCAGCCCAAAGAATCACAGACATTACTTTGTGTTTACAGGCAAGCCAAAAATTATTTTATTTAATTTCACTGAAGTAACCATCCTAAAAATTCAATAACTCAAATGTTATTTGTGTTGGGCACAGGGCCAAGAACCTCACACATTTTCTCATTTAATGTTTGCAATGACTCTATGAACTAGATATTATTATTATTATTATTAGCCACATTTAACAGATTAAAAAAATAACAAGACAATAAAGTTAAGCAATTTGCTCACAGTCACAGAGATAGCCAATAGCAGCACTGGAATATGAATAAGCAATAGACCCATAACCCAAGCTCTTAATTAATATGTTGCATAATAAAGTAGTGATAGCTCATTTCATAATACATTTTGCAAGTACCTTGTAAGGCATCCCTACAGTTATCAGGGTTGAAACATCTAACTAAAAAGCCTAAGGGTTAGACTGCATCATATCTAATAGCATTATGATTATGATGTCAAACACAGCACTGGGGAGGCCTTCTGGCCCTGCAAATCTGGAACCAAAGAATCAGGTTCTTTGCACCTCTCTCTCGTCCAGTCTGCTGATGTTCATTATCCTAATGTATACCTCACATTTGCTTTCTACAAATAATTTTTAAAATACAACATTATACATGTGGCAATACTGTGTATTCGTTCAATAAGATTCTACATTCCCTTCAGAATACTGACATCCCTTAAAACTTTAAAAACTGTGTTATATGCCTAGATGCTAATATATACATTTATATGTACATATGCTAGATGCTAGTATATACATTTATATATGTATATTTATATATTATTACTAATGCTGGGTGAACATGTTCAAGATATATGCCAGTACTAATTTGAGAAGGTAAGAGGCTTAGAGAAAATAGTTTCCAATCCTGATTAAACATGTTCGGTTCCAACAAAAAAAGTTCAGGGTAAAAAGATAAGAGAAGGAAAGAAAACCCAGCTCAGATAAGAACAGAGAGACAACCACTGGAGCTAATTTGAAGAGTAATACTAATTATGCTTTAATGTTCATGGAAAAAAAGAACAATGAGACAAATGTGCATATGTCACCATTCCATCTCAAAAGACCCTGCCTCTGCTTCCACCCCTACATTCTACTCCTTCCCTAATAGCTCCACCATTCAAGCTTCTCTGAATTCTGTGCTCTTAACAAATAGCCCAAGCGTACCACATCATTTTCAACTGTGCTAATCTGAGTTCTTAAATATTTAAATGGAACTCCTCTACTTTCCCAACTAAATTGTAAACTACTCAAGAGATGCTAAGATCTCTGCTTCCTGTATTCATGCAACAAATCATTGCACTCTGCCACACTCTCTGAAACACTTGATTTATCCATACCCAGTCCATACAGAGTAAAGGGAAATATACAAAAGGTTCCACTGGACACCATCAAAAAGGCCAATACTGCATGTTTTATTCACTTTAAATTATAATGACTGACATTGGTAAAGTTGACAAAACATTGGTTCCAACTAAATTAACTTTAGAAATTTGATAAAAGCTTGGTTTCCTAGAACCTTTTTTTTTCCCTGTAATGCACCTTCCACTTTGCCTGGGACAAATAAGGTGCTCAATAAGTATTGGCTTCCTTCCCTCCAAGCACAAAGCTCAGCTTCCTATAGAATACACAATGACAGCAATGAAAAACAGGGTGAGCTTAACCAAACTGTAGAAACTACCACCCACAAAGAGCGCAACACTTAGAGATGTGTGTATTGAGGAACTGGGGAGGAGGAGGAAGATAAACACTTAAATTTGTGAATTTGAAGATTTAGCAATCCAAGTTAAAAAGGGAACATCTCCTCTCTTTTCAAATTATTTCAGCTGACATCACATAATTGACAAGAGCTGATAACAACAGTTATTTTGAGCATCTGCTTTCTGCCAGGTTCTGTGCTATATATACATTATCTCATTCAATCCTCCTCAATCCTTAAAAGGTGGGTAAAAATATCCCCCTTGTACGGATGGGGAAACAGAGGCTCAAAGAAGTAGAGCTGTGCTCAGAGTCCCCTAGCTGTAACGCAGCAAAGCATATTCAAACTCAGATCCATCTGACACCAAAGCCCATGCCTTTCCCTTGCAGTTTGCTTCAAATGATACTGTGGGATTTTATAAAAACAAAATCACAATCCAACTGCATTACAACCTCCCGGAGTAAAAGTCACAGATGGTAAACAGATGGCCCAGACTCAGCCAGACACTAAACGTTGTCAATGCCCTATAAAAGTAAGTTCTCTTCTCACCCCCCTTAGCCCTGCATCACCGTGGTCCACCTTTCTCATCCCTGCCAGCTCCTTAGACCTCAGAATGCCTGAGGCAGGGGAAAGGAAGTGGTGAAGTTACCCCTTCAGACAAGACAGAATGAAATTCCAGAAAGAAATTCCTCTACTGATAAGCACTCAGACATTTCCAGGTTTCACCGAAACTCCAACCAATCCTTTCTGCAAGACTACTTAGGCATAGACACTGGCACTTCAACCCAGATGAATTTTCTATCACTATCTGCTCACTTGGAAAGGTGCCAGTGAGAACAGACAACAGACAGGAAAGGACTGGATACATGGAAACAAGTAACCGCCTTTTACTAAGTCATCAAGATATGCATAATCCACCCCCCCCAACACACACACATACACACACCTTGAATCAACATAACAGTGTTCACAACACATATTGTGAAGTCAGATAGATGAAGTCAGAAGATGAAAACATACTTTTCAGGAGTTCAAGTAAAGCTTCCTTTGAATTTGTCCATTCACAATCACATGTATATCCCTGCCTTCAGGAAGTAAATGGTCATGTTTTTCCACAATAAGAAGCAAAGATCAGAACACTTTCTGTCCCAATAGCCAGAGAAGAGTGGGCAGGCTGGTCATTTAGCACATACCAAGTGGCCTCCACATGTGAACCTTTTAAAGAAGATGTCCTGCGACTCAGTGCCCTCCAGGTCAGGGCAACAACAAAGACAGGAATGGAGGCCAGAGAGGCCTGGGGAGAGGGAAGCAGCCCAGTAACGGCCTTGCCAAAGGGCCAAGAATAACTCACTTACCCAGAGTATGCTGGGAGGCTCTCCATCCCTAGCCTCCTTCCACCAACAGAATCCCCAGGGGACAACCTTTCCTGCCATTTTCCCTCAAAAGCAGAACACCATTTAAGAAATATCCCATTGCCATGGGAGGTAATTTGTGCCTCGTCTGATGAAAAGGATGATTTAGCTTGCCAATCCACTGACACTTGTTTTAACACGTTTATCAAAAACATAAAATATTAAATCTGGTCGCAGAAATGAAATAATTAGGAATAGCAATAATGTATCTATGTAAACTAAAGGCAAGGAACTCAGTGAGAAACTGAAATGTTTGCAGGCCACATTTTTTCTTACAAAATGAAAACGTCCTTAGTAAGACTTATGAGGGGGGGAAATATATTCTTAACTGAATGTTATTAAGAAGAGAGCATTGCTAAATTTAAATCACTACATTGTCAATATATGTACATATTTGTGAAGCAGCAACACAGGAACAGCATTTTAATTTTCCATCATGAGATCAGATGAAAGCCTATCCAGAAGTTGGGTGGGCTGAACACCACAGGCCTCATCCATTTAAATCCATCCCTCTCTCCTAGACATTTTCTCCCCTGCAACCACCCCTGACCACCATCTCCATACAGAGAAACTTGGCATACAGTAGGAGTCAATACCCCAGGCTTTAATCCTGGCTTCCCCACTTATCTGATGTCAGTTTCCTCACCTAGAAAATCCCTGCCCTCACCCTCATACAGAGCTATCAAAGGAGCAAACTAGGAAATGAATGCGACAGCTCTTTAAAAGAAATATTCAGCTTTTGTAATGATGTTGTATTCAGCATTTATAATAATAATAATAAAAAATTTGAACATAAATGATGAATTCAAAACTAAATACAGATCATTTTGATAAACAATTACAATAAGTAAAAAGGATATGAAGGATAACATTATTTAAGTGAGTACTGGTGGTATGAACTGTAAAACAGACTAAATCCCCCAGCTCTTTCTTTTAATAAAGTGTTTTAGTGGTTATAAAATCACTATTAATTGCTATTAATAGTTTTCGTCGTTATAAATTACTATTCATACAAATGTGTCTTCAATTCATTTCTATAATCAGTTACTTAAAAGATCATTTGAAAAGGACAACTGGGGCTTTGATGCTCAATATTATTATAATAAAGATTAAACACAATTAAGGATCAAATCTAATTTATGGGTATACATTAGTGCATGATTATTATTTTTAATGATCAAAAATTAAATCTGTGCAACAAGTGCTCCACAGATCCAAGGCATGAGAGCAAATTATTTTATATTTTGCTATGGCTTACTAAGTCAAAAGGCACTTTATTTGACATTTATAATATAAAAAAATTGTTTTGCTAGCCAGAGAAATAAAATCTATTTTTATAACTATATATATTATTGGTCAAGTTTTTAAAAAGCATTTTCTAAAATTTCCTAGTAGTAATAACAATAATATCACTGGGACTTTAAATTAATAAAAAAATAAATTTTAATTTAAGTGCCCAACTTAACTCAGCACTATTAATACACTTGAAAGAGCAAACTAACATGAACATATTTTGACATTTGCTGCTTTGTGATAAGGATACATAAGGCTTTATATTCACAGAATATGTTAACACTTACAGACCCTTTTTAAATGTGGGAACTACAGCAGTTTTATAAAAAGAAAAGCAAAAATATTGGACCTGCAATAATTACAATATAGAGATCCTTTTTTTTTTTTTCTTTTACATGAAGGGAGTATGTCTCTTTTGGACTTTTGCCCTAACTTTTCTACAAATGCAAAGGATTATTTAGTAGATAGTGTTGCAGAGACCGCTAATATAAATTGTCTATTTGTTCTGCTTTTTGTAACACTGCAATAGAAATTTTAACATAGAAAATTCCTTTTATGTGTTCAATGAATCACTCTAAAACAGTGTGTGAGATTTTCCACTAAAACAATGTTTTGTCCTAAACTTAGGATGTAAGCAGAGAAGCCTTCTTTACAAACAAAAAATGGTTGAAGATATTAAGTCTGCCTGATTCCAAAGTTACCAGAATAACTCTCAAAATCTCTCTCTTTTACTTTCCAGAAAGAAACGCCAGAATTTTATTAACTTATAATTCTTACTAGAAGTCTAATTTAAAATACACTAGCATTTACAACTATATCCCATAGAAGTCCCCTCACAAAATATCATCATCTATCAGTCAACCTACTGAGGTCATACATCAGTGAGTACTTGATGAATGTCAGCGACAGATTGTTTTTAATGGCATCAGTAAACTAGATATCATGTACATTTTTGTAACCTTCTACACACAGTAATTTTGAACCCTTTAAATGTGCCATTATAAATGGTACAGTGGCTATGTAAGAGAATGTTATTTAGGATGAAAAATCATGATGTCTGTAGCTTACTTTGAAATAATTCAGTGGGGGAAAAATGCACATACAAATAGACATACATATAGATAGAAAAGGAGATAAAACAAAAACGGCTTATATTATAGATGATGTGTGTATGGATATTCATTGTACTCATCTTTCAACTTTTCTGTATGTTTGAAAAATGAATGTTCTTAAATATTGTAAAATGGGATTTTTATACTTCAGTGGTTTATCCTTAAAAGTAGATTTTAAAAGTTTTATTTTTATAACATATGAACTTTAATAACCTTAAAAGAATCAAGACTCTTCTTAATTTTTCTAGAAATTACCTTTCATAGTTTATTGGTGTTCCACAGTTTCAATTTTCTTCACATTGAGTACTAATGTTTTCCATCTGAACTGGTTATGAATAATTAATACTACTAATTAAACAAACTCGAGGAAATATGAATCCAAGAAAATTACTCAGTTTTTACACAAAATTTCTTGTACTTTCCATACTTATCTGGACTTTACCCAACATTCAATGTTACTAGATACTATGTCCATTCATCTATCCTCCTGAAAATAATCAGGGAGAGTGGCCTGTCATACTTAACACTTATTTCAAAGCCTATGGGCACTCAAGACCTATAAGAATGATTTTTTTTTAATGTGGAACATAAAGCTAACAGGATATGTGTATGTTATAGAAAATCATGAACCAGTCAGTCTTCTGATTTGAGAGAAGTTTTTCGTTTTGTTTTTGTTTTTGTTTCTGAGTTTTAATGAAGAGCTGTATAAGCTTTAGGGACCCTCAAGCACCCGGAGAAAAACTAAGAGAATTTTTAAAATTTAATCATAGTGTCCTCTCCCTCTCCTCTCTAGGTTTTCAGAACACCAACATTTGTGTGATGGTCATACAAAGGCGGTTACCCCCCCATCCCCGCCTCTAAAATTCCTACATTCCCAGTTGCAGCTGCTTATTAGAACAAGGTTACTGAATATTCCTATTTATCATCACTTTTGTCAGATAATAATGACGGGTATTTCTAGGCATACTTTAACTTCAACAATAAATTGGCCATCAGGAAATTTGAAAAATGAGTTTCTTATGAATGTAGCTTCCATCAATATGTCACTTCTTCATTTAGCCAATGCTTATTTAAAATTCTCTCTACTTTCATGATATGACAATCCCTGCAAAATCTATGCTATTAAGATGTCTAAATTGGGAAAACATCTGGCCTGTCAAATTATTTGGGGGGGGGGCCTTGTGGTTTTAAGTACATTGTTTGAGGTAGTATATTTGGAAAGAATTCACTTATCATTCTCAGGCTTCATAGAGAACTAGCCTTGAAAACAAATGTATGTGGTAGTTCACTGCTACCATAGAGAATCAATAGCCATCTATTTAATTTGCTAAGACAATGTAAATTAGTAACTTCCAGCCAGATGTGTGATATACACATCAAACAAACTGCAACCTGTTCATTATGAAAATCCTGTCAACACACACAGAGCCACTTGATGACATTTCATCTCAGGCAGTTTCCACATTAGCAGCTATAAAAATTGTCCTAAGAATTTTTATACAAATAATTGGAGTTGAAACTCATAAAAGGGTAATCAATTTCAGCTTTTCATAATCTCGTGTGCTTCTGCGTGTTTATTTCTGTTTTCATTCAGAGATATAAAACATTTAGAAAAATATGAGCCATGCTATTTTTCCTTCTGTAAATCATTTATCCTCATTACATCTTTTTAATCTGATATAAAGTTGGTAGCCTAATCTTACAGCTCTGGAGAAGTGTGTGAAGTGAAGAACGTCAGAGTCAACAGAAGAAAGGAAGTACACTTATCCACTGGAAAACAAAACAGAATATTTCAAAATGACTCCAAACATAAATTAAGCTCACCCATTGGGAGGTCTAACTTGCATTCTGATCATTTATATGGGTCTGTGTGACTACATACCCTGCTGTTTGATAAAAAATGATTACTAACCACAGGCACCCACCAGAGAACAGAGTGTATGTATAATGCTTGTGATGTCTCAGACATACAAAGCACCTTCTTAAAGAATGTCCGTTTCCTTTCCATGGTAAGCAGACATAATTTTTCACTTCTTAATACTTCTGCTTCACAGAGTGGCTTATTTTAAGAATTATGTTTTGCCCTTTTCCCTTTTGTGTATTTTAATAATATAAAAAAATGCATTCATAAAATAGATGGTTTTGTTTCATGATACCCAAAATATTGGTATGTTTTCTGCTCTGTATTAAAATCCAGTTTCTTGCTACTACAAAAACCTAACAGTATTTACTTTAATACCATTTATTAAATGAAAGGAATAAAAAAATTCTTCTTAATAACCAGCTATTATTCTTGAATACTGAATCCTCATTTAAACCAAATTCAATGCCCAAGTCCGTCGAATTAAATTTTCTTATTAAACAAGGCACAGAGTAAATAGTCTATTGCCAAGCACAATATTTTCAAGTACTACATTTTTAATTTGGCAATTTAAAACGAGGTGGAATGAATGTAGTCCTCGTGGCCTATTAGTATAGCCTGATTCCAAATAGTACCCCTTAGCCAACTTCCTAATGTGAAAATACCATTTCTACTAAGTGCCGGGTATGTCAATGCTTCCAAAGTAAATAACTCCTGAGTTCCCCTAAAATCACAAGAATTTCAGCGACTACCAAAAAAACCCCGGCAACTATGCACACAAAAGGGCTCTTCATAAAGGCTTCAAACCTGAGCATTCGACTTCACAAACATGATACAGAAGGAGCTTTCTTCACCAGCCGCCCACCAGGCCACGTGATCAGCCTGCGGGGCCACACCGAGGACCAGAAACGATTATTGTTTCTAGAAAGAATAAGGCTCTAATGCCGCCACCATGGCCGTCCAGCCAGCTGTGCCCGTCGGTGGCATGGCGAGGCCGGCTCCTCACCTCATGAGGGTCGCAGAAAGCACGGGGCCTGGGCACCAGCCAAGACTCGCAGCATTAGCTCGGGTCCCTCTGCTTTCTGGAGGTTAAATTCAGACCCTCCTGGTCACTTAAACCCCCTTTGCATTTCAGCGTAAGAATCACTCTCTCAGAACTCTTAACTTTGATTGGAGACTCTGGTTAAAATTAAGAACTTCAAACCCAGATTTAAAAAGTGAAACAGATGTCCTGTTTGTTAACTATAAATGGCTCCGTACGTTGGACCCTTTCCTCTCTCTCTCTCTCTTTTTTCTTTCTGCCACATTAAGTTTTATTTAATGCAGAGTTCGCTTAAAAGGTTAAAAGAGAGAGGGAGCAGAAAGCAAATATAGACTGTAGATGGAAAAACTCCTAAATCTTTCCCTGGAATATAACGAAGGAAACTTCTTCCTAACGATGAATGTGCTCAAGCGGCTGCCTCCCAGCACAGCCTGCCTTGGGGTCAGAACCTGCCTGCGCCCCAATGAAACCCAGCCTCCTCTAAGCCGCAGTGCCCACCACCCGCACCCTCTTGGAGACCAGGGTTGCCTGGAGCCAGCGAAGTGTTCCCAACTTGCACTCACGTGAGGACATAGTTGACGCTGACGATACAGTGTGGCCGGGAGGAGCGGCTGTTGTGGACGATGGTCGCATAGCTCTGCACCCATACCCAGCCGCCGTGCTTCGCCAAGAACCTGTAGTACTTGGTGGTCACCTGCCCCTTCACGAGCACTGATGGGAGAGACAGAAGGCAGCTGGGAGTGAAGAATCCAGCTGCTGGTCCAGCCCAAATGCAAACCCTGGCGGTGGGAGTGCGGGTCCCTATGGGCCCTATTAACCGCGCCCAGGCAGGAGGGAGAGACAATCCCTACATTCCCAAAGGAATTGATTGTCCTGTTACTTTGCATCGAGTCCTCCAGTCCCTTGCGATTGGCAAAGGGGTGGGGACGCTTAAAATTGGGGGATTCCCCCATTCAGCTTTCTAAGGAAGGTGGGGTCTGGGCAGCTGAACTCCGAGGCTCAGGGTCCCTGTTCTGGAGATTAAGTTCAAAGCAAAGCTCTATCAAAAAGCTGAAGCAGGTCAGTGCACGTGAGCCAAGTCGCCTCTCAGTTTTTATTCTTATCTTCAGTGAGGTTTGCAGCGGGCAGGAGAGGAAAGCATAAAACCCTTCCTGGGGGAATTTACCCAGAAACTCAGAAACTCTTCCCGCGGATATGAGAGAAACAAGGTGGGGCTCAGCTTTGGAGCAGCTGCTCGCCGGCAAGGGCCTCGCGCCATCACCCGGCTACCGGGGCTCCCACCCATCCGCTTAGCGTGGACTTAATCACGCCCTCTCCCCTCCCCCGGACGCGCGGGGCTTAGTCCGGGGCGGGAAAGAGCGGCGCCTTACGCAGGTGGTGGGCGCAGCGCAGGTGGAAGGTGTCGCAGCCGTGCACGTGGTGGTACAGAGTCTTCTCGATTAGGTCCTGAGGTTCGTACCCCGTCAGCTCCGCCACTCTGCGGAGAGCAATCCTCGCGGCATGAGCTCAGGGTGCCCGGATGCCCCCCACCCCAGACAGCCGTCTTAACCTGGGCGCCCGCCCCCTTTCGCAAGGCCCCGTGAGTTGCCCCATCTGCAAAATGCGCTCAGAAGGTCGAAGAAGAGCTCTCAGTCACTGAGCAGGGCCGCTCTCCCGCTAGGGTGATCCTTTCCCGCCTTAGCCTCCCACCTGGAGTCCAGGAAGATGAGCTTCATGTCCAGGCTGGCGCGGAACATGAACATATTGCTGTGCAGCTTGATCTCCGTGACGGCGCTGGGAGGCAGCGAGTGGCCCACGGCCACCAGGCCCACGTTCTGGTAGCAGCCATTGAAGGGAGACATGTCCAGGCTGTACTGGCGGATCTTCAGGTAGCCGCTGCAGTGAATGACCTGCAGCGGAGGACGAAGGGGCGGGGGGAGGGGGAGGAGACTCAGCCCCAGCCAGGAAACATCCCCAAAAAGGTGAGTAAGGGATTGAAATACTTTGAGACTCCCCAGGGCCACAAAGGCCGTGTGGGCCGCGCCCCCGCACTGAGGGGTCCAAAGTTATCGGTGTTCCAGCGTCTCAAGGGAATGACTGTCCTGCCACATAGAACTCACCTGGGCGCTTTTAAAATGCAGAGGCCTGGCAACATCTGCCAACCCGAACTCCTCAAAATCGGGAAGTGGGGCCCTGGAACATGCATTCTAATCGTGTTTCATCTCATTGAACAAGAGAACGAGATGGATTTCATCTCATTGAACAAGAGAACAAGAGATGGATTCCAGCTAAAGCTCTGGTTCGTAACCCCTCTGGGGTCGGAATCTGACGCTGTGAGTAAACTCTAGAATCCGCCAAAATGACCCACCATTTCAGACGCTTTAAACACCCCTAAGGCCCATTATAAGCCCCAGATTAAGAGTCCCAGTGGCCCAGCAGTAACCGGACACAGTGAAAGTAAGTCTTAAAACCTAGTAGCCCCCCAGCGTTCACAAACTTCCAACAACTCTCGAGGTGCTCCCGGGCAGACAGCGCTGTGACGCAAGGGGGGTGGGGGGAATGCCATCCGAGGCAGTCGGGGACGCAGCAATGTCCCTCCCACGCCGCAAGCTCCTCTTGTCCTGCCCTTTTCCCCTACACACGGCTCGGACCGTCCCTCTCAGCCACGCACTTTGTAGCCACCGCAGGTGAGGCCCGCGTTCCTCTTGGCCAAGACGCACTTCATCCTCAGGAAGAAGGAGCGCTCGATCTCATACTCTGGGAGAGAAGAGCGGAAGGAGGGGCAGGCCGTGAGCCGGTGAGGCGGGTGGTGCCGAGACCCAGTCCCTGCCCCCGCCCCTGTCATGCCTAAGTGAGGAAAAGCCACAACCGAAGGGAGATGGGCCCAAGTGTCGGAGGCACGCGCTGCTTACCCTGGACGAAGTGAGAGTGATAGGGCTGATGGGCCGTGAGCACCGCGGTCATCTCGTCGTGGTCCGCGGGGTGAATGTATTCATAAATGCTGTTCCCAGTCAGCTCTACCTGTAAAGAGGGGGGTATCAGCTTCTCCGAGGTGGAGGAATGCCCCGGCAGGGCTAGAAGATTGGACCAGAGTGTCTACAGGACTGTGAGGACAGGAGCCAGAGCTTTAGAGTTAGCCCTGAGTTTTAACTCAGTTCTGCTGCTGGCTACCTACTGCAGTCCCTCTAAGCCTCAGCTTCCTCATCTATGAAAGGAAATAATAATAATAATAGAATAATAGTAATTACAGTAGTAGTAGTACTAGCAGTAGCAGTTATCTGGTGATGTTCAGGTGAACACATCAGACTTTAGTAAGTAACCAGCACCCATGGTGTTTGACTTATGGTAGGGACTCTAAAAGGTAGCAGGATAAGCAGTGAGAACAGGGAAGTAGAGGAAAATGGAGATGCAGACCTGCCAACTGAGATGTTTCCAGTCCCAGAAATGCACATATAAGAGCTTTGGGAATGCACTCCCACCCTTACTGTGGGTCTCCAGCTCTCGGTGTAAACATGGAGGGCTGGAGGTGTGAACCACTCACCTACCTGAGAAAGACCCAGGTGGACTGAGGCTGTCTCCGAGATGTACATGATCTTCCCATCTGGGGCCACCACAAAGATGAAGCCATCCAGGGTCTAGGGAGATAGAAACAGAGTTGAAAGGACAGCCCCCAGGGCCATGGGGCTGAACATAAGAGATGTTGAGCCAGAAGAGCGGACAGAGGGGGTAGAGAGAGGCTGGTAGGAAATAGGGCATAGAACACCCGCCACAAGAGTCCCTCTCTTATTCATCCAAATATGTAAGCATCTGGTACATAAGCACACTGGGGGATGCCCAGAGGAAGTAGCTGGCAAGACCACTTCCTTCCAAGACTCAGGATCCACCAAAATGGACAATACAGACATATCTATAGCATACATACATAAATATGGGGAGCAGGGATCACAGCCTGCAATAAGAGGTGGGTAGGTTCTTGGGGTAATGATCACTGAAAGAATGAAGGTTTCCTGTGTCAGTCTTGGAGGACTCCATAGTGGCAGCATCCTATAATGGAAAGAGTACCATCAGGGCTTGGGAAATGGGCACTAACCCATATGGAAGGGCTGGTAGTCTGAAAATTTGTAGACAGAAAGAAGGCAGATGCCCAGTAGCTCCAGAAAGAATCTGGGAGAGGAGGTTTAGGAAATGAGAGGCTTTCCAGGCAGCAAGTCTGTAAGAGTAGTGGTATGGTGTGTACATATGTGTGTTTACATTGATGCATCAAACTGACAGGCTTCCCATGAAATAAAGTCTTAGACTTTCCCTATCCCTTTATCTCTGTGAATGAGGCTTCAGTCTGGGCAATGGGGACATAAGGATGAGTCAGATCCTGCTCTCAAATTGCTAGAAGTCCAGCAGCAGTGACTGGCTAAAGACAGATATGATGACCGCGCAGCTGAACAGACAGGGCTGTAGGAGCCCAGAGGCTGAGTGGCCAGAGGCCCGGGGGAGAATCAGAGGGGCCTCAGAGGAACTCTTTGAGCAGAGCCTTGAAGTGGAAGCTTGAACTGGAGATGGGAGGAAGGGTATCCTAGGTAGAAGGAATGACGTGGGAAAGGCAGGGATTGAGGGGAGGGTGTACCTGGTGTACTCAGGCGTGATGGATTTGGTGTGCCAGAGATGGGCTAAGAAAGTACACCAGTGCTGGCTTTTTGGAGAGTTTGAGATATCAGTCGGAGGAATTTGGAGATGTACCTGTAGGCATCAGGTTTCCAACAGTTTCTAAGCAGGTAAGCAGGGAAATAGCATGCTTAGGGGTGTGTGTGTGTGTCTGTTTCATTTTGTTTTGTTTTTTAATGGCAGAATGTGGACAGTGACCTACAGGAGGAAAAAGTGGGGATGAAGAGTTCAGAGATGGTTGACCCTAAAATTGGGTGGTCACAGGCTGATGAGGAAGAGGGAGAGTTTAAGCCAAAGATGGTTCTAGCTGTTATAGTGGCAGAAAGAGAAGCTTAGAGTGACTTCAAGGTCATTGAATAGAGGGTAACACCATAAACCAAGATTGAAAATTTAGGGAAGCATGGTGAGTTTTTGAGTGGAAGTCTGGAGGAGCGAAGTAATGAATTCTTGTCTTGGAGATGCTAAACATCAGGTTTATACAGATTTCCAGTTGGCGGTAAGAAAGAAAGGTCTGGAGCTCCAGAAGGGTGTGTAGACTGAAAACCAGCTGGAGTCATGCAAATGTGGGAAAGAAGTTGAGGTGATGGTGTTGGCTGAGATCATCCTGAGACCCTGAAGCTTTGAGAGAAACAGAGGTGGAACTTTGGAGAAATGCATTTATAGCCAGATAGCAGGGGGGAAACCTGAGGAGCAAGTAGAGAGGGAGAAGAATCCAGGAAACTGTGCTACTTTAGAAGCCAAGGGAGAGGGTGAATGTCAAGTAAGCAGTGTCACCTCTGTCAGGTATTTGCCCAAATGTTCTCTTTTCAGTGAGGTCCTCTGCGATGTCCCCCATTTTAAGTGGCACTACTCAAACACAGCCCCTTCCCTTCCCCTTCTTATTTTTCTCCACCTACACCACCTGTTGTAATATGTAATGCCCCTGTGTGGGTTTGCAAGGCTGCTCGCCTTAGAATGTAAACTCCTTGTGGGCAGGACTTTCTGTCTGGCACACACTTGGCCCTCCTATATTTGTGAAATGAACAAAGTCAGGTAGGATAAAAGATGAGCATCTTTATGCTGATATCAAAATGTGATAGAGCCTGTACAGAGCACAACAGTTAGGAGAGATGCCAGACTGCAGGGGTGTGGAAGGGAGGGCAGCAGGGTGTGTGATGGAAACTGAGAGGATAATGAAGTTCTTCCAGAAGGGTGGGATGAAGAAGAGGGAAAAGATTGGGCAGAACTGAAAGGAGTGGAAGATTGTTTGGGTTTTGTGCTCTTTTTTATTTTGATGAGGGAAATTAGATGGGAGCATGGAAAGATGGGGGGGTGGGTGTCGTTGAGGGACAACTGATGAAAGGTGTCCCTGAGAAAGGAGAGGGACAACGCCTTTCTGTTTATCAGACGTTTAGAGGCCAGGCCTGTGAGGGAATGCTTACAGGGGCCTTTCTGTGCTCTGTGATACTAGAATCTCTTTGGCCTCCAGGACTGAGGGAGGGACAGGGTAGCAGTGGGACGGGGGAAGCCATGCAATGCTGGTCCTGCCCAGCCCAGGAGGAAGAAGCAGCTCAGATTCTTACCATGCTGTTTAGGTTTGAGGCTCCCACATGAGGAGCTGGCGGTGGACATGGATAATGATAAGGGGGTGGAGGGTGGGAGACAAGTGTCAAGCCTAAAAATGCCACCGGGAGTTTTGCTATTTTAAATATTTGCTATGCGACTTAAATGGGCAGCGGGCAATTTAAAACGGTGTACACTGCAAACAATGCGGTAATGGGCGCCTCCACATTGGGTAAACTCATTACCTGGGGAGCTCTATGTGTGTAGGCTAGGGTCTGTACACGGGTTGGGCTGGCCTGGGGTGAGAGCTCATGGAGAGAGAGCAGAGAGCCCGCGAATGACAGGGAGGAGAGGAAAGAGTTGCAAGCGCAGCTGGATCTGGAATGTGTGGGCTTAAAGCATTGATGGGCATTTCTACCAGATTCCCATTATTCCTGTGTAAATCCTTCATTTTTGGCGGTTTTGCAGCTTGGCCCAGCGCGCTCCGGTTCCTTCAGCTGAATGGTGTCAAATGGCCACCTCCCTAGCTTCAGCCATCCTGATTTGGCAACTCGCGGGACTCCCTTCTAAACCCAACGTGCCCATTGTCACCTTGCCTCCCTCTCTGCCTCGAGAGGTGCCATCCTCACCCAATGAGGTTAAGAGCTCAACGTTTTCATTTTGGAAGGAGCTGTAGGGGCTGCAAGAAGGATACGTCCGGGCCCCATCCCATTTCCCTAAAGATCAAGAAGCCCGGAGAGGGGCCAGGCACCCGAGCCCTCGAAGCCTATGTGCCGCCGCGCCAGTACCTGGAGCAGATGGGAGCCCAGTTCTCTGCCCACGTTGTCCAAGGGGCTGGTGCGACTCGAGTGGCCCCACGCCTCGCCGAGCCCTGTGGAGATACAGAGACACCCTTTAGCGACGGGACTCCGACCTGGCTAGCAATTGGAGTCTAATCTCGCGGTTATTGTCACACACGCAAGTTCGCACACAGGACTGGATACCCTCGGAGATCGCCCGCACCAGGAAAGCCTAGGACGCAAGCGGGTAAATTTCGGCCCCGCCCTCTCCACTTACAAAGGACAGCAAAGAGGTCAGACTCCCCCTCCCGGAGCGGCTTCTCAGAAAGGGCAGGGCCCTGGCTGAACGCCCCTCCTGGCAGTACCCCAAAGCGGCTGAATTTGAGGACCGCCTGTGTCCTGAAGGGGCCGATACCGAACCCCCGCGGTTAACTTTTGCGTAGGTTCGCTAGTGTGCTTAGAAGGGTGAGGAACACTTTTTCTCTCCCAAAGTGTCATCGTGTTCCTTATCGCGAGGCCGAGGGTGTCCGCACATCCAGCTAATGTCAGGCGCGAATACCTGAGGCTTTGACCCAGGTCCAGCTAGTCCTTGGTGGGCTTTCTCATTGGCTGCCGGGCTCTCCAGCCATTTTCCTCCTCTAGGCCTCTGACTTTGATTCCATCCGTAGAAATCTGTTTGCTTGCGGATGATTTTCCAGCATCGACATCGCTGAGCAATCCTTCTTCCTCTGCTTCCCCACCTTCCCACCCGGCGCCAGCCCTCCTCTTACACATTCTAACCTCGCCTTTCAAAAAAAAAAAAAAAGTGTGTCCTTTTTTGAAATTACTTTCAGGTGCTAATCTCGTTTTAGCAATATTCCCGTTCCCTATTGGATATAGACAATCATTCAGTTTCTCTACTTTCCAGGCACGATCTATTAACAACGACAGCCCCTTTCTCTCCTCGATGCTACCACCTTAAGATCTTTCCAGGCTTTGCCAGAAATCATTTCTCCGGTGATGCCTAAAAAATACAATTCTCTGGATACTCGTGGCTGACGTTTTAAAAAATTAATACGTTATCTGCTATAGTACCTGTTTGTAGAAAGAAAATGAAAAAAAATAATAAGGCAGAGGAAACTTGAGACAGACGTTATACTACCTGTAACTAACTACAGGTAATATTTTTTTTAACTGTGTTCCTGCTGAAATTAATTTAACTAGGTAGTCAAACTCTTTCATTCTTCTACCAATAAACAAGGTTTAACATGACAAAAAGGGGGGAGATTTACTGATTTACTGCACTAAAGTACAAATCACTATGAAGTACCCAATGACAGACACACTCGCATTGTAATATGGGGGTGAGGGCAGATCTTTCAGAATAAAACATGGAGTTGGACTCTTAAACTGTGTTGGCCAGGAGCTGCTTCCTAAGCAAGCGATCAAAACCCTGGTAACGAGTAACCATGAGCGCCCCTTAAGCTCGAATCGCGTCTTTCTGGGTGTTTGCACATCTAAATAAATCTAACGATTTCCCCACCGCTCTGCAAACACTGATGCTCCCCGCCCGCGGCCGGACTCCTCTCCCTCCCTCGCCTCTCGTCAATCCCTCCTGCCTCTTTAGCCCGCCCCAGTGTCTCTCCCTGGAGTGACACCACTGCCCAGATGCTTTGGTCCTCCTGGACTGTTTAGGAGAGCCTCCGCCACAGCCACCTGTACACACCCCTTCGCCGTGTCACCTTCCCTTCGCTCCTTGGGTCTCGGCCAACTATCCTCCCAGGTTTCCGGCACGACGTGTTCGTTTTTTCATCGTTGCTCACACACACCCAACCAAAAGTGGAGGAAAGGGAGGGGGAGTTGTTAGTTGAGGAGGCCAAACTGGGGAAAAGAGAAAGGAACCTGCTGGGAGAGCCGGGGACGCGGGTGGCGCTGGCCGGCGGACGCCAGGGCCCAGCCGAGGCCTGAAAGCGCCAAGCTGTGCAGGGGCGGAGGGCCGGGGCGCTCCCGGGGCCCTGGGAGCTGGCGGAGGCCTCCTCGCGTCTGGAATCTGATCTTCCGGAAGGGTGCGAAGCCTGCACTTGGGGCCAACAAACGTCTTTATTCTAAAATTGTGAAGTTCTCCCAAGTCGGCTGGAAACAGCCCGGGAACGGCCTCCCGACCCGAATCATTTGAAAATCCCCGAGCTGGGCTCGGGGTTAAGTACTGGTTCCGAACCCCAGCGCCAGCCTCGGCCGTTTGTTATCTCGGGTTGCGGCCTCATTAGTATGCGCCTACAAGGGAACATAAGACTTCCCCGCAGGTTAATAAACAGCCGGCCTGGCGCAGGTTAACAGGGGCCTCCCTCGCCCTCTCCGGCCCCTACCCCCACACCTTTTAGGGAACCTTTTGCTTTCACGGAGCATTGCCTCCTCTATGTTTGCGGTTGAAATCGCCGCCACACGGTTTTGTCTGGGTTAATGTTTTATAAAGGACTGGCTGCCCTACTCTACCTGCCAGGCTTTCCTGAACTAATCCTAGGGCCGAGCTCGCCCTTCAGCCTTCCCAGGACACCGTCTGAAGCCCCAAGTCAAGGGTTCGGCCTCCCGAAAATCCTGGAGTGGGCCAGAGACCCCTCTCCCCGGACCCCCTCACCTCCTGCCGGCGGTGATGCGCTCCCGCACCCAATTTCAGTTGGCGAGGGGGGTAAGCTGAGATTTCATTTCTGCACTTGACCTACCGCAGAAAATTCACAAATCCTTTGATTGTCTGTTTAAAATGAGGAGGAAACCAGCTCCCTTTGCGGCAGGATTACAGTGGGAACAAGATCTAAAGATTCTCTTGTAATTCGGTGAGGCCGAGGGAACGGGGTTTTGCAAAGGAGAAAAGGAGCTCTGTGAGGGAGGCGATAACTAAATCGGGTTTTAGACAAAAGGATTTTCCCCAGCTAAAGTGGCCGAAGACAAAGGAAAACATAATCTATTTTGGGAGATTTCCAAGATATGCCACATTAACCTTAGCAGATAAATTTTGCTTCTCCCTGCCCCCCTCTTTCCTTAAAGTCTGGTTTATCATATTTACATAAGTAGTATTAGAAGGGATGTATCTATTATGGATCTAAAGGGCTAGCTCACATTTCATGTGAAACCCGGGGCGAAGTTTCACTCTTACCCTCAGTGCTGGGTTGAGCCATTTCCATTTAAATACCCCCTGACCCAAGGATTACCTCAATGGACTGACTGCACGGGTTTTGTAATTTCCTGAAAATGAGATTTCGATTTATAAAACAAGAAACCAATTAGTAACCAAATGAGGCGAAGTAGATCCACTAAAATTGACCTAATCCCACAGGCACAATTTAGGCCCGTTCTTGGCGAATGAATGATGAGCCCCAGCCTAGCGTGAGCTCAAAGCATCATCCAGCTGTGTTATTACAAGCAGCAAAAATAAATTGATCGAGCTTTTCTTTCGGAATGAATTTCATACCCTTGACAAAATATAGATTACAGACCTGGCATCATCGCCTCCTTCACTCAGACAGGAAGGGGAGGAAGAGAAGAGCTTGTTCTACTGTTCTTTTCCCCTTTTCTTTAATAAATAAACTATATCTCAATAGAAATGTGTCCTCCTTATAGTAGTTCCCAGAAAGCTTCATCTGACTGACAGATCGGGATATACCTTTTAGGCAATATGGGAGTGGGAAGGGAACTGGAAGAGCTGTCCCAGGATCTGACCACAACTTGGTGACTGAAGTGGGAAAAGCCCTTTGAGACCGCGCTCCTAACTTCGGGTCCCGAGGGACTTGTCTCAGCCCCCTGGGTTCCTTCCACCACCCCCGTCCAGCAACTTAGCGGTCTTCCTGTAAGGGCTTCGGGGGCCTCAGAAGCTGTGCTCTCTGGGTAAGAGAAGGACGGAGATTGGGGGCCTTTAGACAAGACAGGGCGCCCGGAGCAGTCACTGGGTAGAAGGCTGCTTCCTGCGTCTAGGCGTACCCACCCCCACGCCTCGGGCGCTGTGACCCTCCCGGCCCGAGGCCCCCTCCGGCCACCTGGCGGGTGTGGCCGACCTCTCGAGGGCGCGGATAGCAGCCCCTGGCCGGGCTTTGTCCGGAGCAGCAGCCTGGACCCTACAATATGTGTCCTGAACTCCCCTGTGTTCTGCAGTCCACAATGGCAGTGAGTGCCCTGCTCTCCCCTGCGCGCCTCTGAGACCCCTGGCCGCGCCCAGGTAATCCACTAATGTTAGTTATAAATCTGGGGTGGAGACTGATGGTCACAGCATTGATAGTCTCTGCACCCTCGCTGTGCTCTGGCCCTGGAGCTAGGGTTTCCAGGTTGGGATTGAGCAGGCCAGCAAAGCTAGCCTTCATCGTTGGAGACTGCCGCGAAGAGAACAGGAGCTGAAGGGTTTCAGCCTGGTCCTAACTAAATTGTGGGATGAAAATGCACGCGGGGTTGACAATAGTGCCTTCGAGACGCTGAAAAACGTCAAGTGGTGTCGCCCCAGGGCTCCAGGTCCTCAAAAGTGGCTGGGAGGGGCAATGCCTTCGCCCCAAAGGCAGGCGCGGGTGGGCGGACGAGGCTGCCCCGCTGTTCTGGCGTGTCCGGCTTGTGTTCTATTTGGCGGCAGAACTCGACTGCCGCACTACTGTCCGCTCTGACGGGATCTCGACTTCAGGTTTAAACAACAGCCAGTCCTTGGGGCAGTGGCCCGGGCATCACGAATGACGGAGGGAGCACACCCGCACCGGCCCGGCCTCTGCTTGGGCAGGCGAGCCGGGACGTCCTCGAACCTTGGAGGGCAGACACCTGGTCTGGACCGTGCGAAGACTCCGGCTGGCGAACCCTCGACTTCGGCCACCCGCGGCCGGGACAGAATGGGCCTCACCGCGCCGACTTGCCTCCGAGCAGCGGCATACAGGCTTCTCCCCGCTGCGTGCTTCGTTGCGTAGCCGAGCGCGGTAGAGGCTTGCACAAGGTCTCTGTCTCCGGTCTGTCCCGGGCCACCGAGGTCGAGCGACTCCGCGCCGGACCCGCCTCCCGGATGGGACTACCTGCAGAAAGTTTGCTCGGCACTTCTCCAACAGTGTTTTAGTACTTCCAAGTAGCAGGCCCCTTGCTGAATACTTGAGAGTTCTCCTGCCCCCGCCCCCCCGCAAAATTTAAAATTCCATGAATCAGAGACCGGCAATGGGTGGACAGCTACCATCATAAGGTGTTAGTTGGCTCTAAACCTCATTCTCTTGAGAAATACCTGGGCCGACATAGAGAAATGCAGCCAGAATCCCCGGGTTCGAATTGTGTCCACTTTTGTGTCTGCAAAAGCTCCAAGCTGCGGAGATTTCCCCCAGCTTTGAAAAATAACTCCCCTAGAAATCATATTTGTCCTCTAGAAATTTAGTATGATTTTAGCTTCAGGTGCGTGATTGTACCCTACATAAAAGCAACTCGCTATAGCTTATAATGCCCTGTTTTGCTGTTGTTATTGTTTTTATTAGTGACCGCTCCCTTTAAAGAAAAAAAAGTATATTTTTCATTGATCTACAATTTCTAGCACATAAATCTGCCTTGCAAATGCTCCATACGGAGTTTAGTTCTGCACTCTACATTTTAAGTCAACATCAAAACTGGAATTAAACAGAGAAAACCAGCGTGGAGCGTAAACTGGGCTTAAAGGCTTTTAAATGAGAAAAACTTCTGTAAGAAAATAAACATGGAAACCTAATGCTCAATCATTTCCCCGAGCAGCAAGAAAAACAGCCTTAAATCACCCATCCACGTGGGAAATGGGGCCTCTTTTTCTTTTTCAGTTCTCGGCCTCAAAAAAATATAAGGCGATTAAGGATTTCAATCTTGAGGTGAATATTACAGAAAGGGTCTGTGGAGGTTTGTTTAATCATCCTTGTCCTTCCAGCCTTTGTAGAGACTCCCTTTCCTGCACAGTTACTAATTTCAATTCTGTGATTATTTTTATTTTCCCAAGACATCTTGACAATGAAATGGCAATGTGATGTTACCAAGATTCTCAATGGCTATAGATTTGAAAACATGTCTGATCCTTTCAAAGGTTGTTCAGCAAGCCACTACACCCCCAGTCAAAACTGTATTATATCTGGATAACAAATACATATTTCTTTTTAGTTGAATTTGTCTTATTTTGCACGCAAAGTCACACCATCTCTCTTTTTTATCCTGCTTTTCTAGCTTTGGTAACACTAAAGACTTACACATTTCTCAAGTTTTTTCTTTGCAAAGCTATTTCAGAATGGAATATGCTGCCAATGGGAGATACGCAGTTTTAATGATTTCACAGTAATCTTCCCTGTGTTTTTAAGTATGAAGTCTCCAATCTATTGCTTTATTCTTAATTATTCCAGCCACCCATATCCCGTTCCTGTGTTCCCAGTCTCGCTTTCTCTCTCATCTTTCTTTCAAGAGCTCAATTTTATCCACTCAGCTAAGTAAAAGCTGAAGTTTGCCCCCAGACAAGGAATCTACAGGAACCTGGGGGAAGTAGGAACTATATTTAATGATGGGGGATTAGCAATATTTTAAGAATTTGTTCATTTTATCAAATGTAAGTATAGAAAGATTTCTGTTTGTTGATTTAAGCTTTGATATTACCTAAGTATTGTAGATGAAATGTAATCTGAACTCAAACAGTGGAGTTTTAGTCATTGCTGTGCCTATAACTAAGATGTCATCAGATTTATAATAATTTTAGATTATATACCTTGCAAAATCCATATGTTACATGTGACAGAATGCTTACCATGATGAAATAGCTATCTTTTACTTTATCCTTAGAACAAAATTTAAGACCTACTATGTGCTAGAATGGCATCAAGATAGGTGTAAACATGAACTACATCTTCAAATCCTTTCCATTTCTCATCACTAAAAAACGTTACTTCCACATAAAGCACCCAGTTTCCCCCACTGCCATTGACCCAGTCTTGTCTACTCTCTGCCTTCAGTCCACAGCTGACCCAAATCTAGCACCCTCTGCAGGTTGTGCCTGGTTTTGCTGCTTGTGATTATTCCACTCCTTTGAAAGATGTTGGGATTTTTTTTTTTTTTTTTTTTTTTTTGGTGGTGGTGTTATTGTTTAATATTTTAAAGGGCTGTGTCTGGGTTTTGGATTTTTGAAGCTAATCTATCCACAAAATTAAAACTTCATCCCTAGGAGCCAGCTGTTCGGATGACCCCGTCTAACTAACCGGGCGGAGACTGCTGGTGAGTTATGAGCTCAACAGTAGCTGGAGAAATAAATGATGTGCCCAGAGTTCACACATCGTCCATCCCCTCCTCCCCATAAACTCACACCAGTCCACAGAAGAAGGGAGAGGAGGGAGGGGCCCGGGGCTCCGGAAGAAGGTGAGGGGGCTGCAGAAAGCACAGTCGCGGCTAAAGTAGCCACAGGGGAACCACCCGGCCACCAAGGGGACTCCAGAGGGAGTCTTCGCCAGTGCTCTTTTTAAAAATAAGAAGTTGGCCAAGAGAGTTTACTTTCTGTTCCTCCTATTTATCACGCGATTTATTATTTGTGGTTAGCACTAACTTAAGACAGCTTGCTCTCTTAGAAAACAAAACCAAAACAACAAAAACCAGCCCGAAACCCTGCCGGCCGCGGCCAGCCGGGGATCTGCGCGACAAAGACGAGCGCCCCCAGCCCGGCAACTCCCTGGGCGCCCCCAGCCCTCTTTCTGTGCCCGCGCGGGAACGCCGATCCCCTATTCTTTTCCTCCCGCGATTACCCGCAGCCCCACAAGCAGCACCATATGCTTCTTCTGATCAAACAGCGAGCGACATCGGCACTGATAATTGACGAGACCCGCTAGAAATCACGCAGAAAGGGAGCCCACTGAGACCGCAGGGGCTGACAAATCACCGCTAATAATCCTGTTAGGAACAGCGCGGCCAGCCGAGTTCGCAATAGCTTTATTTTTATAAAGTAGGCGCTGACAGTATAAAAGACAACGAGATCTCTTTTTTTAAACAGAAGGCAGTGTGGAATAATAGTACTTTTCCCACCAGCAATTCTCAGCACAGTTTGAATGGGAAATATGGCTTTTAATATATAAGCCTCACCCCCCCCTTTTTTTTTTTTTTAACTTTTCAGGAACTTTAGGTTTTGATTCCTCTCCTCCTGTGGTGTCCAGGGTCAAGTGAGACTGTTCAAGGAACTGCTTTAACACAAAACAACTATAACACTACTTGTAGTTCTGCGGTAAAATTGAACTACAATTTGAAAGCTTTCCTTTAGTGTCCCTAATTTGTCAACTAATTTGTTTTGCAAGATTTTGATTCAGATAATAACTCCTAGTCAAGATCAAACAAAGTGAAACTCCAAGCCCGATAATGGCTATTTCCTTCCCCTATTTCCTTAAAAGAAAACAATAGACCCCAAACACCCAAAATCAACAATAACATAAACCTCTGTGGGTCAAATAAGACATTCTGGTTTGTAAATAAACAAGGTTCTTTCTCTTGGAATTTTTTGTTTGTTTAGTATTCTCTCCTTTATATTTCCCAATCTCTTTCCTCTAGCAAAGATATATCTAGAATACTTTTAAAAATCCGTACATATTGTTTGAATGTGGGTAAAGGAAAGGATGGGGAGGTAGAAGAGAGAAGTATCCTTTAGTGAGTATAAATGATTTTATACAGGAGAGTGTTCTTTGAAGGCTGTTCTGTCCTCACACAGTGAATCTTGATCATCTAAATACATGTTTTAAATCATGACCAGGTCAGCTGTTCTTCCTTCTAGGCCTTAAAAGACAATTTTCCCAGGATTCATTTGCCAACCTGCCACCTAGAAGATATTTTTCATGTGGGTTAGTCTTCTTGATTCAACCTTAAGGATTTGGGTCCTAGCCTATTATCTCAGAGATAATATCAAACTCAGAGTTGCAAATCATGAAGCCCCAGAGTTAGTTTCAGAATCTGTGAATGTCTCAAAAACTCAGAATAAATTTGCTACAAGCAATCAAGAGACTGGGTAAATTCAGGACAAATTCGTTCCTAAATATGCCTGCTTCTCTTCTGCAGAATTACAAACTTAGAAATTATTATCTAGCTTAGCTAGCTCCATGTACACGGGTCTATCTATATGTAGCAAAAATGGAAGAATTTGGCAATGTTCCTGCCTTCTGCTAGATACAATTCTAACAAGAGGAATGAAAGGAAGGAAGGAAGGAAGGAAGGAAGGAAGGAAGGAAGGAAGGAAGGAAGGAAGGAAAGAAGGGAGGGAGGGAGAGAGAAAGAAAGAAAGAAAGAAAGAAAGAAAGAAAGAAAGAAAGAAAGAAAGAAAGAAAGAAAGAAAGAAAGAAAGAAAAAGAAAGAAAGAAAGAAAGAAAGAAAGAAAGAAAGAAAGAAAGAAAGAAAGAAAGAAAGAAAGAAAGAAAGAAAGAAAGAAAGTCATGTTTGGATTACTTGTACTTTCAGTCGAGCTCAGTTATCTGAAGTGTTGTCAAAAGCACTGTTGGGCTGCTTCCCAACCAAACATATCCGATGGACGGGAGAGAAGTATTAATGGGAAAGTAGAAAGGGCCACAAAAAGGCAACAGGAATCTCAGTTCAGAGAGGTCCTGAGTCAAGCAGCCATGCTAAACTTCCCTTTGCAGAGACGATGTATGTCTGTGTGAATGTACTCCTCTGTTCAGTGGTGTAGGCTCACTCGCCGGCAAACCTCTACCCCTTCTGCCTTTGAAATTCCATCTGGGCAGAGTCACTTACCTTCTGGGAACACTACTCTCATTTTGAGATAGCTGGTGGTGAGTCTGATTATGGATGCTTTGTCCAGCTGCGAGGTGATAGCCGAGGGCAAAGGCAGTAATTTAGCCAGTTCATAAAATTCACTGTTTTCCTTCTCCCTCCTAGTCCGGGCAGCATTTTTGGACTTCTCTTTCATTGTGTCTCTTTCTCCCTTTCTTCTTACAACATAAGCTCCACAGATTCATCCAAAAGCAAAAATAAACTTTCAATTAGAGATCATATTGGCAAAAACATAAAGCATACTTTGAATGAAGAGACCAAAGTCTTTGCTTCAGGGTATTGATGTCAGTGAAAGACCAACGCAGCAAACAGAAAATGGTTTTCTTTAAAAATACGGGACGCGAACGTAGGAAAATTGCTAATCCACGGCAATCTGGACAATCCTAGGAGTCTCTGGGTATCAAATGCCGGAGGGACCCCTGAGAAGCCAGCCTTTTCTCCTGCTCTGCGCGGCAAACCCCGGTCCCCAGAAAATCGACATAATAATCCCCGGCGTTTGCTCTTCAGTCCTGAGGCATTCGAGGCGGCTCCGAGCCCCTTCGGGAAGAACAGGAACGCCAGACAACTCTTTCAGGCCACTGTGAAGACAACAGCATCAGAGCGTAAGGGATCTGCAGCT
Source organism: Potos flavus (assembly GCA_028534135.1). Taxonomy (NCBI): domain Eukaryota; kingdom Metazoa; phylum Chordata; class Mammalia; order Carnivora; family Procyonidae; genus Potos; species Potos flavus. The sequence goes on along the minus strand of CM052886.1, from coordinate 53,276,738 downwards.
CCGCAATCACCCATGCACTCCCCGAATTCCGAAAAACGGCCGGAAAGGGCCTCAGCTCGCCTCAGCTCGCCTCAGCCGCCTCTCCAGGCTCCGTGTTTGTTTGTTTGTTTGTTTGTTTGTTTGTTTGTTTAAGATATGGAGGAATCAGCGGCGAGACTGAGCCCCCTGCAAATAATGCTCGCATTCTCTTATCCTCGCCAGCCACATTCTCCAGCCCCCTGGGAAGTTGCCCAAATAACAAAATGCATATTTTTGAAGACACTTAGAAGACCCTCAGTCTCCAGTCCCCGTGCCCGCGCCCAGGCCAGGCGCACGTCCCAGAAAGCAGGTTTCCACAAATCAGAATTCCTCCACAGCGCTCAGGCCTCCTTTCAGTACCCCCAGTTGGGCAGATCTGGAATTTGGCTACCTCTCTAACTTGGGTCTCAAGTCTCAGGGTTTCCTCAAAAAGTGGCACTTACGCATCAAGTCCCTCGGGACTTCCAAGGCGACCCAGAGCTCTCCCTGCCCAGCGGGGGCGGCAACACGCCGGGCACGGCAGCGCCAGGTTAACAGGTGGCACACTCACGACAGCCCCTCGCAGGCACCGGGAGGGGGGCGGTGGGAGGCGTCCCGGCCTCTCCACCTCCGCGGCAGAGCTGCGGGTGCCTCTGGGCGGGCGCAAGGTGTCTTCGGCTTCACCTACCTTCAGTCCCCGCCGGCGGCAAAGGGTGCAGAGGCGCCCACCTCTTAATTGTACTCATGCCTATCATCCAACTCCGCCGGCCTTTCGGCTTCCCACCCGCAGAGAGGAGTAGAGCGCGCCCTGGCTCCCTTTTCTTTTCTTGGTCATGAATTGGGGGAGGGCTGGGTAGGAGAAGGAAGGGAGATGCAGCTTTGGGACGGGTGAGGTGGTTTTAGAATCCTCCTCCTCGGTAGTTGCTACGAAGCCAGTATTATTCCTAATTGGAAGCCGAAAATGCCCCCCTGTAACTTCTTTATAGCTCACGGGGTTTAGCTTCAACTTCACTCCCGGGCTCCCTCTCTCCCGCCCTCCCTTAATGCCACTCACAAACTTCCTCGCCTCCAATTGGCTCGGCATGCCCCGGGGAGAGCCGCTCATTGGCCGGCCGGGCTGAGTGACGCGAGCACGGTCCGCACCACCCCCTGCGCGCCCCTGCTCCTGACTCGCCTCTCTGCTACCCGCGTGGCTGCAGCGCTCCTGACCAGCCCTGGGCGTGGGTGTCGGCGCTGCCCTGCAGCCGCCGCTGCTCCCGACCTCCAGGGGCCTCGCGGGTGATGTGCAGGACCCTCGCTTCCCGCTCTCCCTGGGGTCGAGTGGCTGCGCACCCAGGCCCGAGCGCTGGCCCGGCTGTGCCCCGCGCGTCCGAAAGCGGCGGGCTGCGGCCTGAGGCCGCAGAGGTCGGGCCGGGGGGCTGGGGCTCCTGGCGACGAGGCTGGAGTCGCCCAGACTGCGGGCGCGAGTGGCCCAAAGGCCGAGCTGGCGGCCGCGCCATTCCCCTGGGCAAGTAGCGTGGCCTACTGCTTGCGCGTGCCGGTGTTGCGCTTTCTCTTTCACGTTTCTCTGAAACCACAGCGACACTGAATTCATCGCCAGAGAAGATATATATACCTGTCTTTAAATTAATCCCAAAGAGGAGAGTCTTTTTCGAAATGGCTCAAGTTTGGGGGCTGATTTGTTCATGGAAAGCTCAGCCGTGGAGTTGTCTTATGGGGGGCAGATAGGGGACTCTAGAGGAAAAGAGGCTAACACTGCAGCACAAAATAGAGTTAGATAGAGTGGTTGATTCGTAGATACCTCACAACGATCTGTCAGCTTAAACGTGAGTGAAGACTTTTTTGTTAGGTTTTGTTTCAGGAAACACAAGTCCAATGTGATATTCCTTACGAGAGGATACATTCTGCATCAATAATTTACAACATTCACAGTTCCCCCAACAGGACCCACTTAAAACAAACGCTTGTAAGTACTATCGCTGAGAAGACACCCTCTGATTTGAATTGCTTTTTTTCTATCATCTGAAGAAAGACACCAGATAGCCATGGGGGAAAGTTGACTTGCCCCCCAAAATAATTACTACTACTTGGAATCACTCCCTACAAAAGCGATTCCCCGCTTGTTTTTTGGTGCCGCTGGTGACCACGATTCTTCTCCTGGAGGTACACTCGGAGGCAGGTGTTTCATCGGCGGTAAAAGACAGTAAGAACACCAGTGATGTTGCACTCATCCTCTCTGTAGCTATAATTGCCGCCAAGAAAACATATACTCTGAAGAGGGGTTGTGCCATTTTTCTGATATTCGGAACAACTTTAAGAGTGTTCAAAAATGCAGACATCTGCAACCTCCTTGCCGCCCGATGGCAGTAAGCTCGCAGAACGACAACGGGAGCTTTCTGGGGATATTTACACATCTGGGAAGCACCTGGCAAGAAGAGGTGAACGGTCTGGATAGAAAGAATAAGACAAAACGAAATATATAGATTTTATAGGTGTTTCAAAACTGGAATCTAGCCAATGGGCTCTAATCTAGGAGTCATTTCCCCAGAGTCTGGCCGCTTAGAGACCTGGTTCCAGGAAGGTTCCAACTTCCAAGTGCTACACTCCTAAGGAGAGAGGAGTAAGGATACTAAGAGAGATACAGTGCGGCTCTCTTATACGACATTCCAGGAAGACCAGATAAGATCAAGTTAACTACTGCATGTAAAGAGAAAGGGTGTGTGTTTGGGGAGGGTGAAAAAAACCTTCCGTGACCCTTCTCACCACACCCTTCCACCACTCCGAATCTGGACAGATCTTCCGGGTAAATGGAGCGGCTGGGCGCAGCAATGGCACTTAAGAGTTAAGCGGTTTTCTATTCTGACTTTGTTCTGGAAAGAATTTCGGTTAAGTCAGTGGTTACTTAAACCCTACTTAAACCCTACCTCTCCTTCAGCAACGTGCAGGTGTGTTAGTGCTTCATTAGGGTCCGAAACCCTTGCCCAAGGCAGAGACATCCTGAGGCGTCAGAAGGTGCCCTGCTCCCCATACAATAGGGCGGTTCACCGGAAGAAAGGCAGTATTTTCCTTTCAGAAGCAAAATGGGCAAAATGAGTAGGTAGGTCTTCACACTAAAGATGACATCCTGGGGGGCCCGGCGGGCTGCTCCTGCGTCCCAGTGAAGCTCAGTAGTCGATGAACCGAGTAGATGTTTAATAAACAAAGTGAATGCACGGCCATGTGGGGACGGCCTCCTCGCTAAGTCCTCCGCACACAACTGTGTGAGCCGCGTTTACCGAGTGAGTGAATTAGCATGGCGACGTAACACCTGTTTTTCTAATCTTTGAACCTAGGCTAAGCCGGAATGCGGCTCCTGCACGCCCTCCCCCGCCCCGGTGCAGGGACCCGGCCTCGCACCCTCCCGGCGACCCCGCCCGAGGGCCCCTCCAGAGCATCAGGGCAGCGAGGGGCGTGAACCAGAACCTCAGGTGTCTCCCACGTGTTCTGAGAATTTGTGTTCGCCTCTAGCGTGAGAAATCCTAAATTAATTTCTTGAGTTTAAGAAGCTAGTCCTACCCACCTCTTTGCCAAAAAGTAAGGGGGAAAGCCCAGGAAAGAAAGAAATGGGCGCGTGCGACCCACCAACACCAAACAAGAATCCTAAGAGCGTCTAGGCCGCTGCCTCCTTTGCGAGTACCTCTGGCCCTGGGGCACTGTCTATGCGACCTCGGAACGATTTCCTAAAGTGGGAAGAAACCGGAGCCTGCTGTAAACAAACATCTTCCTCCTTTCCTCGGCTAAGGAGGGCAAACAGCAAAATTGTACCCCTGTGAGTCTCTTCCACCACGGAGGCGACCCCAAAGGCTGCCCGCAAGGAGCCCTCCTTGAGCCCATTCCGTTCGGACAGCACGACGTGCGAGCTCCCAAGGCTCCAGATTAGGGGGCAAGGCGTGCCCGCTGCGGCGGATCTGAGAACCTACGCGCCTGTGCGTGCGGAGTCCCGCGCGCCGCGCGCTCCCGAAACCAAGAGGAGGGGGCTCCGAGGGCCGCCGGACCCCTCCCAACAGCAGGCAAAGTCCAGACTAAAGAAGCTAAACCTCTGGGTTGGAAAAGAACCAGAACGCTCAGCGGAATTCTGGCGCAAACTACGGAGCTGGGTTTCAGCGTACTGGTCTCGACCTGGGCGCATTGTGATGCTGACCGTGCTCGGGCACAGACTTCTATCCTACGTTCTGGTAACTCCTCTCTGTGCCCAGCTGCTTGAGCATCTTAGCAAAACTAGAGTGGTTTCTGTCGCCCCTTCCTCGCTCCCATAACACACTTTTTTTTTTGTTTTGTTTTTACAGACTGCTAGGAACGCATATATGCGCTTTTACTCGCTTCCACATCACATATACACGTTTGTACAAAGCACACAGGCACGGATTTTGCTCAGTGGCCAAGGTTAGGATGAATGATACAGTTATTAATAATCAAGATGCAACATCTGAAGATGGTTACCTGAATATCTCAGTATGTTATATCCAGATGTTCACTCCCTACCACTGAGAAGAATTTAGGGAAATATTAATGTCTAGGGAAATACTAACATTTTTCTTCTTCTGTATACGTAGGCGAATACTGCTGTAGCCTCATTTTATTATCACATTTAGACAGTCTGATGTTGAAGAGCAAACAAGAGCTCCTTCCGACTTCGAGCTGATAGGACAAGCCCGCTAGAAAACAAAGAATAGAAGGAACCTTCAAAAAATAGCCCTATTTAATATTTTTAAAATTTATAGTATATATCACTTGTTTGATCAGGACGTTCTGTAAAGTGTGAGATTTTATGCAAACCAAGACAGTCCCTTCTGAGACACTGCTTCTGAGGTTGCCTAACTGAATTGACCATTGAAATGTGCAAAAAATTAGCTTCAATGAATACACATTTAAAAAGAAAGAAAAAAAGGAAGGAGAGAGAAAAAGAAAGAAAGAAAGAAAGAAAGAAAGAAAGAAAGAAAGAAAGAAAGAAAGAAAGAAAGAGAAAGAAAGAAAGAAAGAAAAGGAAGAAAGAAAAAGAAGAAAGGAGGGAAAGGAGGGAAGGGAGGGAAGATAAGGGAGAGGGAGAGAGAGAGAAAGAGAGAAAGGAAGGAAGAGGGGAAGAAAGAAAAAGAAAGGTACTAACCTGAAAAAATGAGAGTGGTTAGTTTTATATAGTTTCTCTAAGTAATATGGATATTTTCCACCCAGATTTTGAAACCATAGTCTAATAGAATCTTGAGTTGATCTCAGAGAAACAGAGAAACAAGAGTACTTCTGTGAACACTTTAAAAGAAATGAATTATTCAAACATTAATAGTAGCTGGAAAACTCTGATGATGTGCATTCTGTGGACAGGACCAGGGGGCTGCCTGTCTCTAAGGGTGCCAGCACTTTTTACACTTCTGTTGTTGTTGTTATTTTTAGCTGGGGATGGTGTGTGTGTGTGTGTGTGTGTGTGTGTGTGTGTGTGTGTGTGTTTCAGCATAGCTGGGCACAGGAGCACGACCAAAATGTTCAAAAGCTGAAGATGAACGTTGGTTTGTGATTTTGGATTGAGAGATACTTTGATTCCTGAATCAGTTTTTGATTTTCAGACCAAAACATGCTCTTTTGCACTTCAGGAGTACAACCCAGGCTGAGCTGGAGAGCCAGTGGCCAAGATACAGCGTGGGGGTTGGGGGGCGGGGAGGGCGGCGGGGATGAGGCGGGTGGGTGCGAGGGGATGGAATGGGGTCAGTGGTCTCCAAAAGGATGAAGGGCATCAGGACTGGGTGGACCCAGAGGGCATGTGATTCACCTTCCTCTGGCTTTGAGAGCTTTTGAATTAGGCTTCTGGAGAGTTTTCCCTTCTCTGAGCCCCAACTTTGTGTGTATTCCCTGGCACCTATGAACCCCGGGACTATGCTGGGAGTGCCTAAAGAGGAACCCTTAGCCCTGCACTGTCTAGGAGGAGTGGGCAAGGCATTCTCCTGAGACTGATCTCTCTTTATAACAAATGAGCAGCTTCCAGCCCCGGGCAGAGCCTCAGGGTCACCTGTGGGTGGGAAGTGGTGGCAGAATGTGGCTTTAAACATAAGGATTTTCGGACCCTGCTCTGATTTAGAAACTGGAAATCCCTGACGGACCCTGGAGTTGACATTCTCGAAATTGTGGGAGGGGAGAGAGGATGGCCCAAAGACAAAGTAGCTCTTAGAGTTGTAGGAGCAGGGATAAGAACAACCTCAGAGAGAGGGGCGTGGGCTCCGCCTCCCACAGTACAGTGAGAGTGGCTTGCCAGCTCTGGGATGCCTGGGCTTAACCTGGCCTGGGCGCCACCCCGCAGAAGTTGCTGAATCTCCAGGTCCTGAGTCTGGAGTCTCAAATAAGTGCTGCCTGTGCCTACCCTCCTTCTGATGTCATCCCAGGATCCCCAGGAATTACCTCTGTGCTCGCCTGGGCCAGGGATCAAGTGCCTCCGGTGTTTGGGGCACATTCCTGAGTCTCACTGTCTTCATCATCATCTTGGCCCCGGGGACATGGAAATCTACCCTCAAAAATCTGGGCACCCTTGCCCCTAACTGGGTGGTTTTGCAATTTCAGCTTGTATGGGAATTGCCTGTAGGGCCTGTTAAAACACAGATTGCTGGTCCCTACTCTCATTTATGATTCAGCAAAGCTGGGCTGGGACCCAATAATTTGCTTTTCTAATAAGTTTGCAGGTGAGAACCATTGCCTCAGTCTGCTTCTTCTTAGCTTGTTTTTGGAGGAGAAGACTGGAAGGGAAAGTGATAGTCTTGTGCCAAGTAGGACGTTGGGCATATGGTATAAAATGATATGACTGTCTGTTTGAGGTCCAGGGATCAGGCTCATAGCTGTGATAGGACGGGGTCCCTGAAGATAGGACATTAGGATGCCTCCTTAGGAAAGATTATGAGATTATGGCCTCAAGTTGAAGGCAAGGAGGCCTAGGAACTCAGCCAGGCCACAGTTCAGTGGGAAGTTTGGCCTTAGAAGGGCAGAGAAGTGCTCAGGGCATCCCCAGAAAGTTCCAGAGTTCCAGGGTTGTAGCTGGGCTATAGAGAAGAAATCCAAAGGATTTGGGTTAATCAACCAGGAGCAGGGCATATTGGAAAAATAGCAGATAAGGTTTGGTTCTCCTTTTGGCACAGAAACTATTCCGTAATTGTGCCAGAGTACTTTAAACATAAAGGGCCCAAGGTGTGTGTAGCGTTGGTGCAGAGGGCCGTCCCTGGAGGAAGAGGCCCTGCCGATACCCATTAGGTCTATGAGGTCTAGGCCTCCCCTCAAGTGGCAAGTGTTCCCTCCTGTGCAGGGCCCCATTAGGACATTATGACTTTGTCAGTCCCTGGGCACTTTTGTCACATTTTTGTGGGTTCTTTCCTCCAGAACAAAATTAAGGATTATATTTTACAAACTGTGTAGTTCAGGCTGACTTCCTTATCATATATTCATTATTCTCATATTTATCTTTTTTTCTGATTATAAAAGAAATCAAAGCATCCCATGAACCTCTAAAACTATCATGGGCGCTATGCACTGTGCCAACTGTGACAAATGGATGAGTCAGTGCTGTTCTTGGGCACGTCAGGGAGAATGAGGGGGCTGCGAGTGCCTCTTCCCAGCTGTGGCTCCTAAGCCTCTTTAGGAAACCTAGAGAGAGGTTTGGGATGAGGATTTCTCTCTCTGAGCCACCACTCTACTCCTAGTATGAAACTGGTTGGCTCATCAGTGCTCCCACTGCAGAGTCCCTCCACCCTGCTTTAGTTATGTCCGAGGTAGTACCCTAACCAACAGGTTATCAGCACCATTTCTTAACATCTGGCCAGCTTCACTTTTACTCTTACTTGGATATCAGATTATTACGTGAAATTCAATTTTAAAATGTTATGCAAACCAAGTAAGTGCACCTTTGGGCTATCAGTCAGTGTCCGCTGTTATACGACTCTTTAGTTCCTTATTATTAACATACATATATAAAACAACTAGAGTTGTTTATGCATATTTAAGCAAACATTAAAATTGATCTTTTATGTATCGTTCTGCACCTTGATATTTTCACTTTCCATAGCGGCTTTCTCAACCTTCCTTTCTTAAACATCTGTATAGTATTCCATTTTAAGAATATATCCGTATAGGGGCGCCTGGGTGGCTCAGCGGGTTAAAGCCTCTGCCTTCGGCTCAGGTCATGATCTCAGGGTCCTGGGATCGAGCCCCGCATCGGGCTCTCTGCTCAGCAGGGAGCCTGTTTCCCCCTCTCTCTCTGCCTGCCTCTCTGCCTCCTTGTGACCTGTCTCCTCTCTGTCAAATAAATAAATAAAATCTTTAAAAAAAAAAAAAAAGAATATATCCGTATAACTTACGTAACCTGTCACTCACTGACGGCATTTAGGTAGTTTCCCATCGTTGCTATTGCAAACAATGCAGCAACGAATAAACTGCACAAGTGTCATTTACCTGTGTACAAACAGAGTCCCCAAAGTGGAGTTGCTAGATCAAGGGTATGTAGATTGGTACTCCTAATAGATATGGACAAATTGCCCTGGAGGGGAGTTCTGGCAATTGACACTCCTACTAGCAATGTGAGAGGGTGACTGTTTCCCAGCCTTGCAGTGAAGCACATTGTAACTTTTCTTTCTTTCCTAC
>CM052886.1:53143488-53267598 GCA_028534135.1 Potos flavus | reverse complement strand
TCCTGGCAGCAGTTTCATAGGAGGAAAAGCTGTAATGGTCTGGTTAAGAATCTAAATAAAATCATAGGAGAAAACAAGTGTACTGCGAATGTGCAGCCTGTGGTGGTTTAGATCTGCTTTGATATTTATTTTCACTCCTGGAGATCTGATAACTTGTTTGTGAAGATAAATGTCCTATGACAAGCCATTGTGTATTCTCCCTGAATAATCGCAAGTCCCGGAAACGAAACCATGATGGCAATGTGATTTTTTTTTTCACTCCAAACCGGACAGCAACGTAAGTGTGTGTTCCAGCTGATACTAAGTCTCCTTACACATTTTAATTTCTTACTCATTTTAGGGCTCGACCGTATTAGAATTATAACACAGAGTTTGATATCAGATGGCTCCCTCTCGCCTTTTCTCTCTCCCTGTGCCCCTCTCCCTACTATAGACATGATAATCAGAAACTATTCCAGCAGGAGGAGCTGGTTTAGAAACAAATGGATTCCATGGCAACTCCTGACTCCACATGACTTCTAATAACCAGCATTTCGGTTGGAAATTGTCTATGTGATATTCTGTCCAACACTGGTGCTTTATGTGGGGCTTTCCCTAGTTTACATCTCAGACACGGAGTCTTAACCTCCGGTTTCATGAATAAGCAGCAGCAGCAATATGTCACCACCTGGAACCATGATGTGGCCAGTGATTTGTCAAATGTTCCAGGTTCCAATTTTCGGACTAGTTGACAGAGATGAACACCGAGTGAGAAGTGTCCAGAGCTGGTCTCACATAGTGTAGAGAATGGGGGAAATGTGTCCCACTGCAAATTGACACAGCGAGTCAGATGTTCTCATTCAACTCAAGAGAACGTGCGCATCAGGCCCAGGACGGCGGGTCAGGTGTGTTGGGCTGTCTGTCACAGACCACTGCTCTGGAGAGGGGGAAGACTAATCGGGGACAAGGGTAGCCAGAGGGCGCCCTTCCTCATTAAAGAAAACGGAAAGAGTCAGAGCTTGTCCTAGAACTGAGTGAGCTGCTGACTTCCCAAAGAGCATTGGCACCGCTGTCCCCGAACAGGATGGGTTGGTAAAAACCCATGATGAAGGGTTTTATAATTTTTGCTGGGACACAGGGAGAAATGTATCACAAAAGTGTCAAGAGATTGCTCTTAGGAACACTGACAGTCAATGATGGAGTCAGTGCAGAGGTGAGGAGGAGCCGAGCCGGTGCTCTTGAACTTGCTCCAGAGCTTCCGGGTCCAGCTAGGAGGCTGTGCCACGCCCGGGCAGGCCAGGACTGCAACTGAGCCAGCACGCAGTCCCCTGTCCTACCCAGGGACAGTACCTTTTCATAAGTTGCACAAGAGCACTCTATGGTAGAGAGCTCACCCTCCCCACACTCCCCTCCTTGTGGGTCTAGGCTTGTGCAACACATGTCATGGAAGATTTATCGTGATGCATTGGAAATAATCACAGTGGTTAGTGAGGGACCGGCAAGTAACACTTTATCCCAGGGACTGTAAGACCAGAAGTGACACAGCAAATTTGTTTAGTGGGGGCATGTTCCAGAGAAAGTGGGAGAGTGAAACAAGACTGTAACTGGGATGAAGAAAGAGAGGACCATGTGCAGGTGGGATGCATGGAAGGGAGAATTTGACAAAAAAAGTTGACATCAGCATGCACAAAATGGTTTGAAAACTCTATTGACCAAATTCTGGGGGAAATACTTTAAAATAGCTGAATATATTTATTTTAAAACTGTATTTACTAATCAGTTCATGCATTTTTTTTTTAAAGTAACTTGAAATATCACACTTGCTTTGACTAATAGGAATTTTTTTTTAAAGCTTTTATTGGGGCACGTGCGTGGCTCAGTCAGTTAAGCATCTGCCTTCGACTCAGGTCATGATCCTAGGATCCTGGGATCAAGCCCTGTGGCTGGCTACCTGCACAGCGGGGAGCCTGCTTCTCCCTCTCCCTCCCCCACCAACTTGTGCTCTCTTTCTTGCTTGCTCTTTCTCAAATAAGTAAAATTTTTTAAAAAAGACTTTACTTATTTATTTGAGAAGGGAAGAGCATAAGCAGGGGTGGGAGAGAGAGGGAGAAGCAGACTCCCTGCTGAGCAGGAAGCCTGACATGGGACTCCATCCCAAGACCCAGAGATCATGACCTGAGCCAAAGGCAGATACTAATAGACTGAGCCACCCAAGCTCCCCTGACTAACTGGAAATTTGAGGAAGGTTATAAACATACGAGGTCCATAATATTTAATAGTATTATTAGTTACCAGTGATCCAGTGGTCAGTGAAGCTATAGCTTATAAAGGACCTTCATATCTTTCTAGAATGAACTGAAATCAGCTTTGTGCAGTAGCAGTATCGTAGCCAATGAGGTTTATCCGAGGCGCGATTATTGATATTAGAATGAACTGAAATCCGATCAATGAGACGGGGTGTTGGAAGCACCTGAGCGGTGAGTAGAATGTAGAAGGCACTCAGTAGAGGGGAGGCTCCCCCAATTCTCACTTGCTCTATGATTTCAGCATGGAAGGAGTTCATTGGAGCCTCTGTGAATTTGTAATCCTCGGCATTCTATGAGGAAAGAGACAGATGACATTTCTCCAAGTTTCCAGAGGGAAGGCTGAAGAACAGAGAGCTGAGTAGCTTCCCTAGAATCACACGAGGATAATGTTCACCCAATTAAGTATTTCCAGGCTTTCCCTTGAAAAGGGATTCAAACTTTTAGAAAAAGACCAAGTAAAAATATGTATTGAAAATAAAAAGAGTAACCCAGGGGGCAAACATCTCTGTGAAATCAAGAAAGCAGAAACATCTCTGGGCAGAAAGTAGAGGTGCTTACTAGTGAGCCTGGATTTCTTCTTGAAATTTTTCTTAATAATTACAGATTTACAGGAAGTTGCAAAGAAATGTACAGGGAAGTCTGGTGTGCTTGTCATGCAGCCTGCTCCAGCATTAACATCTTGTATAACTATAGTACGTACCGATGCCAGGAAATTAACATTGGTACAATCCACAGAACTTACGCAGGCTTCTGCCTTTATATGCACCCTCGCATGTGTGCCTGTGTGTGCATGTGTGTGCGTGTGTAGTTATATGCAGTTTTGTCACACATGTAGCTTGGTGTAACCATCACCACAATTAAGATACAGAGTTAGAACATCACAACAAGACTTCCTCATGTTATCTTTTACAACCACACCTATCCCTCAGTCCCTGCCCCATCCCTAAACCTTGGCAACTACACTAACCTTTCTGTCTCTATTATTTTATTTCAAAAATGTTTTATACAGAGACTCATATAATATGTAACCTTTGAGACTGGCATTTTGACTCAGCATAAGACGCTTGAGTTTCATCCAAGTGGTTACATACCTCATTCCTTCTCATTCCTCATAGTTCATTCCTTATTGTTGAATAATATTCCGTGGTATGGAGGTACCATAATTTATTTAACCATTCATTGGCTGAAGGGCATTTTGGTGGCTTCCAGTTTTTTGGATGTATGTATGAAGCCATTATGAACATTTGCATATAAATTTTTGTGTAACCACATGTTTTTTTATTTTTTAACTTTTATTTATTTAAATTCAATTTAGTTAAAATACAGTGTATTACTACTTTCAGGGGTAGAATTTAGTGATTCATCAGTTGCATATAACACTCAGTGCTCGCTCCATCACGTGCCCTCCTTCGTGCCCACCACCCAGTAGCCCACCTCCCCTCTAGCAGCCCTCAGTTTGTTTCCTATAGTTATATGTTTTTATTTTTCAGGGACAGATGGTCAAGGATACAATTGCTGAGTTATGTGGGAAGTCTACTTTTAGGTTTTAATAGAAACTGCCAAACTGTTTTCTAGAGTGAATGTACTATTTTACCTTCCCACCAATAGTGTATGAGTGATACAGTTTCTCCAGATCCTCGTCAGCACTGAGTGTTTTCATTATGTTCTACATTAGCCATTATGATAGGTCTGATATCTTTATGCTGTTAATTTGTATCTCCCCAATGGTTAATGATGGCGAACAGCTTATCATATACTATGTGCCATCTCTCTATCCCCTTTGATGAAATGTCTGTTCATGTCCTTCGTGCGTTTTCCAATTGGATGTTTTGTTTGTTTGTTTTTACTGTGGTGCTTTGAGAGTTTTTAATGTACTCTATCTACACGTGCAAGCCCTTTGTTGTATATATGATTTGCAAATACATTTTTTTCAAAACTGTCTTTTCACCCCTTTTCCAGGATTTTTCACATAGCAAAAGTTTTAAAATTTGATGATGTCCAATTTTTCCATTTTTTCCTTTTTGAAATGTATTTTCAAAAAGCTGTAAGGACATCATCCACAAGGGAATGTCTCCATGTCAAAATCACAGCTCTGTGAAGCTATTTCATAATTGCAACAGAAGGAGGAATGGTAATTCCAATTGCACTGATATTTATTTAGCATCTATTGTGTCCCAGGTTCTGCTCTGTGTACTCTGGATTTTTCAGTGAACAAAACAGCAAAGATCCTGTCAATGTGGCACATGCAGATGAAGGGAGACAGTCAATGCACATAAAAAAAAATTACATTGTAGGTAAGAGAGTTCTAAGTGCTGTGGGAAAATAAAAAGGAGCAAAGGGTGCAGAGCACTGGCGGGGGACCTGTGCAGTATTAAGTAAGATTGCAGGTGGCTTTGTGGCAAAGGTGCAACGTAAGCCCACTTGAAGGAGTTATTCAAGCGAATGTCTGGGTGGAGGGGACTGCTAGAGCAAAGACCCCAAGGCGAGTGCGCCTGCGGTGTTCGGTGTTCGTGGAATAGCAAGAAGCTCAGTGTCTGAAGTAGAGCGAAGCAGGGAGAGGGAGAATCGAGGAGAAGAGACAAGAGGGGCAGATCATGGGGGGCTCCGGGGCCACTGCGAGGACTTTACTCTGAGTGAATTAAGAAGCTATGGCGGGCTGTGGAGCGGTGGGGCACGAAGATCTGACTCGGTTTTAACAGGATCACTCTGCTTGCTGTGCTGAAGACAGTTTGAGGGAGGCAGGAGCAGAAGCAGGGAGATGTGTGGGAACTACTGCAGGGATGGGGGCAGAGCTGCCGGTGCCTTCCGCCACGTGACCACAGTGGAGCCGGTGAGAAGTGGCTGAGTTATGGACATAGTTGGAGCCCAACGGGGCTTTCTGATGAGTTATGTGTGAGAAAGAGGGAGAAGGAAGACTTCAGGGTTGAAGTTAGAACATCAGGTAAAAGTGACCCAGAGTATAGGATGAGAACCGAAAGTTAACAAGAGAGAAAGAGAAAAGAAGATGGAAAGAGTCGACGAAAAAAGTCAGTTCCGCCTTCATGGGAAGGGGGATGATTTAACACTGTTCCTAAAAATTTTAAATGCATAAATGCTTTGTTCCAACAATTTTTCGTTTTTAGCAATTTATCCTCCAGAGATACTTGCTCATGTGCACGGTTGTGTGTAAAGGGATTTCACCACAGAACTAACCCAAATACCCGCCTGTAGGGGAATGGGTTATAGACCACGGTCCAGCCAAACTCTAAATCCTGTGCCACATGAAATCAAGCGACCTATCTACATAAAGCTCTCCAAGGTCCACTGTTAAGTGAAAAAAGCAAGGGGCAGAATGATAGAGGAAATGGGTAAATCCTCTATATGTATACTTACACACCCACATATATGTAAATACGCAGGAATAGGTCTGGAATGGTATGGACGAAGCTTCTGAAAGGAGCGAGGAGTTTATTCTCTATATGTCTAAATAAACATTTAATACTGTTCTAATTAAACACACTTAAAAAGATTGAATTTTATCCAAAGATTTGTTTTTTTAAGTAGAGTAGAAGGACTTTTTTTCTTGTTAGTTAGTTAGATTCTTTACTATGTTCCTTAGAAGTCCCACAGTGTGGGAAACAGCCCTACCCTCTATGATGAGGGAGTGAGTCTGGGTTAGCCGGAGCAAGGGGTAGGGTCTGGGGCATCTAGACAATTCTAGTATAAAAGGTTCTGGAAGGGGCCAGCTGTCACCCATTTTGAGAGATAAACCTGAACAGAATTAGTTCTATCCTCAAATCCGGGATAATTTTGTCACCTTCTGCCTTATGATGGGGGCAGCAGAAAAAGTAACAGAAAGAGAGGACTTGGAATGCCAGGAGCTGGGCTCTGGTCTCAAGTGCGGCTTGCCCAGTGTCTCTGAGGTTGTTTCCTCATCTGTGAAATCAGGGATGACAGCTCCGGGGAAATGAGAGCTGTTGCTGGAAGCTCTCGAGATGGGCCACGGGGCTATCAGCGCTCCCCCTACATTCATTCATTAAATGAATGTATTTGGCACAATTCCATGAAGGGTTTTCACAGACAAGTGAGACTGTTTTGTGAAATCACGTGGTTTTTTTTTTTTATTGTAAGTTTGGGTAAGAATGTTATTGCTGAATCCATTTAAGTTTCTTGTTTTCCTTCTTTAGATTTCACTTTCATCTCCATCCCCAGTGACATTTGTTTGCAAGGACGCTCAAGGACAGAATGTGAGCAGTATAAGTTTGCCACTTATAGGTGGACCTTTTCATTACAATTATTTCCTGTGACCTAGATAATGGCCTCAAAGCCAAAACAAAACCAAAACGCTGTCAGGCACAAAACACCTCCATGACTTCTACTCCAAGTGTACTCTCCACATACTTGCTTTCATTATTCCCATAAGCATTGGTCTTAATCAGGATCTCCAGCAATGATTTTTATGACTACAGACCGATCTAACTTTTGCTTTATGAAAATTTATCTTACGGGCACCTGGATGGCTCAGTCATTAAGCGTCTGCCTTCGGCTCAGGTCATGATCCCAGGGTCTTGCGATCAAGCCCCGCATTGGGCTCCCTGTTCAGCGGGAAGCCTGCTTCTCCCTCTCCCACTCCTCCTGCTTGTGTTCCCTCTCTCGCTGTGTCTCTCTCTGTCGACTAAATAAATTAAAAAATCTTTAAAAAAAATTTGTCTTAAATACGTCATTGTATTTCTTCCATCTGATCAAGGTAGTTTAGATTTGATAATATAAATATTGTATTTCTTTAGAAAATTAAAAAAAACAGATTTAGGTCACTCTGTCCCATTGCTTGTAATACAAGTAAAAGCATGAGTCTGTACAGTTATAAACCATCGTATATACACTTGAATAATGCGGGCAGTGGAGGAAAGAACATAGTCTTGTTTTGTGATATCTGATCTCCACCTGATCATGGCCTAATCTCTGAGCATCAATTTCTACATCTATGAGCGAAGTGATTGGACCAGATTTTCTATGCAGTTTCTTCTAGCTCTAATAAGCTAGACTCTGTGGACTAAAAGTAATTATAACAGTGATATCTAACATTTTTCAAGGCCTATACTACCTGTCAGGCCCTGGGCTAAAGCACTATCTCATTCGATCTGTGTGACAAGCCTATGAAATAGATACCACTATTACAAGCAAGAAAACTGAGACGTAGAAAAATCAAATGTCTTCCGCCTGAAATTGCAGTGAAGGAGGTGCTAGACCCAGAATTTGAACTTGGACAACCTGACTCCCAAGCCCACCATGCCTTTAGCCACTGTAATACATATCCAAACAGGTGTTGTCCCTTTTCATATCGCCCCTTTGGAAGTCTAACCATACATTCCAATCATGCTGCCGCTACTATGTTTGGAGAGCTGATTTAGAAATAGCAAACTAGTTCAACAACCTAGTTGGGCTAATTTGAATCAAACAAGAAAAGTTGGCCTTATCCACATCGGCCACCTCCCAAAGAGAGCTGTTAATCTCCATCTCCATCCCACCTCCATGGAGCACCTAATTCTCCAGACGGGAAGGAGTCAAAGACACAAGCCCTGTGAGACAGCCTGTGCTTGCTGTGTGGTAGGACTGTCGGGGGTATAAAGAAAGGGAGCTATCAGCCAGGCCAAAGCCTCGGCAGAGGAGGAGGGGGGCATGGGGAAGACAAGGCTTTGAGTGTGGGCAAGGAGAAAGAGCTGGGGAAGTGCAGGCAGGTTTAACCAGAGAGGCTGGCTTGTCTCTGGAATCAGTGAGAAGGAATGTTGAAGTACGTGGGGCCTAGTGGAGGAGGGCATTTTGTGCCTCACTAGGCAATCAAAATTCCCGTCCAGTAAGGAGGAACTGCTCAGTGCAGGGGTCTTGGAGGGCCCTGCCTGACCATCAAACTCCCTAGGTGATATCTTTTGCCCCCAAGGTATCAGCTGCTCTCCCCCCACCCCCGTTCCCATGGCTATCAACAATTCTTTCTGGCCTTGTCACCTCCAGATTCTCCAGATCTGTATCCACACTGTGCGCTGACACCTTCCCCTAGTGGCTGTTGACTTTAGGGGCCTCAGACGTGGCATGTGCCCACAAAACTTATCTGTCCCTTCTGGGTGTCCCATTTCAGTTTATGGCCTCAACATGCTTGAAGCCAATAGGGTTAACCTCTGAAGGACATAATCAGGTCTTCCCTTTTCCCCCTTTCTGGATCCCACCAGCCACCTGTCACAGGCACATCTTTCCCAAGTAGAGTACATAGGCTTGGGCGGGAGGGGGGGGTGGTTCAGAAAGACTTGAGTTCAAATCCTGACTCTATCATTATTAGCTGTGAGGCCTGGGCCAAGACACATAATCGAACTGAACCTCATTTTCATCATGTGTAAAATGGGTAAATGAGATAGTGTATGTAACAGACCCTCGCTCAGGCTCTGGTGTGAATCAGGAGTTATTATGGCAATGTACATCTTCAATAGTCAATAAGCATCCACTGGATTGGAGGTCTCTGAAAAATCTCACGGTAGCTGTATGCTAGTTATTTTCTGTTTGCACCTTCCCTCCCACACAGATCCATTCTCTGCCCTTCCAACCTTGCTCTGCGCCCAGGTGCTGAATCTCTGCAGAGTACTCTGGAAGGAAGCTGGGCTCCCTCCAGCTTCTGGTTGAGTTCAACCAGTAGACAGTCATTGGGGAATGGAAAAAGAAAGGTTAGACTGTTCATTGTCTTGTCCTTGTCCTAGCATGGCTTCAGCGTGGCGGGGTTCCCCTGGGCCCCCGCTCTGGGGGGCAGCCCGTCCTCTATGGCTGTGGCTCTTACTAGCTTAGGGAGGATCTCTCTCTCTCCGCTCGCCCTTGCGGATCTGGAGGTGGTAAGGGCTTCTCACTCTTGCTTGTCCTGAGGTGTTTCATCATTCTGTGGTGGTGCCTATAATCCTGTTCTACTTTTGCATGTTCCCTTCATTTTTTAAAAAAATATTTTATTTATTTATTGACAGAGAGAGAGAGAGCTAGTGAGAGCAGGAACACAAGCAGGGGGAGTGGGAGAGGGAGAAGCAGTCTTCCCGACAAGCAGGGAGCCCGATGCGGGACTCGATCCCAGGACCCTGGGATCATGACCCAAGCTGAAGGCAGACGCCTAATGACTGAGCCACCCAGGTGCCCCTGCACATTGCCTTCATTAAATTCTTCTCAGCAAACCCTGTGAGTGTGCCCATTTGTTTCTATCAGAGTCTGCCTGTGTCAAGGTGCACATGGCCTTTTGGAACGAGCAATCTGGCATTGGCCCTCAGGGTAGACAGAGAGATGGAATCCATCTGGAAAGAAAGCGTAGATGAGAAACTGGGCTAGAAGAGGCAGTGAAGTGAGGCTGGGAAGGAAGGCAGTAGGGAATACTCTCTCTTCTGCTGTGTGGCGTGCCTACCGCTGCGACTGCTTGCATTGTTGAGATGACGTGTATGCTCATTGTCCTCTTTGGAAGCCAAATGCTGCTTTTAGAATTGGGGAATGAAAGATAAACCTGAGGAACTGAGCATCTAATGGGCAACCACAGAGCCACTGAAGCCCTAATTCTGTTTTGTCTGCTCTAGTTCTGCCTCACGTCTAGTTCCAGTTGATGCTGTATTTAATTGGGACTATATAAGTCTTTGTTTCCTTCCCAGCAAAATCAAATACATACCCCTCATATTCCCATAGCAGTTCACAGACACCCAATTTTAGGGCTGACTGTGTTGACTTTGAGGGCAAGGACAAACCAGCTGGGTTTGGCTTTCATTCTCTAGTCCCCAATCCAGAGCCTGCTTACCCTATCCTGGCTCTGAGGAAGCCCCATTTGGGTGCCTGGGTTGGGGAGCTGGCTGGGAGGAGTGTGGATGAAAGTCAAGAGCATTGAATTCTAAGCTGTGGCAGAGCCCCTGCAGGGTCCATGGCCTGGGGGAGGGAGCAGAAATGGCTTTGAAGTGAATGGCTTGTGGAAGTGGGGAGAGGAGCAACGGGGGAAGTGGTGGAGTTTGGTGGGAAGTCGCAGTGCTCCTGGGAAGAGGGCAGGACTGGCTTTCTTACCCAAACTGCCTCTATGTCTTAGTCTTTCATGCAATTCTGGCTCTGTCAGGGTACATAGTAAATGTTATGTTGGTAAATAAAGGACATGTTCATGCTGTTGAATTGGCCAAGAAATTATTTCCAAAGAGAGACATTGGAATAGTTTATTCATCAAAACCAGACATACAGTTTTGAGTTTTGTCTTGTCTCTTTCAGAGATTGTTAAGGATAATTGACAACATACACGTTCATTTGAGCAGGATCTATGACAGGTTTATCGTTGAGTTTCCATAGGGCCGAGAGTATAGTAGATACAAAATACTTGTGAAGTGGCTTGATCTGGGCAGGCTGGAAAATTACACAAGTCTGTCAGTGCCTAGAACTTTCCCCATCTCACCAGAGATTCCACCATATAACGGTCAACTTTCCCATCACAAATCTGAGATTTGATTTCAATTTTTTTTCAAAAAAAATTTTTTAAAGATTTATTTATTTATTTTAGAGAGACAGAGAGCACAAGCGCAGGGGGGAGGGGCAGAGAGAAGGAGGGAATCCTCAGGAAGACTTCCTGTTGAGTGTGGAGCCCGATGTGTGGGGCTCCAACCCAGGACCCCGACATCATGACCTGAGCTGAAATCAAGAACTGCCATCCAAACAACTGAGCCACCGTGGTGCCAGAGATTTGATTTAAATGAGACTTTCCTAAGTGAAGGATACTTTGCCCTTCATTTGCTTTCCTTTGGCTTTCCTTTGGCTTTCCTTTGCCTTCATCCTTCCCCATGGCAGAAGCAGAACTTGCCTGGGAATATGTGCAGGCACGGCAGGAGCCATGGAACCAGCCCGCCGCTGTGCCCTGCGTGTCCAGCGCGGTTTTCCTTCCCTTCTCCCTTGTGTTTTCTCTGGCTCTCAACCCTGCTTTTCAGGACTAGGAAATGCATTGTAAAGACTGCCCTAATCGATTCCTGGATTAAAAAGGATGGCCTGAGAATGCCGTGATAATCACAAGAGGAGAGAAAGACCCTGACCCAAGGAAATGCTTTCCTTTTTGTTTTTCAAGTTTTGATCTGATGAGCTTTGACTAGGCTCCATTGAAAACAATGGCAACCTCTTCAAAGGGGAATCTCAAGCCCTTTGAACGGGCTAATTCAGCTCCAGGTTCCCGCCATCTATCCACCCTTGACTAGCTCCACTAGAAGTCAACAGGTGGTTGTCCAAATATAAATGAAAAGGCTTAACTCTAAAACATCACTGTCTGAGGGGATTTTTAAAAGACTTTACTCTGTGGTTTTGGCAGTGACCATGGGTTTCTCTGCCAGCGTACAGAGAATTTGACCTGTGTCACTCAGGAGTCAGAGATTTTCATCACTACTGTCTCCACCGAAGACCTACTACTCACCCCAACAACTCGCCTACTCTTCCCCAACAAACCAGCCAATTCAAAAATAAAAAGTGAAGAGTATCGATGGAGACAGAGACAGAGAAGGACAGGGACAGAGAGACAGAGACAGAGAGGCTGAGGAAAGAAAGGAAAAGGAAGGATGCAGCGATGCTTGCTGGGTCTATATTTTATTAAGTGATTAAAGTCACATTTATATGTGTCAGAAATAGGGTATTTTGATTTGCGGGTGGAGTGGGAGGAGAGGTGTTTTACAAGTAGATTTCTTTCCATAAAATTCGCTCCATGCTGACAATATTGCGACAAATTATTAGAGTTATCCATACAAACAATGTCTATTTCAGTTAATGCCAGCTTCACAGATGAGGATTGAGAAATAAAGCAACAGGGGGTAGAGGAGGGAAGGACCACGGGGTATAACCTTCTAGTTTATCCTAAATTTTCTTTGGTACTTTCTCTTTCTTTACCTCTTAGGCTGCTGACCATCAGAGACAGGCCATATGATCCTGCAGGAAAATACTGACTCCAAGTAAAACCCATTTTCCGAGGCAGATTCCGTGTGTTTCAGACTGGCAGCACCTTTGTCAGTGGAACGCACTATATAGAATCATCATTTAGGACTACGGGGTTCAACTGAGAATCTAACTTTACAGTCTTCATCTTCCTGAGCCAAGAATTCACTTGATACTCGTTAGAAAGAATAACCTGTCTTTACTTTCCATTTTGGTCAACTCTGCTGGGTGTTTAGTAATTCCAAACAACCACTTAAAAGGGATAAATATGATATCTTTTTCTCATCTAGAAGCACAAAACTTTGATTCTAGAAATAAAAGAACATCAGAGCCCCGCTTGCACATCGATGTTAATAACAAAGGTATATGAATCAAATAAAAATCCCCAAGTAAACATCAGTGACAAAGGTAAGCACTCACATTAACAGTAGGCCAGCCTGGAGTCCTCCATCCTCCTTCTTGTCCAGGGGAGGGAAAACCTGGATCCCCCGGTTCCCAAATACCAGGTTGGGTCAATAAGCAGAACACGAGCCTCTAGAAGCTGCCATCTGAAAGGCTCTTTGTAGGCAGGTCCCTGTGCCTCTTCGCTTGGAGTTTTCTAAGATGCCTGAGGCTCCTCCTCCAAGCGCTCTCCTCCGCATGGCCCAAGGGAGCACACACACTCTTACAGCCTCATGCCAACTTTAGATGGGCTCGTGACAGCTGACCTCTGTCCAACAGGCACCCCCGTAGCCTGGGTGACTCCACTGTGTTCCCAAACACCAGGATCCCATCTCCGCCTGCTGTGTCTGCAGCCTCAGTGTTCCAAGGACCAGGAAAGATGCCCACCTGCTTTCTTTTTGAAAGGGCAGCGTGGACCACAGGAGGTGTGCTGATGCCACAAACGAGTCTAAAGAGAGCATCATTTCTCTTTCCATATGTACCAGTCTTGATCTTTTTCCAGAATATGGAGAAGTGCTACAGGAACTGAGCAAAAAACACTTATAAACATTGGGGGTGTAGAGAGATTTTGCTCCTCGGCCCTTGTAATGGGATGGCAGAGATTAGCACTTGATAACCTTGATGGTCATGCACTTTTGAGGTAGGCAATGTCTCCTAATGAGCTTTTAAATTAGAGAGGAGAGCAGACCTGGCTCACCCCCACATGCTATTGGCATCAGAAACATGGTACAGCTTCGATTTAGCACTAATCTTAACAGTTGGTGAATGCCAGAGAAGGTTGTAAACAAAAGAATAAGTCCATCAAGGAAATCCACAGTGGCCCTTCTACTAGCTAATTAGTTACATGGGTTCTAGAGAACCAATTTTCTACATCAGAAATAAAAAGAATGACTGATCCCAGGTGAAAGGGAAAATAGTAACATCAAGTTGTAAATGTCTAATTAAAACTTTGTGGGGGTGTCTGCCTGGCTCAGTTGGTGGAACACGCGACTCTTGGGGTTGTGAGTTTGAGCTCCATGTTGGGTGTAGAAATTACCTAAAACATAAAATCTTAAAAAAAAAAACCAAAACTTTGTGAAAAGCAGCTAGGAAAAACTGAATACTGCGATTTAGGCCCAAAAGGAAAAGAGAATGACTTTTCATATAGCTGAGTGAACATCCATCTTGGGGAAGGCAAACTCCTACTCCGACAGGCTACCATTGTGTAAAACACCTTTCAAATAGCTCTTTGGGAACTAGTTTCAAAAACATTACTCTGGAATCATAATCTCATCCTTTTTTGACAAAAGCTGTTTTTACCTAGACTGATTGGGTTAATTTTTGGCCATTTCCAAACACCAAATTCTCTCTCAGAGAACAAATGTTTGCCACCACAGAGGAGAAAGGTTCCCTCAGGTTCTGAAGGGAATTCTGAGAGGGAGTTTCAAAAATCTGTGGGCAATAAAACTGCATTGTTGAAATAAGCACAGTCTACCAAGATGATTACTTTGAAGGAAATAATATTTCGTTCAAGTGGTATTTTGGGTATTAGCTAAAAGACAGATTGCTTTATACTCATTCTTTGTGAATTTGAGTATTTATAAAACCAGATTCATGGAAATCATTTTTAACCAAAGAAAGTTTGTTGAAACTGAGGGTGGCTGGGGGAATAGGGGCGGGTAGGGATAGGGTGGCTGGGTTATGAACATTGGGGAGGGTATGTGCTATGGTAAGTGCTGTGAAATGTGTAAGCCTGATGATTCACAAACATGTACCCCTGGGGCAAATAATACATTATATGTTAATAAAAAAAAAGAAATTTTGTTGAAATTTGTACAATTCCTTATAAAATATAAGAAAGAAAATCTTTTCTCTTTCCCTTTAAAACACACTGGCATGTTAAAAACTCTTTTTTTTAAAGTCCTTAGTGTTTTTGAAAAGACTCTATATCACTTGCCATGTCTGCAAGTACTGGCTAAGAAAACCCATTTATATTTTTCACTCTGTTTCTCTATCTTCCACAACCTGTTGCAATCTTTGATCTCTAAATTTTAGAGATTTTTAACTGAGTTTGATTTTCTCAAAATGACTTTCCCGATGATAGTTCTCAGGCAGCCAGGACAGCGCGGCCCATTTAGGGCAAAAAAAGATAACAAACCCGAAAAGGAATTAAGGCAAGTCCAAATTCCTATGAGTTTCTCTTATTCTATTTCCAAGATATTTTCAGATAAAATTTTCCAGATATCTATTAAATGTAGTAATATAGAACAAAAGTGGCCTGAGCTCAAAATCATTCTTTCCTCATCCTCTCCCTATACTTCCACCATTGTCCTGTCTCTGAAAGTCACATTGACATCTCTGGAACCACTGGAAAATTTTCAAAGCCCCAAAGCTTTCCAAAGTGCTGACTTAGGAAGTTGGATTGCTTGGTGTGCATTTCTAGAACTTTTCCACAGGTTTCCTATTCATGTGGCGAAGCAATCAATATGGATGAAGTTATTGTATAAACTCCGATCCTTGCCTCATTATGAAATCACCACCTCAGCTACACACAGATCAAGCACACTGGGACCTCACAAGGTATTTGCGAGGAGGAGGTGGGATGGAGTGGGAGGGTGGGTGGTGGTGATTTCATTGAAATAAAGAGCTTTCGTCTCTCAAGGCTTTTATATAATCTCTTTAGAAGCCATTGGGGTAACAAGGCCATCCTCCAGGATGGCACCATGATGGGGATAGGATTCCAGGCAGAGGGGAGATTTATGCCCAGGGTTGCCTTGGCTGCCCCATCCTGCATCCTAGACTCACTTTTTGAGCCCCAAAGAGCAGAGGACATGGGTGGCCACTGTGCTCAATGCCAGCATTTTCTGGGAGTCTGCATTCCACATGTGAGCTCGAAGCTGCCAATCTTCAAGGTCAGTGTGCTTGGATGGACAGTGTGGCCGAATTGAATGCTTTAGGGTCAGAGGTTCAAATCTTATCTTCACCATGTATTGGTTGCATGTCCTTGAGAGACTTAGCATCTCTGGGTGTCTTAACTGCTGAATGAGGAGGAATGCCAGCCTCACAGAATTGCTGACGGTACTTGAAACAGAAAGAAAATAACACGTGTGAGCACTTGCTTTATACCAACACAGCCTCTGATATCGAATCCCCACAACAGCTCGTCACGTAGCTGGGAACCGAGATTCAGTTAAGCCACATAGGTATTAAATAAGTAGTGAAGACATGGTTCGCTCCCAGGCCTGCCTGAGTCCAAGTCCTGAGCCTTTTCTGCTACTGCGCAGTACTCAGTAAATGTTAATTTCTCTTCAAGAGATTCCTTAAAGCTAGAGGAAATGGCAGGGCAATGGGGTAGTAGGAGGCTGGGGGATGGAGACAGATTCAGTAATGGTCTGTGGAAGGCACTGGTGCTTTGGAGGGACGTGCTGGCAAAGGAAAGATGTGTTTTCAAACCCATGTCCTTAATACCAGCCAAGGTCAACCTGAGAACAATTTGCAGTGGAAAATTACACCCGGCAAATTCTGCAGCCTGATCCTAATTAGGAGCTAACCTCTCTTATTAGGTGAACTTTTTCTTTATTCCTTCACTGTAGAGAATGGACTGTAATTTACTAATGAAATGACATGCTAATGTATGTCATCTTATAATTTGTGGATGATCAAGAGAAAATGTTCTTTAGTTAGAAAAATAGGGCTTTTATTCCAACTTTTCTTTTTTTTATTCCTTCGAAATCGTTAGTCCTTTAAACATGTTCTTTTAGTCTTATAATAAAGGAGTGGGGGAATGAGACCACCTACTTCTTCCAGAAATTCCTTTCACATCTACCCAATTGTTCCGTCTCACAGATTTACAACTTCAATTCGGCTATTGTTTATTCAGATCCCAGAGGACACTGAATGACACTGTCTGAAATGGAGGTGGCAGCCCAAAGAAACTTGTGACCAAATGCAATCAAGGCAGATGCACTTGTAGCAAAATGAGAGATAATGGGGGTAAAAATACCCCCAGACAGTGCAGATTTATAACTCAGGCCTGATGCCATTCCTGGGGTCCCATTTGTTGCTCTGGGCTCTTTTATCTCATAGGGCCTCTGAACAGGGCTGAATAACAGTTATAGAAAGTGCTAGAAGCAGACCAGATGCCCTTGTTTCTCCTTGCCGTGATGTCTCTCCTTCCTAGTCCACCACAAAGCTGCTTAGATTCTGGGGGTTGGCTCTTACTTTGGAGGTGGTTGGAAATGACTTC
Organism: Potos flavus; assembly: GCA_028534135.1. Lineage (NCBI taxonomy): Eukaryota > Metazoa > Chordata > Mammalia > Carnivora > Procyonidae > Potos > Potos flavus. The sequence goes on along the minus strand of CM052886.1, from coordinate 53,250,720 downwards.
TTCTGACAGTGTTCTACCAATGGTACTAAGAGGCTAGTCCAGCCCAGGGAAACGCACGGAGTTGTGGCAGGCACCGTGGCACTCTCGGGAGTAAAAGATGAAGATGACGTGGCGTCTTCCCTGAAGGGAGTGAATCTCCACCAGGAGGGATGGATCCACAGGTACTTTTAGCATCACGGGGAGGGGGGGTAGGCACAGCAACGGAGCAGGGGCTGCGATGCCCACGGGGAGGAAAAGGGGCGGGAGGGGGTGCTTCGACAGTTCAAGGGGAAGCCTCACAGCTGAGACTTGAGGAGGAGGGAGAGGCTTGCCGAGTGTGGAGACCAGCTGAGCCAAGGCGTGGAGGTGAGAGCAACATGAGGCAAAAAGCAAGGTGTCAGATTTGAGGCCAGAGGCCCCAGGCAGTGAAACCTGGCGGGGGTTGCTGAGCATCTGTAAGCCCAGAAGATGCAGGGAAGGTTTGTATTAGTTTCCTAGGGCTGGCATAACAAAGTACCAAGGACTAGGTGACTTAGAACTGAAACCCCTTGCCTCACAGTTCTGTTGGCCAGAAGTCTGAAAGCCAGGTGTCTGCAGGGCCATGCTCCCTCTGAAACCTGTAGGGGAAGGATCCTTTCTTGCTTCTGGAAGCCTCTACATGTCCCTTGACTTCAGTCTCTGCCTCCTTCTATACGTGCCATCCTTCCTGTGTCTCCTCACTTGTCTTCCCTCTATGGATGTCTCTGTGTTCAAATTTCCATTTTAATAAGAACAACAGTTATAATGGATTAGAGCCCACCCAAAGGCCTTAATTTTAACTTGATTATCTCTGTAAAGACCCTATTTCCAAACACAGTTACATTCTCAGGTACTGGGAATTAGGACTTCAACATATCTTTTGGGGGAAACACAATTCAACCCATAATAGGAATGAAAGGAGAGAAATCACCTTGAGATTTTTCTGAAGTACAAAAAGCATGACAATAAAGCCCCTTCCCTAGAAAAACCCCTAAGTAAATCCCTCATTCCAACCTAAATAAAACCCTGACTCTGCCATTGTTTTAATCATCCTTTAATAAAGTATCTTCCCTGTGACCATCCACTCAGGTTCATGGTGCTTCAGGGAAGAATCGAGGGCTGTGGCCCCCGACTGTGACATTTCCCCATCCTGCAAATACTGCTGTCCTGAGAAGGGTTTTTCATGGGCATGAATGGGAAAGCACCCTGTTTCTCCCAGAGTTGTCCTTGACAGAGAGCTTCTTCCTTAATCCTCCATGGAACCCCTATGTCCTCAGACGCACAGCTGTGGAATTGCTTTGTAAAGGGACTCCCGAGTCCAAACTTTTGGGTTTGTTCCTCTGAAGCTGTTGATAATTTTGAGATTTCTTCCTTTGTCAAACATGTTAATACATCTTTTTCCAATGGAAAAATACTGTGTAAGCACCAGGTTTAAAAAAAAAAAAAATCAAATGGTACCAAATACTAAACATTAATTAAGTCACTCCTTCCATTCCCTCCTCAAAGTCACTGCTCATAAATTCCTCATCTAGCCTTCCAGAATTATTCTATGGAGAGCCTTGAGGGTTTTTGTTTTGTTTTGTTTTGTTTTGTTTTGTTTTGTTTGTTTGTTTTAGACAATACACATTTAGTAGGGGACATGTTGTTAAATAAATAGTCTAGGGTGGAAACTAAAATATTCTGCAGCAGAATCTGTTAGATGTCAGGGACTTTTACCACCGAACCCACTGCCTTTTTGAAAAATAACTCATTTTCTAGATTTTGTTCTTGATTTGCTCTCTTTCAGATCGTCCTTCCCACCACAGGAAGGCATTTGTCTGCCTAACGACCTGCAAGCAGGAAGGATACTCGGCAACCTCACTTTGTTCTGCAGACCTTCACTGGAGATGCTGCAACCAGTCCTTTTAAGAGAAGACGGGACAATGACAGTAGGTGGGTGCTCAAGAAGCCTTTATGAAGTTCCCTTCCCTCTGTTAGTATCATCGTCCGTATCAGACAATTCTTTAATCTATTTTTAAAAATTTGTATGTGTTCCACAGATATTTCTCGAACACCTCTAATGTATGAGGCCGCGTGTTATGTGGGCGGGGGAAGGGGTGCGGGGTGAACCAGTGTCCCAGGGGAGAGGCTGATGAGCTGGGGGGTAAGAAATGAAGGGGGAGGCAGCATTTCAGGCAGGATGGAAAAGACACGGGACCAGAAAGTCAGGAAGACCAACCGGGGGCTGATTTTTCTTACCTCTTGGGTTCTGAAGCATCTGGCTAGTTCAATTTTGGTCGAAGGTTTTGTTTAGTATGTATTTCTTCGGTTGATGCACATGAGATAAAATATATATATTCTCAGAGAGCTACAGATTGCTTCTGAAATGATGCGGATAATGAAGGAATTTTATATGTGATCTTTTGGGGGTTTTCTTGAATAAATCCTAAGTTTTGGTGAAATGGTAACTCAGGTTCTTTGAAAAGTCTGACATCCCTTTAAATAGATCCTCCATTCAGTGTGCATTCAACAATAGCCATTCAAGGCAGTTCTTCAGGGAGTGTTACTAGATTTGCCTCTCTCATCGAAACTGGCTTTTCTCTATTTAGTGCTTTTATGTCTCCATGGTGGAGATGGTTGTATTGGGAGTAGTTTGCTCCTACAGCTACAGCTAAAATTGGGAGGTGTCGCCTGCAGAATTCTTTCGTATCAGAATGTGGTAGGAAATATAAATATGTTTGATACAGATAACCCAGCCTGCCTAAAGAAGTGATACATTTGATCAAATATGCTGTATGGCAGAAATAAGTGTTTTGATGGAGAGAAACAGTTTTGCATGTCAGTTTTAAAAGTCTGCAAATCAAAAATAGAAGGGAACTTTTTAGACTTTTGTCACACCACGAAGCATGCAGGCATGCTTGTTAATTCGTGATGACATTTTAACCAGTCCTATTTTGGCAGGAGAGATAATGACAGGGCATATTCCCATTTCTTAGAAGGTTTATAACTTCGGCTTAACTCCCGAGGTGGGGGAAGGGTAACTGCCCGCCCAGCAGCTCCATCCGGAGGTCTGGGCTGGCTCGGAACCTGCATATGGGGGCTCCGCAGAGTAGTGAAAATGGGGCGCTGCTTCACGACTTTTTTCTTCAGGTGACTCCTAGAGAATCCACTGGTGAAGGGATCTCCTACTGAGGCACAAAGAAGCATCCACTGGGAAATACTGCCATCAAATCTAAGTTTAAAGGAGAGCAGAAAAGGGAAAAGCATGCTGATTTAGCTCCTTTTGTACATAACCGGGAAAGCATGAGACTCTGCAGCCCGTGTTCCTCGGCTTGGCCTGGAATATGGTTTCATGGCTGCCTTTATTCTAGTCTACAATTTCAACATTACCTACTTGGATATGTTTCTGTGGAGAAATCCATGGTTTCACCTTGGCAGGTCAAATTTTGCCCTAAAAATACATAAACATGTCATGGTAGTCTAGGCAAATCATAAATTCTTTGTGTCTAATTTCTTCTGATTCTTGAACTAAAATCTTAATTTGCATGTTATTTAGCTATGTGCATTTTTATGAAATTAAAGGTAATTCAATGAGAAGTAGGAAATATTTGTTGCAGTCATTACTTGTAGTAGCACCTGTTAGGAACAAATATCAAAGCCCATCAACGTAAAAATGAATAAATAAACTGTGACATATTCGTCTAGTGTAATAAACTATGTCAACCTGGATAAATCTCAAAAACAATATAGTCTTTTTATCACTAAGTCTTGGAAGTGATAGCCCATCACTTCTGCTGTACCCTGTTCATTAGAAGCGAAACTTTAAGTCTGGTCAACATCTTTCGAGGGGAGGCAATCGCCAAGGGTGTGAATCCCAGGAGGCAGGGGTTATTGGGGGCTATCTTGGAGGCTTCCCACAACTACTGCGATGTATTGTTTTTAGGTATATGTGAAAATCATGTAAAAGCATGAACAAAATTATATAGTTATATCGGTAATAGTATAAAAACATGTACACGAATGATAATAGTTCAAGGTAAGGACTAGCTCCAGGGTACAGGGGAAAAACAGGATCGGGGAAAACAGGTACCAGAATATCAACTATATTTTTAATGTTTTATTTCTTTTGGAAAAAGTAAGTATGGGAAATGTTATAATTCAATAAATTTGGGAGATAGGGCAGGGATATCCATTATGTTAGTTTCTGCATTTTTGATATGTTTGAAACATTTCATAATAAAAAAGAATGAGCTAAATATAAGTAAGAAAAACCCTTTTGTACTATTTCCTCTGGGCTTGAAGAGTGGGGTTCAGGTACTTCACAAACATAGATGTGGGAGATGCGGGAAAGAGAAGGCCTGACTTCTTGGTACCAAGAAGGTGTGGGTGTCACAAAGGGACCATTAATCAACCTACCAAAAACTTTTTGTGTGTTGTAGGTGCAAAGTCTTGGGCTGAATTTTGGGGATGTTGACTTATCTTTTCAGTTGGAGAAGGCCTGACTCTGACCTAATTTAGGAGTATGGATTCTGGTAAGAAAAGGAGTGGTGAAGGATGAGTGAATGGAAATTAGTTGTGTCTACTCCATTAAAAAAAAAAATCTAGAAACAAAGATTTCCAGATCCAGCATTTAATAGTTCTCAAATATATTTTCTGTAAAATAAATTGATAAAATGATCTGATAAGTTTTCTATTTCAAATGTTTACTTTGGGCTCTATAATATTCTGACTGCATAGTGCATTGTCCTGAATTTTTAATAAACATTTTGAGTGTCATTTGGTTTTCTTGTAATTTTTCATCTTTGGTCCAGGAATATTTCACTTTGCAAAAATAACACCTTTTTTAATTGTGGCGAAAAACACTTAACATTTACTGTCTAACCATTTTTAAGTATACAGTTCAGGGTTATTTAGTACGTTCATAGAGTTATGCGACCATCACCACCATCCATCTCCTAAGTTTGTTTTATTTTGCAAAACTGAAATTATACCTATTAACTCTGCATTACCCCAAACCCCCAGCCCTTGGCAATCACCATTTTGCTTTCTGTCTCTATAAATTTGACTACTCTAGGTATCTCATATAAATGGAATCATACAGTATTTGCCATTTTGTGATGTCTTATTTAACTTTGTATTATGTCCTTAATAAGGTTGATCTTTGCTGTAGTATACATCAGAATTTCCTTCCTTTTTAAGGCTGAATAATATTTCAGGTACACACATTTTGCTTACCCATTCATCTGTTCTTGGACACTTGGGTTGCTTCCATGTTTTAGTTACTGCGAATAATGCTGCTATGAACACGGGCATACAAATATTTCTTTGAGGCCCTGCTTTCAATTCTTTTGGATATATACCCAGAAGAGGAATTACTTGATCAAATGGTAATTCCATTTTTATTGTTTTGGGGAACTTCCATACTATTTTTTCCTCCATTTTGCATTCCCACCAACAGTGGGAAAGATTCCAATTTCTCCACATCCTCACCAACGCTTGTTAGTTTGTTACTTTAAACTAACTGGTATGAGATGATATCTCATTGTGGTTTTGATTTGCATTTCTCTAGTGATTCGTGATGTTGAGCATCTTTCCATGTGTTTATTGGCTACTTGTGTATCTCATGGGGGAAATGTCTGTTCCTTTGCCAACTTTTTGAGTCAGGTTGTTTTTTTGGTTGAGTTTTAGGAGTTGTCTACATTGTGTGGGTATTGATCCCTTATCAGATATGCGATTTGTAAATATTTTCTACCATTCTGTGGGTTGCCTTTTTATTCTGTTAATAGTGTCCTTTGAAGCACAAAAGTTTTTAATTTTCATGAAGTCCAACTTGTCTATTTTTTCTTTTGTTGCCTATGCCTTTTGTGTCATACCCAAGAAATCATTGCCAAATCCAATGCAAGACATTTGACTTTTAATTACAGTTGCCACTTCTCTTTCCCTCACTGTTCACCAGGGTGGAACAGATCTCATTTTTCTGTCTTCTGAACTTATAAAACATGTATGTAATTACAGCTTGGGTGCACTTTCCATTTCCATTTTTCATTTTAACACCCCATCATTGTTACATTATCTTTATCTGATTTTATTAAAAACATTTTTGTTCTGAAGAATTTTCCCAGGTATTTTATTACTGTAATTGGCATCATCTTCCTGAATCTCTTTTTAGCTGTTCTCTAGCATATTAAAGGGATGTATTTCTGTTCTGATTGCTGATTCATGGATTTGTTGGAATGCACAAGCAGATTGCATCTCTGTGAATAGTTAGTTATTTTAAATATGTCAGAATTGTCCCTAGAAGATTTCCTAAATGAAAGCTGATTCCAACCAATTTACTTAAATTCATTCTGAATTACCTCAGACTCTGTCTTTAACACATTCAATATTTATGCAATGCATCCTCATGAGTGTTTCAGATATATTGTTTGGGGATAGGATGAAGCATCCAAAAATAATTAACACCGTGGGCAAAGATAACGAAATGACAAAACTGAAATAGAAGATGCAAATGTAAAACCATTTTTAGCACGAAAAGTATCAATCGAGAGTAAATCTTTCTGGGCTGGAGAGCTGCAAACAGCAGCAGGACCAATGTTTATAAGATGCAGCATTTTGCAAGATGGACAGAAGCCAGGATCATCACTGTGGTATATTATATGATCTGGGTACAGTTATGTTTCTATAATTGATTGGAATTGTCCACGGAGAATGTTCTTTGCTGCAATCCAAGGATTTCTTCAATGTTTCAGTTTCTCCAAAGGCCACTTGAAGGGTAATGTGTTTTTAGAGGAATGCATTTTTCTAAAGTATCAGAAAATAAGATTGAGGTTTTACTAAGATGTCTATATTATTCTTATGGCTTCTGCTAAAAACAGCACTATTTGAAGCCAGCAGCATGTTTTTTCCCTCCTTATTTTTGGCTAGAACTAGGTTTCAGAAGTTGGATAAAATGGTGTAAAAATAGTTACTTCTGAAAGAAAAACCAAATATTTGCTTTTAAAAGGAAAGGGTTTAGGTTTTTACTGAATATCCTCAAATTGATTTTCACGCTTATACAAGCATGGGAGCAACCCAACTCCCAGGGAGATTGGGCAGCGTGGGTATCGCTTTGCAATGTTAGGAAAAGTACATAAATGCTTTTAAGGAAACTTTAGAGCCAGCTTTAAAACGTCTCCCTCTGGGTGCAACGTATCTTGCACTCAAATACTTGGTCAATGTGTGAGGCGCATCCACACTGTTGCTCTCAAAACCTGTTCTGCTTCTAGAGTAATCCGTCTCTGCTGACTTGGACATCAGATATGACTCTTGGCAAGATTCTGAAGGGGTGATGTTTATCCTCAAAATACCAGAAGGGGTAGAAATGAGGCAGTCAGACCTCTCTTTCATTGTCTCGGGCCTCTATGTACCATTCACTATCCCACCTAAGCACGTTCCCAGAAAGCATTTTCAGAAAAGGTCCACTGAAGGAATGAATCCCCATTCCCATGTATGCTGAGCTACAACTGAAATGGCGCATGCATTTGAATTTGAAGAGGTGGAAATATTGTAGCACAAAGGGAAGGAACGCAAGTGAATACCTCTCTGAGTACAGAGATTTTACTGTTTTTGGTGGGGTAGCAATAGTGGGGTGGGCTCTTAGCCTACTGCCCACTGACATAAAATCAATGCCGAGGATGAGTTTATTTACAGTTTGTCACCTTAGACTTTCATTTACCTTTTATTTACTCTTGACGGCTCTTTATCATTTTCTAAGCATTTTCACATAAATGATTCATTAAGTGAAATTGATAAAACAGTTGCTGTACCAGACACTGTGTATACAACAATAAAGTTCACTGCCCTTCTTATCACCATGGAGCCAACCACTACGAGAGGAAGCGTAGGCAGGTATTTCCTCTGTTTTGTAGGTGAGAAATGCAAACACAAGAGTTGATCAGATATATTGTCCTACATCTTCCAATATATGCTTGGGTCACCAAATACAACACAGGTGTAAGGTAGCATTACAGAAACTTAATAAAAAAAAAACCCAAAAAACCAAAAAACCAAATCCAAACCGAAAACCAAAGAATGCAAACTGCTTCTCTTGATACTACAAGCCCAGCTTTTCTTTTTAATCCATACCTATTCCTTCCAGATCCCTGATGAAACTGTGTTGTAATAGGAAATAGAGCATCTTTTCTGATAATGCTCAGCTGAAATAACACTGTCAAGATGCACATTCCTGGTATACCACCCATTCATTTTGGTATTGTAATTTGATGAGCTTATTTAAAGCTTAATGGACATCATTAGCATTCTGTTGAATGGCTATTAGACACTTTCATGTAGTATCAGTTTCAGATAGTTGAAGAACTTTGCAATGATTTGTTTCCAGTGTGATCTGGCGTTTGGTGGAGAGACAACTGTAATGTTGGGGCAGATAATGTTTTATTAATAAAGGTCTCTGGGTAGCCTGCTTATTCATTATTTTATGATTGTGTTGTGAAGTTTATTTTGCCCCAATCCAAAACTTCTCTTCTGTAATTTACACCCATTTTATTTTTTTATAAATAAAAATACCATGGTCCACCATGGTATTTTGTTTTTAATAACCCTTGCATCAATTTGACTAAAAAGCAGCCACAAACCTAGACTTATACATCCAGTTTGTCCTTTTAGACTATTACCTTTGGAACATATGCACCAATCCTGATGTATTGCCATGAAGAATATTTTTGGAATCTCCCTTTTCTAACCGTCTTTGGTGTCGATTTATAAGCCATGAGAAAAGCAGTTTCATTTTTATGGCAGTCAGCATTACTTAGTGTTAGCCTTTTCACTTGCAGGAATTATGTGGTTATTTCAGAAACTCCATTCCCTCCTGAATGGTTGGCACTTTTGAGGCCACTGGGAAATACGGGCCCTATTAGCTTTAGGCAGTTCTAAAACTGGCTCTAGATCAGCCTGCCACACCCTGCAAAGTGTGGTCTTTTAAGATCCATCAGGGTTGGAAGTTCTGGAATAAAATTCATCTTAGATCAGTCCTACAATCCTCAAATCATTAAAAACTGCTTTCAATATGACTTGGAATCAAAGGGTGCAATCATTCAAGGTAACTGTATTTTTTTTCAACGGACAGGCATGGCGTCTAGGTAGTTTAACAAATCCAAAGAAAATGGAGATAACTAGTAAGGAAACATGGGTTTGGGAACTCAAAGAACTTTTAATGACAAGGAGGTGCTGTGATTCTGCTCAACCAAATACGGATTTGCAGTCCATCATCTTCTCCAGGACCTCTCTATAAAGAACCGGTTAACATTAACTTACAGATACAGTATTACCTATGAAACTTTAATCATATGCATTTTAGAAATATTTTCCAAATTACAGGCTAGTTGAAGAATAACAATAAAAATTTAAGTATCCATTCAGATATGGCAGTCTGGCCCTAAAGCTTAACCTTGGGTAAGCCTGGATCCAACCTCTGAATAGTATCCCAAGATCCTTAAATTGACATGCAAAAGACTTGGGAAGAATTTTCAAGCAAAGTGGAATCCCTGAAATCTCATTTAAAAACCTCAAATTTGAAGAATTTTATTTTCCAGGGGTAGTACAGAATGCTCATGATGAAAAGTCAAAGAGCTGAGGCTGAAATTGTGGGAATAACTTTTTAGAAGTCACTGCAACCATTCTCCATTACTTAAAATCAGGCTTCCTGGACAACCTGGAATTAATAATCATTCTCAGAATTTTTGAGGACCGTAAAATAACATAACTAGAACTCATTAAACTACAAATTTTTATCTGCTTGTTTTGCTTAGATTTAGAATTTAGATTTCTGAAAGAAAAAGAAAGCTATCAATACATATCTTGGAAGCCAAATTTTTTTGTATTTACTAATACTCAATCTGAAGATTTAAAACTTCTCTCAGGTTTTTCTTTTCATTTTTTTAAGAGATTTATTTATTTATTTTAGAGAGAGAGAGAGAGCAAGCATGAGTGGGGGGAGGGACAGACGGAGATGTGGGATTGATCTCAATCAAGATATGATCTCACTTGAGATCATAACCTGAGCCAAAATCAAGAGTCAGACACTTAACCAACTGAGCCACCAAGGTGCCCCTAGATTTTTCTTTTTAAAGAAGCTGGGTCATGAAATAATCTTTGCCAACTTAGTTTGGATTATTTCTGAAAGAGAGAAGGCCCAAAGTTATTATCAGTTCATATTCTTCAAGCATATGGAGTTCCTGTTTGGGGATCCTTTCACTGTGAATAGTTAGCAGTAGTGATGGCGGAAAGAAAGACATCTGGTAAGAGAAGATAGAGAGTACAACCGGCTGGAAAGGTTTTATGATAATTTGAAGTTTTAAAATAACTATAATATCCAAGATCCATTGTTACACAAAAATATTTCATTCTTCTTTTCCATAAATAATGAGTCATCATGACAATAAAACTACCAATTAACCTAAGTATCCCTTTCCTCTGGGGGCATGTTATAAGAAGTCCAGGTAAGTACCCTGCTCTTGGTGAATCTGTGAGAGTAGTGAGCTCTAGAAGAGTCAACTGAAATGTATTTTAGAATCCTTGTGTGCTGTATTTTAGAATCCTTGTGTCTTCATGTTCATTTAGTCATTCAGTAAGTATTTATTAAACAGCTACCATATGCCAGGTAATGTTCTAGGTCCTGATTAACGTAACCAGGCACTAGAGCAACACAAATCCTAGCCTTCCTGAAGCTTAGTCAGGAGAGACTAGCAACAAACAAGTATTTCTGTGGTGATAAGAACAAATGAAGAAAATCAAGAAAGGAAGATGGGGAGGACTGGTGGACTTGGGTGGGGTTGTCATTTAAACTAAGATGGTTAGACCTGTGGGTGTCTGGGGAAACAGCAGTCAAGACTGAGGGAGTAGCCAGAGCAAAGGTTGTGCATGATGTTCACCAACAGCAAGGTGACCACTGTGGATGGTGAGGAGTGAGCAAGAAGGAGAGTGATGAGATGAGGTCAGGGGTAGTTAGGGGAGGAGGCACAGACCATGCAGTACCCTGTAGGCACTATGAAGAGTCTGGCTTTTCTTCTGATGGAAAATCGGAAGATTTTGAGCAGAGCAGGCTAATCATCAGACTTAAACCTTTCAAAAGGATGTTTGTTGTGGAGAAAAAATGTTATAAGGGGCAAGAGTAGCAGCATGGAGGCCAGGCAGGAGGATGTGGTGTGGCTGAGGGTGGTAGCAATAAAGGTGGTTGGATTCTGGATAGATTTTAAAGGTAGGGGCGCCTTGTTGGCTCAGTGGGTTAAAGCCTCTGCCTTCGGCTCGGGTCATGATTTCAGGGTCCTGGGATCGAGCCCCACGTCGGGCTCTCTGCTCGGCGGGGAGCCTGCTTCCCCCCCCTCTCTGCCTGCCTCTCTGCCTACTTGTGATCTCTCTCTGTCAAATAAATAAATAAAATCTTTAAAAAAAAAAAAAAAAGATTTTAAAGGTAAACCTGAAAAGGTCTCTGGGCAAATTAGGTGTGAGTTGGGAGAAAAGGGGAGTCAGAATGATTCCAAGGTAACCAGAGGTGTGTGTGGAGAGCATGCTTGGGGAGTGATGTGCAGTTTTCTAAGGCTACTGAGTTAGTTTACTAGAAGGGAATGTTAAAACTTGAGGACGAGGGTCTATCTTGTAGACTTTCAGTCTGTTGCATCACTGTGTGTGTGAAGGTAAGAGGAAAAAGATCATTTTTGGTGACTAAATATCCTGTCACTGTATCCTCTTCCCATCAAAAAGCTGACCATGGAATTTGGGACGAATAGGCAGAGAACGGTTCCTTATCCATGTCAACTCATTGTTGGGGTTGAAGGTCCTGCATTCTTGTGTTGGGGTTGTAGGGATGTGGGATTGTTTCTGATACCTGAATTTCAATTGTTCCTAAATGTAACAAGAAACAGAAGGACCTGTTTACAAGAGAACTGGAATCCACATTGCCCTGAGGGAGAAGAGGGATAAGTCTGAGGAACAACCCAAGTATTTTTGGGAGCGTGGGTGATGAATTTTAGCTTCAGTTCAGTGGTGGTAATGTATATGTAAGGAATGGGAGTTGCAGGGGAAAATGATGGAAGGAAACAGAGGCTTTCTGATTCTTACCAACTAATGTCCTCCCTATCACCACACGCTTCATCTCATTAGCCTTTTGCTGAGTGAAGTCTGTGGAACTTACTGTTTCTCCTTTTTCATTACTCACTCGGGCCTTACCTTCTGCAATCTAAGCTTCTTCCTTCCCCATTGTGCTGAAATTACTCTCTTAACAACCATTAATGACCTACTATCCACAGAACCAGAACTCTTGATTTGGTTCTCACTTCCTGGGCTTCTTGTCAGTACTCGGTACACATTACCCACCAAAGGTACAGATGCATGCCTTACCAGGCTCTCAGCTAGCTCATGTCTCCACTTCTTCTTTGTTCCACTCTCAGAATGTCCGTTGTCATAATCTTCTGTGGCGACCTGCCAAGTAATTATACTGTATACACATAAGACTTGCTGTCCTTACCCTCTAACTCAAGGTCATTCCAGATTTTTCCATCCTTCTTGCCTATTGATTCCTTTCATGTTTCTGAAAGGGCAGACCAACTAGACATCCTAGGTGGGGCTGTCTCAGAGCCTTTGTTAATGCCGATCTACCTGGAATGTTCTTTCATCTCTGCCTTCACAATTCTAACCATCTTCAAATCTCAGCCTACATGTCCTTTTGTGATTTTTTAAAATAGTATCTCACTGCTGCAATTACTTTTTATGATAACTATCTATCTCTTTTCATCACCAGGCTGCCTTAAAGGTAGGATATGTCTCTGACTCATGTGGGTATCAGAGTACTCAACATACTACCTAGAATGAGTATCTGACTGGCATTTCAATTATTTGAACTTGATGAAATCCAGAGGAATATAAAATGGAATATGAAATTAGTCTGATTATGTTGGCACATGTCCTGTAAGAATGCACACTTAACACTAACATTTTGGTTGAGTAATGAGCAAGAATAAAGTCATAGATAAATAGTGTTCATCACTCACTGGGATGGAATGTTTCCATCCAAGCACACCTTGCCTCACTAGTGTCTTCTGCACCTTATTGCAAACTGATCACTTTTAATTTTAGAATTTAATCAGTCACATTATTTTTCCTTCTCTCTGGGGGACAGAACAGAAATTCTTTCTTATTGCTCCTATGCCTTGTGTCAGAGGCCCAGTGAAGTAGATCTCCTACCCGCCCACACCTGCACGGTCTCTCAACAAAAAGAAATGATGCTGATAAACATGAAAACTAGGAGACTTCCTCCTCAGCTTCCTGCATAGATTGGTGACCATTTGTCTATAACCTTTCGTTTTCATTTAATTCTACTAAAACAGGGGTTAAGGTATGAACTTCAATTAGGAAATAACCACCCTAGGAAAAGCACCTATTACTTACGTGAAGTAAACTTCTGAGACAAGAGCCCTTCAGACCCCTCATACCCACTGTACTTCAATGTCTTCCTATTAGTCATTCAGATTTAATTTTGTAAAGTGCATGCCTGCTCTCCCCACCCCACTTTTATTCATTCTTATTTTATTATTATTATTTTTCAGCATGGAAAAGGAGGTACACAAAAGCAATATATTCCAGTTTATGAAAAACTTTTAAATTCTAGTACTTGAGGTGGTTACATTGGGAAGTATTTTACAATGATTCGCTGCAGGGCCAGGAACAACTGAAATTACTTTCCAAGGATAGAATTTAATTCCACTAGACTGTATATTATTATATGGACATTGGATTCTAACAACATTTTAGTTCGAAAAAGGTATTTTTCGTGATGGAAACCGTACGGACATAGAGACACTTCCTTTATCGCAAGTGAAAACCTACCTGTAGGGGTTGGAAATGTTTTGTGTTTGCCTCAGACCTGTCTTGGAGAGCATAAAGATGAAAAATTGTACTGTGTAGTCTGTCCATGTTACAACACGAATTAGACTGTACTTCTCTCCTTGTGTAAATAAATGTATCAGAAAGAGAATGGAAGTGAAGTCTTGAAGTAGAGGTCATGAAAATAAGAGAAGAGTAAGGGGGAATAAATGGCAAGGAAGCAGGAGAGATAATTGAATCAGCTTGTCTTGAAGTGGCACTCTAAATATTTTATTTTCACCAGTTACAGTATCTACATTTTCTAAGATCAGTATATTCGGTTTTCTTTATCATCATTGGGCTCTGCAATATAATTTTACATCATATATTATTAACATTTTTGACTCTAAGAAATTCTTGAACCTACATGTGATCAAAGTATAAATTTTGCTAACAACCCACAGTATGTGCCTCCATACAGATTTATCTTACATGTTTTATGCTGCAGGGTTAGAAATCTCTTACAACAAATCCTAACACTGTCATGCCTCAGTGTAGTATCCCTTAGAAAAAAATGAACCAACATTCTTGTAAACATTACACTGTGAGATGCAAAACTGGATGGGTAATTCTTAAATCTCATCTCAATAGACACAAAGTTTCTCCTACATGCGTGTTCATTTCACATATCAAGAAACCCATGAAGACAACACTATAAAAGGCAACATTTGTGAAAAGGCACCGCAGCTAGCCTTGTGTCGCTGGAGTCAATACTGCGGCTGCTGTCGATATCCTGGGTGTCTTGAGGTCAGAAGTTGATTCCACCAAGGCAAACATCAAGTAATTCGACTTCGTCTAGATGAATGACCAGCCAGACTTCTTAACCACTTCTCTCCAACGGACTGTTCGGGTCAGGTTACTTCACTTCCAGGTCAGTCAACGCCTCGGAGACCTCCTCGTTGACCTGGGCGGAAATGCTTGCGGGCGTGACGTTGAGATGAATGTCATACTGCTGGTCCAGGCCGAGGTAGCAGTCGCTCATGACATACAGTGTGTAGATATACCTAAAACATGAAAACAGAACAAGACGTAAAACCGCAGACATCTTTAACTCTTGCAGAACGCTGGTCGTGAGCTTCTGCTTACCTTCCAGGTAGTTCAGGGGTATAAAAAGAAATGGAAACAACGTGATGATTTCGAACATATCCGACTCTTTTCAGAGCAATAAGTTCTCTCTTATCCACTTCTCCTAGTATCAAAAACCATCCTTCATCTTTCAATTTGGGAAATCGGGGGGTAACTGCATGGCTGTCTTGCTTTCCCTGTAAACCAGGAAAAAAAAAAAAAGATAAACCATTAATAATGTCTAGACTTTCTATGCCCCTTGATTGTGGTTAAAAGGCTACGTTGTTTTCCTTGAAAGCCATAAATCTACACGGTTCAGTATATCTATCTGGGATGTTTTAAATTTTCTGGTTTGGTGTCTTTGATGTGCTATCACCTATCATTTTTCAGGCATCTTGAAGCACATTATAGATACTACTTGGTGGCTATAACCACCAGAATATTTGGCTCAGTTAGAACAGAAAACTCTGAATCTTAATATCAATTTAGTAAATTCTCACATCATTCTTATAAGTGATATTAATATCCCATTTGCAGATAAACAAATTGAGATATAATCATGCTAACCGAATCTTCCAAAGCCTTATTCACAAGAAACTGATACCTAGGGAAAAAAGGCATCAAGACTGGACCTTGGACCTCAAGATAATTAGTACTATATAATATAAATACGTTCTCTCGATGCAAGAATAAAACTCACATAAAAAAGCATATATTCTAATATGACAATATTAAAAAATCCTTTCTTTGAGGAATGGGAAATTGTAAGCCAAGCAATTTGTAAAATACATTAATCACCACAATCCAAGAACCTGCATCACCATAATGGCAGCACTTGAAGTCTTTACTTTAGATGGATTTTACGAAATACGAGATTATTTTAGTGATTCTTTACAATGACATTATGGCATAAAATTTACTAATAATGACATGCTCTTAATCACACATCATTAAATATTCTAGAGGGAGATGCTGCACTTAAGACATTTTAAAAGAGAAGACTGAGAGCAATGCATCTTTACAGCATTTAGAACAGATTGAGAGTTTTTCTAGTATGATTAAATCTAATTTTTAAGTAGTAATAGTACGGTAGAAAAATCTTAGTTGTTTTCCCATGATTTTATCTGTATGATTATTACTATTTTTTTTTTTTAAGCTGGGATATATTAGGTCATCTAAAAATGCTCATATTAAAGCCTCTGAACTATCAGAGGCCAATCAGTTCATATTTACACTGACTGATTTTTAGAATTAGAAATTAAATGAGATGGGACCCGAAGGCACAGAGCTAAAAAGATGTAATGACAGAGAGCTCCTGCTTGCTCTGTGTTTGAAACAGAGTGGACAGTACTCATGAACAACAGCCTCATTCTTGAGGGCTTATTTTATTTTATTTTTTAAATTTAAATTCAATTAGCAAACATGTAAGTACATCATTAGTTTTTGGTGTAGTGTTCAATGATTCATTAGCTGCATATAACCCCCAGTGCTCATCACATCACGTGCCCGCCTTCATCTGAGGACTTATTTTAGATATGGGAATGCCCCTGACAGCACGGGGTGAAACAGAAGATAAATTCTTTCTTATTTCAATTATTATGGTACTAAAAACCAATTCGCCCACATGCTCTGTACTAATATTCTTAGGGGGCCAAATGTTTAAGTTTCTGTGTCATAGGTAACAGAAAAGACCAGAGTAATTTAAAATAAACATGTTGTAAATCTGTGGCCTGTATGAACACTGACAAAGCTGTCTCGTGTGTGCTCTAGTGAAGGAAGCGGGAAGATGTGGCAACTGAGGCCCAGAATAAGACACTTTTGGGTCTTATTCAAACTCACGGAGGTGAGTGGGAAAGCTTTGCCCCACTGTGCACCTAGCTACATGTGGTTTCTATGTCTCAAAGTGCCCGTGGGCAGTGCTTCTCTAACCTTACTGTCCTTGAAAATCTTTTGGGGTGCTGGGTACAACTACAGATTTTGAGATTTCTCCCCCTGA
Source organism: Potos flavus (assembly GCA_028534135.1). NCBI lineage: Eukaryota > Metazoa > Chordata > Mammalia > Carnivora > Procyonidae > Potos > Potos flavus. The sequence goes on along the minus strand of CM052886.1, from coordinate 53,233,772 downwards.
GATTCTGCTGCAGCCAGTCTGATAAGTAGGGCCAGGGACTCTGTACTCCAAATTCCAGGAAATTCTGCAGGGCTGAGTAGACAGACCACGTGAACACAGTACTTCAGGCAAGATACTATTATGTAAGGTGCGTATTCTGCGGCTGAAAAGTGGCCCATGAGAATGGACTGGTTCCAGAAGACTGACTCTCGCTGCTCAAGGCCAGTTGAGAAAGCAGGATTCGTCAGTGACACGGACACATTAGTAATATAAAAGATATGTGTGGTGGCGCACGCTGGGATCTGGTGTGAAGCATTTGAGAATGGAAACCAAACACCATACCTTGTGGAACCCGAAGTGGACTCGCTGCAAGCTGACTTGAAGCACATACTCTTGGTCAGCGTGCAATTTGATCCACCTGTTGTCATTTCGTTTGTCTGAAGTCAGGGTTGTGATCGAGAGTTCACCATGTCCCTCCACTGAGTCATCCCACCAGCCTTTAACGCTTAAGCCAACATCTATCACTGGCAAGCGGGATAAGAAATTCCATGCCTGAATAAAAAACAGAAGAAAAATAATAAGGAAGGGTTAATGTGAAATGCAGTGATCAAGAAACTGTGCTTTGAAAAAAAAAATCAACCTCTTTGTCTTGAGATTCATTCTAGATTCACTGCAGTTATAAGAAATAATACAGAGAGATCCTGTGCACCGTTTCCCCAGTTTCCCCAATGGTAGTGTTTTATAAAACTAACGTACAATATTGATACAGGATATCGACACTGATACAATCCACAGTTCTTATTCAGATTTCCCAGTTTTTCTTGTACTCATTTGTTTTTTGGTAAAAAGAGTGTGCTTTTAATCTTTATAGTTTAAAGTCCTTTTAAAAACAACTAAAAAATTATTAATCATTCACTAAACTTGTCACGTGACTCCTTCACTATAAATCCCGCCTAGATATTGAGTGGCTATTGACTACACTAAGCAATAAGTTTAAAAAATGTTTGTTTTTGAGTTCGTTTGTTTTAGAGAAACATCTGGTCTAACATGTATGTGACTTCTAAGGCAGAGAGCATTACTGGGGGATAGAAAGACAATTTGAAAAAAAAAAGTTGTGATGCAATGTCACTCAGCATCATTCATTGACTACTGATTGTACAAAATGATTTGTTTGTTCCTATTCCAAATTTATTCTGAAAGGAAAACATTTCCATATGTTTGTATATCACAAGGAACCCTGTAGGGGTCCTTCTAGAAATAAAATATGTGTTTTTGACATTAGATTGAGAATACCAATTAAAATGATGCATACTAAAGGGATAGAAAATATTTTACCAATTTTATTCTTGCTCTTCAAATTGAAAGACATTTTGAGAAATCAGTATGCATATAGCAAGCACTCATCTTTAACAAATGAATTTCTAAATCTACAGAAAGGATATAACAAAATAAACTTAATGTTATCCTGTAACATTGTCACCTTTTCCTAACATTTATAATTATTTAGAATACCCCTATCAGTCAAGAAAACTTCTCAATATATTGGTTAGTTTTATCAGTTGTTAGCTTCTAAGTTAGTTTTTAAAAGTGCATGAATACTTTAATTTTGTATTTTCTTTTCTTTCCTAACTCTATACCATAGATTTCCTTATAGGCTTTGATGTTCTGTTTGCTAAGACTTTAGTGCTGCCTAGTATACCTAATTGAAATGAAGTAGCCCTGATGAATCAAACTACCCCTTAGGAATTCAAAAAATGTAAATCTAATGCAAATTTTCAATCCACCTACAATCCTATAGCTTGTCTTGTGAATCTGAAATTATGTCTGGAATAGATCTTGAAATAGTCAAGCCGCAGAATGGTCTACACTGTGCCTCAAGGTAACAGATGGCCTATCCCCTGCTAGAACCAAGAGTCACTGAGTACAGAAGCTGTACCACTTGATGTTCTAAGCCTGGCCAGAGTGGGAAAGTGATGAAGGGGACACTTAAATACACAATTTCTGTAAAGCTTTTAACTTTGTGAGACAACACTAGTAACACTTACCACACGAAGCAAGACTTCATGTTTCTTCACTTGTACTATTAAATTAGTTACCAAAGGTGTTTTCAGTTATTAGCAACTCATTGGGATTTTACTTTACAAGGCTCCCAAAAGTCAGATCTGGTTTTTATATATATGTGATCTTTTTTATAGCATGATATTATTTTTCATCCTTGTTGTGTACACATACTTTTGTTGGGTGTGTGTATGTATACACACACACACACACACACACACACACACACACATAAAAAAAAATAAGCTATTTTTAAAGAAACCGCTAAGACATTTCAGTACCAGCCAAACATATTTATCTGAGGATTAATCTTCATCTATTGAATCAGGCAAGAGCACTGCCAATGCATACAATTATTTAATTAGCAGCCAAATCCTCTGCCAGTCAGCAGCCGTTCCAGGCATACTGATGGGGTAGAAGATGCAAATCTCACAGTCGTACTGCTTTTTCTCATTACTACTGCAATTAGCACTTAAATTGATGCTTTAAACATACTAATTTCTGGAATAATTCAGGATTTGTATGTTACCTGGGATCGTCTCACTGCAGAGCCGACACCAGATTGCTCCGCAAATTGAAGCACTTTTGAGCCAAATAACCATCATCATATCAGACTGAGCCAATTTGCATTTGGTTTTAAAGATAACAGAATGGCAATTTATGCAAATAAATTAAGTAAGTTTACTTCTGAGTTCTCCCTGAACTAATTATAACAATGTTCTAATTTTTCATCACATCTAAAACTTGGCTTGAAATCAGTGTATGTTAGGTTAGAAATCTATTGTTGCTAACAGAAGCCTTGTTTTGGTTTAAATACATTGTTTTTATTCATAATTTTGATGGTAATTTAGTTAGAAAGGTAGGCACTTATTATGAATATTTAAGTTGTTTTCTGTGCCAATTTTGAGTTCAACAGAAATTGAACAATCAGACTTTAATGCCTGTAATACTTGTTTCTAAGTTGCTCAAAACTAAGTTCCACTAGAAAAAAAAGAATAACATGGTTTGGAAGTTTCTTTAATACCTGCATTTGCAAGTCAATATGTTAATTATGTTATAAATCCTGAATGTTTGACATGTTTAGGGTAAAACTGCTTAAGACTTAAAAGTCTATATATGCCAAATATTTCTGGCATCGTTCATTCATATTTTTGGCCTTTCCAAAGACGGTGTGGAGTGATGACCTATGTTGTCTTTCACAACATAGATTTAGCTTTCTATCTAAGTTATTTGGTATACAAATAAGAAGTTTACTTAAAGAAATATTTTGGAATCTAGGAACAATAAAGTGATTAAAATAAAAGGGGAGGCTATGCTATACGAATGTAACTGAGGCAACTGCATGAAAATCTACCCAACTGAAATTTATACCCAAGTGGATAATGCAGCCTAGTTAGTGATGGACAAGCTACTGTAGGCCTTTCTAAGCTGGTTTAATAGCATTATACTGAATCAACTTCCAATAATGCCAATGCTACTACTTAATTACTGTTACTGTACTTTTTTTAAAGACTTTATTTATTTATTTGAGAGAGAGATAGAGAGAGAGCACAAGTAGGCAGAGCGACAGGCAGAGGGAGAAGGAGAAGCAGGCTCTCCACTGAGCAGGGAGCCCGATATGGGGCTCGATCCCAGGACCCTGAGATGATGACCTGAGCCAAAGGCAGACGCTTAACGACTGAGCCACCCAGGTGCCCCTGTAATTATTTTTAATATTATTGAACTCTGTTCTATATTAGGAACTGCATAAAGCAGTTGACATACTAATAGCCTGCTTCATTTTCACAAAACTTCATGAGACAGGTATGATGTGTCCATGTTCATAATCACAGTAAATGGCAGACAGAATTTAAACCCGGGTGGAGTCTGACTCCAAAACCAATGCTTTAAGTTAGAAAACTCTTGGTATAATTCCCCATACAGAATAAGGAAGCTTCGAAACACAGAAACAATGGCCTGACCTGCTTCATTTTCACAGCTGGCAGCTCATTTTCCATCATGGAGCTGAATACATGGTCTTTCCCTCCGCAGGCATGGATCAGTTCAGGAAGGCAATCGATGAGGCCATGGCCCCCACCACGTCCGCCCTTTATACCTGGGCTCCATTTCCTGCGAAATAATACCAGCATTAACCAATGAATTCTTTCACAGAGCGAATGAGAATTCCTGACAATGGTGGTTTACCTAATGAGGACAGTTTTTTAAAATTAAGACTACTATCCAACTTTTTCAAGGCCATTATCATTAAGTTTCAATATCAGCCAGCATTCTCTAATACATCAACCCCAGGAAGTATGGCTCTTCTGACATAAGATGTGGAAATCAAATGTGAGCTCAGTAACACTTAGGGTTTACAGGGAGGGGGTGCGTATCTATAGCACTAATGTATACTAGTGCTTCCATGCGTTAAAGCGCTGAAATGGAGCCCTGGGAGGTCTCTTTAATGGACACAGGAAGTGTCTCTAATATAATTACTTGAAGAAAGTTTTCATTTTAAGTTGTTGGGAACATATAATTAAAAGTACATTTTTGGAATCTTTAAGATTTCTAAGGCACGATAGTGCCAGAGCCCCAAGAACACAGTCCACCTATATTTTACCCTCTATTTTCTGTTTATATAGCAAGAAGAAATATACAATTGAAATCACATAAATATAGTGCTTTTCAGGGTGACAGCAAAGAACTGGATCAAATCTCCTAGACCCCAAGCAGCTTTCCATGACAGATCTGCGTGCAGTGTTGCAATAGTAACCTTATGTACCTACTTTACTGTTGAAACCCAACTCCCCTAACTTTTAGTACCGTATTGGAAGGGTTCCTGAAACCAAGCTGCAGACATCAGGTGTCTGCTTTTCCCCTCATGCCACCTGCTGCTGGTGTGGCTCACTCTCTGAATGTGCCTTTTAGTTTCCGGGACATCCCGTGGTGGGGACTCAAGCACCGTGGAAATAACTGCTTTGGAACCCAGTACACTTGAGTCCAACTGAGGGACTTTCTGAGGAGACCCCAATGTGTGTGCGAGGTTCTGGTTGGCATCTGTGTCTAGATGCCTCAAATGAGTGCACCCCTTAGTCCAGCTGACAGGAGGAAGCGGGTGCACGATGGCAACCTATAGCCACACTGTTCTGTTTGTCTACATGACTGTGAACCAACGTTTTAGCTGCAGAGTATCTTTCAAATGAAGTGAAACACTGGTGTGAAACCAACACTTTCATTTAAACACTTGTAAAATGTACTGTTCTTTTCCTTGCTAAAATATTTGCAGCTATGTACACAGGACCTACAGGGTAAATAATCTGATGATAATATAAACCCTTCTTTTTAGTACAGCTTCTATCTCAAGCTGCTAGTATATATAACTACCCAGTTTTGGGCATTTTGTAGATGTATAATTTACCTTTGACAGGGGGATTTCAGATCCTCAAATCTACTGTGCAATAAGAGAAACTGGTCATTTACTTTGGTTTAGATCACAGAGCACTTTCATAACATCTTTCAAAATAAAGGCTGATATTGTAAAGGAATAAATGCAGTTAACATAGAAATGAATGTAATGTTGCAAATAGAAAACAAGAGAAGGTTAAAATGAATTGTGATTCAGCTCATGGTAGATGATCAAATTCCAACTGAGACCCTTATATCACTAGGCCCTGTCTCCCTCTGGGAAACAAGCATTTTCACTGTAAAGAATCAATACCCTAGGCACAACATGAAATTCCAGTGACCACACATGTAAAGAAAACATTATTTTTGAAATTAAAAAAACCAATTATATTGAAAATTACAACTATTACCTGAAAACATGAAGATGGTGGTGTTCTATGTTTGGTACTGAAAGAAGAGAAGAATCCTTTAACCACCGACCCTGGATCACCATCTGAACCAGATTGGTGATATTCAGGGCAGTCACTAGCCAGCCCTGGTTTGCAGCTACATCCAGCATTGCCTGAACAGGGGAAAAGAAAATGCACATATTACAAGAATACCATGGCACTTGCCTTCTCCACTGGGGATCCCATGTTAACCCTAACAGAAAACAAACAAACATAAAATAAGCATTATACCTCTAAATTGCTATAATCAAAATGAAAACCAGAAAGTAAACCACAGTTGGATTGGAAAGAGCAAACCAGAACTCCCAATAGCATGTGTTGCACATTACTTCCTATAAAGTGCCAAATATTTAGCTTTTTTAAGGGTAGCAAATATAGCCAGGTTATACTGGAAACCAGTAATAAGAAAAAGAGAAAAACTCTGTACTTTATGGACAAATATCTATATAACTCACTGTATGAAAAGCATTAAAGCTGCATCTAAAGAGTAAATCTCAGGAAGTCTTTTCCAAATTTAATATCGATAATGGTAAGGCAATGTTTTCTTGCCAAAAATTTATTTTCCCCCAAAAGCAGGCCGAAGACAGAGCCCTGGTTTTCAATAAAAAAAATACACTACATACTTACAAATGGGGCAACTGCCAGTGGTCTAAGTGGAATGATGAGAAGCTATTCATATTAGTCTATACATTTAATCTAATGTTTTATGGACAAACGGCTGCATTTGCTTAAGGCAAAACTAAACAGTGAAATCTTATTTAAACAAAGGAGAAGTTTACACAGGCAAAGCTATTTCAATTAAATTAGATTCTGGAGAATGCTGACTTAAAGACACATAAGTTAATATCATGATCTGAGGCAGCTACTTTATACAGTTTGAGGAGTGTACTGTCTTGTTTTGGGGAAATGAAAAATGAAGATACGAAGATAAGAGAAAAGAGATATACCTAGTTAATGCTGAAAATGATAGTATAATGGTAAACAGCTCATCACTGAAAAAATATTTATAAAATGTTGTATAAATATTAGAACACTTTTGGAAATAATTTTTAAGGCATATTATGCTAGCAAAATTAATTTGTTATACTACTTAGTATGACGGAGGCAGACACATCTTCCTAGGTTCTGAATTTCCATTCTGTGCCTTCTAAAAAAAACTAAAATTGTTTAAAAACATCTGGCTAAACTAATCTGTTGTCTTTTTATATACATTACAGGGAAACTCATCAACATTTCTGGCTATCATGATTAATGTGATAAAATGGTCAAAGTGGATTTTAGCACCCATGAGTCTACCATATATGATAAAGCCTTACACTGGTATACTAGATACATTTATATATGTGCATATCAATGTGTATACATGTATGAGTGTACATGTTTATCAATCTAGGGAAAATCCGCTTCCATTCTTCGCGTTTCTCGGCAGAGCTGGTTAAAATGCTTTGCCTTTCTTTGAAGTATATGAAACAAAAAGATCATGATAAAAAAAAAAAGCATTAGTTCATAAGTCACAACTCTTGAGTTCTGTAAGGCAACAGAAAAAAAAGAAATGAATAATCATATCTAATGTGGTATCACGATGGTGTTAGAAGTTGTAATGCGGGGTAACTATGGCGATTTTACTTATGATTTTACATTATAACTTGACTGGAAATAAATTCCAGATCAAAAGCTCACATACAAGAAGAGCTGGATGGATGGACCATATGTTTTTAACTTTGAAGTTTTCATGATGAAGTTGAAAGATTTCATAAAATTTATGAGTGTTCCCCACAATTTTTCATTGTATGAGCCAGATGTGAAAATGTAAAAAATCATGCAAAGTGATTGCTTACATGAAGTAAATGAAAAGCCATATCATGAATTGAAAACTATTATTTCTCTTGTTTTAATTTAGAGAAAAGCAGGTAGAGAGACCAAGAATCTTGGATGAAAAAAGGTTTTGCAACTACCCAAATGTGGTGAATGAAATGTTGCTCTGCTCAATCATTCCTTAGTCAGGTCGGTTTTCTCTGCTCCCACCCTCCGCCTGCTTCACTGTCGTAGTGCAGACCTTCAACAACTCTCACCTGGAATAATATAACTACGCCTTTACTTTCATTCTCATCTAATTTTTCTTCAACCCATATTTTATTTGGTTACCAAAATAAATTATCAGAGAGGAGACAGGGATCATATCATTCGTCTGTTCAGATTTCTTTAATGGCTTCGCACCATGTAGAGGACAAAGCCAGCATTTCTCTGCACGACAGTTCTGGTGTGTGATCTAGCTGGTCCTAGATTTTCACTCCAGCCCCTTCCTCCCTGTACTCCTAATACAGCATTACTAAATTATCGCTATTTTCTCCACATTTGCCCTTGTTTCGTATGTTCTCTTTTTGCAAATCCTGCTCTACCTGTTTACCTGGGAAGTTCCGATTTATCCTTCACGTCCAGCTCAAAGGCTACTTCTTGCTGTGAAGCCTCCCTGATTCTTCCAGATGGACTTTAGATATTTCTTTCTTTTCCTGTGAGTTTGCTGCTCTTGACACATGCCACACCGTTATCCTACTGTGATTCTTTGTTTACACATGTGCCCTTTAAACTACAGATTTCTTGATGGCAAGAATCTAGAAATATTCTGTTAACCCTAGCCCAGTGCACTCAAAAAGAAATATTTGTTTTCTGAGAAATGTTGGTAAAAATCCAATTACAATGATGATAACAACATTCTGCCTAAGTTATTCCACACTTGCCAAAGAAAAAAATTCCAAGGCTTTAGTGTCAAACAGACATAGATTTGAGTCCTAATTTTGTCCCACTTACTATGTGAATCTGGGGAAATCTCTTAACCCTACTCTGCTAGGCTTCTCATTTACAGATGGGGTATTATACCTCCTTACAGGGGTGTTATGAGGGTACAATGAGATAATGTACTATGTAAGGTATCTAATATACTGCCCGGAACACAGTAAATCTTAACAGTGTCTGTTTCTAAAGTTTTTCTATGATATGATGAAAAGAACACCCTAAAATAGTCCATTCTTTCTAACAGAGATTTCCTTTCAGCCTTTTGGTGTTGATTTCTGCACTCAGTAGTACAGGGCTTTGAGGGGCAGGGCATGCAAGGGCAAGAGCAGATGAATGGAATGGGCAAAACAATTCATCAGGAGAAGTGTCCAAATACAAGAAAGCCAGAGGAAAAGGCTAATGACAGTCCCTGCAGCTCAGGTCAAACTGGAGGATGTGGGCTTGGATCTCAGAGTCAGCCCGTGTTACTGTTCAGAAGTACATATCTAAAGAAGCTAAGGCCAGGGGATGGTCCAGATAAATGGATTTGAGGGTCCTGATAGCCTGTACTGACATACCTCTGCATGACTGAGCCTAGGATGGATTCCCTGTGTCTCACTGTCTTTTAGAGCAATCTTCCTCATAGGTAAAGGCTAATAAGGTATCTGCTCCTCCCCAGAGTGGGGCTGACTTTGGTAGCAGCTGGAGATCACGGCTCAGTTCCTCAAATCATCTCAAAGTCCCTCACAGAGGTCTAATACTCAACAACTAAGGTGGTTTTTAGTACATGGAGGAGATATAACTCTGGACATTCACCAGCTTAGCATTAACATTAGGCAAATACTTAATCCCCCTTTACCTCACATCCACTTTCTACTTGGTACGCTACTTATAGGGCAAAACTAGGATGATTCTAAGTATAGGGGAAAAATGGATATGGGCACTGACTCTGTGTATGAAACTTTCTCCTACTAAGTTGGAATGAACTTCAATTGATTGATGATTGAGAATTCTTTGCCATTTCCAGCTGTGACAAGATGGAAATATAATTTCCAGCACTGTATTCATTTATAAAATTATGCTACAATTAAAACCTTATCATAATTAATAGAAACTGTGGAGCTGTCATTTATTTATAGGAGAGCAGGTGATGAGCTTGTTTTTTAATACATTTTAACTGAGATGCCACTGGGAAGCCAGGTGAGAAGTCCAGGTAAAAACCCAAGAACTTCTGAAGTACTTGGCTTTATGCCATGGTAAAACAACCACCACCACAAACTACAAAAATCAACCCCACCCCTCACTCCTAAAACAATAAAAAAAATTAAGAGTCTAGAAAATCGACGCTTTCTGGAAAAATTTTTTAGGCTCTAGGAGTCTTGGAGCCAAAGACATGCTTTATGACTTGAATCTAACTCATGTCTTGAACATTTATTTTGAATCAATTTCAAGAATTCTCTAAGCATATCGGGCTTGGTCTTAGCATTTAAATTCAACCACATTTTCATGATGGTGTTACTACTTCGGCAAAGGACAGATTTATCAAATCTAGATCTATTTTCTTGTCTTCTGCTACTATAGACTATACTTAAAAATACAAGCTTGACAACATATCTCTCTATATTATGGCAGATAAAATTTCATTCAATTATTAAAAGTCCCAAACACTGAATTATATGTTAAAGTCAAGCTATATAGACAGATGCATATATGGTGTGAGTAAAATACGTGTATAGGAATGCACAGACTATAACACACTTTCGTAAATAGCTCACCCTTAATCCATAACAATACCAAGTATGAGGCAAAGCATTCGAACCATTCTCCTTTCACAGAAAAACAGAAGCTCACAGGTGTTCAGTGGCTATATAATCACACCAGTCAAAAGTGAAATTAAGACTTGATCTTGGTTTTCCAATCAATTACCTGTGTTCATGATACAATATTCCATTACCGTTGAATGATTTACATCGACCTTGGTTGGTTTTTTTAATTAAATTAAATTTTTTAAATTTTAAGTAGGCTCTACACCCAATATGGGGCTTGAACTCATGACCCTGAGATTTGAAGTCACTTGCTCTACCAACTAAGCCAGCCAGGCACCCCAACTCATCTTATTTCAAGAAGGATTTAACGTGGTTTACACCTAACCTTTCTCCCCTACATAACAGAAAATTACAAATTCCAGACAAAATAATTAGGCATTTCATCAATTACGGTCTCTGTACAAATTTTATCAATTCTCAAAACCTTAAAATTTTAAAAGTAATTTGAATCCATCATTTGGTAATGAGTACATCTTAATATTTGATAGGTAGGCATTACATATCTTTTGGAATCCAACTGAATTCCGGATTTAAGAAATTCAAGGGTAATATAGGAACTCTGAGTACTGTGACTGAATTAAAGTCGAATTCATTGGAAAGAAACAGAACTGCTGACCACCAAAAGAAAAACTATCATTCGATATACATCAGGAAGTATTGAGAGGCAGATAATACGATGAAGCTCTGAGGCCCATTATTTAAAAATTTCTAAATTTAGCTTGAAAAGTCTGTGACTTAGTCCTCAGTGTCATGAAGGCTCTGCGGCTGTAGAGTGTACATATGGTGTGGGATAGATGATCGCCAGCTGCTCCACCCACAGCCCCCTTAGCATTCTGACTTACTCCCTCGCTTCTTCCTCCCTTTATCCTTTCCTCTTTAAGGAACTTTTTCTCTTTTTCTTCACATCTCCTGCTAGTCATCCTTGTGTATCTAGAGGTAGCGTAGGGATTGCAACAACCACATGAAAATAAGATTACGACGAAGGCTGAAATGCCTAGATAATGTTGCTACTTCTGTTCAAATTAGATGACATAAAGATAATAAACTGACAGAGTTTAAGAGAAAGATTTATTCAGTCTAGAATGAGAGAAAAGGATTTTCATTAATTTACGGAAGTCAAGTGACATTCCACTTATGGAATGTCATGAGAATGCAAAATACTATGGAAAGATCATAAGAAACAAAGTCTGTGAAACTCACAGCCAAGAGGAGTCTAAGGACATGACAGCTAAACGTGAGGGGGTATCTTGAATAGGATCCTAGAAAAGGAAAAGGACATTAAGTATACTAAAGAATTCTAAGTATGGACTTTTGTTAAAAATAATGTATCAATATTGGTTCATTAATTGTGACAATGTACTTTATTAATGTAAGAAGCTAATGATAGAGGAAAACCGGCTGTGGGATGACTAGGCCCTCTCTGAACTATCTCTGCAACTTTTCTGTAAATCTAAAACTGTTCTAAAATATAAAATTTATTAAAAAAAACTATGGAAATTCATCCAAAGCAGCTTGTTAAAACATTAGTTGTTAGACATCTGCTAGAAAATGCACTATGCAGTTCAAGGGCTCCCAGAAGTTTTACAATGAAGGGAAAACCTGAAAAAAAAAAAGCTTTCTTGACTGAAAGGCACACTCCTTTAAAGGTTCAGGTCAGTTGCAAGTAATGATACAGTATTTTGTCAATAATTAAAATGCTGTAAGTACATTTATAAGATTCTTTTTCAATAGCAACAGTTGTTCACTGTAACTTTCTCCTGAACTTTTACCCCCAGAAGGTTAGCATTCAGGAAGCTCAGCTGCTGTCTAACAAACTTAATTAATCAAAAAGTCATTTCCGAGCTGTAACTATGAGTAAAAGCGCTTCAAGTGTGCTAGCAAGCCTACAAGTTAATCAAAATGCTAATGCAGTACAAATTAAAGTTGTGATTAACATTTCACAGTAGCTGCTTAAGTGAGTTGATCACACAAATGGGTTAAGCATTACTCATTTCCTATAGCCCCAACCGGGAAAAGGGTTGTTATGTGGGTATGAGGAGAGGAGCTGGGGGTAGAAGGATCCTTCATAATAGCATCACATCATCAATAAACCATCACCAAATTGTCATACAAAAGCTTTCAGGTAGAGTCACCCAGGGGGAAATAGCCTTCCAAATTATATTACGGTCCTTGAAGGGAGATTGCCTATAAATCCACAAGAATAAGTAAAGTTGTTTAACACCTCAAAATCCACACATTTGTGTTAGTTTTGGAAATACTACACGCATCAGCTCTGGGTTGCTTCTTGGTGGAGGGGAATGGTACCTTGTTTTAAGTGTTGTTTCCCATGTTCTACTGAGGAATTAAAATGTATCTTCGATACATGAAAAAATAACTACTAACTAGATAATGATTCTATTTTTATTAAGTTTTTATTTTAATTCCAGTATGGTTAACATATGGTATAATATTAGTTTCAGATGTACAATATGGTGATTCAACTGGATGGTAATTCTGCACCATAGTGTGGATCTTTGCATTTGGAAAAATCATTCAGGATTAAGTTCATTTACAATTATTTGCTTTTAAATAGTCATCCATTAATAAAACTTTGTGAAGCTTCCAAGGCAAGATCTGAGCTCCTGGCAGTCTTGCCAGGAAAGCAGCCTGAATTAGACTTCCCTGTCTCCATGAATTTGATAAGGTCACACTAATGTTTACAATAAACAGACGATATTTGTTGGTAGACAATACAGATTTGGCAGATAATCTCAAAAACATTGTGAGAATCCACACATAATAAATCTCCCTTTTCAATCCTCTCCCTATAATAAAGAACTAGAAAGGAAAAAGTGAAATATTTATTCATTCCATTCACCATGATAGATTGACATGTACTACATGCCAAGAATTACATCCAAGTCACCTTGTCAGTGACATTATAAATAGTTATTGATAAGGTTCCAGCCTACTTTGGATAATGCAAAATCCTCCAAATATATGCTCGGAGTATTTTTTTTTTCCTCAGAGCATGAATATTCCTTGAAACATAGCCAATATTTAAAACTCAATAGTGTAATTTTCATTTTAGGATCCTTTAAAGACTTGAGTTGCAGCAATTAACTATTTTTTTAAACTTCTGTAGATTACAGATTGCTAAATATGTATAATCCAATTTTGGAAGCCTAGAAATTATTTACTTATAATCCACCTATCTTTTTCTCAAAATGATCCGAAGTCTATTGTGCTGTACTGTCCACTTAAAGATAATCTTTTCATTTGGTCTAATTATAAGCATTTAAAAGTGTGAAAGGATTCTAAGAATATACAGAAGACTTTATCTACCATTTGCTATATCAAAACATTTCTTATAAGTATTGGATTAAGGATTTGACCAAGTACTTCTTTTGTTAAAGCTTAGCAATATCTGGCCTATTTTCTCTGCTAACTGTATTTGACTCCACGATTCTAAAACTTGTTCACTTAACTGACACTGACATTCTTCAATACATTGATGAGCCACTGAGCATGTGCTTAGTGCACCCATAGGTAAATACTCCTCAAAGGTTACATTAGTCTTGCTCCATGGCAGTTTTATCTACTGGCATCATCAAATATTTCTATGCTTTTTAATCTACTACAAATGGAAATCATTTGTTAATGGAAATATAGACCCAGCCATAGTCATAGTATGTCTCCATTAAAAAGAATTAAGTCAATGAAAAATATTCATATCATTGCATCACTTTTTCCCTTACCCTATTCTTTCCTGTTCTCAGACTTGAACACATGCATACATACATATCTTAGGTTTACCAAGTCAAGTCTCTTAAAAATAGATTGAAAATGCAATGTGTTTTCAGAATAGCTGTGGGTTACAGAAAAAATATGACACTAATTATTTGAAATGGTTTACAAAGATATCAAATTATTGTTTGAAGTTTGGGCTAAACAACAGTTTCACCAGTAAACTTTTAGAACTTTGTTTTTACAAATTTACCAAGGTTCTCTGACTGAAGAAAAGTATAAATACCTATTCAATTCATACACTTCCTCCCCTTTATTTTTGACTAGCACCATTTATGACAATTGATAAAGCCTATTAGAATATGTTAGATGGTACCTAGACTATTGTCGTGATCATTCTGCAATGTATATAAATGTCAAATCACTGTTTTGTACACCTCACCTGAAACTAATAGAATACTGCATGTCAATTATATCATAATAAGAAAAAATTCTCCCTGCTTTGGTACTAAAAAGACCCAAAAGAACAAAAAGCATGTTAACATTAATTTGAGGGGCATATGAGCTACATATTGTTTCCTGTGTGCAAGGGAAGAAAGGCTGAAAACAGTAGCTCCAAAAGACCTGGGCATTAAGGAAAATAACGTGAAATGGCAGCTCTTATATTTAAGTTAGATGCAAGAATTTACAAAACAATGGAAATTTACCAGCCGAAACATACCTTTCGGCACTGAATCACTTAGATTATTACCAAAGCAGGTCCCCTGGTCTATATGTCTATTTCCATTAGGACAATGGAACAAGAATTCAATCTATATAAACATGTGCCTTGCTTGGTATGCAGAATATACAGAATACAGAACTTTACACTCTTCTTCAATAGTAAAGAGGAGATGTCTGTTATCTTTTGGGGTGTTGGTAGCTCTGTATCTTGGGGCAAGGAATCGCTGAGACTGCCTATTGCTGCTAGAAGTTTTGAAGTTTTTAAAAAAGAATCGGTGCGATGGACAAAGGCTGCCTTCATGGGAGCCCCATTAGTTGACGGTGATTAACCAGTGAAAGAAGCCAAGAACCTAACCGAAGTAGTGTAGGCAAACTTTGAAGAATGAAAGAGAAACATAAAATGTGTGTATGTGTGTTTTAATAGTAAATCTATGCATAGGTTGTTCTAGTATGCATATATTACATTACAGGGTTATTTTGTAATTATGATGACATTTCTCTTTCCCTTGGCAGTTGTATCAGCAATCTGGTCTTTCCTCCATCATTTCCAATTTTTGTAATTTTAGGGGAGAATGTGGGGGAGTAAATGGTTAATTCACTGGTGTCTCTAGAATAATATAAAAACCTCAAGAAAGAGCATAAGCAGTTGATATAAAAAAGGGAAAGAGCCTATCTACTGGACACTGTAGAGTGACATAAAAAAGCAATTACAAATACCAACCATATTAACAAGTTGTTCTTAGAAACTGGTTAAAGTAACTCTAGATTGTTGAGGGGAACTAGAGTAAATAAGAGGAGGTGATTTGATTTTACATTAAAAGGGAGTGATGAATTAAAAATATTATTCATGGTCTAGTGGGAATTGGTTTTAAAAAAAAGTGGAAATTCCTGTGAAGTTCTCATATTTTATTTTTTATTTTTTTTAAAGATTTTATTTATTTATTTGACAGAGAGGAGAGATCACAAGTAGGCAGAGAGGCAGGCAGAGAGAGAGGGGGAAGCAGGCTCCCCACTGAGCAGAGGGCCCGATGTGGGGCTCGATCCCAGGACCCTGAGATCATGACCTGAGCCGAAGGCAGAGGCTTTAACCCACTGAGCCACCCAGGTGCCCCAAGTTCTCATATTTTAAAAAAAAATTCTGACTAGATCATAAGTACAATCTTTAAATCCATCCTTATAGGACAAAGGGAACCTGGTGAGAAATATCTTTATTACATATACCCAACCTATGCTGAAAACTCTTTTTCTTTTTGATGTGATCTTGGGAAAATTACTTAGTGTTCATCTGTAAAATGAGGATAATTATACTACCTCAGTAGACTATTATAACAAATGCAATGCAAAGCAAGTAGAACAGAGCCTGGTACAAAGAAAAGTTCTCAAAAATTGTTCAGCACTATCATTGTTAATGATGGTCTGCCTTATGGGCGGGCCATCATTATATAGTGATTTTTTGGTGTGGGGTGCAGGGGTAGCGTACAATTCTCCAAATAATTCTGGTCAAATCTGGTATTTACATACATCAATTCCAATTTAAATTTGGAAGCAAAGGTTTCCAGATTCCTTTCTAATCAACCTCCAGTCACATGTCTGTGTGTGTATGTGTGTATATTCTTCTTTCATGAGATAACAGAATCATCTTATAGTCTTTAAAGGCACTGACGCTAAAGTCTTTTGAAATAAATAAAATGCACACAGATACTTTGATCTATTAAAATTAGGTTGCAGCAGCATCAGCTGACAAGTCAATCTATCTTCTACCACATCTCAAAAAAACTTTCCTAAATAACCCAGCAACCTGACCGCAGAGTCGTACTTCGAAGCACACAGCCCTCTGGTTCCCAGCTCCCTGAGTCAGCTCCTCCAGCCCTGGTTTCCCTTTTTCCATGAAACACCCGAAAGCATTCAATTATCGGGAAGTTTTGCTATAAATACCGAACAGGAGGTAGTGGGAGTTGACTGTACCCTTATAATATCTGGCTCACTATTGTATTTAGATAGTTTTCATTTAAATGAAGATGATTTTAAAGATTTTATTTTTAAGTAAAAATGAAGATGATTTTAATGTAAAGACTTTTAGCACTTCTTAGAAAAGATCAGAGATAATAGATCAGGCTTTAAAATCCTGGTATTTCCACTGGTTTCAGTATGGACTGCCTTGACGAATCACCTTTAACAAGGTTATTTAACTTGTCTGAGCATCAATTTCTTTGTCTCTTGATAAAAAAGCAGCAGAGAGCAATAATCGAAACACCAGACACCAGCAGTTGCGGCTTTGTTGTCGAATTTGGAAAATTTAGGCAAGTCAGCTTAATTTTTGATACTTCTTATTTATAATCTTCTCATAAAAGCCAAAAAATATAAAGTTTTCCTTTGGTACATCCAGCACAGAAAGTATATCATTTCACTTACAACATTTTACAAATACACATTACAGTTAACATGATCAAGAAGAGGGTTTCAAAGGTGAATGGCAAGAATGATCAATTCTGTAATTACTCAATTTACAAATTAGCATTTTTAAAGCAGATTTTAAAAACTGAGATGTGCACAGTAATTTTTACTTGTATTTTTGTTCAGCAGGATGGAAATGGAAATACTAGTAACAGTAACATATTAAAAGGAACCGTTACAAAAATACCTCAAACCAAAAAAATGACTCAAATGATCTTGATATATAATTTCAAATGGGTACAAAAGAAGGGAGGGCAGGCTGTGTGGTATATTCTGACTTCAAGCAGGGAAATAGGACTATACAGCTATGCTTTTCTTTTGTGAAAGATTCCCTAGGACGTAGGTAGTCAAAACTATAGAGTTTTCATAATCTAAATGATGGCTCATATAAAAGGTATATTTCTATAAAATAAAGGGCATAAAAAAAGCTTTAGAGTAAATGACTATGATAAAGCAAGGAGTAGACCTATTTCCTTGAGTCCTCAAATCGTTGTTTAATTTATAAACAGTAACCTAATGCCCTATTCTTGTAAGGTGTTATTTTTACTCAGACGTGAGGGGTTAAGTGACTTGCCTGGCACCTTATACTAAAACAAGAGCAGAGCTGGATTTATGGCAAGAAGCTGGTGGCACTAAGTCCCACACATAGACACAAGGTCAGGCTCATGGCCCACGAGGGCAGTAATATAATTTTCAGTCAGCTAGCAGAGCTCCAGCTTGGTAAAGTGCTTGAACCAATACTTTCTTAAGGCCGAAATATCCATATTATCAAATGAGAGAAATAGGGTACAATAATAAAACTCAATCAGCCACAGAAAATTTTACCAACTCTTGATTTTCTCCTCAAAATTTCCATTGGCAACCCTAATATTCTTTTCTCTTCCTGGCTTGTTTACTTTTATCATAATCTGCCAAATGGCAGGAATGAGAGGATTTAGGCTACAAAGCTGGTTGCCATCTCTTTACAACAAAACTTTTTACCAGGTGGCTTCTGAAAAGCCAACCCAACATTTAAGATGATGATAACTAAAAATTTTTAATAAAGAAAATTCCACCACAATGTCTGACTATAGGGGAGTCATTAAATAAACTATGACCTTCACATGAAAGAATATAGTGCAGCCATTAGAAATTATGTTGAAAAAAACATTCAGTGTTAAAAATATTTAATGTTATAAATTATTAGGTTAAAAAGTTTATAAAATAACATGATAAAAACCTGCAAAAGAAAAAAGTGAGAGAGCAAGTATGTGTATGTATAAATGTACAAAGAAAAAGAGCTTTTTGAGCTTCCATGGACAAAAAAGAACAAAACACAACTATTGTACTCTAGCTAGTAAATTTGGTTTTGTAGGAAAAAGGGTTAGTGATTCTAAAATGACATCAGGAGTATGCTATGATTGAGGAAATGGTAAATATGTTTTGATTAATGAGAGCCAGGTTTTACACAGGTAGAGAAAGGAGTTATAAATTTAAAGAGTGAAATGAACTTTTTGGTATTGGAGTGGAATTGGAGGTATTAGAAATGAACTCATGGTTTTGTAAATACAGATGCTTTCACACACATATATACATATATACTGAGATAAGTAGGTATGCAAATGGATATAGATGTCTGTCTATGCATACTTACATTTCCTAGCTTTGTCCAGTGAATGGGCCTAGAGGCAAAGATACCCAGGTAGTGATAGAGTCAACAAGCCTCCAGATTAGTTGTCTAAACTACTCTCTAATAAAGAGAACCAGGGCTCTTTGGAAATATGGCTGATTCCAGGGCTAGGGTAGGGAACGATACAATACAGAAGATTGCAAGATGATGTTAAAATAATAATGTGGGCATGTCAAAGGGATATAGGAGCCAGTGTGAGAGGCCCCACTGGTTGATGCTGAGATAATCTATGTAGCAAAATAAATAATGATAGCAATGGATTTTACTCAATAGAATAAAACAAACACTCATGAGTCTATATATATATAAATAAATAAGTGAATAAAATAAATAAATAGAGAAGAACAAGTTCTTCCTTCCAGAATTCCAGGAAAAATGGAAACAGAAAATCCGGATAGCAATTACTGCTCCAGACAAAATTCACCAATGGAGCAGAAAATAACGTGGGAAAGTATGATAAGAAATAGGATATTTGCATAATCGCAAATCTCAAAGCATCTCCCCACAAAATACGTATTAATTGCAAAAGGCAAAGAAGTAACTACAGTGGAATAATGTAACTACAGTGAATATATATACATATTCAATCTAATTATGAGGAAACATTAGGCAAACCCAAATTGAGGGACAGTTCTATAAAATAACTGGTCAATACTCTTGAAAAGTGCCAAGATCATGAAAGTCAAGGAGACTAAGGAGAAATGACTACTAAATGCAATGTGGGTTTCTTCAACAAAGCAGGAAAGAATTTCCAATGGGCAAAAGATAGTAACTTCAACAAATGGTGTTGGGAAACATTGAGAGCAATATGCAAAGGAATGAAACTTGACCACTTTCTTATACCATACACACAAATAAATTCAAAATGGATTAAAGACCTAAATGTAAAACCTGAAACCATAAAAATCCTTCACAGGCAGTAACTTCTCTGACATTGACCACAGTAACTTTTTTCTAGATAGGTTCCCCAAGGCAAGGGAAAGCAAAAGCAAAAATAAACTATTGGGACTACATCAAAATAAAAAGCTTCTATACAGTGAAGGAAACATCAATAAATCTAAAAGGCAATCTATAGAATGAGAGAAGATATTTGCAAGTGTCATATCTGATAAAGGATTAGTATCCAAAATACATAAAGAATTTATATAAATCAATACCCCCAAAACAAATAATCCAATTAAAATGGGCAGAAGACATGAACAGACATTTTTTCAAAGAAAACAGAGATGGCCAATAAACACATAAAAAGATGCTCATCATCACTTATCATCAGGGAAATTCAAATCAAAACTACAATGCAATATCACCTTACAGCTTTAGAATGGCTAAAATCAACAACACAAGAAACAACAGGTGTTGGTGAAGTTGTGGGGAAAAAGTAACCCTCTTGCACCATTGATATGGGAATGCAAACCGGTGGAGTCACTGTGGAAAACAGTATGGAGGTTCCTCAAAATGTTAAAAATAGAACTACCTTATAATCCAACAATCACACTTCTGAATACCAAGAATACAAAAACATTAATTCAAAGGATACATGTACCCGTATATTTATAGCACCATTATTTACAACAGCCAAGACATGGAAGCCGCCCAAGTGTCCACTCATAATTGAATGGATAAAGAAGTTGTCAAAAAAGAACATCCACAATTACCTGAAGAGGCTATAAAAATACTCTCCCTTTTTCAAATTACATGTCCTTGTGAGGCTGGCTTTTCTTCATATTTTTTTTTCATAAAACATCATACTGTAGCAGACTGATTGCAAAAGCAGATATACGAATCTAGCTGACTTCTATTAAGCTAGACATTAAAGATATTTGCAGGGGTGCCTGGGTGGCTCAGTGGGTTAAGCCTCTGCCTTCTGCTCGGGTCATGACCTCAGGGTCCTGGGATCGAGCCGCATTGGGCTCTCTGCTCAGCAGGGAGCCTACTTCCCCCTCTCCCTCTGCCTGCCTCTCTGCCTACTTGTAATCTCTTTCTCTCTGTCAAATAAATAAATGAAATATTTAAAAAAATAAAAAATAAAATAAAACTTTCTGAGGTTTAAAAAAATAAATATATTTGCAAAAATGTAAAATAATTCTATACTTTTCACTAATTTTCTTTATTGTCTTGGAAAATAGTTACTTTTCCTGAAAAATCATGTTATTTCTATTAACATATAATGGGTTTATTATTATTATTTTTAAATAACATAATAAATATTTTTCAGTTTTAATTAACATGGTAAATATTCATAGATATAAGCAACAGAATCACTGCTCTAGCAGTTTCCCTCTCAGAGTAAAATCCAAAATCCTTAATGGTTTACAAACTCCCTACCTCGACCTGACCCCATTGTCTCTGAGAAAATAATCTCCACATCCACTTCTTTTTGACTTCATTTCTAGTGGCCCTTTTTACCTTCTTTACAATGGTCTCCTTTATTTTTAACTATACCAAGTAAGCTCCTACATGAGAGACTTGGTACCAGCTTTCCATAGTTTTTGGAGTATACGTCCTCGGATAATCCCATGGCTCACTCTCTTCTTTCAATTCTTTCTTTAATGTTACCTTATAAGCAAGACAGTCCCAGAACACATTTAAAGTAGTGCAGAACAATACTTTCCATCTTTCTATTTCCTTTATTATATTTTATTACTTAAAAAAAAAAAAGAGTTATCACCCCTTGACTTATATTTTTAATTGTCTTTTCCATTTCAAGTGAAAGCCCATAACAGCAGGCAGTCTTTTGCTTGTTCACTGCTATAAGCTCAGTACTTAGAAAAGTACCTGGCATTTACTTTTATTTTCAATTTTCATCTAATGGATAACTGAAATTGTAATCTTACTGCATTTATATTTGCCTTTTCCTTTGAAAATTCTTGATTTGATTCATCAGATTTTTCTCAACAATGCTATGATAAAATACTTTAAATGCAAGTATATTTTATCCTAATACAGGGGGGAGAAAAGCAGAAACGATGGGAGAAAACATAGGCATTAGACTTTCATACCTGACATACTCTGAGCGCTTGGTCCAAGACTGTTTTGGTATCAGTGTCATAGTCTGGGCAGGGCAGCATGGTTCTGCTGAGATGTGCTTGTAGTAGGAGATGTGCTTTGGTGTGAGGACTATCAAATGAATGAGGATTTGATTCAAAGGGAAGACATTTTGCCAGTTCACTATTCATATGATCTTCATTATGTCTTACAGGCAAATCTGTGTATTCTTCTGCATCCTAGAAAAAAAACATATATAATATAGACATACATATACACACACATATAGAAAATAATGTTGGATCAAAAGTGTAATTAACATACTTCTTAGCTGAACTACTGACATTTAAAACATAGTTTAGAAAAACTATAAGGTAACTAATCATGCCCCCTTAAAACTTTGCTTTATTCAATACTATTACTAATATGTAAGCACAAGCTAGTAATGTAAATATATCTGAAATGCATTAATGCTCTTCTTATTTATACACTCAACAAAAATAACAGAGGACCTGCTGGATATCATACAATATGTTTAACGCTGGGGCCACAGCAATGAACCAGAAACTGAGAGTTTCTCAGGGACAGACAAGTTCTACAAAGTACAATGAATGTTATTATATGGTAAGTATAGAGTGCTGAAGGGACATTCAGTTTGGGATGTACTTATTTTAGAGAGTCAGGGAAAATTTCTTGGAAACAATGACATTTAAATTAAGAGCTATAGGATGAGTGGAAGGAATATGGCAGGGCTGGGGCAGGGAGGTTGAGGATAAGATTGGTGAGGTAAGAAAAGGATGAAGAGAAGAATCAACTTAAAATTTATTGTAATAAATTAGATTAAAATAAAATGACTTGAAATTGAGAGCTTCCAGTTCCACACGTAAGGAGCTTGGAAGTCACCATTCTATCCTAACAACAAGTAAAAAGCTGAACAAATTGAAAGATCAACCACTCTTCTTGGATCCATAAAAGAGGAGAGGAAATGGGGCACGCTGCTGCCCCCAAGACTGGAGACATAGACAAATATAGGGAGTCATAGCTAACAGAAGCAGATACTCATAAGCAGAAATCACCAAGGGAGCCAGTGCTAAAGTAAGAAAACCTGAGCTGTAATTGTTGAGTTGTTGGAGGACCAGTGTGGACAACTCAGAATTAAAAACTCCAGGAGGACCCAGCCTTAGGGGGACCTCCAAAATATTGTGAAATTTACCTTCAGGAGCTTCACCGGATTCCTATGGGAAATAGCAGAGAAAAATTCACTGGAGCTTCCAGCAGGGGGTTCCAGCAGGGGGTTTCCAGTTTGAAATATGCCAGAGAATTCTGTCCTTAACAAGGCCTGCTCTCAGGAGAAACTTGTTAACTACAGCCTAACTGCTAAGGTACTATTAGAGCTTAACTGACCTGGGGTAAGGGAAATACCCAACTTCAGCCACTGTAGTCATCCTGTCCCTCTAAGAGGGGAGGAAAAAAACCTGAGAAACATTTGTGAAGTTCATGGTCCCGAGGTCTGGCCCACTAAAAGACTGAGACCTAATCATAGAACTATGACATATTTCCCCCCACTTCACTAGCACATTACTAAGGTCCTATTTACAGCAGTTTTTTTTTTTTTCTTACAAAGTACATTATGTCTGGGTATCAAGAAAATATTACAAGATATAGCAAAAGGTAAAAAAACAAACAAAAAACCCTGCCACAAAATGAAAAACACAAAAAACCCTACTCTATTCGAATAGACAGAGCCAACATGAGAATGGCAGAGATACTGGAATTACCAGATTGGCAGAGACATTGGAATTACCAGACTGGGAATTTAAAACAACTATAATTAGTTGCTAATCAACTAATATATGCTAAGAGCTCTAATGGATAACGTAGACAGCATAAAGAACTGATGGGCAGGGTGCCTGGGTGGCTCAGGTGGTTAAGCATCTGACTTCAGCTCAGGCCATGGTCTCACAGTCCTGGGATCAAGCCTGGAGTCAGGCTCCATGCTTAGTGGAGAGTCTGCTTGTCCTTCTCCCTCCCCCTCCAACCCCATTTGTGCACGCTCTCCCTAATAAATCAATAAAATCTTAAAAAAAAAGAACAGATGGGCATTGTAAAGTGAGATGAAAATGGTAGAAAGAACCAAAAAGAAATGCTAAATACAAAAAACACTGTAACAGACATGAAGATGACCTTTGATGGACTTATTAGTAGACAGGACATGACTAAGGAAAGAACTTCTGAGGAAGATGACATATCAATGGAATCTTCAAGAACTAAAAAGCAAAGAGAACAAAGACTGAGAGAACCAGAACAGAATATCCAAGGACTATGGACAACTACAAAAGGTATAACATACGCAAATGGGAATACCAGAACAAGAAGAAAGAGAGAAAGAAACAGAAGTAATAATTGAAACAATAATGACTGAGAATTTCCTCAAATTGATGTCAGACACCAAATCACAGATCTAGGAAGCTCAGAGAACGCCATGCATAATAAATCCAAAAAATCTACACTGAGGCATATCATCTTCAAACTTGGATTCCAAATAAAGAAAAAGACAAGAAATAAAAGAAACCCAGATTGAAAAGAAAGAAGTAAAACTGTCTTCATTTGTAGATGATATGATCATCAAAGTAGAAAACCCAATGGAATCTACAAAATAAACTAGAGTATGTGAGTTTAGCAAGGTTGCAGGATATAAGATTAATGTACGAAAATTAATTGTATAATTGTATTTCTGTGTATCAGCAACCAACAATCAGAAATGAAAAAATACATAGCATAAAATATATGAAGTACTTAGAGGTGATTCTGAAAAAAAATGTGAAAACATCTGTACATTGAAAACTACAAAACACTGCTAAGAAAAATTAACTAAATGGAGAGATATACCTTAATTTTCCTAAAATTGATCTATAGGTTTAATATAATCCCAATCAAAACCACTGCAGAGTTTTTTCTCCTTTCAGTAGAAATTGACAAATTGATTCTAAGATTCATATGGAAATGCAAAGGACCTAGAATAACTTTAAGAACTCTGAAAAGTAACAAAGTTGGAGTTAACAATACCTGATTTCAAGACTTTAATTATAAAGCTTATCTAATAAAAAAAGTGTTCTATTGGAATAAAGTCCAGAAATAAATACATACCTATATGGACAACCATTTTTGACAAAGTGTGAAAGGCAAAACAGTGGAAAAAGAGTAGTCTTTTCAAGAAATGGTAGTAGAATAATTGGGAATCTACATACAAAAACCCCCAAAATAAAGCAAACAAAACAATTCAATCTCTATTTCATACTGTATATAAAAAGTTCACTCAAAATGTATGATAGGCCTACATATAAAATCTAAAACTATAAAACTTCCAGAAGAAAGAAAGGAGGACAATTCTGCTACCTAGGGTTAGGAAAAGATTTCTTCGATAGGATAACTTAAAGCATGATCTATTAAAAAAAACTGGTAAATTGAGCATCAAATAAAAATATCTGTTCTTAAAAAGACATTAAAATAATTAAAATATAGGCCATAGACTGAAAATATCTGTAACGCATATATCTAATACAGGACTTATATACAGAATGTATAAACTCTCAAAACTCAAAAGTGGGAATACAAATATCCCAGTGAAAAACAGGCAAATGTTTTAATAGGTACTTTATGTAAAGATATGCAATATCATTATTTATTAGGAAAATAAAAATTAGAATGGCCAAAATTTAAGTGACTAACATACCAAGTACTAGCAAGAATGGAGAAAAATTGGAACTTTTCCTACACAGTTGGCAGGAATTTGAAACGTTAAAATTGCTTAGGTGAACAGTTTCACATTTTCTTAAAATTTAAACATTTAACTATCATGTTGCTAGTGATTTACCTAAGAGAAAAGAGAGCATATGTCCACACAAAGATCGTACACAGTAGTTGATAGTAGCTTTACTTACATAGCAAAAAAAAAAAAAAAAAAAAGGAAAAAACCTAAATGTCCATCAACAGATGAAAGGATAAATTATATCCATACTTCCATACAATGGATCCATACAATGGAATTTTACTCAGCAATAAAAAGAACAAACTATTGATACTCACCATAATATGGATGAATCTCAGAATAATTATGATGAAAGAAGTCAGACCAAAAACAGAGTACATACCCTAGGATTTGCAAACTAATCTACAGAGACAGAAAGCAGATTGGTGGTTGTCCAGGTAAGGGGTCAGGGTGGGAGGGGAGGGAGTTAAAGCTCACAGAGGGGTATGAGATAACTTTTGATTTGCTTTTGATAGGTACAGAATTCCTGCCTAGGAAATAAAACTGTGTGATGGAACCCCTGAAGACTATAATTTGGAATTCAATAATATGAAACAATTAGAGTATTCTATACCTATGTATGTTTTCATCTTTTCTTGCTTGGCTTACAATTTCAGAAACCTGTGCCTTTACTGTATGTTGAGTATACTACAAGACTACTAAAAACATAATTGTATCCTTATGATAAAAATTCAGATTATATTAATATAATATATTAATATAATTTAACTATATTAAATTTAATTATATTAAATTCAGATTATATTAATATAATATAATAATAATATATAATATAATATAATAAATATTAATAAAAATTCTTATTTCAAAAACCAAATGGAATAAATTCATTTAAACAAATATTTGTTGACTATCTGCCTTATGAGAAAGACAAATTTAATAAGGTGACAAGTGCTATGAAGAAGAAACATATAGGGGCGCCCGGGTGGCTCAGTGGGTTAAGCCTCTGCCTTCGGCTCAGGTCATGATCTCAGGGTCCTGGGATCGAGCCCCACATCGGGCTTTCCGCTCAGTGGGGAGCCCGCTTCCCCCTCTCTCTCTCTCTGCCTGCCTCTCTGCCTGCTTGTTATCTCTCTCTGTCAAATAAATAAAATCTTTAAAAAAAAAAAAAAAAAGAAGAAACATATAGAAGCATGAGAGAATTTAGCCAAGAAATTTGACTGAGTTAGAAAGGTCATAAAGGCTTCCTGAAGAAAAAGGCAGATAAGATAAGATACGGAGATCAGCAGATATTAACTAGATGAAGAGAGAAGTGAAGTGTTCTAAGAACAGTATATACACAAAAGCCCTAGAGCAGGAAGGAAAATCATGAGTTCAAAAGACTAAAAAATAGGTCTAAAAATAACTTCAATTGATTCAATATAGTATGCTGAAAAAATATTTTAAAAGAAAATCTTAAATATTCTGTTTAACTGAACCAGATAAATATTTTAAAATTATCTTTCATCTTACTTTGTTTTGCATTAGTCAAAAATATCACAGCTACTCTACACTATTTTAAATGCTATCTTCACCTTTTGGACTGCTTTGTGTAAAGATGTGTATGCTGACATATTAGCAATTAATCATTTCTTGTCCCTATGTGTTATGTTGGTTTTCCTTTTATATGTCACTCCAGCTCTTTCCTGTCTGTTCTCTCTGAAGTCATCTGCTAAAGAAGGACCAGTTATACATGACAGTTATATTATTTTTGATTTCAGGTGAATTTTAGGACCGAAGCATCATCATGTAATGGCTAATCCATCTCAACATAGTATCTGGACTCCATCCAAAACCCTATCATGATAGTGACTATCCACCTATTCCAGGCTTGCTAAATGGTTAAGAAAAAATGAACAGCAGATAAGAAAGAAGATGGTTCAGAAATCTAAAATGTGACCTTTTCGTTCAAGGAAATTAAAATGATATTGGGGGAGAATTTATATAAATAATTATTTTAAGTGTAGAATAAAATATTGTTATTTAGGGAAGAGCACTGGAGTGAATTGGGTGTGCTGGAAAGTGTCCCAAAAGAGACAGTGTTTGTTCTAGGCTTAGAACAATTTATAGAAGAGGACAGAGGGAGCGAGATTCCTTGCATTCCATGCAGGGAAAATAATATGAGCAGATCTATAAAAACAGATAAGGAGGGGTCTGAGGTTTAAGCCACAGGGATGAAGAGAATGATGATGCTATTAATAGCAGAGAAGTTGGGAACACTCAGTGAGTTGGAGCTTTCTGTCAAGCATGCAAAATATACTTAAAGAGAGGGCAATAATCCGGATAGTTGGGTGGAGGTGGAGGGAGAAGAAATCAGCTTTAAACCTGTTTCATGGTCTAACATTTTATTCATATTTAGATTTCTTTCTACTGTTCATTAAATACAACTTCTGATCTTCTAGCAGAAGAAAATCAAATAGTTATTTTAATACTGCAAACTGAATTCGCTCTCCAGGCTTGGGTTACATAGGAAACAGGATTAGGCTTACATATTATATGAAAAGTTCAGTTAAAGAAAAGTTATATGGAAAGTAAGAATTTGGCTAAAAGCACATAGTATTATCTAAGTAATCTACTCCCCTCAGTACAATCTTATTCAAATTTGATTATATGCTTTACCCCCCAACCCCCAACACACACACAGAGGTAGAGAGGGAGAGACAGGAGAGAGAGATAGAGGGAGACTGACTGATAAACAACAATATAAACTGGGCATTTCCCAGTCTTAGTTCTCAAATACCTCTGTAAGTGTGAACATCTTTCTGTATTCCGTGGTTCTAGCATCCGAAGATGCACATGATACACACCTTCATAAAGCATGACTTCTAATGTAAGCCAACTCCTTCATTTGGTGCTAAACTAAAGAAACAATGATCTGCCCCAGTGCTAAAGGAAAAATTAGTGGCGTTGAACTCACTGAGAAGGAGTATATCTGAACAGGACTGACTACTTACAGTCACACTTACTGTACTTTTGGGGTCATTTTCAGGTAAATTTGGTCATCAGTGCTTTTTGTTATATTTGCTTACTTTAGAATGTAAGCTCCATGCAAGACATGATTCCACTGTTCTCCAAACCATGCCAATTCTGCTTGAATTACCCGATTTATTGCTTTAATCCTCTGCTTCAGTAGGATTGTGAATTTGCTCACTGCCAGCAGTATCAGTAGCACATGAGTCTGCTAACAGCTGAGTACATTTTAGGTTGCAAAAAATGTCGTGCAGAAGAGAGATCCTTCTAAGTCTAATAAGGGGACCATCAGATCTTTACTGTAGACTACCCAAAGACAGTGACCTTATGAAAAAATTTAATTCAGGGATGCCTTTTCTATTTTTTAAAAAAGATTTTATTTATTTATTTGAGGCAGAGAAAGAGAGGGCCAGAGAGACAAGTTGGGGAAATAGCAGAGGGAGAGGGAGAAGCAGACTCCCCACTGAGCAAGGAGCCCGATGAGGGACTGGATCCCAGGACCCTGAGATCATGACCTCAGCTGAAGGCAGACACTTAACCGACTGAGCCACCCTGGTGCCGCACATTTTCTCAATGCATGAAGCAATCTTTCTAAATTCAGGATTCTTTAACTTCTTTGTAAAAAACTATACATTTTAATTTTTACTAAATAATATATTACCACAATGGACATGGTCTTAATATGCGGAGTCATTTGTTTACCTAATTTTTATTCCGCATACATAATAACTGGGTATACAATGGTAAATAAAACCAGAGGCATGACCACCTACTTTCACAGAGCTTTACAGTCCAGTGAGAGAGCCAGATCTTAATCAAAATTGACCACAGATAATGTAAAATGGCAACTGGACAAGTATAAGGAAGGGGAGGTTCAAATGACAGTGGGTCAGGTAAGGTATCTTTGAGGAGTTTAAGACTGGACTGAAAGAAAGTAAAAAAAATCTGTTTTTTAGATAAAGAAGGTAGGAGTGATAAGGTTTAAATTTGAATTGCAAAAAGGGACACTGACTCTTATTAGAGGAAAACACAATCTAGAATGCTTACACAGAATTTATTATTTAATATATGCTTTTGATAAGTAGTGTATTTTTCATTATTAAATTTGACACATGCAATATTTTTGAGATCTTCAAGGGAGGTGATATTTGATTTATAAATATTCATAAACTATCAAACCAATAATAGTTTCTGTAGTTAAAAATTATCCATAATTAACTGAGGTCTCATCAAAAGTAATTAGTTCCTTTGAGGATCCCCTCCTCTCCTGCTTCCAGTGTTTGAATTAAAGGGGAACCCAAAGAATGTAGTAAGATAATTAATCCCCTTAGAAATGTTGTAGATCATGAGGGTGGTATGGGATGATGCGAGGAGGTAGAGAAAACACTGCATCTGGGAACTGATACAACAGGTGGATTTTCAGCTCTGCCATTTACAAGCTATGTGACCCTCTGAAAGTAACTAAACCTCCCTAAACCCAAATCCCTAACCTTAAATTGGGATTTGGTGGGAAGATTCCATGCGATAGTGTTCACAAAACACTTGAACACTGTAAGGCTTGGTATAAACGTTAGGAGTTATGATAATAATGATCCCCACATCTGATACCGTACAGGATGTTAGCTGAAGTTGAAGATCCAATTATCTGAGTTTTGTTCTACAGTTTTCCATTGTAAATCTTTGTTTACAATTATGTAAATATATTTCATGAACTAAAATAACATTTAATTAACTCGCTTTTAAAGATACCATGATTCTTAAATAGGATTCAAGGAAACGAGATTATTATTTTTTTACTGATGCTTTACTAGTAGGGGCACCTTCATTTCATCCAAGTAATCATACAATTTTTATGTAATTGTGTTACAGAAAACACTGGTTCTTTGAAAGACAATGTTCTCATAATACAAGAGACAGTCAAATTAAAGATAAAGTATTCAGGAATTGTATCTTCTTGAACCGTAGATTTGATATTGCAGGCTTTAATCTTCAGACTCCAATTAGGTTTCTTTTAAATCCATAGTAATTAAATGTTCACAAAAGCACACAAGTATGTGATAAGGAAATATGCTCTTTTCAGTGTACCTTGTGAGCTAACCCAAAATATTGCGGAAAGACAGGGAAAAGGAATGAATGATTTATATTACACACCTGGTACAACTTTTCCAAAGAAGTACTACAGTTACATTACTCTGAAACCCTACAGTATTTTTGAATTAAAACTCAAGTAGGGATAGGGTGGTTGGGTGATGGACATTGGGGAGGAAATGTGCTATGATGAGTGCTGTGAATAGTGTAAGACTGATGATTCACAGACCTGTACCCCTGCAAAAAATACTACATTATATGTTAATTAAAAAAAAAAACTCAAGTGCTATGAATCCCAAGAATAAAATTGAAAATATGGATTTTAGATTTATTAGAATGAATAAAGAATATTCTTGGTATATAATTCTGTGTGCGTGCGTGTTTTGATTATGGACTTGACTAGCAATCTGAAATGAAGACTGACTGAAGACAACTGCTATTTAATCCTCATTTTCTCTGCCAGACCCTCCTGTGAAAACCATGATCATTTATTCCTGGAATTCCAGTTCACAATTTTTTAAGCTCTTTAGAATGTGGCATGTTTGTTTCACCACTTTACTTAGCTCTTAGCTCCTTCAAGTATTTTATTTTAGATGTTTCAGAATACTTACAAAGGAGATTTCTTACTTAGCTTAGATTGATTAGAAAAGCAGCAATCCCAGGATCAGCAGAGAGAGCTAGTAAAATAATCAAAATCCCTGCTTAAAAACAAACAAGCACACAAAAACCCTTTTCTAGCCACTTTTTCTTCAGTAGGACACTCTATTTACCTCCAAATTACTCCTCTAATTTTAAACAACTTGTCTAGTTAATTTCCTGTGTGTGATCACTGGCTACAAGTGAGGTTCATTTTCTTATCTACATCATGTAGGTAATTAAAGGAAATTGAAAGTGGGCAGTGAAGCTTTTATGCAACTGGGATTGAAGCTGAATGGAGGGCAGTGAGGTCAGTGGAGTCCATTATATTTTTATGTGAGAGGCTGGTCTGTCTGCCCTGTCCTTGTTTATTTAGTGGAGGCTGGACAGGCTACTAACTGCAAATCTATGTCTCTGATTTGCCCAGCTGTCCTTGTATAAAGACATCTTCCCCTGCAAATGTTAAATGACAGTGATTGACAACCTATGATGAACTCTGCTTGCAACCCCCTGCTACTGTTTTTAGATTGCAAAAGAAAAAAACAGAATAAAGAAACATCTTTCATAATCACATCAAATGGGCCCTGCTGTTCACTCAATAGTTTTTATTTTGTTTCCCTCGTCACTACAAATCTCAATCTGTTCTATAAATGCCATAAATTCACCTACTCCACATAAAGTAAAAAATAAAAAAAAATGTATGTAAAGCTACCACATTTTGCTTATATATTCACACTCGTTTAAGTTTACTGGGGATATATACTCTTACATAATGGTTTGTTCACACCATCTTATCACTAACTACTTTGCTTGTTCTCCTAAGAACATGGTGTATCTATACCCCTGAGAAATGTCTTTCAGTGATTGGCTGGCACCTGGGTTTAGTTAGGGTTCTGGTAGTTTAATTCAATATATAAGTCTTACATATCCTTGTGGCTCTTAAATACACTGGCTATACAGCTTACCTTTTAGATTTGTTAAAATAAGCTTATTACAATCTACTTTGGCTTTTTCTTTAGTGAGCATGTAAGTGGATGTTGTTTGTGTGTATTTACAGATATATATTTTTTGCTGTACTTAACCAAATTGCAGAGGTAAGAAACAGCCAGAATGGGTTCATGCTTGGCTTGTATAAGTGTTGCGTAAGACTAAACTAGTACTTTTATGTCACTGCACACATCGCTGCCCACACTGAACCCACTAACTAGCAGATAAGTGGGGATGGCAACCTGATCAATGTGAGAGACTAAAGAAGCTTTATGCTATAACTTAATCTCTGTCATGGGAACAGTAAAACTTATAAAGTTAATGAGTTCTAGACTTTAAGTAGCACTTGATTAATTTGTAACATTCTGAGGCGTTAAAACAAACCAAAATTAGTTTCTCACATTCCAGTGTTGTCTTTTGGCCACTGAAGCTGTAGGAAAAGCATTTCAGTAAATTTCCCTCATAGGAACCCAGTTTAATTTCTGGGCCCTTCTGAAATATTAATTAATTGTATGTTATACATTTTATAACAATATTTGAAAAATTATCTGGCATTTACCAAGCTGGGTCCAGATATATTAAGGGATAAGAAAACATGCCTCATATTTTTATCTTTATTACATCAGATTACCTATCCTTCAATCATTAATACACTAAAAAACTATGTGTGATATAACTCGTTTCTGAAAATCAAAATAATTAGTTTCTAATACTTGTGATCTGTACTTTTATTAAAATTATTCAAACTGAATAAATCATTTACTACTACATTAAATAAACCTCTAAATTAAAAGACTGCTATAAACTAGACTTACCTGGAATTTATAATGACCTCAAAATTCAGTAAAACGTATACTAGGAATGAACTTAAAAACATTCCTGGTTAAAGAAAAAAAGTAAAAAAAAAAAGCCCTTGGCTATAAAACAGTTATTGGAAAATGATAAAATTAAGATCTAGTTAACTAAGCAATGATAAAATATCCAGTATGTACACAATTTGCTTCATTCAGATAAAGTATCAAATAATTTTACTGTATGTAGACAGCAAAAATGTAAATACTGATGGATATAATTGTTAATACTCATGGATCTATGTATGTCTCCTTTCAGGGCTTATGTGAGTATGTGTCTGATTTGTATCAAGGTCTTAAACTTATGGACCATGTTTGGCCTTTAACTAATTAAGGCAAGCACAGAATCATTTGCCAAAAATAAATATGAACAAGAAACAACTCCTTATTCCTTCCATTGTAAAAATGACCACCCAGTTGACAGCTGGATTTTAAGGAATCTTTCAATAGTGGGTACCAGTAACTTTGTTGTACTTAAAATAATTTGAGTGGTAAGAATTCCATCAGAAACTTCTATTTCCCAGGATTTATAGCTAAGTCCTTAAAAAATTGCTCTTTGATGAAACTTGAAAAAAAATTCCTCAGTTTTGGAGGATGTAATAAAAATGTTTTATAGGTTGGGGCGCCTGGGCGGCTCAGTGGGTTAAAGCCCCTGCCTTCGGCTCGGGTCATGATCTCAGGGTCCTGGGATTGAGTCCCGCATCGGGCTCTCTGCTCAGCAGGGAGCCTGCTTCCCCCTCTCTCTGCCTGCCTCTCTGCCTACTTGTGATCTCTTTCTCTCTGTCAATTAAATAAATAAATAAATCTTTAAAAAAAATGTTTTATAGGTTAACAATGTTTAGATATTTTTCTTTTAAAATATAAAAATCTTGAAGCTAATAAGTGAGATTAGCAGCAAAATGTAATGTGTTTAGTTAAATGTCACACTTTGCAATCTATCTTTAAAAGCTAAACAAACTTTCTTATTACCTTGTTCCTCCCTTAAAACTTCATATTTATTTGAGTGACTTTCTTTATAATTTGCCTTTCTATAGGCTATGAGATTATATCCAATATAAAACAAACATATGAAAACTAAATAAAACAGACATATGAAAACTAAATACATATATATATAACCTAAAGTGGAAATATTAAAACAGTTCTATTTAATATCTATTTAATATCTATGGAACATTCTTCTTCTAGGAGTTAAGCAATATATATATATATATATATATATATATATATATATAAAAAGTTAAATCTACAAATGAAATATCAAAATAGGCCAATATACAAGAAATAATCATAATACAGGAGTGATTGACAAATGAATGAAACAAATGCTGGTGTCATGAACTTAGAAAAAGTAGTAATAACTACTAATTCTGAATTAGGGAATATTTTAAGAGGGAGCTGAATCAAGATGGATGGATGAACGTTAGACACATTGTCTAGGTGGGAATCATAAGCAAAGGTGTGAAGTTGAGTATATGTTCAGCATGTTGAAAGGTGAGAGTAAGAAGGTTCATCAGGAGAAAGGGGGAGGCGGATCTGTAAAAGTCTAATGGATGGTGTTGGTAAAAAGGAAGGCCTTGATAGCTAGGTTAAGGAAACAATACTTTATTATTTATACTAATATATATTTAATTATTTAATATATTTATTAAATATATTAAATATAAATTAAATATAAATGAAATAAATTAAATATATTAAATTAATTAAATTAAATTAAATAAATTAAATATAAATTAAATAAATATATTTAATATATTTATATTATTTATATTATTATATAAATAATACTTTATTATTTATACGAGTTTAGATTTTTAAGGGCAGAAATGTTCCTTTAAAAGAGATAAACGGGCAGGGATGAGTTGGGTGAATTAAAGAAGAGAAAGCAGGAAGATCACTTAGGAGACTGTTTAGGAATGGGGTGATGAGAGTCCAGACAGGAGCTGGTTGTGGGGATGTAACATTTAGCATGGCGATTATACTTAATAACACCGTATTGTATATTTGAAAGTTAAAGGTAGACCTTAAAAGTCTGTCACAAGAAAAAATTTTGTAACTACGTATGGTGACAGATGTTAACTAGAGTTATTGTGGTGATCGTTTCACAATATATACAAATATTGAATCATTATGTTGTATATCTGAATAAATATTATATATTGATTATACCTCAAATAAAGATGCTAAACTCTTTAAAATAGTAACTCTGTTATCAACGATTATAGGTTAAAGGGAGAAAATACCGAAAATATTCTGTCACTGTAGCTTTTTAAATTTTCACTCAAACTACATAATAAATATTAAAGAACCCAGTATATTCTGATATACAAACAATTTATGGTTGGCATTAAGGAGGGCAATTTTATCCCACATGGAGTCTGGAAAACAACTAGAGGTAGGCACAGGAAGAGGAGCCCGTGTCAAACCATTAAGAAAAAGTACTGGATAAGATATGAAAGTGCATTTTTAAAAATAGAGACTATTAAAAAGAAGTAAATGATGTTGTCAAATGCTGTAAAAATAAAGACATCAAGGATATCAAAGCACTGGGAAATTAGGCCCTCTTGAACCTCCGAAGATTTTAAACAATAGTAATCCAGATTATAGGAAGTTAAGAATGAATGGATGGGAAAGAAATGGAAACAGCAGGTTGAGATCTCATTTTTTTATTTTGTCAGTGAATGGGAGAAAGGAAGTAAGATGCTAATTTGAGGAGGATGATAAAACCCAATAAAGAGGTTTCTTCTCCCCAGACTAAGGGTAACCTATACATGTATAGGAGTGCATTTTTTTCTTAAGCTAAAAAAGTTACTTTAAAGCTTACAAGAAACAATATCAAGAAAACTACTGAGAAAATTCTACAACAAAAAAAGCAATGGTGGTGGTGGTGGTGGTGGGGTGACCAGTGAGTAGTGGAGCTAGCTTGTGAGAATCAATATTATCCATTCTGTAGATATATCACATTTTGTTTGTCTATTCATTGGTTAACAGACATTTACTTGTTTCCACTTTTTGGCTATTATGAATAATGCTGCTATGAACATCTGTGTACAGGTTTTTGTCTGAGGTTTTTCAGTCCCTTGGGGTATATGTGTAGTAGTGAAACTGGTGTGTCACTTGGTAATTCTACTTAACATTTTGAGGAACAGCCAAACTTTTCCTAAAGTGGTCACACCATTTTACATTTTCACTAGCAATGAATGAGTGTTTCAAGTTCTCCATACCCTCACCAACATTTGCTATTGTCTGTCCTTTTGATTATAACCACCCTCGTGGGTTTGAAGTGGTTTTGATTTGTATTTCCTTAAAAACTAATGATGTCAAGCATCTTTTTATGTGCTTATTGGCCATTTGTACATCTTCTTTGGTGAAATGTCTATTCAGATCATTTGCCTGTTTTTTAATGGAGCCACCTATTTATTATTGAGATAAAACGTTCTTTATATATTCTGGAATTAAGTCCTTTATCAGATACATGATATGCAAATACTTTCTTTCATTCGATGGGTTATTTTTTCACTTTCTTGATGCTATCATTTGCAGCATGAGAGCTTTATTGATGAAGTCCAATTTGTCCACATCTTTCTTTTGTTGCTTGCACTTCTGGTGTTTTACCTAAAATGCTATCACATACCCCAAGGTGAGGAAAACTTACACCTATGTTTTCTTCTAAGAGATTACAGTTTTAGCTTTTACATTTAGGTCTCTGATCAATTTAGAGTTAATTTTTCTGTATGGTGTGAGCAAGGAGTCCAACTTTCTTCTTTTATACATATATATCCAATTAGCTCAGTAGCACTTACTGAAAAGACTGTTTTTTCTCTATTTTTCTGTCTTGTCACTCTGGTATTAATTGACCATACATATAAGGACTTATTTCTGGACTTTCGGTTCTGTTTCATTCATCTATCTGTTTATCCTATGGACACTACCACATTATTCTGATTATACTCACTTCGTAGTAAATTTTGAAATCAAGAAATGTGAGTCATCCAACTTTGCTTCTTTTTCAAGATTGTTATGGCTATTATGGGTCACTTGCATTATCATATGAGCTTCTCAATTTCTGCCAAAAGTCAGCTGGGATTCTGACAGCGATTGTGTTGAATCTGTAGATGAATATGGAGAGTATTGCCATCTAGCAATAATAAGTCTTCCAATTCACAAACATGGGAAATCTCATTTATTTAGATCTTTAATTTCCTTCAACAGCGTTTTACAGTTTTTAGTGTACAAATCTTGTACTTCCTTGTTTAAATTTATTCCATATTTTTCATTTCTAGTGTATAACAATACAAATGATTTTTGTATATTGATCCTATATTCTGAAACCTTGCTAAACTTATTAACTGTAATAGTATTTTGGTGAATTCTTAGGCTCTTCTATATACAAGGTCATGTCATCTGCAATTA
Organism: Potos flavus; assembly: GCA_028534135.1. NCBI lineage: Eukaryota > Metazoa > Chordata > Mammalia > Carnivora > Procyonidae > Potos > Potos flavus. The sequence goes on along the minus strand of CM052886.1, from coordinate 53,195,991 downwards.
GAAATAGTTTTACTTTTTTTCCCAAATTGGATGTGTTTAATACTTTTTCTTCTCTAGTTGCCCTAGTTCAAGTCTCCAATACAATGTTGCATAGAAATGGTGAAAATGGACATCTCTGCCTTGTTTCGACCGTGGAGAGAAAATGTCCAGCCGTTCATCATTTAGCATGATGTTAGCTGTGGATTTTTCGTAAATGTCCTTTGTCAGATTGAGGAAGTTCTCTTTTCTTCTTATTTTGTTGAGTGTTTTCATCATGAAAGGGTGTTGGATTTTGACAAATTTTTTGCTGTGTCTATTAAGATGATCATGTAGTTTTTGTCCTTTATTCTATTAATATGTGGATTACATTAATTGCCTTTTGGATGTTAAATCAACCTTACATTCCCAGGATAGATTCCACTTGGTCATGGTGTATAATCCTCTTACTTGCTGCTAGATTTGGTTTGCATTTTGTTGAGGAATTTTTGCATTTATATTCACAAGGAACATTAGTCTGTAGTTTTCTTGTGATGTCCTCATCTGGTTTTGGTGTCAGGGTAATATTGACCTTATAGAATGAGTTGGAAGGTGTTCTTGCTCTTATATTTTTGAAAGAAATAGTATAAGATTGGTAATAACTCTTAGAACATTTGGTAGAATTCACCAATAAAGACATCTGAACCTGTACTTTTCTTAGTGGGAAGTTTTAAAATTACTAATTCACATTCTTGTAATGGTGTGTGTGTGTGTGTGTGTGTGTGTGTGTGTGTGTGTGTGTTTCTTCTTGGTTCAATTTTGATAATTTGGTGCCTTTTTTGGAATTTGTTCATTTCATTATATTATATAATTTTTTGGCATGCAGTTATTTATAGTATTCCCTTATACATTTTTGGTCACCAGTAGTGTCCTGTATTTATTATTACTGGTTTTGGTGACTTGAATTTCCTCTTTTTCTTTACTAGTTTAAAGATTTGTCAATTTTGTCAATCTTCGCAAAGAACCAGCTTTTGGTTTTATTGATTTTCTCTACTATTTTTAAATTCCCTTTTTCATTTTAATGTTAAACTTTATTCTATGTTTCCTTCTGCTTGCTCTTCTCCATCTTCTTAAAGTGGAAGGTTAGGTTACTGATTTGAGATTTTCCTTAAATAGGCATTAACAATTATGAATTTCTAAGAACTGCTTTTGCTGCATCCCATAAATATTGGTATAACATTTTTCTTTTCATTCATCTGAATGTATTTTCTAATTTTTGTTGTTATTTCGTCTTTAACCCATTGGTTATTTAGAAGTGTGTTGTTTACTTTTTACATTTGTAAATTTCATAAATTTCCTTTTGTTATGATTTATACTTTCATTCCATTGTGGTTAGAGAACATACTTTTTATGATTTCAGTTGTTTTAAATTTATTGAGGTTTGTGTTAAGGACCATTATATGGTCTGTTTAGAAGAATGTTCAAGTGCACCAGAGAAGAGTATGTATTTTGCTATTGTTGAGTGGAATAGTCTGTAGATGTCTATTAGGTTTAGTTGGTTTATAGTGTTGTTCACATATCCTGTATCCTTGTTAATTTTCTGTCCAGCTCTTCTACCATTATTAAAAGTGTAACTTTGAAGTCTCCACCTATGAGGGTTGAACACCTATGATCTATTTCTCTCTTTAATTCTGCCAGCTTTTGAGATATTGATTTTAAACACGCTTATAATTGTTATATGTTCCTGATGAATTGACTCTTTATTGAAGTGTTATATTGGTTGCAGGTGTAAAATGAATCAACAATTGTATACATTATTCAGTGCTCTTCACGATAAGTGTACCCTTAATTGCCTTTATCTATTTCACCCATTCCCCACCAATCTCCCCACTAGCAAACACCAGTTTGTTCTTTGTATTTAAGAGTCTGTTTTTTGTTTATTTGTTCATTTTGTTTCTTAAATTCCACATAAGTAAAATCATACAGTATTTGTCTTTCCGTCTGACTTATTTCAGTTAACATTACACTGTCTAGGTCCACCCATGTTGCTGCAAATGGCAAGATCTCATATTGTTTTTGTGGCTGAGTAATATTCCATTGTGTGTGTGCGTGCACATGCATGTATACACACATATATAGACACAATGGAATATATATATATATATATATACACACATATACCACATCTTCTTTATCCATTCATCTATCAATGGAAATTGGGTTGCTTCCATACCTTGGCTATTGTAAAGAATGCTGTGATAAATGTATGGGTGCATATATATTTTCAAATTAGTATTTTCATTTTCTTTGGGTAAATACCCAGTACTGGAATTATTGTATCACATGGTAATTATATTTTTAATTTTTTGAGGAATGTCTATACTACTTTACACAATGGTTACACCAGTTTGCACTCCCACCAACAGTGCATGAGGTTTCTTTTTTGTCTACATCCTGGCTAACACTTGTTATTTGTCTTTTTGATTCTAGCTATTCTGACAGGTGTAAGGTGATACCTCATTGTCGTTTTGATTTGCATTTCTCTGATGATTAGTGATGTTGAGCTTTCTTCATGTTTCTTTTGGCCACTTGTTTGTATTCTTTGGAAAAATGCTTATTCAGGTCCTCTGCCCATTTTTAAATTGGATTATTTGCTTTTTAGGTGTTGAGTTGTAAGCTCTTTACATATTTTGGATATTAACTCCTTATCAGATATAACATTAGGAAATATCTTCTCCCATTCAGTTGGTTGCCTTGTCATTTTGTTGATGGTTTCCTTCACTGTGCAAAAGCTTTTTATCTAGGTGTAGTCCCAACAGTTTATTTTTGCTTTATCCCTTGTCTGAGGAGACATACCTAAAAAAATGTTTCCATGGCCGATGTCAAAGAAATTACTGTGTATGATTTCTTCTGGGAATTTTATGGTTTTAGGTCTCACATTCAGGTCTTTAACCCATTTTGAGTTTATTTCATGTGTATGGTGTAAGGAAGTGGTACAGTTTTCCCAGCATGATTTGTTGAAAGACTGTCTTTTCCCCACTTTATATTCTTGTCTCCTTTGTTGTAGATTGATCATGTTAGCATTGGCTTATTTCTGGGTTGTCTATTCTGTTCCATTTATCTGCGTATCTACTTTTTGCCAGTACCATGCTGTTTTAATTACTATGGCTTGGTAAAATATCTTGAAATCCGGGATTGTGATACCTCCAGCTTTGTACTTTTTTCTCAAGATTGCTTTGGCTATTTGGGGTCTTTTGTAGTTTCAAACAAATTTTAGGATCATTTGTTCTACTTCTGTGAAACATGTTGTTGGCACTTTGATAGTACTTTGATAGATAAGAAATCTGTAGATATTGCTATGAACATTTTTACAATATCGGTTCTTCCAATCCATGAGCACAGAATATCTTTCCATTTGTGTCATCTTCAATTTCTTTCATCAATGTTTTACAGTTTTCAGAGTATAGGTCTTCCACATCCTTGGTTAAGTTTATTCCTGGGTATTTTATTATTTTTGGTGCAATTGTAAATGAGATTTTCTTAATTTCTCTACTACTTCATTATTAGTGTATAGAAATGCAACAGAGTTCTGTATATTAATGTTGTACCCTGCAACTTTACTGAATTCATTTATCAGGTCTAGTAGTTTTTTGGTTGAGTCTTTACCGTTTTCTAGATATAGTATCATGTTATCTGCAAATAGTGGAAGTTTTACTTCTTCCTTATAGATGCCTTTTATTTCTTTTTCTTGTCTGATTGCTGTAGCCAAGACTTAACAGTATTATGTTGAATAAAAGCGGTGGCAGTGGACATCTTTTTCTTATTCCTGGCCTTATAGGAAAAGCTGTTTTTCACCACTGAGTATGATGTTAGCTATGGTTTTTTTTTTTGCTATGGGTTTTTTATATCCGGCTTTTATTATGTTAAGTATGTTCCCTGTAAACCTACTTTATTGAGAGTTTTTATCATAAATGTTGTACTTTGTCAAATGCTTCTTCTGCATATATTGACATGATATGATTTTTATTCTTCCTTTTGTTAATGTAATGTATCACATTGATTGATTTGCAAATATTGAACCACTCTTGCATCCCAGGAATAAATCCCACTTGATTGAGATAAATGATTTTTAAAATATATTGTTGGATTAAGTTTACTAATATTTTGTTGTGAGTTTTTGCATATTGTTCATCCAGAGATATTGGTAGTTTTCTTTTTTTGTAGTGTCTTTGGTTTTGGTAATGCTGGCCTCATAGGAAGAATTTGGAAGTTCTGAACTGACTCTTTTGTTATAAAATTATTATAAGAACTTATAATAATAAAGCTTATTATTATAAAATGCTCCTCTTTGTCTCTATTGAATTTTTTGTTTTAGAGTCTTTTTTGTCTGATATTAGTATAACTACTAACCTTAGTATATTATAGTCCAGCCCTTTTATGGTTACTGTTTGCATTGTATATCTTTTTCCATCCTTCTACTTTTAACCTATTTGTATTTTTAATTATAAAGTATGTCTCCAGTAGATAGCATGTATTTGCCTTGTTATTTTGTCCAGTTTGACAATCTCTGTTTTCTGATTCTATTATTTACTCTATTTATATTTAATATTATTACTGACATGATTGGATTACCTCTGTCATCTTTCTTTTTATTTATATCTCATGTCTTTTTTGTTCCTCTCTTCCTCTTTTACTGCTTTCTTTTACATTATGTAAATCTTTTTTAATGTAACATTTTAATTCCTTTAATGATTTTATGTACTTTATGTTTTATTTTCTTAGTAGTTGCTCTAGGGTTTAAAATATGCATCTTAACTTATTAGAATTTGTTCCAGATTTGTACTAAATTTCAATGAGATACAGAGACATTATTCCTATATAGCTCTATTTCCTCCTTCTCTCTTTTTATTGCTATTATTCTTATACATATTACATCTATATAGGTTGCAAACTAAAAACAATATTGTAAGTATTACTTTATAATAATTTCAGTTTGTTATAGAAGTTTACAGAATAAAGAAGAGCAATAATAATTCATATAAGTTTGTTATATTAATGTTCTTAGGCATGAACTTCCCTATACCTTATTCCAAATAAAGTGAGTCCCCCTTAACCAGAGCTGTGGCATTCTTTCTTCTTAAGATCTGCCTCTTTTCCAGGCAGAACTTATGTGCTACTATAGAGAGAAGAGTTGTGGGTGGGGTTTGTGGCCCACTTCTTCCAGAGTGACATCTGTGCTCTATGAATGGGGTTCTGGGCAATGATAATAGGTCCCTGTTCTTCTCACTTTGGCTCTCTCAGTATGGAACTTCTAACCTATATATGAACTGGACAGTGGTGATCAGCCTCCTATTCTTGCTTTGTCATATCTGAAGCACAGCTCTACCCTATAGTTGGGGGCTTGGTGGGAGAAAAAAACAGATTAGTCCTTTTGGCCAAAACTGCTTGAAAAACAGTTTCTGCAATACAAATTTGGGGGTGAGGAGAAGCTGAGAGATGCCAGTAGCCAGCCCATTTTGGGATGAGAATAGGGCCTAGAATGGAGAGGAAGTCCCATCTTTTTGACTGCAAATGCCTTCAACAAAGCTTCTGTCATATTTTGCACTATGGCAGGGAAATGAATAGTTCAAATCCACAGCCTTTCACTCTTTTTTGAGATTTAGTAGATTTTCCTGAATAGATGTTTCTCCATTTGCTGTATGCCCTCGGGAGAACTTTTGGATTTTGTAAAAAGAGAATAACACTCTAGCAGTTAAATGGGTTTCCTTGTGGAGAGGGTCTGCTGCACCTCTTAGATTGCTATCCAGTCTTCTCTACATCTTTACATTACTACAATAAACTAAAATATAAACCACACATCTAAAAGATGTCATTTTTGGGAAAAAAGTTAGGTTATTTAGTATTTCCTCCTATTTTGCTTACAGAGACAATAAGGTGTACTTGAAAGTACTCCAATTTTGGAATTAGAATTGGGATGAATCCTGGTTCCGCCACTTATTCTTGTAGACTTTCTTAAAGTTTGAAATCTTCAAAATTCTCTATAAAACAGGACAATACCTACTCCAAAGAGTTCTATTTTGAGAAGAAAATGAAAGATTGCAGGCATTTTTTATTTTGAGTGAAAATGAGTGCTGCTTCTATTATCAACTACTCTTTGACAGAGCAGAAAGAATATTCAATGCAAAAAAGTCTCTTTAACAAATGGGGTTGGGAAAACTGGACCGCAACATACAGAACAATGAAACTGGACCACTTTCTTACACCAAACACAAAAATAAATTTAAAATGGATGAAAGACCTTAATGTGAGACAGGAAACCATCAAACTCCTAGAGGAGACCATAGGCAGCACCCTCTCTGACCTCAGCTGTAGCAACTTCTTACTAGACACCAGAGGGATGGGTAACAAAAGCAAACATGAACTACTGAAACTTCATCAGGATAAAAAACTTCTGCACAGCAAATGAAACAATCACCAAAACTAAAAGGCAGTCCACAGAATGGGAGAAGATATGTGCAAATGACATATGTGATAAAGGGTTAGTATGCAAAATCTATAAAGAACTTATTAAAGGGTGCCTGGGTGGATCAGTCGGTTAGGCATCCAACTTTTGATCTCAGCTCAGGTCTTGATCTCAGGTTCGTGAGTTCAAGCTTTGTGTTGGGCTCTATTTTGGGTGTAAAGGGTACTTAAAAAAAAAAGAACTTATCAAACGTAACACCCCAAAAACAAATAATCCAGTTAAGAAATGGGCAGAAGATATGAATAGACAATTTTCCAAAGAAGACATCCAGATGACTAACAGACACATAAAAAGATACTCAACATCACTCATCATCAGGGAAATACAAATCAAAACCATGATGAGATACCACCACACACCTGTGAGAATGGCTAAAATTAACAACACAAGAAACAACAGGTATTGGCGAGGATGCGGAGGAAAGGGAACCCTCTTGCATTGTTGGTAGGAAAGCAAACTGGTGCAGCCATTCCAGAAAACAGTATGGAGGTTCCTCAAAAAGTTAAAAATAGAACTACCTTATGATCCAGCAATTGCACGACTAGGTATTTATCCAAAGGATACAAAAATACAGATTCAAAGGGGTATATGCACCTGATGTTTATAGTAGCATTATCAATAATAGCCAAACTATGGAGAGAGCTCAAATGTCCCTTGACTGATGAATGGATAAATAAGATGTGGAATGTATGTGTGTGTGTGTGTGTGTGTGTGTGTAATGGAATATTACTCAGCCATCAAAAAGAATGAAATCTTGCCATTTGCAACGACATGGATAGAGCTAGAGTATATTGTGCTAAGTGAAATAAGTCAGTCAGAGAAAGACCAATATCATATGATTTCACTCATATGTGGAATGTAAGATGCAAAACAGATGAACATATGGGAAGGGGGAAAAAAGGAGGGACTTACTATAAAATATTAGACTCTCTTTTAAGTAGATTAATTTAAGTAGCTTTTTCTAGGGACCAGTATCCTTGGTTCTCTAACATTGCTTCTTTTTTGACTCTTCAAAACTTAGTGTGGTGACATAAAAGAGCTCCCAATTAATTAGGTTTGAATGTGATACAAATTCTATACCTTAACAAAAATATGGTTATTTAAAAGCTCCCAAAGTACAAGCAGGTGAGTAACTCTATACATTTTATGAAAATGCTACAGTAAATGTGTTTCAATGACCTGAAAGTTTTTTTTTTTTAAGGTTTTATTTATTTACTTGAGAGAGAGAGTGAGAGAACAAGCAAGGGGGAGGGATAGAGGGAGAAGCAGACTCCCCGCAGAGCAGGGAGCCAGATGTGACACTTGATCCCAGGACCTTGGGATCATGATCCAAGCCAAAGGCAGACACTTAACCGACTGAGCCACTAGGCGCCCAATGACCTGAAAGTCTTAATGCAGCTTTCCAAGAGACAGAATATGACACCACTGGTAAAATTCTGAATTTCAAGCTACAGTGTGTTATATAAATCTGAATATTTGAATATATATTGCTTATATTCAAATGTATCTCAGAATTCTATCTGGACAGCCTTATCATTATTAATACAAATGTAAACTTTAGTTTTTATAAATGGTTGTTCCTCAGGATAGTTTGCCAATATTAATAAATTAAAAACTATAAAGAACACATGAAACATAATACTGTAAAACTTATAAAATAGGTCAGTGCGTACACATAAAGCCTCCTAAGTTTTAAAAATTCTATTCCTAGATGTCAAATCAACAAACATATCCTTGAGGTCCAGACTTCAGAAAATGAGACAGTACCAGAGCTCCTAGAGCATCCGATACTGAAAGTCAGCCAAACTGACTGGATGGCAATATGGAGAGGTAGCTCAGGATATTTTCCAAAATGTATTCAATTTGTTTTACTTTTATTCACTAAGCAGAAAGTTTCTTTTCTAAACTTTATTTAAATATCCTAAGGAATTTCTGATTTATTTGAAATGCAAAAATCTAGGTTCTCAGGGAAAACTAAGAAATGGTAGCTTGCATATGTGAGAGTATATATAAATTATTGTGTTATGAAACAAAGTCTACATTAGGAAAAAAATGTAGGTATCCTTAAATTTCTGAAGAATTCTGATACATATTCTATTTTTTTTTATTTTGATTTGGAAATGTATTGCTTAAAATTAAGGAGTAATCCAACAAACAATTTCTATTTGCTCTTGAAACAAGGTTTCCTACAGAATATTGCCACAGAATTAATCACGTGATTTGCAAGGCCTATCTGAAAAGACAAGTTTGAATAAGTTACGGTGGACATGTAAAATTAAGAGACTCCATGCCTCCAATGTTTATAGCAGCTTTATCTACAATAGCCAAATTATGGAAAGAGCCCAAGTGTCCATTGACTGATGAATGGATAAAGAAGATGTGGTGTGTGTGTGTGTGTGTGTGTGTGTGTGTGTGTGTATACACACACATACATATGTATACAGACACCACACACATGCACACACATATATACACACACATACAAACACACATTGGAAAATTAGCCATAAAAAAAGAACGAAATCTTGCCATTTGCAACCTGGATGGAGCTACTGAGTATTATGCTAAGCGAAATAAGTCAGTCAGAGAAGGACAAATACCATATGATTTCATATGTGGAATTTAACAAAACAAATAAGCAAAGGGACAGAGACACACACACACACACAAATCAAGAAACAGACTCTTTTAACTACAGAGAATAAACTATGGAGAACAAACTGATGGTTACCAGAAGGGAGGTGGGTGGAAGGGTGGATTAAATAGGTGATGGGGATTAAGGCGTGCACTTGTTGTGGAGTGGTGTTGAATGGAAGTGTTGAATCACTATATTGTACACCTAAAAACTAATATTATACTGTACGTTAACTGACTGGATTTAAATAAAAACTTTAAAAAAATAAAGAGACTACAGATTTGTGAGTTTTTTCATGTCTTATGTAGGCTCAGTATAATACTTGAAGATATCTGATTTTCTTTCTGAGGGGGGCAGGTAACTGGCAACAAGAGCTGGCTTATTTGGCACAGGTTTAGGGAACAATTACTCAAATTTATTAGCAGTTATTATTACTTCAAAAATTATTTAACAAATAGCTTTAGACTTCATCCTTATTCCTTAGTTCTCTAGTCCCTCTGAGACTTGTTTACCCTAGTCCATATATTATCCTCTATTTCCTCATAACTGGAAAGTCTTCCTCACTCTCACTAATCTTCCACATTGTAGGAGAATCTTCTATGAAGTGTTAGTTTTTGATTTCTACTTACTGCTTTAAAATGCTTATCTTTGCTTGGCTTACAAAATGCTCTTCGTAGAACAAGACTTAGACTTATTATTAGTAAAAATCAAGACTTAGCCAAAAGAAAGATGTGTAAGAGGTGACTACAGGAGGGTCTGATTTTAAATAAATATCCCAGAACGTATGTCTTGCTATTCAAAATAAACACTGTGAGAGGTTATAAATTCATTTCAATAGGGCTTGCATCACACAAAACATTTTGAAAGTGTTCTTTTGGTATTATAGTCAGAATGACTTTAGGAACTACACTTGCAGTTATAACCAATTTTACAACCAAAAATCATACTGCCTGACTTAATCAACAAATTTAGTCTTCTGACTTGGCTTCAAACAATTTCCTATCATTTTCTCAAAACAAAAGCAAACGTCGAAACAGAAAAGTACCATTAATGGAGAACATTTTGTGGCCAAAATAATCAAAAGAAAGTGCCATGGGCCTGAATGAAGTTAATATTTTTTGTAATAAACTTACTAAATAGCTTTTAAAGATAATCCTAAGACAACAGTTAATGAATGTATTAGTTCTGTTCTGTTGATTTTAAAAGTGACTTAACTTTAGTTTGAAGGCTGTACGAAATACTCAAAAATATGACTACACAGATGGATCACACAATAAGATAGAGGAAACAGGTGTCCACAGCAATTATAAACTGGGAGAATAAAAATAAACCATTAAATATAGCCTGGATATACATAAAATAAAACAACCCTGCCAATCAGATAGCTAATATTATGTCTTTTTGGTAATATGCTTAAGTGGGTACTTTAGGCATCTAAGTTTGAGCCTATTTAGGCAGAAAGCTTTCCTTTTGTTCATGTTTGTAAAAATTAAATGTTTTGTTATTAACTCATAAAATTAATTACTTCCTCATGTTTAGAGTTACCAATATTTTGGCTCCAGGGCAAACTTTTAAGAAGTTATATTTAAAGGCAACAAAGAAAAATAGAAATTTTCAGTACCAGATGTCTGGGAAGATCCCATTTGGATTTGAGCTACTTAAATTTGCAATCATGTATTTATACATCTAACAGAGCTTCTGTTTCCCCCAGAATCAGAAAATTAACTAGCTTTGTAGCATCTTCCTTGATCTGCCACCCGTGCCCTGAGGATTAGAGACTCCACCTGAGCTTGTTTTACAAGCATAACAGAAAAAATTAATCTCTGCTGGCAGCGCTCCCACTGGGATACTGATGAATAATGATATCCCTCTTTTGCTGCCCTCTCAGTCCACTAGAAAAGCCACTCTAACCCAGCAACGTGGAAACTGCTGAAACCATTCCAGCTGTGGATTAGCAGGCAGTCAAGCATCCATCTGCTCCGTGTGAATCAAGAGAAAGCAAACAAGCATTCTTACGGCTAAAGTCATATTCAAACCTCATAATATCTTATAGGAATACATATATATGTATGTATATCTATTTGTATCTGTATCTCTATTTATGTACCTATCTCCTCAATAATAGGCAATCACATACTGCCAGCTAAATTAACCGAATTCCTCGATTTAGTTTGCATTTCCTGGTGCTTTAAACACTGGAAAACAAAGAACATGTTCAGAGGTTATAAAGTATAGCTCTTTTTCTTAATTGAAGTATAATTGACATACAATATCCTATTAGTCTCAGATGTACATCATAGTGATTCGATATTTTCATACATTATGAAATGATCCCCATGGTAAGTCTAGCTACCATCTGTCACCATACAAAGATATTACAATATCATTGACTACATTCCCAATGCTGTACATTACATCCCCATGACTTTTTTATTTTGTAACGAGAAGTTTGTACCACTTAATCCCCTTCACCTATTTCGCCTGACCCCCTAACCTTCTTCTACCTGCTGTTAACCAACAGTTTGTTTCCCATATCTATGACTTTGCTTCTGTTTTGTTTATTTTTGTTTTTTAGATTCTACATGGAAGTGAAATTATATGGTATTTGTCTTTCTGTCTTATTTCACTTAGCATAATGCCCTCTAGATCCATCTCTGTTGTCGCAAATGGCAAGAAAACTATAAGCTTTTAAATATGATATTCATATGGGGCAATTAATTCTAAATTAAACTTCTAGAGTGCAGCATGACATTACATTAGGCATACACTCGTTCCCAGATTCTCAAATGTAGCAACCAACTACTTATTTCAAAAAGTAAGCCTGTTTAATCAGTTTCTAAGCAAGTGTTATATAAAGGATCTGTGGCCTTTAATTTCACTTGGCTTTATTTTACTGACGCATTGATGTAATAAATATCTGTGGACCTCTGCCTTCTCCAAAAAGGAAAGAACAAGTGCTTAGAGTTTACCAAGAGCAGTTTTGAGTTTGTCTGGATTCTTATCAGCTCTTTATTAACGAACCCCCCCAGCACTTCAACATGTCCATAATGTAATGATGACTGATGTTTATAATGACAGCTCTAGGACTCTAAAAGATCTTTATGGGTCTTCTCAATCATCGAAGAAAAAAATTTTTCGTCAAAGTTCTAAGAGTATTTTACAGCATTTCAGTTCTTTGAAATCTGAAATCCATGACGTATATTCATATTTAAAAATATATTTTAAATAATCATTACACCATATTTCCAGTCAATGACAACCCACTCTGCTTTTAAGTTCTAGTCCAGTATTACCCACATCACTTTTCCTCTGTAATTTTAGTTGCTTTCACTGGTTATTTCCATGTCTTACTGATTCCTTCCTCTCTCGCTTCCCTTCCTCCTTCGCTGATTAAAACAGTCAAAGTAGTTCAAGGTTACAACACCTTCTGTGCTTTCAGCACAGCAGAACAATACGCTGCCAGCTCGGTCAATGGTTCTGCAAGACAGTTTGTTCATCTGTTAGTAGAAGACACCTGTTTGGCATTTGTCTTACAAATTTGCTGGCGCTGTTTAATAAGTAACAGAAAATACCTACAAAGATGGTATTAAGGACCTAAATCTAATAAATTGAAGCTGTATATATGGAAAATTCTCCTTTGCCAATGGAAATGCTTCAAAACTGAGACTATCGTGCTTCTGCCAAACTGCATTATTCCTCCGAATTACATACAAAATAGTGAATAGAACATAAGAACATGTAGAATTTTATGTATGTGAGGAGCATGACACTTGAAAATCCCTCTTAACTCCCAGTTTTTTGTTTTTGTGGGTTTTTTTTTTGAGTAAAGTGAGTTCTAACTTTCTGACATAATCGAATTTCTGAGACATGCTTATATTCTACTGGACTGTCAGATGGAAAACATTGTAAAGTAAGTGGAGTCCTTTTTTAGGAGAATGTAATGTTAAAATAAAATGCAGATGGTATGAATACTACTACTGTAATAAAGACCATATTTATGCATTTTATTTGGTAGTAACAACAAAATTTTTCAGAATACATGTAAGCATGAAAATGGGGCACATCATTTCTTTGGGTTGAGAAATTGAAAGGCAGCTTACCATGCATCACTGGAAAAAAAATCTTCTAGGCTTCTGCCATATGAATAATGGCTCAGCATAAAAATATTCACTCTAGTCTTTCTCACAGTGGGAAGACTACAGTTTGCTAAGAATTATTAATCACTAGTTAGATCTTTTTCTTGGCAAGATCTTTTTGAAACTCTTCAGCTAGTTATTACGTGATCCTCTATCATCTGACAAGGGAAGCATGAATATCTCAGTACTAGAAGGTACACGTAGGGATATGTATGAACAAATCAAAACAAAAAACACTTGTCCACTGATTCTCTTTAAAAAAACTGAAGTTTATATTTAAGTGATTGTAAATTATCTATTCCTAAAGAGATAGTTTTGGTCTTTTGAGAAAAGTTTTCCAGTTTTCTTTTTTCCTTTCTTTCTTTCTTCCTTCCTTCCTTCCTTCCTTCCTTCCTTCCTTCCTTCCTTCCTTTTCTTTCTTTTTCTTTTTTTGCTATTATAAATAACACTGTGATGAACATCTGTGTACATATCTTGACGACATACTTGTTTCTTTAGGATAGATTCCTAGAAATGGAATCACAATACCAGGGAGCAGCAAATTCTTAAAGACTTTTTTTTAGACTTTTTTTTTCACTTTGACAGATACTATCAAATTTCTTTCCAGAAAGACTGAAACTGTTTATCACTATCCTCTTTTCATTTTATCATTGAAGCCATGGTTTTCTTTTTAAATTTTTAATTAAAAAATTAAAATATATTACTTCTTTATCATAACTGTAACAAATACTAACTTCGAAAATTTTATAGAGACATTCATATATTTTATACACTTATGTAGACAAATCCATCCATTTCCTTTTGCAATTTCTTTAATTCTTTTATGCTTTTTTTGGGTTTCTTCCCCTTTATTCCTTTGAGATTTTAACATTATTTTTGGCTTTAAACCTTAATCTGACTGAAACTTGTTCTAATATACGCTATGAAATTAGAATCTAACTTGAATATTTTTCTAAAATGTTATACAATTTGCCCAACAATACTTGTTGAGTAAATCATCCCTTAACCAATGATTTTATGATGTAGTCTTTTTATTTGGTTAGAGCTTCATACAAATAAATGAGTGTTGACCAATGTGTGAAAATTGTTCTGGTCCAGCTGGGGAAGGAGGTATTCTTGGCATATTGGAATAGCATGAGCTTCATGGAGGAAAAGAGCAGTTGAAGACTGGAGGCTATTTGCACTCCAACCTACCCTGCAGCCAGACTCAGAACAATCTTGTATGGCATAGTAATGAATCTGAATTTATCTTGTAATTTTTATCTTTTGAATAGACGAGGTTAATGGTGTTTGTCCATATGTAGATATGATTTATATAAATCATCAATTTATATAAATCTATCAACTACTAGTGCTTGTTATATCAAAATATTCATGAAAACTAGCACTAACAGATGTAAGTGACTAAAGTTCTTAATTCAAAGAGTTCAAATATCATATGGTAGGCAATGTATTAAGGCTTAACACACAATATTTTATTTAACCTTCTCCTTTACTTTATAGAAGAGCATGAAGCTTGGACAGATTAAGTGACTAACCCAAGATCACATATTTAGAAAATGATGGAGTCATGTTTGTGTGACTCTGAAGCCCACATTCTAAATAACTAGACTTTCATCATACTCCAGACATACTAGCACAACTTATACTTTCAAAGCAGTTAATATCAAACTATAATAACTTCTTAGACATAGGGCTATTCCCTTCCTAAAGGCAGGGACCATCTTTATCACTCTCCTCTTGTACCTAACATGGTAGGTGCTAAATAAATACTTGCTGGCACTGCTGAAGATATGTGTTTAAGAATATCTGTAGGATAGTAGTAGATATAGAACACATAAGTTTCCCAAAAAGAGAAAATGAAGGACAAGAGAAAGGCAACCAATAATGGAGGCAAAGAAGAAACTGCAGTAAAAGAAGGAAGACATTTAAAAAGTGCAGAGCAATAGAAAGAATGGACATTTATTTCCTCACTAGAAAATAAAATGAGGTAGGGCTTTGTCTTTTTGTATATCACAAATTTTAATTTTTGAAAACCTGTATTTTAGAAATACCTGGACTCTAAATATGGTTCTCCCTCCTCAAATATCTGATTAAATAATGTAATATTTGCCGACTTATTCAGGAAGAGAAACTACTAAGTATCACAGCCCATTTTAGAGTTGGCATTACTAATGAACTGGATTAAATTGACCAGAGCTTTAACTGCAACTGAATGAAGAGAATTTTTCCAGATGAATATATGCCTAATAATATGACCAATTTGATTTGCCTGATTTTTCTCTCAGCCAGGATCCGAATGGCTTTCTGGCTGTTTTACAGCTTTCTGCTTAGTCCCAAAAGAAAGAACATTTTTCTTATTAGCTTCCTCATAGATTTCAAGCCCAAGTTCCTAATTCAAAGAAGTGCTAATCCATTTGCAAAGCATCTTAGTGAGGGAGTAATCACCCAGCCATAATCACTATTACAAGTCATAATTACTTTATGAATTTTTTTAATTACTAAGTGGTTTTTAACAACTATAAATAGATGAGCATGCTTAGCAACACAGACATTGGTCTGGAAGCCAGCGTAATGTCTCATTAAAGAATCGTATGGCTTTTTTATTTGGAGGTAGGATGATGTGGCAGTGGGGAATCATTACTTTTACAGACTTTGTCACTCCCCTGTGGTACACTAAAACTCAGAGCCATGGCCTCTAGTAAAATATTAACCTGGGGAGAAAGGAAGAAGGAACAAGGGATTAGGGGAGTAGAGGCAGGAGAAAACTCAGAAAATGACACTGCCATCAAGGAAACCAACATCTCACAAATGAAGTTACCATATGTTCTTTTGAAAAAGCAATGATAAAACTCACTAACTACATGGAAGGGTAAGGGCAAAGCTGTACTTGGGATCCTAAGAGAAATAAGACTCTGTATTCTATACTCCTCCAAACATTAATAATGAAATAAAAAGTTTCTTAGTGAATCCAGTAAGGCCAGCCCTTCTGACAGAGAGAGAGACCAAGTGTTCTGAACTCTTAAAACATGTAAAAGTACCTAGAGAATGACAGTTTTGAATGAAAAACAAAAGCAAAACACAAATAAGAAACATAAACTAAAACATAGCACCGAACAAAAAAAAATCTACCTTGATCAAGGTCAGATATGTTTGAACATGTGTCTTTTACCTTATTAGATCTTTACACTAATCCTGTGATCATAAGTAGGGCAGATTAACTGCACATTTTTTAATGAATGAGGAAACCGAGATTAAGAAATTAAATGACCTGCCACTTACACAAAGAAGTTAAAATGGCCATTCTAAGATTTGAACCTATGTTTCCTAAATGCAAATGCCATATTCATTCCACCACACTATGGCCCCTTGGTTTATTAAGGGCCTTTGTCCACATTCACAGGTCTTTCCCCGCTTCCTCAGTTTCAGCTGAGGACCTTGCTTCTTAGTTTATAAAAAACTTAAAGCAAACACAAGGGGATTTCCGCATCATCTTACCATTTACTAACCTATACCCCAATACTCCATCTTTTCTCCCATTACCATGGATCAATTTGCTCTGCTATCTAAGGCCAATTTTTCCACTGAAGCGTGGATTCCTATTTCCCTTTTGTTTTCTTAAGGACTTTGCTCTTTCCTATAACATCATTTTTTACCTCACTATAGGATCATTTTTTTTCTGCATACAAATATTCTATATCTTAAATTAAAAAAGGAAATTGATTTTACATCCTGTCCCCCAGCTCCAGGTAAGAATTAGCTGTATTTACTGTCTCTGCTTTCTTATAACTCAGTCTCTGAATCCTTTCAAACAAAATAAGGCTTTTGTCTCCTATTACTCTGCTGCAATTACTCACTAAAGACATCTAGGATCTTCATCTTATCAAGTCAAAGGAACAATCGTAGCTCTCACCCACTCCGTATCAACAATCTTTAACTCAGTTAATCACCATCCCCTTCTTGAGATAGCTTTCCCCCCTTGGCTTCCAGAACCATTCACTCTCTTGGAGGATTTCCTTCCACTTGTCATCCCTCATTCTCAGTTTTCTTTGCTGACCCACCTTCTCCTCTTTCTCTCCAACCTCAACATGCTCCAGAGCTCAATCCTCAGACCACTTTTTTTGTTTTTAATTTTGATTCTAGCATAGTTAACATACAGTGTTATATTAGTTTCAGGTATACAATATAGTGATTCAACACTTCCATACACACTGGTGCTCATTACAAGAGCACTCCTTAATCCCATCACTTATTTTACCCATCCCCCCACCCACCTGTTCTTATTAGTTTGTTCTCTATAGTTAAGAGTCTATTTCTTGGTTTGTCTCTTTTTTCCCCCTTTGTTTGTTTTGTTTCTTAAATTTCACATGAGTGAGATCATATGGTTTTGTCTTTCTCTGACTGACTTACTTTGACTTATTTTGCTTAGCATTATACTCTTTAGCTCCACAGACTTCTTTTCAATACTCATTTCACCCAATCTCACCCAACCTCAGGATTGAAATTTTGAATACCATCCGTATGCCGGTTACAAGCCCCCCCCAAGTAAACACAGACCCTGCCTTTTTTATCCAGTCTTCTCCACCTCAGTAAATGATATTCTCTTTACCAAGTTGTTCAGGCCCAAAACCTAGCATTGTCTTTATTTCCTCTGTTTACTTATAATTAACCCACCAATTCCTGTTGGTTCTATTTCAAAACATCCTGAGTCTAACTACTACTACTCATCATTTCAACTTCTGACCATTCTACCCAAGCCATTTTCTCTCACCTTGACTTTCAATCATTTCTCTACCACTTGACTAACAATCATTTCTCTACTGAGGAGCTTGTGTGGTTTTTTCTGAACAAATAATATCACATCACTCTTTTGATCAAACCCCTCCAATGGCTTCTCTAAACACTTAGAAGACAAAATCCAGACTCCCTAGCGAGATGATAGATGACCTAGCCCCTGCTTACCATGCCCTCCCAATGCTTGTTCTGCTCTAACCACACTGGCTTCCCTGCTACTTTTTGAACCTGACAGTAATTCCTGCTTGACGGCCTTCCCATATGCTTTTCCTTCTGCATAGAAATTCTTCTCTGAGACTTTCTCATGAGCTGGTTGCTCGCGTCCCTCAGTTCTCTATTCAGATACCTCCTCAGAAAAGCTTTCTTTAACTGTCCTATCTTGAACAGTCTCCTCTAGTTATCTGTAGACATTTGCCTGATTTTTAAAAAATCTCGTTTATATCTACTTTGTTATGTTACATGCTTATTTACTTGTTTGTTTACCAGCCCACTATGAATATAAGGTCCATGAGTAATGGAACTTCATCGGCCTAGTCTGCTCCTGTATTCTCCATGTGTGGAGCATGGTCTGTACGTAATAAATATTATTATTAAATATAATAATAGCTTCTGTTTACTGAGTTTACTATAAATGAGCAAAAGACTGTTCTGTGCTTTACCTATATTAACTAATTTAATCTTCCCAGTAACTGCAGGAGGTGCTTATAGTGGTGATATCACAAAAGTCATATTTATGAATCATTCTGTACTTGGACTATTGGCTGTTTCCTTTAAAATAGGACTATGAAAAGAATTACTCAGAAGGATTAACTGACAAGAAACTGCTTTGTGAGAAAATAATCAGAAGATCTAAATCTCGACATAGACTAAATAATGGCTAAATGTACAAGGACTAGTGGTGGTCTGATAACCAATAAGTGGGTGAACAATATTATTTATTAAGTATAAGGAAATATAGCCAAATAACAAATTAAGGAAGGGTAATTATACTGTTTTCACTAAAAGCCCCCTAAGCTTGTAAAGTAGTATTATTTGTACAATAAAATTCAATAAACCAGGGAGATGGCTACATATAATGACTTATTTTTAAACACATATTAAGATATACTTTAGTATACTTTACAATAGAGAAGTCACAAAAGTTTGATCCCAAACTGTTAAACATAGTTTTAAAAAAAAATATGTATTTTTAAGCACATAGTGATTCTTTTGTTTTTCTACATTATTACATAGAGAACAAGCCTGGCATGTTAGTTAATCTAGAAGGCTATTATGTCCCTCAGCACCAAGGAGTATGTCTATGATTATTTTTTCTTTTTAAAATTCCATGTTTCTATTTTTTTAATCATTCTTTTTTTTTTATTAACATATAATATATTATTTGTTTCAGGGGTTCAGGTCTATAATTCATCAGTCTTACACAATTCACAGTGCTCGCCATAGCACATACCCTCCCCAGTGCCCATCACCCAGCTCTCCATCCCTCTTCTCACCACCTCCCCGCCCCCAGCAACCCTGTTTGTTTCCTGAGATTAAGAGTCTCTTATGGTTTGTCTCTAAAGTAATGTAATATTGTGGACTCCACTTATATCAACTGGGGGTTGGAAAAGAAATTAGTGTTTAGTTTTTCTTTTGCTCTGTTATACAGAAGTGATACTGAAATACATTGAGTTGGCTTTAAGTATTGGAAATAATCACACTTATTTACCTATTTGGCAGCTCTGTGAGAATAAAAGGCAGGATATATTTTTATCTTAAACAATGTTTTGGCATTATTTGTATTTGGAAGATACTTAGGACAGGAACCATGAGCCTTTTGGAAAATTTCTGATCACCATTATTGAGGAAGGAGCTAGCACTGATTTCTGAACTGGTCCATCTGGTGAACCAATATAATCCTAACAATAATTTTAGAGCACTTAACTTAATTGGGATTGTATTAGAAACATTTTCAGGAGAAACCAATTTCTGGCAATAGAAAACTGCATTTTAAAATATTTTATCCAATGTTAAAGTTTCCATTTATTTTCTACTTATTTTTAAAGTTTAAACAATGCTCTACTTATTCACAGAATGAATTGACAAATGGCTAGGGAAGAGATCTTATTCCAGCAATATCATAATCTTTGATGTTATTTTTATTTCCCCAATGTGATGGTATGTGTGTCAATAATTTTTTTTTTTAAGACTTTATTTATTTGACAGAGAGAGAGAACATGAGCATGAGCAGGGAGAGTGGCAGGCAGAGGGAGAAGCAGGCTCCCTGCTGAGCAAGGAGCCCAATGTGGGACTCGATCCCAGCACCCTGGGGTCATGACCTGAGTGGAAGGCAGATGCTTAACCGATTGAACTACCCAGG
Organism: Potos flavus; assembly: GCA_028534135.1. Classification (NCBI taxonomy): domain Eukaryota; kingdom Metazoa; phylum Chordata; class Mammalia; order Carnivora; family Procyonidae; genus Potos; species Potos flavus. The sequence goes on along the minus strand of CM052886.1, from coordinate 53,175,589 downwards.
CATCCCAATAATTCTTTTTTTTTTTTTTAAATTAAAGATTTATTTATTTATTTTGGAGAGAGAGAGAGAGCTCATGCACATGCATGGGGAAAGAAAGAGAGGGAGAGAGAATCTCAAGCAGACTCCCCGCTGAGTGGAGCCTGATGCAGGCTCGATGCTACGACCCTGAGATCCTGACCTGAGCCAAAATCAAGAGTTGGATGCTTAACTGATTGAGCCATCCAGGCACTCCTGTATTGACAATTCTAAATAGTTATGATATCTGATATCGTTAAGTTAAGCAGGGATGCCAATGATAAAATATTTTTAAAACTAAATTAATGATGATTTCCTTTGCCAAAGGATTGTGATAGTGTTCCCTGAAAGGGAAACTACCCTGGAGTTTTATAAACATAATTTATATGACACCATCTGAGATTACATTTGTAATTTAAAAAATGTCTAAATGTAGACTCCTTTTGCAAATACTTATATGAGCCCCATGACTTACACACCTCCTGCCTATAGGCCAGGCTGGTAATTCTGACACTTTGGGGAGAGCAATGTCAGCAACTCTTCTGCTCTGAATGCCATAAGTAGGACTAAACACTTCTCATATATAGATGAAGCTATAGTAAGCAGCAATAGCCAAGAGACGGGTATTCAGCACAATCCTATCCCTTGTTTTTATTAGGATCTTTGGGCTCCAGGACAAATTTCCTTAAAGATATGGGACTTATATTTCTTTTGTATTCCCCAAAGTACACTGAGTATTGGATAGAACACTTAGCAAATTTTAATAAACGTTGACAAGCCAAAAATATTTTTTATAGATAGCTTAGGCTGAGAAGGTTAATGGTATATTTTATGTACCTTGCGCTTTGTAAGTTTAAATAAAAGGGCAAAATGAGATGGAAGAAGAGGAAAAAGAAAAGCATAAAATGGCAAAGGGAGAAACAAGGCATTTAAAAGGTTACTGGGAGATATAAATTCTAATTCCAACTTTGCCCTTTCCGTATTGATAGCTGAGATTTTATATTATTTTTCCATACTGACTGTGTCATCTTGGGCAAGAAAGGGTCTTTGTTCTTCGACAAAATGAGCAAGTTATATTAGGTGATAAAGAAAGAAACATCAAAGTTATTCATATTTTGATATATAAAATCATTTCTTAATTAACAACTCTACTTAATCACTAACTATTAGAATCCTAATAATTGCCAGTTGTCATTCTGTGAGAGAAGTCAAAAAAAAAAAATCAAAAATTTAAAACAGGACAAATTTCAGGTAACATCATAAATACGTTTTATGCTCATCAGAACACATTCAGCTTAAAAATCTTGAAGTCATCTATTGAAGCACAACAGATAAATCTAGGACTGAGGTCTTTTACCAGGAAAGTATTTCACTTTTTTCTGTGCTGAGGAGAGCTTATATGTACAGAAAGCTAGGAAGAAGCTGAGAAATAATGGAGAAGAGGGAAAGTCTCAAGGGAAAGAGACCAAGAGAAGTAGAAAGATAACTTTTTTTCAAGACATTTGCCATCTGTGCCTCTCTGAAAGATGCCAGGCAGCTCCCCAGCCTGAGGGTTAGGGAAGCTCTTCTCACAAACCCTGGAAGATATCCCATTAGGTTTCCCCACCAGGAAGATAAAGAGTAGCAGATGGGATCCTGCAATTGTCAGGAGGTTATTTGGAAATGGAAGGCCACGAGGTTGGTGGTGTTCACTGTTACTCAGTTAACCTCTCCTTCCTTTCATTCTTCCTTTAATGAACTCTTTAATTTTGCATGCTGGGTCCCCTACTGATGCTATTCATATCTGGCTTGTCTTTTTTATTTGTTTTGTTTTAAATTTCTCTTTTAAAAACAATATTGCTTATTCTTCCAATCTCATGTTTGAGAAAGATGGATTTGCAATTTTCTCTCAAAAGATTTGTAGTTGTGCCCAAACAGGACAGAATTCAAGCATTAAAAATGCTCTGTTACTGAAAATGTTCTATAGACGGGCAAAGAATCTGTATGCTTTTAAAGAAAGCAGTACAGAGAACTGCCAAACCTGGAAATTTATGGACATATAAAAATCTTACTGCTCTGGTACTTTCTAAATTTGGAACGGTTCTATTTTATATTAACATACGAAACCCATACTTTTAGTCAATATCCAAGGCTTTGTGAAAAAATAAGAATTTCACAACTTTTCAGATTGGATATTTGATATATAATCTCATGTTTCTGTGTCGTCACAAGAACCATAACAAATGAATATATCTTTTCAAAAAATTTATTGAAAATTCGAGAGACGGAATACATTTTGGGCATATTCTGCTTTCTTTCAAAGCTATTAATATGATAGCAAGCATATTCGTAAATCTGTTCAAGTAAATTTTCCCTAACTTTGAAATCTTTTCATTTCTATTATGGTTTTAAAATGGGTTACCTTCTAAAAGTTCACTGAACATATCAAATCATGATCCTTGTTTGCCATGATGACAGGCACTTTCTACTCTAGATGTGGGCTTTCAGTGCCAACATCATTAAGAGATTCTTTAAATTACTTTTTAAATGTCCTTTTCCCTCAGGATTTTCACTTATATCTAATTAGACTACTTACTCCATGCCATGTAATCCCTGTTGCCAAAACTGCTAAATGCTTCAATAAGTAGGAGGAGGGCATCAATGGAGCAAGACAGATGTAATGTCACTGGTTAACAATAGAAGTGTGAAGCAGCTGCCTTAATTATGAAGCTTATTAATTCATGGTGTTAAAAAAAACTTGGCACGAGTTCTTATAGAATAGCTAAACTTTCCAAATAGCATCATACCGTTTAAAACTTAAAATATATGTTTTCACTAAGAAATGTTGCAATAATTATTTTGTCACATTAATTAACATCTGCATTTAACATCTATAATTCTAAGTTACAAGACCACCCAAAATTTTAAAAGTAATTCTGATTTTAAATTAACTTTTAAAAAATATATACCCTTATACTTCCATGCTCTAAAAATTCTTTACAGTTGAAATTAAAACAGTGGATAAGGATAAACTATGTCTTGGAGAGGAAGTAAGGTAGAGAATGAATTCTATAGAACTACTCTCTATAAACCTGGCAAATGTAACCTCATTAAATTTCAATTTCATTATCTGTATATTAATGTTTACTATGAAGCACTGTTTGATGATTACAAATAATATATATAAAATTCCTGGCATGTAGCAGGAGCTCAATAAAATATAGTAGTATTTTTAATGGATGTATTGGAAAGACAAAATTTAAACAAATGGGTTGCTATTACAGAATAAGATTAGTGAACAGAAATAGTCTCAGTACAATCTTTGGCCTTAGAGAGTTTTTCACTATCATTTAAAGGTAATGACATGAAGATATAAGCTAGAAACAGTTCAATTTCTTAGGAAGAAGACAAATGAGTAGAAACGGAAGTCTCAAAAGAGGTGTTCCAGGGGCGCCTGGGTGGCTCAGTGGGTTAAAGCCTCTGCCTTTGGCTCGGGTCATGATCTCAGGGTCCTCGGATTGAGCCCCGCATCGGGCTCTCTGCTCAGCGAGGAGCCTGCTTCCCCCTCTCTCTCTGCCTGCCTCTCTGCCTATTTGTGGTCTCTCTCTCTCTGTCAAATAAATAAATAAAAATCTTAAAAAAAAAAAAAAAAGAGGTGTTCCCAAAAAAGAAAAAAAAAATTAGTGGAAGTGTATTTTCTTTTTCAGTGTTGACTGAAATAAAAATTTATATATAATGGAGTAATAACCAACAAGAATTAGTTCCTAGAAGTTTAACAACTGCCACATTTAAAATCACAAACAAAACTCCTCATATTACTTGGAGGGATGAAAAAATTCCACGTATCTAGTGGGCCAAGAGAAAACTCATGTAAATGCAACACAGGTCTAATCCTAATCCCCACCTTCTCTGGTCTGTAAAGGAATGATCACCATCTATCCCACCAAATCTGACAGACACAGTTCCACCTTGTGTTTTAGTTCTTCAGTAGTTTTATTATTAATAAATTCATTCCGGCCCTTTCTGAATCTGTATATTTGACGTGTGTGTGTGTGTGTGTGTGTGTGTGTATATACATACACACATACTCTCTCTCATATGTTTGTCAGTAATGTTCACTATTCTATCTCCTGCCCCTGCGAAGAGCCTCACACATTATAGGTACAAAACAAATATTTTTTGCAAGAATCAGTATACGGTCTGTGGGTAGAAGTATGAGTGATAGAATTTAATATAGACCAATGTAGAGTGTAACATATTAAGGATATATGTTTAAATATATAAACATATATTTAAATATATAAATTATGCATACTTAATTTTATGCATAAGATATCTTTTTTTTTAAGATATTTACTTCTTAAGACAATTTCACTTAGCTTAGCTTCTTACTATTGGGAAGAGTTTAGTTTTCAACTTTAAACTCAGAAATTTCCTGTTTGTCCATCCTTTGGTCAAAAGGATGATTACTGTCAATATAATACCATTCTGCAAAATGCCAGTCTGACCCCAACCATTCTACTGATAGAAGAAAAAGAACAGAATTCAGAAGACAGGGTATACAAGAACTTAATGTATGGGTTTTTTTTTTTTTAATCAAACCTGACAACCTTCTATGAACACTGGAAGAGGAAAGTCTATAGTGCCAAAAACACTGTCCAAGAAAGCATGCCATGAAATGACCTGATTAAATGCTTTCTCTTCTATTTTTGAAAGAAAATACACTGTCTGGTAAATATTATAAAGGCAATAAAATTGCATCCTTACTAAAAAAGAAAGTCAGAAAAGTTGACAGAGATATGCAAAATGACCAAATAAACCATAGGAATTCTAATTCATTTAAGTAAAGGAAAAACAACTCTATAGCTAACTATGAGATTCTAAATACATATCTTCTCTAAAGGGAAAAATGTCTAAAAACAGTTATCAATTATCAGTTATGAATACATAAAACCAAGAGATCATTATCTGAAACTATGATGTTAAATGAAGAAAATAATACACTTATGTATTTTTAAATGCCTGGTGAAAATGAATCAACGTCTTAATATTCTTTTTTCCTTCTATGATTGGTTACTTTCTAGTTTTTTTCTCTATGCCAAGTATAATCAATCACATTGCAACATAGAGAACGTCAAAAAAAATCTTAATGAACACATTTTCTATACTATCATTTATACCAAAGGAAAGAAAACAAAAAGTTAAATACAATATATAACCTAAGATGAAATGAGAAAACTTCGTTCATTGCCAAAATTAAACTGATGGAAATATTAGAGTAAGTTCAAAGTAATACTCAAGAGAATAGAAGCTTTTCAGTTGCGATTTTAGGAATACTAAAAATTCTTAAAAAACATCTTATATTAGTAAAAAAAGCTTACAGATAACTTCAGAAACATCGATGACTATCTTTTATAAAAGGAGATGCTGGTAGTCAATGAGTTCTAATACTGAATTTTTCAAAAGTATAATGTGACATTATTAAGCATTATAACAACAAAATAATAATGAAAACAGGCCTTTGAAACTAATGACACTCCTACTAGTTTTCTTTGCGCTGTTGTGTTTATCATCCTGTTCTCCATAGCTCCTGTCTGGCTGCTTTTTTCTCCTTGTTTCAAAACCACAAGGAGATTAATGCCCATTTTTGGAGGTGAGAGTAAAGATAATGAGTCTATGCAAATCATTTAGGAATCTCTAGTGTGGTAACAGAGAACATTAAAAAACAATACTTTTCAGCAACAGAATGAATTCTAGAAATTTCACTGTAATTACTTCATAGCCAATCTTGCTTTACTATTTTTCTTTTTTATTGTGTTATGTTAGTCACCATAAAATAATGCCTGGGAGTGGGTATTAAAGAGGGCACGTATTGCATGGAGCACTGGGTATTGTACATAAGCAATGAAGCTTGCTTTACTATTTAGTATTTCTTTGTTAGTTATGCATACATTCTCTAGTGAATGGAAAGTAATTCCTACACAAGAAATTTAAAAAACAGTGGTACCTGCAGATCTTCTTGTCAATATGAGTCCTACAGTTCTAATGCCCCAATATCCTCATTCAAAAAGCAGTGTCACTGAGATATTACAGACTTAGATGTTAGCTAGCACAGGGTGAGTTTCCTGGACTAAACGACAAGGATGAAGAGATGACATCATTGTTGCTGTGAAAATTATTCAGGGGTACCCCAAATAATATCTATATAAATATAACGTTGAGTTTATCTTACATGTATTTGCAGATGATTTGTTTTGTTTAGTTATCACAAGAACTGACTTTATTTTAATAAAAATAAGCCATGAGATCAGTATAACTGGTTTTAGCCAGTGTAATGGTGGAAAGAAACAGGCTGCTGAAAGGATATGGACAGACCTCTTGTTCTGATCACTGCCTTTTCAGAGAAGACTGAAGAGGATAACAGTTTAATTCTCTTGGTACTGGATATATTTTTGGGTCTTTTTTTAGTGGGGTATAGAGGGATACAGAGTGTAATAGGCATATGGTTTTCACAAACCTTTACAAACAATGTGCATCCAGTCTTTTTTTTTTTTTTCCCATGGACTGGAAGGACAAATATTGCTAAAATGTCTATACTACCCAAACAATCTGCATATTTAATGCAACCCCTACCAAAACAGCACTAGCATTTTTCACAGAGCTAAAACAAACAATCCTAAAATTTGTGTGGCACCACAAAAGACCTCAAATAGCCAAAGCAATCTTGAAAAAGAAAAGCAAAGCTGGAGCCATCACAATTCTGGACTTCAAGCTCTTATTACAAAGTTATAATCATCAAGACAGTATGGTACTGGCACAAAACAGGCACAGAGATCAATGGAACAGAATAGAAAACCTAGAAATGGACCCACACTATGATCAACTAATCTTAGACAAATCAGGAAAAAATATCCAATGGAAAAAAGATGGTCTCTTCAACAAATGCTGTTGGGAAAACTGGATAGCAGTATGCTGAAGAATGAAACTGGACCATTTTTTTTTTTTTTACACCATACACAAAAATAAATTAAAAATGGATGAAAGGCCTAAATGTGACACAGGAAACCATCAAAATTCTAGAGGGGAACACAGGGAGCAACCTCTCTGACATCAGCCAAAGCAACTTCTTACTAGACACATCTCCAGAGGCAAGGGAAACAAAAGCGAGAACTACTGGACTTCAACAAGATAAAAAACTTCTGCACAGCAAAGGAAACAACCAACAAAACTAAAAGGCAACCTATGGAATGGAAGATATTTGCAAATAACATTTCTGATAAAGGTTAGTGTCCAAAATGTGCATCCAGAATCCAGTCTTAACATGTACCTCCTAACTCAATATCTTCCACCTCAGAGTGTGTGTGTGTGTGTGTGTGTGTGTGTGTGTGTGTGTGTGACATGAGAGGCAGCACAGGACAGTGGTTAAGAACCCATATTTGGGCTGCTAGATTCCAAAGTACTGACTTGCTGTGCAACCTTAGAGAGGTTAGTTAACCTGTAAAATGGGAATAATAATGGGATGTTATCAATATAAAATAAGTGGTTATTGTTAGGATTAAATGAATTTATTGATGTAAAGTTTTTAGAATAGTGCTTAGCATATGAAAAGTGCTCCAAGGGGTTAGCTCTTATTACGTGTGTTCCCAAGGTAGGCATATACTTTTAAATATTAGATTAGATAAATATATCAAGGTAGGTAAATATGAAAGGAAAATTATATTCTTAAATCTAACAGACACTAGTTTAAAATACTTGCCCAAATTAATTAACCATGATTTTACTGTCTTCCATCCAGATAAATCCTATTTTTATGACTCTCCAACTAGACAATAATAAAAATTTCATTCTTAGGGATCTAAAAGCAATTCTTATTCTTTATACTCTTATTTCAGAAATGAATTTTTAATTTTATAAATTTTTTTTTGATAGTTGCCTCATATACTTTAATTCTCTATCTCTACTCTTTTCTATAGAGCAAATAACGGAGAACTGATGAATACAGGATCCATCCACCAATTCATTAATAAATTATTTTCTGACTCACTCCAATGTACTTGGCCCTATGTTGCACACAAAATCTACAAACCAGCCTCTCAAAGGAAAAACACTGAAAAATTGGAAACTATGAATGGGATATTGAAGCCAATTGAGAATGATAAGCAAAGGAGGTAAGAAAAAAGCTAATAAATAAGTGAACTATCTCAGAATCAGCGAATGTATAAGAGAAGGACCTTAAAGACATTATACCGTCCAATGGTTCTTAACTCTTTAAAATAATACCAATATACCTGAGGGGTAAGTTAACATACAGTATTCATTTATAACACATGTATTGACAATGTGCTAACAAAGTTTTGTAGGAATTATATTTAAAGTCTACAAAGACAAAATGCATATATAGTACACTGAAAGGAAAATGGAGAAATACTCCTAATAGTAATTTTAACTTCACTATAAAATTTAGTTCTTAGCTTCTTGGCCAAAAAACAAAACTAAACACGATTTAGTTTTTTGTTTTTGTTTTTGCCTTGTAATAAATCTGGTTGTATTTTTGTTTTGGAAGGGGGAAAGGGGAGGGAGTTGGACAGCTTTTTTGGCATTAATTCTAAGAGATCTTAATTGTGTGTCCTTATGTAAAGAAACTTCAGGAACATCATGGATTCAAGAAGAATGACTCAAAAGAAGCACTAAGAAAGCTTTCAATTATAATTCATAGAAGTTATTATATTGAAGGATGGGGTGATCATCTGGCTGCTGAGGATAGCCCAGTTTATACCAATTATCCTGACTTACATATTAATAGCGACCCATCCCATTCTCAGAAGTACCCAAGTTTGGATAATAAATTATGTGGGAAACCTGGTCCAAATGAGTTGCTCTGTAGTGATCTTGTTTGACAGAGGAAAAGACTTCATAAACAGTTTCTGCCAAATTTCTAGAGGCACTGGCTGGCAGCAATTTAAGACCCAAATTAAAAGAGAAGGTATGAAATACATAAGATATAATCTCTTTATATTAAAAAGCAATGCAATAATATCATGAAACTCACACTCAAAATTGAAAGCAATTCTTCGGTACCACATTCAGGTTTCAAACGCTCTTTGAACATTTTAACTGTTTGGTGCTTCAAATAGTAGTAAGAGGCAATTCGGCCATATGTCAGAGGTTCAATGCTTCGATTATCCTATTTCAAAAAGAAAGATAAAATGACAAATAAAAAGTACAATAGAAGCACACGCATTCATAAAATTAATAGTTCTTACTATAGGTTCATATTGCAACAATTTTGTTAAAATTCTTGGTTACCAATAGAACAAAAGCCCTACTGTTAAAAAGCTGGACGATCTTTTTGCTTGGAATGTATAGGACTAAGTCATACCTCTCCAATTTCAATGCAGTAGGAATGTTCCAATTCAACCAGAGACTTCTCAACCAGACTGGACAGAAATTTGTTCACAGAATCATGGCTCACATCACTCAAATTGTAGTAGCTAGAAAATAAGCAAGGGCATTATTTGTTTCAAGATAGTTTCTACTAAAATTAGCATTTCAATTTTTTATCATTCTATTTTTTTCAGAATTTCAAAGAACAATTACACTTATGGCAAATCAAAGAAGTAAAACAATTGTCAACTGCCAGTTTCACTGTACAGATCAAAATTCCCATACTAAGATTTGCAGACACCAATGAACAATGCTAATACATTAAAATATGTAAGATAAGCAGATAAAATTCAGCATCACATTAAAAAGATACTAACTTTCCAGTGTTAAAACTGACATGATTTCACTTTATACATCTACGGCAAACTAAACTTACACACTAGATTTAGAAATAGAAGCATATTACATAAATATAAATATATAATTCCCTTTTATATACAAAAACCCATCCTCAGTAACTTTATAAAACTCAAAGAACTATTGACTTGGGTAGCAGATGAATTCTTTTAGGACATTTAGTCATTTATTGTTCTCCAAATGCTTAATGAGTACATGTCACCCTAAATATTCGAAGGGACATCATCACGCTAACAATGAAGCATTTGAACTAAGTAAGCTTCTATATACAAAAAACACATAGGTCCAGCTCTGTATATTTTCCAAGTAAAAGGCTGAAGGACATGCAATTCACCTGAATGCTCCTCCCTCTAAGTCCAAAAGTGTCTTGCCAAATATCTAAGATTGCTAGGAATCTGTATCTGGGAACTGATTCAAAGGGTGACAGAATACCCCCATGTCGTGGCAGCTCTCTAATTCCTGGTGGTGAATCCTGTATCTTCGTCAGCATAGAGAATTATATGTCCTATTTCCTTCCAAATCAAGTAACACGAGTGTAAAGTGACCTCAGAACAGACTCATCACTGAAACCCCAGCACAAGGGTTGTACTTCTGCACAGGACTAGAAAGGGGATAGTCTTGGTCTGGGAAGAAAGTGTTAACAATCTCAAATGGGAGAAGCCTAAAGGAAACCATGATAGGCCAAGTATGGTGATTTTTTTTTTCTTTCTTCAAAGGGAAGGATTTGGGGTCAGTATACTGTAAAAATTTATTTACGAATACACGAAATGGGACTTAAATGATGGCATGATATACTTTCAATAGAAAGAGAAGTTTGTACAAACTGTATACCAATAGAGAGCCTCCACTGAGTAAGGATTAATAATAGATTATTTACTTGGAAAAATAACTGAAATCATAATTACATACTGATGATTTTAATTTTCACAAAAGAGAAATACTTTTTATTTTAATCTGCAGAGAAATTATTGCCTTTCCTGGAAAAATTCTTGTCACAGACCAAAACAAAGCAATATTTATCAATGAACAGGTAAGTACTGAAACCAGTGCTGATGTTAATTTAAACAAAATGCACAAACTTTTATCTAACCAGGCATATAAAGTGAAAAATCAGCATTAGAAACCATTAGAAAATATTTCCTTTATCCTGAAAAATGACTAAAAGAAGTATTAGTTATAATAATGTATTTTGTTATCAAAGGTGAAGCTAAAAATTCTGGACATTCAATACCCCATAAAAGAGATCTCTAAAACCATTTGAAATTATTAGTGATACTTGTTGTCTTTCATTTTTTTTCCAACAAATGGAATTTATCAGACAAACTTTCTACAACAGAAGTGTTTACTTTATATTTCACATTCTTTTGGCTTGCTAAATCTATAAATTTTCCAACACTATTTTCAGCTGTCTGGATTAATATATAATTGATAAAATTATTTCTAAATTAAAAAAAAAAACCTGAAAATGTGCCCAGGAACTGAGTAAGTAGTAGAATTTCTAGAGCAAGAATTAAGTAATTCTTTATACAATTAAAATTACAGAAGGAAGACATTATGAAAATAACTTACCATGAAAAACAAAAAGTTAAAATACTATTTTTGTCTAAAAATTTACAAGACCATTTGAAAACAAAAAATCTCATGGATGCTGCTACTGATTACCATAACCCATTACCCTATAAAAATAACTAAATGACAATTTTACCATTTTTTACTTTAACAAATTTAGTATACTTACAAATAAAATTTAAACCATCTATGATAAAAACTTCCCTTAATTTTTTAAATATTTATTTTAGCCACTGTTTTATGTATTTACAAGGCATATTCTGATGGGCTAATATTCTTTCTAATGTTTGTCTAAGTTTATTGGGAAGTTTTTAAGACTAATTTGTAGCTTTTATTCAGATAAAGTACAGTCAGGGTAAACATTTCTGAAACATTTAAAGTAAGCTGCAAAAGCGAAAAAAAAACCAATTAAAATTATGTCTCTGAGATTACAACAAATTATTTGATGACTACATTACACATACTCTAACTTGCTAAAAATTAACACATCTTTCAGAATAACTTAAAAAATTTCCAGGTATATCCTCTTAATATGGTTGTTCTTTTCAAATGCGCTCACCAACACTCTCACACTTGACTTGCCTAAGAGAAGAAATGCAAAAATTTAAGTAATTGAATTGACACTCAATTAACTCAGTATCAATACTTTTATCCTAACGGAATCTGGGGATAATCTAGAATCTTAAAAGAAATCCTAAAATTTTTTACTTCAGGTATCCTGGCAAATGTAAATGATAAAACTTGTTTTTCATACACCCAACACAAACACTAAAATGCATAATTTTTGTTGTGATGTAACTTCACTGATTTATACCACTATTCTTTGCTAATAGTTGACCTAAGTTTACTATTTCCAAATCCTTATAAAAGTAAGATTTGCTACATCTTAATTAGATATACAATTTATAAGATACTGTAAAATAAACTAAATGTAAATGAAATTACTGTCTAGGTCACATAAAATTTTGAGAGATAATATATTCTGACAGTTTTCTGTGAATAAACAATGGAGTTTATATTTACAAGATCTTCATTAGCATTATATGGCCTTTGCTTCTAGTGCGTGAACTTTTCAGTCACTGGGTAATTTCTAGCCTAAATAATTATAAGCATTTAGCTTAAAACATCATATATCATTAATTTCAATAATCACTTTACTAACTTGAAAAAGCAAGCAACAGCTAAGTAAAAAGGTCTGTTTTCATGTTGCATTCTCCACAGTACAAAATTTACAATTTACTGGTTATTAAAGCAGAAATATTACACAACTGTTTAATTACAGATAAAGGATACAATGCAGTTTCATGCTCACTGCCTTGGATCATCAAGTCATTATCTTTTCTCTGCCATAAACAGACAGCCTACCTTTTTGTCAGCATGCTATTTCATTTATTTCACAGAGAAACCCAGTTTCACAATAATTGACTTGTCAGAAGCTCTAATTTATGAGGCTGAGCTCTGTAAGATTTCTCTATATTGGACTCAACCTGCACACAAGCAGGGTTGAATATTTACAATGCTGTTAACAGGTGCTGAGTTGTTTAATGATTCTAATAGCCAGAAGCGTACTGAGAAAGCCAGCGGGATCACAATTACAGGCTGTTTGAACACAACAATTACTAGTCCCCTGGGAGGTGTGAAAGTCAAAGGCAGTTTGATACTGACAGCATCTAGCACATGGGCTAGACAAGCTAACTTCTATTAGCAGTCCATTGGGAAAAAGTCATAACAAACCTCTCCCTCTCGTAAAAATTTACAAAGTTCATTAAATTTAAACAATCCACGAGGTAAAACAACTTTAAAAAAATTATCCTTAAAAGATCTTATCAAAGGATAAACAGGAATACCACACATGAAACCTCAAGTTATCTTTTGACAACCGTTAATAAGGATGAAATTTTGCTGGTTGGGAATGAAAGAGATTTTATTGTAATTGAAAACATAGATAAAGTTACACCAAACAGTCTGGATTTAATGTGAATAGTGGCAGCCATTTCCTGTTTCGTTATTGTAAACCTGGCCAGAGATCTTGCTGGGAAATTTTTCATCAGTCTTGAAATGCTGCAGCTATAACTGTCAGTACTGGGAAGTCATTTGTTACAGCACCATGTTTTTTTATGTTCAGATTATGCAGCAGTAATAATGACACAAATAATGAAAGTGGTTGCAGGGACAGCTGAAACTACCACAACATTTTTTGTCCCAGAAATGTTTAAAAGCTTTCTCAGGGGAAAACAGAGAGTAAAATTGAACATACAAATTGAATCCAGAACTCAATTTGGAATATATTAGATTTCATGATGCACCGGTACATGTGTTTATATACATTTGAACACACTAATGTAATGTGTGTCTACATATTTATTTATGCAGATAAATATATATCTTTATAGGCATGTGCATATATTTGCATGTATGTACATATCACACACACAGGAGAATATAAACAGACACACAGAGAACAATCCAGGAACAGTGGCAGAATCTTTGTCAACATAAGCTCTATTTTTGGTGGTGGTGTGCTGGGGGTACTTTCCAGTAGTATGATTAAATGAAGGGGGCTGGAGAATTTGGTCATATTTACTATCTATGTGTGACTGTATTTTCAAAGCGGTCTTTATCTTTTCTATTTTAAATAAACCTCAATTTCTCCTTGTAACACACACATGCATGTATATAGGCCTCTTCCATCCAACCAAAAGTCAAATCTCAATTTGTGACACTGAATAATACAGAGTATTAAGGATAAATTAAAACTACACATGATATAAGCCCTTCATTTGAGACAATGATTTTAGCTTCCTTGAGACTTCTAATAGATCTAAATGTAAGTAGGAAAAATTTACCAACTTCCTGAACTCTTGTGCCTTTCTTTGCTTCCGGATTATGGAACAGGTGATTTTAACACAGACAGTAAGAAGAAGAAGATAAAATCATGGGCCAATCAGAAAGAAAATTGTAGAGCTTCACTATAACAGATACTTTAAGTAAAATACATAAATCATTAAAATTGATTTAGGCACATGTTCTCAGATGTACAGGTATAGATATTAAAACTGATTTTTTTTTTTTTTTTTTGCATCAAATGAACAAAAGTGTTACACATTCAAAGTCTGTATGGTATGGTTTCCATAAAGAACACATTTTCCAGCATAGTAGTGGAAGAAGTGGAGAGGGAGTGTGGCTATTTGGGTTCTGGACCTGATTATGAGCCTGGGGATGGAGATTGTGGCCCCTGAAGCTAGAGTGCCCGAAGAATTCCAGTGCTGCCACTGCTACTCAGGAGCTATGTGCTGATGGGCAAGTTGCTCGACCTCCCTGTACTTTAGTCCCTTCATCTATAAAATGGGGATCATAATAATACTAAATGAGTTAGGCTCTTAAAACAACAACTCAAGTATAATAGATAATAAATAATGTTAGTGTATGTTTTTGTTTGTCACGTTATTAATCTCAGTTTTTACTTTTATATCCTTTCTCATATTTGTGGTTTCCTAATATTCATCTAGTTCCTAGAGATGAATGCTTATGTTATTTTCAAGCACTCATGCTATCTTGTAGATGGTCTAAAGATATGAATACTCCTTGGAATTGTACTGTGTCTGAAATTCACTGACTTTGTTATGTATTACTTTTATTTTCCTATAGCTCTGGTCTATACCTTTAAAATAAATTTTCACCTTCCACTAGAATAAAAGTAGTTAAACCCCAAGCAGGTAGATTGTCTTTGCCATCCTTTTTCTTGTTTTTTTTTTTTCTGGTCTTATTGCATTATACAGTGGGAATGTAGCCTTATGATCTCTATATTTTGAAATACACTGAATTGTTCTTTGTGGTCTAGTATATGTTATATTTTCCTAAATAAATTTCGATGAGTGTTTACAAGAACGCTTATTTTTTTGCAGGAGGAGAATTATAAAGATATATAGACATATTCAAAGACACTGGTTAAAAAAAAAAAACACAGACACTGGTATTCAAATCCTGTTTTACAGTACTTTTTATATCTCTTTGGCATGCTGATTTTCAAAAGAGATGTGTTCAAGTCTATTCAAATGATTGTAATTTAGTTAACATCTTGAATTTCTATCAGTTTTTGCTTTCTGTATTTTGATGCTATGTTTTGTTACCTAAAAATTTGTAAACTACTATACCTATTTAGTGATTGTGCTTGCTATCAATATGAACCATTCCTCTTTATCCTTTTTAGTTTTTCTTTGCCTTGAATTTCATTTTCTCTGATTTTAATTCTACAACGGTTGCTTTCTCTTTGTTATTGTCCTTCGTATCTTCTTTCAACCCTTAACATTCAACTTTTCAATATCACTTTGATGTTTCTTAAAAATCATGTTTAGCTGGATTTAAAATAATTGAATCTGAGAATTTGTCTTTCAACAGTTTAGCTTAAATTATGTTTAACATTTATAATTATAATTGACCAGACTTATGTAACAAATAGATCCTGTCAGTCCCACAATATAAGAACCACAATGGTTCTTATATCATGGATAATGAAAGTCAAAGTCCTTCCCATGGTCTCTCAGGTCTCACATGACTGGTACAACAACCAATCCCCCACGTCCCTAATCTCATCTCCTGCTACTGTTTACCCCTCATTCATTCTGCATCAGCTACAACTTCTCCTTTCCATGCCTTAAATACACCGACATGCATGCCTTAGAACCTCTCCTGTTCTCTTGGTCTGAAATGTTTTCCCTAGATATTCACGTAGTCAAACTTCTCATCCTTTTTAAGTCTTTATTCAAAAGTCAGCACTTAAAATACAGTATTATTAAATATAGTCACCATGCTGTAGATTACAGCATTTATCTTATAACTGGAAATTTGTATCTTTTGACAAACATCTCCCCATTTCCCTCTTTAGCACCTTTAATTAGGCCCACTATGTCTCCATATTTAATACTATAATCTTCCCCTTCTGCCTACTTGGCCTCCTGGTCTTCAGTACCATGTTCTTTTTTTCAAACACTCATAACCTTCTAACCTAACATTTTTTTTTTTTCCTTTTCAAGTTTTTATTTAATTCCAGTTAGTTAACATACAGTGTAATATTAGTTTCAGGTATAGAATTCAGTGAGTCATTATTTATATACAACATCTTGTGCTCATTACAAGTGCCCTCCTTAATACCCTTTATCCATTTAAACCATCCCCTCCCCACCTCTCCTTCAGTAACCCTCAGTTTGTTCTCTATGGTTAAGAGTCTGTTTTATGGTTTGCACCTCTTTTTTCCTTTTTCCCCCTATGTTCATTGTTTTATTTCTTAAATTCCATGTGAGTGAAATCATATAGTATTTGTTCTTCTCTGACTTATTTTGTTTAGCATAGTACATCTACCTCCATTCATGTTATTGCAAATGGCAAAATTTCATTCTTTTTGATGGCTAAGTAATATTCCTCTGTGTGTGTGTGTGTGTGTGTGTGTGTGTGTGTGTGTGTGCGCACACACACACCACTTCTTCTTTATCCATTCATCAGTTGATGGACTTTTGGGTTCTTTTCATAATTTGGCTACTGTTGATAATGCTGCTATAAATATCAGGGTGCATGAATCCCTTCAAATCAGTTATTTTTGTTTCCTTTGGGTAAATATGTTGTATTGTCACAGTGCAATTGCTGGGGAACCTCCATACTGTTTTCCAGAGTGGCTACACCAGTTTGCATTCCCACCAACAGTACAAGAGGGTTCCCCTTTCTCTACATTCTCACCAAAATCCGTTATTACCTGTGTTGTTAATTTTAGCCACTTTGACAGGTGTGAGGTGATATCTTATTGGAGTTTGGATTTCTATCAGCATAACTTTCAAACACTGTCTCTGCTAAAAGAATAAGAGTGCCATGAAAGCATAAAGTTTTTTATTTACATCTTCAAAATGCCTAGAATAGTACCTAATACACAGTAGGTACTCAATAAATGTTTACTGAATTAAGGAATATAGATTTAATTTTTTAAATGCTTCTACCTCACCATTTTAAGGCAAATCTATGATTTTTGAGACTAGAGATCATTATTTATGTTGCTACTACCTTCCAACAGAATCTAATACAGTTGCTGATCATAGCTTTTTTCCTTATTGAGACATAACTGACATGCAACAATGTATTAGTTTTAGTTATACAATATAATGATTTGATATGTTTGTATCGTGAAATGATTACCACAATTTGTCTAGTTAATGACAATCATCTTATATAGTTATAAACTTTTTTCTTGTGATGAGAACTTTTAAGATCTATTCTCTCATTAACTTTCAAATATATAATACAGTATTACTATAATCATTCTGTACATTAGATTCCCAGGATTATTTATCTTATAATTGGATGTTTATACCTTTTGACCTCCTTCACCTATTTTGCTCCCCCATCCATCCATGATCTGTTCTCTATCTATGAGGTGGTTTTTTTGTTTTGTTTTGTTTTGTTTTTTTGCTGTTGTTCGTAGAGTCCACATACAAGTGACAACATACAGTATTTGTCTTTCTTTGCTTGACTTATTTAACTTAGCATAATGCCCTCCAGGTCTGTCCACACTGTTGCAACTGGCAGGATTTCCTTCTTCTTCTTCTTTTTTTTTTTGTGAATAATAAATATTTTAGTGTGTGTGTGCACACGTGTGTGTATCATGTCTTTATCTGTTCATCCACTGATGGACACAGGTTGTTTCTAGGTGTTTGCTATTGTAAATAATACTGCAATGAACATGGGAGTGCAGATACCTTTTTGAGACACTGATTTCATATTCTTTGGGTAAATACCCAGCAGTGGAATTGCTGGGTCATGTGGTAGTTCTACTTTTTATTTTTTGAGGAAACTCCATACTGTTTTCCACAGTGGCCGCACCAATTTTCATTCTCCCCAAGAGTGCATAAGCGTCCCCTTTTCTCCACATACTCACAAACACTTACTTCTTATCTTTTTGATAATAGCCATTCTAAACAGGTGTGAGATGATATCTTAATGGTTTTTGATTTGCATTTCCCTCGTGATTAGTAATGTTCAGCACCTTTTCATGTACCTATTGACCAATGGTATGTCTTCTTTAGAAAAATGTCTATTCAGATCCTTAGCTCATTTTTTAATCAGAATGTTATTTTTCTATTCAGTTGTATGAATTCTTTATATATTTTGGATATTAACCTCTAATCAGATATATGATTTACAAATATTTTCTCCCATTTGGTAGGTTGCCTTTTCATTTTGCTAGTTTCCTTTACTGCATAGAAGCATTTCAGTTTGATGTGATCCCACTTGTTTATTTTTGCTTTTACTGCCTTTGCTTTTGGTGTAAAATCCAAAAAATCATCACTAAGACCAATGTCAAGGACATTACCTTCTATGGCTTCTAGCAGTTTTATGGTTTCAGGTCTTACCTTCAAGTCTTTAATCCATTTTGAGTTGACTTTTGCCCATGGTGAAATATATGGGTCCAGTTTCATTCTTTTGCATGTGAATATCCATTCAGTTTTCTCAATACCATTTATTAAAGAGACTGTACTTTCTCCATCATATATTCTTGGCTCCTTTGAGTAAATTAATTGACCATATATGTGTGGGCTTATTATTGGGTTCTCTGTTCTATTCCATTGATTTATGTGTCTGTTTTTATGCCAATACCATATTGTTTTGATTACTATAGTTCTGTAATATAATTTGACTTCAGGGATTGTGATGCTTCTAACTCTGTTCTTTCTTAGGTTTGCTGTGGCTATTTGGGTCTTCTGTGGTTCCATACAAATTTTAGGATTGCTTGTTCTCTTTCTGTGAAAAATGTCATCTTAGCCCTTCAAAAAACAATTTATTGCTGTACCTATTCTGGACTGATTAATTCACATGGCAATAGCTTTGGCACAGGTTTCTACTTCAGGATAATAATGATAGTCTTAGTCTTAACTTAGCTAGGTATCTCAAAATATGTTCAGGTGACTACCCTACAGGAATTAGCAACTTTGATGAGGATAGTTGAGAGTATATAGACCATCACCTCCTGAAAACTGATTTAAGTGCATTTATCAATATATGACTGGACTTTTAAGACTGTTAGAACTTGGATGGCTATATGGGCTGGAGAGGGCACTGCAGGAAGGCAGAAGAGTGACAGCAAAACCATGAAGGTGAAAGGAACAGACTCTTACTTAGGGGTGGTACGGGTTAATGTTTCCTTTGGTGGTATTGGTGGTGGTAGTAGGGGATACCTAGCTTTTATTTGGGGCAGAAAGAGGGCAGGAAAAGCAGTTGCCACAACAACCAAGTGCCCTAAGCTAATGCATCCTTTGACTTTCAGTGCTAGAATTTCCCCCTAGCAAAGATGGCTCTCAGGTAAAAGTAGGTGAGGCAATGTGAACCACAGAATATTGTTTACATGCACTACAATCATATGAGCAGGAGATATCCTAAACTGTTAATACCCAAGAAGTCCCCAGGCTCAGAGGCTCAATATAATTTCTTTCAGTTGTAAGCCAAGTACATTCCCTCAAGATTTCATCTTTGTCCACTGTGCTAACTTCTCCCAAACATAATCTTGTTCTGTCCTTAATTAATACTGTTTATCATAGTTGCATGTTGGATTTTTCTCACCCATTAATATTAATAGAAGGTAGTTTGCAACCAGAACAACAGTGAGTGATGTCTATTCCAGTTCCCTCTTGGTAGGACCCAAACTGAAGGACATTCTACAAAATAACTGGCCAGTATTCTTCCAACATGTCAAGGTTAGAGTAGATAAATACTGAAGAAATGTCACACATTAGAGTGAATTAGAGAGACAGAACTGAATGCAGTGCAGGATATCAAATTGGATCCTGGACAGAAAAGGACATGAGTGGGACAACTGCCAAAATCTAAATAAGGTTTATAGATTAATTAATAGTATGACATAAATGTTAATTTCCTGGTTTGGATAATTGTGCAACGGTCATGTAAGATGTTAACATTTGAGGAAGGTGGGTGTGGGCTATACAGTGTCTGTACTATTTTTTGTAGTTTTTTAAAGTCTCAAATTGTTTCTAATTGAAAGTTAAATTTTTTTTTTTTTAAGTTTAAGAAATGTAGATACACACACAAAGTTCAGTGTATCTGTGGATTCAGTAAAGAACTCTAATTTGCTGAAGAACTCAATTTAAATTTGAACTCAATTTGAACCAGTTTAAAGAACTCAGAGAATTATTCCCTTGTTTGCTAATCAGAGAAACTGACAAATGATTAGGTTCTTAGTCTCTAACCTAGATTCTTTAGGATGGTATGGACCAGTAAAGCAATTGAAAGGCAGTACAGGAATAACAGCTCACTAATCAACATTAATTATGTTCTTCATAATTAATACAAGACTTAGGAAGACTTTAATGCATGTATTTGATTCTCAACATGATCCTGTGAGGTAGAGACGCTATTACTCATTTTCCAGATGAAGAAAGGGAAGCTGAGAGGTGAAGTGACTCAAGGTCAAACAGTAAAGGGTAGTACTAAACCAGGAATTAGTGTTCTGATTCTATGTACAAATCTCTTTCCACAATATTAATCACCTCTATCTTTTATGACATAAGAAAAAGAAATACATCTACAGTTACGCCAAGCCATTCGTTCCCCTAAAAAAAGAGTTGAGTCAGAAAGCTTATGGTGTTAAGTTCTGGCTTTATATCAAAGTAGTTCTGGGATCCAGAGCAAGTCACTTCAAGTTTCTAACCTCCCTCTCTTTAGTATCAAACAAGAAGGTTGGACCAGTGTCCATGTAAAGTCTATTCCAGTATACCTTCCACAATTCTAATCCTGCGATCTATTTGCTATGGTACAGTTGCAGTGCTGGATGACTACCTCACTAATCCCATAGTCATGTTCCCAAATGATATTTTGTATCTAATCCAGAGGCCCAAAGAGCTGAGGAAACAGAAAACTGTCACCATATTTTCAAACTCTGATCTATGTGAGTGGAAATGTTGGCTTGGAAACAAGAAACAAATTTCTTAAGGTACCAACAGGTAAGATTTGGTAAGGACATTTTCATCATGATCTCTCCATTCAAGACCTTACAATGCCTTGATATTTCCTAATATATCAGGAATGTCCCCCATCTCTGGCCTTCCTTCTATTTATTCTGCAACTGTTAAGGTCTTATTCACCTCTCTTATTAAACAGCTTCCTAACTGGTCTTCCTGCTTTAAATGTCTCTCATTCCAGCTCATTCTCTACCACAGTGTCATAGTGTCATTAGGACTGAAACAAAACCAAACTTAATTCGGGGATGTTAAACCATGTTTAAACACTCACCGCTGCCAATAGGATCAGATGTAAGCTCCTTAGCATGACACATAAGTCATTTACTCTCTGGTGAGTGGTCTACTTTCTGGTCAAGACAATCTTTTGGTCTTCATACTCTTAAGCTCTGGCTACATCATACTTCTTGATATCCTACAAATCCGTTTCAAGCCACAAGGGCCTATGTCCATATTGTATTTTTGTGCCTCTTACCTTTTCTACTCCTGTTCCAGATTCAAAATTGGTTAAAGTATCACCTCTCTGTGAAGATTTTACTCTTACAGGCTTAATACACTCCTATTACAGCTGTATTATTCCATTATGATTCACATGGCAATCATTTATACGTCTTTTTCCCATATTAAAGGATCAGCCATTGAAGGTAGGGGATAATGTACACTAATTTTTCCCTCAATATCTACATAACATTTGACAAATAGGTGCTCTGTGAAGAAGATCCACCTATACTGCTTGAAAATAAAAGCCATTCCACCACAACTCCCCTCCTTTTACTTCCTCCTGCAGGGTTCTTGTTAACTATTACAGATGGCTCGCAAAGTATTCCCTCTATAACTGCACAAGCCTCACTCTTCTCTGACTGCACCTAAGGCAGTAACTACCATATGGTTTAGCACATTTCGTAATGAGTTCAGGTGTCCTGTCTCCCTTACTGCAGAGTAAACTCCTCAAGGACATCCTAAGTTAACTAAAATAAGCTAAGCCATAAATGCATATCATTATTCAGTTTCAAATATATCATAATATATTGTGATATCAGAGATATCATGGGATTCTCTGGGAAAATTCATATACCTAGAATGCCCAAAGTTCTGACATTTTTGTTATGTACTGAGATTTAGGGATTATTACTTCCAAACATAATTTCTTTCAGTGTGAAACAGAATGATATATAGTTGCCCTGCACTTACCTGGGGTTCATAATAAGGCGTCGGAAAAAGTAGGTCCAGGTGATATAATCCATTGCATCTTGCTTAGATGTAATTGTACCACCAGCAATCTCTGCATTTAGATGGTCAGAGAGCACTCCCAATAAGCTACACAGTGAACAAGACATGGGAAACATACATAAACATTAAATGAAACACACTTTATCTCACAGAGCAGGCTGATGGAATGGGGCTAGAAACTTTCAGAAGATGAGAGCCAAAAGGAGAAAGGTAAGAGTCGGCAACAGAAGATGTAACTTAGAGAGTAGGGAAGAGTATACTTATGGGGTATTGGAATAAGTGTGGAATAATATAGAGGCTGATGAAAGGAGAGTGGGCAGGAAAGGGATGACACTTATGAGAGAGCAAAGATATATATTCTTTTCATTTATCCAGAGAGTGTTAAGTTCCTAATCACATGAAACATAATTGTGCTAGGTGTTGTAGAGTATTCAAAGAAGATCAGATGTGTTGAAAGACTAGCATAATATAAAGTTCATTTTAGTTTCTTATGTAAAAGGCAAAAAAGGGGGAACCAGTGTCTAACAAAAGAAAAGGCTAAAAATAAATTATGATATGTGGGACAATATGCAGGTATTAAAAATAGTTTTTGCAAAGGATGTTTTAAGAACATGAAAAATGGTAATAAATTATATGATTAAGAAAGCAAGAACAAAAGTTTCTATATTACTCTCAATTCATCAGCAGCCGAGTATAAATCTATACTCAGCTGGGAGGGCCGCTTGGCAATTATCTATTTCAATGATCACTATGACCCAGCAATTTCACTTTCACTATCACCTGCCAGAGAAACATTTATAGATGAGGGTAGGGAAGCAAATTACGTCACTTCAACATTATACTAAGAAAAAAAAAATAGGAAACTCTTGAAAGGTCCATTAATAGAGAAGTTAATATATAAACTATGGAATACTCCATGATAAGTAAGTATTAGTAATAGTCATATTAAGGTACAAAATTAAAATTTTGAGTTAACCACTCAAATACACATACAGAAAATTACATAAATCATACATGTACAACTCAAGTAATTTTCACAGTGTTAACACACCTGCGTAACCAACACTAAGATCAATTATCACTAGTTCCCAAGAAGCCCTCTTTTTGTGCTGTTTAGTCACTATCCTTCTTCAAAAGAATATTCTGACTTATTTCTGTTTCTTACCTTATTCCAATGCTTACTGAAAGTGGGGAGAACAATATTCCTATAACATTCCCTATCGCAAAGGGAAAACTTTTAATATTTCATTATTAATTATGATGTTTGCAGATTTACTCTTTATCAGATTAAGAACATTTCCTTATATTCCTGTTTGCTAAGAGTTTTTATTATGAATTGGTATGGATTTTTTTCAAATCTTTTTTTTTTAATCTATGAAATAATCATCTGATTTTCTCATTTTTTTCTTGCTAATGTAGTAAATTATAGTAATTTATTTTCAAATAACAAACCAACTTCACATTTATAAAATAAATTATACATAATTTGATTTGCTAATGTTTTGTTTACGATTTCTATATAGTCATAAAAGTTATAGGTTTGTTAATGTTACTTTTTGGTAAATCTCTTATCAGGTTTTGGTATCATGGCTACTCTGATCTTATAAAATAAGTTGGCAAATGGTCTTTCTTCTCTACTATTAGGAAAAATTCATTTAAGACTGACTGATATTATTTCATTCTTAATGTTATGAAGAATTCACTAGTAAAGCATCTGAGTCAGAAGATTTCTTTACGGCAAAATTTTAAATTTTAGATTCAATTGCTTTGATAAATAAGAGATCATTTAGATTTTCTATTTCTTCTATGTCAGTTTGATAAGTTTTTTTTAATGAGTCTTACCATTTGATCTAAATTTTAAAATTATTTGCATGCTTTACTTACTATCTTTTTAATGCCTGTCATCTATTCATTATTCATCTATTCATCTGTTCATTCTTTCTGTATTTTTGATCAGACTTATAGGTTTATCAATTTCATTCTTCTTTTCAAAGAACCAACTTTTGACTTCCTGATGTTTTTCTAATGTAGATTTGGTTTCAAATCTTTGATTCTTGCTCTTATCTTTCTTCTCTTTTGAGTTCAATTTGTTAATTTTTTCCCAAATTTTTGAGATGGATATTTAGATCATTATTCATGCTTTCTTTTAAAGCATATATATATTATTATATATGTTTACATATAATACATATATATATATGATCATAAATTTTCTCTCACACAGTGTTAAGTGAATCCATGTTTTTATATTTTCTAAATTAAAAAAATTGAACATTAGCACTTAGAATAAAAACTCCAGTAACTATTTACATTATCAATTAGAAACATGTGTTGTCTTTGGCAGTTAGAGTACAGTATATTAAAAAAGACAACAAAAGATAGCAAGTGATATGTGTTATAAATAAAAACTATATAAATCTGAGGGAGAAAGGCTATTTTCTGCTCAGAAAATGAGGGAGGCCTTTGTCAAAGGGGTAGTTCACTGGGCAAGGAGAAGTATGTGATAATTCTGACATAAGGCAGTAGCCTATGTTATTCATTACAAGCCCCTTTATTTTGGAGATTTATTAACTATAGAACAAAAACACACATCGAACTAAAACTTTATTAAGTGCTGACTATGTGATAGACACTGTTATAGGCACTATACATTTGACCATTACAAGTAACCTATGAGATGGCTAGTGTTGCTATTATCTCCATTTTACAGATAGGTGCACCAAGGCACTGAGGAATCAAATAACTTGCTGAAGACCAAGGAAGTAAAGAGTGGAGCTCAGATATGAACCTGGGTTATCTGGCTCCAGAGTTCATGTGATTCAACACTGTACTACACTGCTTCTTTTAAAAGGTTTTTTAAAAATGAAATTATAATTGAATTCTGCCTTATAGTGATAACTCAGTTTCATTTCAAATAATTTTTTTGAACTAGAACTTTAATAAAATGTTTATTTTTTATCTAATAAAATATCATGAGATACATATTAACTTGCTATGACATGAATCCATTTAAATTAATTTATAGCAAAATTTACCTTGACTCTACTGGGAAAGGTTCATAAAGAAATTTTTTGTAAAAGTCTTTCTTTATGTCGTGAACCAGAATTACAGCTTTGCCTTGGTCATCAAATTGAGGCCTCCCAGCACGCCCCATCATCTGGAGTACATCTATAAAAAAGAGAACAAGAGGTATTCCGCAACATGGCAGATAGCACGAGGTATATTTAGTGATTATAGCATGTTTTGACAACACAACAAAACAAGAAAGGATACAGAATATTTTAAGAGTATGCATATTACCTCTGATGCCTATTGTTGAATTCCCTAATAATTAATCAATTCAATATGACAGGAAATTGAATCCCCAAAAAGGGTCTCTCTTACTGTTTGTAAAAGTAAGAATGATAAGTCTCCTTTAGTTAAATGGTGTTTAAGACTTATTACTAGGGTCCCCTGGGTGGCTCAGTTGGTTAAGCGTCTGACTCTTGGTTTTGGTTCAGGTCATGATCTCAGGGTGGTGGGATTGAGGCCCACGTTGGGCTCCATGCTCAGCATGGAGTCTGCTTGAGATTCTTTACCTTTCCCCTGCCCCTTTCCCTGCTTATGCATGCTCTCTCTCTCTCTCTCTCTCTCAAATAAATAAAATCTCAAAAAAAGAGTTATAACTATTTTAATTAATTAAACAAGAAAAAGTAAGACATATAAGGATAAATCTCTTCAGCAGATTAATTTGATTATTTTCCCCCAGGAATGGACCCCATTAGTCCTTTTAGGCCTCACTCTCCTCCCACTTATGGTATAAATGTTCTTTCTTTTATACTGCAGGAATCTCTGAGGTAAAAAAATGATTTAGAAATATAGTTTTTACATGTAATCATTGAGTGGAGATATACACAGTAATTCCCTCTTCAGAACTGACAATGCTTTTATCAAGTTTTAAAATATGTTAATAGAGGGGTGCCTGGGTGGCTCAGTGGGTTAAAGCCTCTGCCTTTGGCTCAGGTCATGATCTCAAGGTCCTGGGATTGAGCCCTGCTTCAGGCTCTCTGCTCAGCAGGGAGGCTGCTTCCCCCTCTCTCTCTGCCTGCCTCTCTGCCTGCTTGTGATCTCTCTCTGTCAAATAAATAAATAAAATCTTTAAAAAAAATATGTTAATAGAATGTTCATGGACATATCGAAGCAACAAGCCCCTTGGTTCTAGAAGTGCCATGGAAGTATTTCTAGTGAAACAGATTTAAAATTAAACAGTAAAATGTTTAACTGTAATTTATTAAGTCACTAATAGCTACTAATCAGTACTTTTTATCTATTTGTGAATTTGAAACCATTAGTTATGCTTTTGATATCTATTAACAAATTAGGTATGTAAAAGTAAATAAAACGGCTCAATACTTTGAACAGTATTTGCAGTGGAAACAAAACTTTACAATTTGCTCATCATATGTTCAAATGTGATCAACTCTCTACAATTCAATTCATGCAAATTCAGATTATTAAGGCTAAAAGAGAAGCTTAATAGATCTGTAAATTAAAAAAAAATTACCTGTAATGGGAAAATCCACATAACGTCTTGTTTTTCCATCATAATATTCTGTTCCCTTAATAATTACTAAATGAGCTGGAAAGTTTACACCCCAGGCTAATGTACTTGTAGCAATCAGAACCTAGAAAATAAAATATATTTAACTAAAACATAACTTTTAAGTTACATTTAAATATCTGTTTATGAAAAATAAAATACCTGAACTTTACAGTTTACAAACAGTTCCTCTACTGTTTTGCGGTCCCTCTCATGTAGTCCAGCGTGATGCATTCCTATTCCGAAAGCAAGTGTCAGCTTCAGGTTGGAATCTCTTAGTGTTCCAATGATGTTCTCCATCTGCAAATAAAAGCACAATGACAGGATGTAGGTTCATTAGCTTTAAAATTTTCATACTAAGTTTGTATTTGACTAATTTTGTTTTTTGAGTCTTATAATACATAAACAAAAATATAGGCCTCATCTACAGTTATGATTAAAGTTAAATTAATTAAAAAAATCTAGTTAGTGAGAATGTATATCCTAAATGAATTAAAGTTTAATGTTACCCATTTTATTCTCATGCATAGAGGAAAAAAAATCTGTGGATAAATGCAGTAACTCCTTAAATGAGTAACAATTATTAAAAAGGATATAATGTTGCCTAAAATGTTTCAGTGTCTTGTTGGTCTCCTGTAATAGAAAAACCTTCCATCTTTTTGGCTCAGTGCTAAAAATTTAGAAAATATGGACAAAAAAATTAATGCAAAAAAAAATCAGTCATAATCTCACCGAATAGTCAGGAATCATTCAAATTTAAGCTTTCTCAACTGAACTTAATGACCCAGGGCAAGTCATACAACCTCTGTGAGCCTCAGCTTCTTTATTTAAAAAATCAAATGGGTATATTTTTGTTTACTTCTCATTTCTTTGATGAATAGTGCAGTTAAATAGTTTTCATATTTACTAGCTTTTTTGGTAAATTATCTTTTCATTTTTTAAGTGGATATGATAGGTTTTTTTTCTTACTGGTTTGTAATGGCTCTTTATTGATTAGAGCTATTATTAAGCTGTATATGTAGTAAAGTTATTTCATTTCCAGCCTCAGTTTAGCTCACTAAGTTTTCATATGTCTAAAGAGTTTCTGAAACTTATATCTTATATCATCTCCGAGTATTCTATAACTTCCCATTCTACTTGGAAAATACTTAATGCAATACAGATTTTATGGCAACAGAAACAAATCTTATTTTCTTACAAAACTTACTCCCTGTAAAGAACTAAATAGAAAGCCTGATCTCTTTCTGTTTAATGATAGACCTCTACTGGTCCTTAAAGCAGAGGATGATACAAGATGCAGTATGGGGATCTTTTTGGCAACTCCATGAGGGGAGTAATGAAGAGATCAAGTGGTTTGAGAATGTATGAACAGTTAAAAGAATGACCTATTTTAGTTATATCTATAAAACTTCACCACCATATTCCAATAGTCAACAAAAGTAGAGGATACACTTGGAAATGGGTACATGTGTAATTTTTATATACCTAAAGCCTGAGATAGTATAAATAACTGACACTGTTCAGATCTCATTTCTTTTTTTCCCCTAATATACACAAATATACTTGGAATACATTCACTCTCCTGGTTGTGAAGAAACCAGTGAGCAGCTCACAAAAATCTCAGAAAAGTTTAGCTGGCTGCTGCAGTTTAGCAAAAATGCTAAGACAATATATTCATATATGAAGCACTCCAATTGCTCTCATTCTAACTCATCTTATTTTCAATGGGCAGAAAAATTTTCCAAATTATTTTATGTGGGAATAAGTTGTTTATACACTAATTCAAAAAATAGGAAGACGAAATTTGGCTTTGTAATAGTTCTCAATGTTTAAGAAACATTCATAGAAACAAAGTAATATTTTAATCATATATACATCATGTTATTTATCAACTTTCCCTGAATTGAATGCAATATATAAACAGTTCATTCTGTTTCACACAGTATGGTCACCTGATATTCCTGAATACTCATTTTATAAACTGGTAAGCAAGGATATGGAAATGTAGTAACGTAAATCCACTTTACCTTTAAAATCAGCAAAGGATAAGCAAGCTGTATGCTATAATGTATGCTATAAGAAAGGTGCTTGTCTTGTCTCATAAATTATGTTAGCCATTCTCAAGTGACAGCCTATTATCCGTTTTTTTTTTTTGTTCAATAGTTCACTGCATAAATATCTTCAATTTACACTATCAAGAATTAATTCACTG
The DNA here is from genome assembly GCA_028534135.1 of Potos flavus. Classification (NCBI taxonomy): domain Eukaryota; kingdom Metazoa; phylum Chordata; class Mammalia; order Carnivora; family Procyonidae; genus Potos; species Potos flavus. The sequence goes on along the minus strand of CM052886.1, from coordinate 53,146,194 downwards.
ATATTCTTGCTGTGACAATTTCAGGGATTATTTTTTTCAGTTTCATAACTTAATAACAGTATAATTTTATAACTTGTATAATTTATACTGTTCCATGGCAATGCCAATCATACCCCCCAAAATATACCATTTACTATAGGAAAGCTAAAGAATCCTTTGGCAGGAGGTTTGGTAAGGCATTAATATCCTGTCCTTTCACATCAGGGAAGGCAGTTTCTCATCCCCCCTGCCCCCACTTTCACATAAATCAATGCATTAAAAAGAACTATTTGCCTATCTGAACTGGCAAAGACCCAAAATCCTCATGAGGATAATTACAAAAAACAACTTCATTTATTACATAGTTACTGTGGATGAATTCTGAGTTATTTGAACACCATAAAAAAGCAAAATTTATAGTAATGTTACTCAGTCATTAAGCATAAGATACTACCAGGACAGCCTGTTTAAGTTTGAAAATATAAATTGTTGATTAAATTCTATACACCTTTGATTAAATTATATACCTAAGATGTTTCATCTTGATCATGATATACGCAAAATTTTTGAGAAACTTAGGATAATGAAAGCTTAAAACATCGTAACACATATTATTTGTTGAGTACTTATTATGTGTCAGGCATTGGGCTTAACACTTTACAAAGATTATCACATTTAATCCTTTACATAAAATAGTACAGCTCTAGTGTAACATTCATTTACACCATCCGGTATATTTCAAATTAAAAGACCCAGTGATCTTGAATACTACAGATCTCTTTCTGTAGAATACTACAATACTCTTTCAACTCTAGCTCCATGAGAGAATTAAACCTCACAAAAAATATTTGAATTACATTCTTTTTAATTTTTCCAAAGACAGATAGTACCATTTTAGATGGTTAGGAGAAAAATTCACTTATTACATGCAATGGATGTCTTAAGACATTAAGTCTTAATTTTTGTTAAGAAAGGCTGCTATAGAATTTTAATTAGAATAATTATGATAATTAAAACATTGACAGAGGAAGTTTTAATTCCACAGTTCATTTCTACTCAACCAACATTTGTTATAACGTATAGGCATCTTTCCAACAGTTTTGGAAATGTCTGACTGACTACCTGATAGTTAAACCAAAAATTTATTCAATATTATAAATAAAACAAAAACAGATCTATATTCCTCTAAATAGTGGCCTTTTTTTCTTTTTAGGGTGATGGGGAGGAGACACATATGTAAACTGTTGAACCAATTACTTTAACTTAACAGAATTTTTTTATATTTTAAATTTATTACACTCAAAAAGCTTTTGTAGAAATATAGGATTCCATTTAAGTAGATACATTACTCTGTGCCTGAAATACATTCCAGTCAGAATATAATTCAGTGAGTTGATGACAATGCTGGCTCCAAAAGAAAGGAGGAGACCAGATTGGACAAGAATGAGCTAACAGATTGTACAGCCGAATTCTGTCCCTTTGAGTGTGATATATTGTCTCAAGATGCTAAAAACCCATACTTTCTCAAAGCATATCTGTTGTGCTGGTTTTCCCATTTTCACAGAATCCTCATTATCAGAAAACTCTGTACTCTTTTCAAAGCACGTCAGACTCAGACCATATGCCACTGAATAATGCTTATCAATTGTCTAAAATGCTCAATAAAAGATGCAGCATACCGAAGAATGATGAAAGTTACGAAACTTTTTAAAAACAAGGATAATTAAATATACCACATCTGGTACAGATGTTAAAGTTAAAGATTTCCTTATAATTACCAAGTGTTAATTTCTTAAAATACACTTCTGTATGATAAACCCCATAGACTGAAGGGGAAAAATTTAAAATGAAAGAAACACTTTAGAACATCCTGCTATCTACTAATGGAAAAGAAATTAAAAAATAATATTAATTAATTAAAGAAATTAAGTTTCTAATCTTTGCCAATACTCCTTATAATATATTCCTTGCTGTCCTCTCTGAAGCCCCAATGACTCCTCAAAATGATTTACCATACTATTAATATATAAATATATTTATATATGTAATATATGATTACATGTAAATTAAATATATAAATGAAATCTAAACAATAACATGTAAATCTTTGCTATGTCTGCTAAACAAACACAATATTATTTTCAGTGTTTCCTTCTTAGCTTGTCCTAATTCTTTTTTTTTTTTTAAAGATTTTATTTATTTATTTGACAGAGAGAGACACAGTGAGAGAAGGAACACAAGCAGAGGGAGTGGGAGAGGGAGAACCAGGCCTCCCACCGAGCAGGGAGCCCGATGCGGGGCTCGATCCCAGGGTCCTGGGATCATGACCTTAGCCGAAGGCAGTCGCCTAATGACTGAGTCACCCAGATGCCCCAGTTTGTCCTAATTCTTAATGATAACAATATCAAAACCGGTTTGTAGGGTGAAATATTAAACATTTTTCCTTATTAATATTTCTAATTTAATTCACTATGCTATTGGTAGGAAATCCAAGTCATATTTATTCTGGAATATACATTTTATGGTTATTTCCATTTTTGGAGAGTTCAGATTCTAACACATGTTTGGAGAGTATTTCTATACCTTAAAAAGGTTTTAAAATGCAGATAAAGCTGAGGAAAGGGGTGTTATAAAATTACTTTGCTAAGGTAGCATAATTTTAAATGAACAAATACTATATTAATATGAATTAAACTTGTGGAGGAACATAAGCAAAATATTATAAAA